>CM061352.1:85662020-86294162 GCA_030867105.1 Liasis olivaceus | reverse complement strand
CAATCAGCATCTGAGGTATTCTGAGCATAGCACACAAGCAATCTGGATAATTTCCCCTCCTCTCCTCAACATGGCTTTAATTACATTGGCTACTGAATTGGTTTACATATTAAATGTGAACTGAGCAGCAGGGAAGTGTTCACATATATGGCTGTGCATGCATTGGCTTACATGTGAGCAGGACCTTGCAATCACAGGGACCTAGATCACATGGAAACCGATTCAGCTTTGCTAATGTAGATTCTTGCACTTAACATATATGTGCAGGTAGTCCTCAACTTACGACCACAAATGGAACTGAAACATCCATCACGAAGTGATGCAGTCATTAAGTGAGTCGCACCCAATTTTATGACTTTTTTGCTGTGGGCCATTAAGTGAATCACTGTGGTCATTAAGTGAATCATCGTTGTTAAGTGAATCTGGCTTCCCCAATTAACTTTGCTTGTTAGGAGTCCCCTGGAAAGGTTGCAAATGATGATCACATTGCCCTGGGACACTGCAACCATCGTAAATACATGCTGGTTGCCAAATTCCCAAATGTTGATCACATGACTGTGGGAATGCTGCAATGGTCATTAATGTGAGGACCGGTTGTAAGTCACTCTTTTCAGCACTATCGTAACTTAAAACAGTCATTAAAGAATGGTCGTAAGTTCTACCTGCATCTGCAGTCACTGATGCCATTTGAATAACTTAGCAGAGGCTAGGAAATTATCTAGAGTGTTTACATGTTGAGTAGTCTATATAATGAATACCTAAATGAAGCTTATGAAGTTTATAGAGTATATGAACCTGCTCTACCTATCAAAGGGAGTACTTGCTGGAGAAAATCTGGCCAAATCCCATCCCAAAGTATGTCAAATGCTGTCATTGCAGATTATATAATTGTTCCTACTGTGCAAACAAATACAAGAGGTATATCCTGCTCCACTCAGTAGAAATATTTGGGTTGGCACTTATGTTCTAGAGACTCCAATTCCAATCCAACAGAATTAGTCTTACATTTTTAATGTGACTATAGGCTTTCAAACTGTCAACAGAAATGCCAGAAAAAGTAACTTATTTGTCTTTGTATAATCTGATATTCTTGAGAAATGTAAATAGTAATCTTGTGAAGATTAATCTCAGCTCAGTTAGGAAGTTTACTGCATTATTATTTTCTTAGCATTTGTCCTTCATGCTTGCGAAGTATGCTTATTTTTGAAATGTGCTCACTTAGGTCTTACAACAAAGTGCATGATGTGACAAAGAGTTTTGTTTGTCAGCCAGCTTGTGGCCAAGCCTGACATTGATTAGGGCTGAGAGGAGTGAGACTGATCCAAGATGATCCAGCTGCCTTCTGTGCCTAAGAGAAAACTAGAACCTGGATCTTCCCACTTCTATTCTAATACCTTAACCATTATACCATGCTGGTTCTCAGGAAGCTTCCTGTGTGATCTTTCTGTATGACGCCTACCTATCTCATGCTATCCCACAGTGTTGTTATAAGGATAAACATTGAAGAGGAAGTAGGCAACTTTATTCATGGACATTAATATGTTCATTGACACCTCCCTTGGTACTTATGAGTGTTCTTTCCCTACCTAGCTTTTAAACATAAACATTCTTATTAATTAAAAAATAAATAAGAAGTGGGAAGATGGTATCCTGCAAAGCAAAGTGTCAGTGTATTGTCGAAGGCTTTCATGGCTGGCATACGAAGGCTGGTGTGGATCTCCTGAGCTGTGTGGCTGTGTTCTGGAAGTTCTGTTTCCTAACGTTTCGCCAGCATCTGTGACCGGTATCTTCAGAGTGCAGGAGCACAGACAGGAGCAGTTCTCTCTGTGCCCAGGATGGTGTGACCATTTTGTGGGTATTTATAGAGATCTGAAGGGGGTGGGGGATTGGGGGTGGGGGTGGGGGTGGGGGGGAGGGTTAAAGCGTGGCTGCTTGTTTTGGTATCAGAATATCTGTGTATCTTCCTGTGGGTTAGGCAGGGTTTTTTTTCTATTGAGTTGTTAACGAGTGGCTGCTGAGGGTGATTAGCATGTTTATTGTGTGAGCTGTTCACATGTCCTGGTGGCTGAGCTGAGTTTGTTGACCTTTTGCAGGCTGTATTTTTCAGGATTGGTAGCCAGGTTTTGTTGATTTTTAGACTCTCCTCTTTTTTATTGAAACTGTGCTGGTGTTTGTGAATCTCAATGGCTTCCCGGTATAGCCTGGTATAGTGGCTGTTGGTGTTGTCCAGTATCTCTGTGTTTTCAAATAGGATTTTGTGTCCAGTGTGCCTGAGAGCATGTTCAGCTACTGCAGATTTTTCTGGTTGCTGTAGTCTGCAGTGTCTTTCATGTTCTTTTATCCTGGTATGGATGCTGCGTTTTGTGGTCCCGATGTATACTTCCCTGCAGCCGCATGGTATGCGGTATACTCCTGCGGTGGTGAGGGGATCCCTTTTGTCTTTTGCTGATTTTAGCACTTGTTGTATTTTTCTGGTGGGTCTGAAGATTGTTTGGAAATTGTGTTTTTCCATCAGTTTTCCCATGCGGTCTGTGACCCCTTTGATGTAGGGCAGAAATACTTTGCTGGTGGGTGGCTGTTTTTCTTCTTCAGTCGCATGTTGTTTTCTTGGTTTGATGGCTCTTTTTATTTCATTCTTGGAGAAGCCATTCGCTTGTAGGACCCAATTAAGGTGGTTAAGTTCAGAGTTTAGGAATTGGGTTTCGCAGATCTGGATCAGCAAAAGACAAAAGGGATTCCCTCACCACTGCAGGAGTATACCGCATACCATGCAGCTGCGGGCAAGTATACATCGGGACCACAAAACGCAGCATCCATACCAGGATAAAAGAACACAAAAGACACTGCAGACTACAGCAACCAGAAAAATCTGCAGTAGCTGAACATGCTCTCAGGCACACTGGACACAAAATCCTATTTGAAAACACAGAGATACTGGACAACACCAACAGCCACTATACCAGGCTATACCGGGAAGCCATTAAGATTCACAAACACCAGCACAGTTTCAATAAAAAAGAGGAGAGTCTAAAAATGAACAAAACCTGGCTACCAATCCTGAAAAATACAGCCTGCAAAAGGTCAAAGAACTCAGCTCAACCACCAGGACATGCGAACAGCTCACACAATAAACATGCTAATCACCCTCAGCAGCCACTCGTTAACAACTCAATAGAAAAAAAAAAAACCCTGCCTAACCCACAGGAAGATACACAGATATTCTGATACCAAAACAAGCAGCCACTCATTAACCCCCCCAGCCCCCCAGCCCCCCCCAGACCCACCAGCCCCCAACCCCCCCCAACCCCACCCCCTTCAGATCTCTATAAATACCCACAAAAGGGTCACACCATCCTGGGCACAGAGAGAACTGCTCCTGTCTGTGCTCCTGCACTCTGAAGATGCCGGTCACAGATACTGGTGAAACGTTAGGAAACAGAACTTCCAGAACACGGTCACACAGCCTGGAAGATCCTCATCAGCCTTCAAAGTGTCAGTCTTCAGAATCCATTTAGCCAGGAATATTTTGTTGAGGAGGTAGTAAATAAGAGCAAAATGAGAAATAGCCTCTTCTCTTCTTTGACAGCTCACACAAAGAACTTGGTTTTAGTTAAACTGAGTGAGTCTGAAACCTCCCCTCCTCCTGCACAATCAACAGACAAGCCTAAAGGGTTGCATTCAATGGAGTGTGAAGGAAGGTGTGTGGAGAAAATAAGGTCAAGACTGAAACCAAGCGTGGGACTGACTGACTGTAGATGAATTTTGCCTCCTTCTGCTGGAGTCCTGTAACCCTTCCAGAATCCTGAGGCTCAAGCTATATTGACTTTCTTTGGACCAGTTGGCTGAGCAAATTCTCTGTGAGGCCAGATTAGCCCTTCCCAATTTTGCTTCTGATATGAAAGGGGCAGCTGCAATGGCCCCTGTCCTTTGGGACTGCAGCTTTGAAGTCAGACATGTGTGCTACAGAGAATGGCATTTGTTCAGGTCAAAAAAACACCCAGAGATCACAGCTATGCAGTGGTAAAAAGGCAGATGAGACACTGGCAATAAACTAAAACACTTTTTCTAAACTCTGTTGGAGGTTTGGAACCCAAGGGGATGTGAATTATTGAAAAGACTGGGGAAAAAATCTTCGCCATGTCAGCCTAAATATTTAGAAAGAGTTACCAGATATGCTCAGGAGCATAGTTCAGACTGTAAACTATCTTCTAATATATATACACTAAGGAGTCTTTAAACAATGAGCAAAAGAGTATTCTGGTGAATTGAATCCAGTTACTTCACAAACAATAATTTGTTCTAATTAAAGCAGTTTATATTGACACACATAAATTACACAAAATCAAAATATTCAAGTAATTTCTTTGGGGAATAACAAAACTAAAATAAATGTCTATTTTTTTAAAACTGCAGAACATTATTAATTCAATTTGAAATGCAAAGAAAGAGAGACCACGCGCAAATTCGAAGGTCAGCAAGAGAAAAAGAGCAGGACTCACTTTTGTTTAAACAGGATTGGGGAGGCTTCAGTGTGGATACTGAAATTATAATTAAAGACAGAAGAAAGGGTTCAAAAGATTACTTTTCACAAGGGTTCCGGTGGACCAGTTTAGTGAGTTGTGAGATGACAGAAATAGCCTGAAAATAATAAAAAGGGTGCAAAGAGGATGATTCTCAAAAATTTTGGGAATCTTTTTCCTCCCATCTCTCACTTGGACCTCACTGTTATAATGTGTCTCCAGGCTGCAATCCTTAGAAATTTTCCTTAAATTCTATCCTATAACCCTGATTATTTCTTCAAGTGAGAGGCACAGAGGCTGCTTTATTGAAGCAGGAGGAAGCTATGGCTATATCAAGAAATAAAAGGAAAAAATTATCTATGGAATCTTTCCATGCCATCAAGACTACTATAAAAGTAGTGGTCTGGGGATTCCCTCTATTTATAGTCTCTGTGAGATATGCTGGAAAGATTAGGGTGATGGATGGAACCTAGGGTCTCTAAGACTTTCACTGCTGCTTGTACAGGAATGTGGGATTGCCCAACTAGAGCAGGTGAGTGAATGTCCAACTGCTGATCTTGAAAGTCTTCAGTTGAAAAACTAACAACAGAGTGAACTATGCTGCAGAACAGCTGTTGATTGGCTTTAGACAATAAAAATAAAGAGGCATCCTGAAAGGATAATGATATAGGGTAGATAAAGTAGAAATAGAATTGTTGGTCACACAGTCAGCCAGATGTTTAGACTGGATTTGGCATTTTTATCCACCTATCAAGTCCTTCCCAAGGACCTGGGATAGGTAGATGTGTTATTGTTATTGTTATTGTAGTTATTCAAAAAAACTTGATCATAACATGTTTGACCCAGGATGTTTTGCTGTAATACTAACTCATGATAACAAAGGGTACCTGGTCTGTCCCTGATCAGTGAATCATGGCATGAGGACAGTCATAAGGCTGGCTAAGGAAAAAAAAAAAAATAGAATATAGAAGAATTAGAAATTTGTTCAGGATTCATAGATGGATAAAGGAATAATTCTGTTTACAATTTCCAAAGCACCAGAACATATCTGCACACTGAAATCTGCAAGGCAATGCAATTTGCAATTTTTTTAAAAATACATGTAACATAAGCACATTTTTATCATATGTAACCTTTTTTTTTATATTGGAAAAATGAAAATATTAGGAATATCACAAACAAAAAGCAAATATTAGAAGAAATATAAGCAGAAACACATGCAATTTCTAAAACATTTTTTTTTTAAGCATATAACTGACAGACTAAGCAAAATCAAGATTTACTGGGATCCTGGGAATGAATGTTCTAATTCTGTAACTGTTAGTATTCTGATGTACAATAATAACTGTGATTAGCCAAGAGGTAGTTATACGTCTTATCCATAGGGAGGAGAACCTATAGGAGAATGAATGTATAACACCCAAACATGTAGTAATCTACTCCTGCAGCTATGCAAGACCAAGGAGAATTTTCTTCTCGGCATTTTTCTTTTTCACTTCTCTGCTCTGCTGCTCAGACAATTCAAGGTTTATAGCAGCTAAGTGTGTGCATTTGTACAATAATGGACATAAATTGTATTAGATTGACAGGATGCTGACAAATTTATTAGTGGCAGAAATACAGAGAGCCTGCCAAAGAATCTATTATACATGAAAAAGAAAAGAGAGAAGGGAGGGGGAGAGAAAAATGGAGAAACTGATTCCTAAAATTATCTAACTGTTTTTACAATAACCACCAGGAATGAAGACTGTTAAGGGAAAAGGAAATTCATTTGGAAGCTGATCTCTGAGCTTATGGAAACGTCTCCCAATTTTCCCTATTCCTCTTCTCTGGCCAGATGAAAAAGGACCATATGACTAAACTGGAAAAGAAATAGAAGATGATTTGGATGTGCAAGCCAGATAAGGTGCTTCTAAGTGTGATGTAGTGTAACTTGGGTTGAAAAAGAGACAAATCGACCCTAGTCAATACTGTTCTCTGCTGCATCAGGAATTTTGCCTACGTAATCTCACAAGACAACACAAGGAGCAACTATTCTTGTATAAATCAAATTATGGAGGAATACAAACACTGATATCCTGTATTCTGGATTCCAGCATTGCTCCTATCCTGCTTATAGCTTAAGACAGAAAAGATCTCAAATAGTGTTTTGCAGCTGAGGGAGAGATACTTGTGATTGTGACAGTGAAAAGACAGATTTTAAAGTGCTAATGATGGTTGGTTCATTAATGACAGGAAAAGGCAAGAATGGTTTTGAAATGTTGCTCAAATGAAGGATGTCACACAGAATGCTGGATTGGGGAGTACAATGGCATAAAGTGATAAGGAATGGTTAAGAGACAACTTAAATGAGACTTTAAGGAATTCAAACTCTTTGATTCACAAGTGGAATAGACAATGCCTTTCCTGTCATACTTAAGATGTCATATTTACTGGATCATTAGAGACATTTCATTATTTTACAAATAAGTGGGAGGAATAAAGTAAGAATTCTGTAGTCTAAATCCTTCGCTTTTAACTTAATCTTTTAATTTAATCCAACTAACTTCAACAAAACTATTGTAGAATTAAAACAGTGAATAGGAGTGTGAGAACTGGCTTGATCCTGTTCAAATGCTGGATGAAAAATTCTGTTTCATTCTGGACTTCCTGCCTTCTGCCTTTTTAATTGAAATATTTTATACTGTTTTAATTTATTGTTTTTGTTATTGTGTTATATGCAACTATGCAGGAAATTATATGGAAATATATTAAATCTATAAACAAGATTACAGTGAAAGCTACTTGTTAGGAATGTGTAGATCAGACTTTTGGGAAGAAATGAAGACAGCTCCACAAAAAGCAGAGCCAACAATCGTGGTCGAATGAAGAGCTGGCGAGTAGACCTGCTCTTTGTTACAAGAAGAGAACTTGAGATCACCTACAAGTGCTCCATACAGTTGCTTCTTCTGAGGAGATTGCAAGACAGCAGTCTCTGGCAGCTTTAGAGTTCTGGGAGATGAGGGAATAGCCATCTTGCTCAATCCACAGTCAGCGCCCTCAAAAGGACACTGGGTTCGCATACTTCATTTTCTAATCACTTTCAGAAATTGTTTGTTAACTGCTTTTCAGCTATTAGGACCTTTGAATAAATACGTTTTATAGCACCGGGTAAGTTTTCTTCAATCCTTAGCAAAAGAAGTTTTAAATACAAGTTTAAGGACTTTTTTTTTTTAATGAAATAAACAGCAAAAGGGTGATTAAAAGTTTGATTCTATAAAGTTACAAATGGACCAAGGGTCAAAATAAATTTGGAATAGGTTTTTGGAATTATTTATAAGAATCCTTCCCATGAGAAAATACCTTTGTTTTGAATTCTTAAAAAAAAAATGATAGGATGGGGCTTTGAAGGCTAGACACTAGAGGGAACTAGAAGGAACTAAAGATTACAATTAAAGGAGAACATTTAAATTTGACTTATGAATAATGAATGGAGCAAAATATTTTAACATTTAACATGCTGAAGGGTATTTTTGAACAATGGACTCAGAAGTAAATTTTAAGAGTATCTGCCTTTATAGATAGACTGTGTTTAAAAGATGTTATGGAAGAGGAATAGGTTTTACCTGACAAGATTGAGACTGATCTGAAAGTAGATTTAAAAATAACAAGCTACAAGAATGATATGGAAAATGATGCTACAGTGGACATAAAAAAGAAACTGACTGATGTCTTAATAATTAAATGGGATATACAAAAAGCAAACCAAGAAACAAAATTAACCTGGATAATTTTCCTATATTGGATTTAAAAAAGAGGCTTGTTAACATTTTGAAGAATTTTGTGAGAAGGGACAAAGAGAAAATTAAAAGAAATCAAGTTCTATGATATTATTTGAAGGGACTAAAGATCAAGATTGTTAATAGTAAAAGAAGGAATATAAACTTGGTTTATTTGATCAAGAATATATGTTGTTATCTCTGGTAACCCTTAATGGATTTTTGCTGGTCAGGATTGAAATGACAAGGTTTTAAGGAATTGTTGATAGATAAGAGATGGGATATGGGAAGAAGAGGTCACTTATATTTTAAGAGAAGGTGATAAGTTACTAAAATTGTTGATACTTTTGGTGATGAAAGGGAAAGTCATTTTTTATTTCTTTTATTTTTCTTTACTAGTTTCTTATTTTTTTCTTTCTTTTCTTTCTATTTTTTTCTGCGCATATTTTTTTTTTAGTTTGTATTAATTTTTTATCGGCATAGTTGTAATTTTTAATAAAATTACTGTTAAAAAAAAAGGAATGTGTAGATCAGTTACAGTGTGATTCAAACTGCCAGTTCAGATCATCTATTCAATCCAATTCAACAATTCAAATCAAGTTTAAAAATCAAGTTTATTCAATTTGATGCTTCAGATTGGACCATTAAGTTGCATTGATTCACTTTTCTGAATCAGTTTGAAAAAGAACATCTGATTGCCTTCAAAACAAATCTCTGAATAGAAGCTTCAGCCATACTATTTATAAGAAAGTTGCAATGCACTTCAGTGTTACTCATGATGGGTGGGAAAAACTTTTAATCAATTCAGTGGACTTATGGGCACATACATGGTTGAACATATATAGATTTGACACTGAAGACTGTAGTCAAAATATTAGTCTAGGGAGCTATGCCATTTAGAAAAACATTTTTTAAAAATTTTCAGTTTCTAATGGTGTACAACAGAACAATAGCAGAAAAAGAAGTAGAAATCCCATAGAAACAACATTACTTTCATTTTAAATACCCAAGTGAATAACATTGGCTCACCCTAACACATAAAGGTCCTCTTTTCTTTTGAAGCCCATCTCATTTCACTTGGCAGGGACATCTGGAAGAAGACCCAGAATAAAACCTTACATTTGTTAAACCACTCCCTCTCACCATTCCCATTGTTCATCATTTTTCTCTTTGCTCTTTCAACATCTTTACTGGTGTCTCTTCTTTGTGTGTGTGCGTGTCTGTGTGTGTGTGTGTGTGCATGTGTGTGTGTGTGTGTGTGTGTGTGTGTGTGTGTATATATATATATATATATATATATATATATAGAGAGAGAGAGAGAGAGAGAGAGAGAGAGAGAGAGAGAGAGAGGGAGTCTAATTAGGAGCTCCCTTCATGTAGAAAGTTGTGATATACTGTACATCAAATTTACAATTTTTTATAAGTCAGCAGATATATAGCAGAGAGATGTGGGTAGGGTATGTGTTTTGTGGATGGTGGAATAGTAGTAAACATTTTGATAATGAATGGATATCAAGTCTGCACAGCTCAAAACATTCCTTATGTTGACTTTTTGACTATGGAAGAATGAATTGACCTTCTATCTTATGAACACGTTCATAGTACATTGGTAAAATGTAAATAAGAGACATTGTATTTTCTCTCAAAAGGCATATATCCAAATTAAAATGGTTTCACATTAACACTTTCAGTTATTCCTATTTTATAGGTTATCCTAATAACAAATTTGGGGGAGGGAAGTGGGGTAGAGAATGTTCATGAAGATAAAAATAGCAACTTTAGTGAATTGAACGGTTGCTTTCTGACGAACCAAAACTTGGTCTGCATTCTAAGAAGCTAAGTGAGAGAATGAACAGATGTATATCTAAAAAAACTATGGTGATAGCATCGTTTTAAAGAGGATGGGATGATAGTAATAGTAAAAATGAACCCTTAGGGAGCTGTAGCCCAGAATTAATCACTGCAGACAAATTATTCAACCTGTTTAATGCTTTATGGCAAAGGATCCAAGGCTGCTTAAGTAAATGGAAAGTTTCAATGGACTTCAGTGGCCTTGAATAATTAGTGAATGATTTATGGGCATATTTGGATTCTGTTCTTCTAGTTTAGAGGGGCCTATCTTATTCCCCCTCTGCCAGTAAATGAATTGTTTCCTGATCTAGGTGGGTGCACATTGGACTACTGTTGTGCCAACCAACTGGGCTTTCCATAATTACATGGTCCTTTTTCCTTGGCTTCCTTGGATGGTTTCAAAGGTGCCAAGAGCATTCAGGATAGCTTTGTGGGCACTTCTTCCAGCTCTATTTGTAATAATGCTGGGGGGAGGAGGGAGATTCCTGACACTTCTTTTTGAGGAACAGGTCTTGCCAACAAAAGCCATTTCCAAAATATTGCTACCAGTGAAGATGGGGGGAAAGAATGCTGTCAGTGCAAAGTTGTTGTATGTGCCTGAATAAATGAATGAATGTTTGCAAATGGTATTTTGAAGTGCTGGTCAAGCTCTCGTAATAATAATACTTCACTATCAAGGAAAATGGAAAGTCAGCAGGTATAACTCATGTATTACATACCCATCTCTGGTGAATTATTTTAAAAGTTTCTGATGTTGCTGTAATAGTCATGATATACTTTTAGTTCCATTAGGTGGCAGCAATCAAGTGTCCAAGTTATAGCTGTTTGTATGACACTGATTTTTTTTTTAAAAAAAAACCTTTAAAACCTTAATAACAGGGAACATAGTCACTTTGATTACTAACAATTTATAGCAACCTGTATTTTAAATGCTACACCATTTCAAGGAGTTCTTATAATCAGATCTTGACTGAAACCTTGTATCTTGACCTATCGGTCAAATTGTTCTGGATTACAATAACACCAGCACATGATTCTTAATGCTGGGTGCGTATTATTCTTCATGACTGAACTAATAGTAAATATTAACTACACTATAAGAAAAGCTCCTAGACTATGGCTGTGTTCAAACGTTATGGTACACCATGGTTTTTCATACATGGTTTGCCTCAACAAATTACAATAGCTGGCTTCACATAAAGTATTTAAACAAGGAAACACATTATATCTTAGTGCAATATTTATCTATGTGAGAAAGCTTAAGGTGTAGCTAGTCTTCCTCAATGTTTTGTCCCCTGGATTGGCCTGAGACAAGGCTGTTGCAATACAATCAAAGTAGAAGGCACAGTGTTGGAGAGAGCTGTACTGCACTAGAGAATCAGATTCACAGCCTTTTATGATTTGGAAGCTACTTCTTTCAGCCCCGAGGGAATGTGAAGCATGTGTCAGGAAAGCAAAAATGGGAATAGTCATATCAGTTCAAACCTGCTTTATGAATATTTCTACTAGGGAAGGTCCAAAGAATCTTTAGTACATTCTGATCTAAACATTTAGATCTGTGCCATGGAAAATCTGTGAACGAGTGAACAGTGAAAATCCAATAGCTCTGAATGTTCACATAGAATTATTTTAAATTTCTAATCAGGAATGAAGCAAATGATAACAATCAGAATCAGAAAAGAGCAGTATTTTTTTTTCTATTCTGCCACAAATGATAATATGTACCAAATTATCCCAGTTTCCTCATGAATTTGGTTTCAAACAAGTATGATGTACATCCCTACTTTCCAGCAGTTGGTTAGAACTGATGTCTGAAAATATTAGTAGAAATGAAGACTTAGCACATTTTTCTTACAACAATTGAATTTTTTTGCCTTGAGTTGAATATTCATTGCTGAAGGAGTGGAAACCTCTTTCTATCCCCAGCTTTTTCGACAAGATGTTTTCCAGAATTTGGAAACCCACTGTTGACGTCTCCATATATCCATAAACATCTCAGCCTCTTCTTGCTAGCCTTCACCTTAGTGTTTTTCCTGAGTAGGCAATGTCATTTGTGGTTACCCCTGAGTGACCTTCTGGCTTGGTATTGAGAAGCTTTTGCCCATACTCACAGCAGGACCTAAATGAAATAGAATGAGGCTCCAATTACAGATTTAATGAGGATGAAAGCCCTGATTCCCACCTCTTGCTGTGCTCCCAGCTGAAGAAATTTATCTGACTGTTACTGCTGGACTGACATTTCAATCTGTATGTACATATGCTACTGGCTTTGTGTTTGGTACAGAACATTTTTCTGACTTTCTGTTTGAAGAAAGTGAACTTATTTAAATTCATCATCCATACTTTTTCTCACAACAGTCCTTTGGTTTCCTATTAGGGTTTTATTTATTTTATTTGGTTTGGTTTTCCAGGTAGTAACCTTTGGTGAGTGATTGCTCTATGGCTAAAGAATTCCTCTCCTATGTTTCTGTTTTAGTTCTGCCATTACAGGTAGTTCTCGACTTATGACAATTCATTTAGTGACCATTCAAAGTTACGATGGTGCTGAAAACCTGACTTATGACCAGTCCTCATACTTACGATGGTTGCAGAATTCCCATCAGTCACATGATCAAAATTTGGGTACTTGACAACCGGCATGTATTTATGATGGTTGTAGCATCCCAGGGTCACATGATAGGCAATCCCAGCTGGCTTCTGACAAGCAAAATCAACGGAATTCACTTAACAACTGTGGTGGTTTGCTTAATGACCACCGCAAAAAATGTTGTAAAATCAGGTGCAGTCATGTGATGATTTGTTTAGTAACTGCACTGCTTAATGATGAATTTTCTGGTCTCTATTGTGGTCATAACTTGAAGACTACCTGCAGCTTAACAGTTCAAAGATACAGTGTTCATAGCCATTCATGACCTCTGAAACTAGTCTAAGGTCTTAGACACTCAGTGTTTTATATCAAATCATTCTCTTAAGTATTTTTTTTCTTATTACTAAAATAAACACAAATGTTAGCAAAAGGTACACAATTTAACATGACATCACATTCACAGAGTCATATTAATGACTTTTGCCTACTCAAGGCTATTATAGAAATTGTTTCTCAAGTTGGTCTGTCATACACTGTAATGTCTAAGCAGGAAACTGAGCTTATGTTCCTTCTTAAGAGCATAATATGTTCTTGTATTGTATTTTTCCACTTTACTTGTTTATTTAGTAATTAACATCTCAGTTTTATCAAAGCTTATAAACTGATAGTCCAACTCTGGTTTCATTTCTATGTTGTAAAATATCCTTTTGTCAAACATATTATTAATTCTTGTGGATAAAAATTTACACTGGTAAAATGGTTTTCCCAAACCACTGAATGTCTGCACAGTATCTTTCTTTTACAACCCACTGTTCTCTGTAGGTTAGGTTATCAAGAACATGCACAATTATTTTATATCTTTAATATCCTACATTTTTATTGACCTTTCCTTTTTTATTGATCCAATGTCATCCGATGTCAAGCAAAGGAACTAGGGAAAACAGCCTGTTTTTTGTCAAGCTAACAGTGTTTACTTCTCAGAATGCTGGTTTGTGTTAGATATGACCTGTATAAGCAAGTGCTTTTTCTTTAGGGACCTTGTATATTTAATTCACTAATATTTCCTCCAACCCAAATTGGACAGGTGGTGCTTCCTCTGTCATAGTTTGTCAAAGGAACCCTTTATTTTTTTGACCCTCTGTGACCTCATCAGAGGCTTCAGAAATGAGAGAAAGGTAGAAACATCATGTCATGTCAGCTCAGATGAGCTCATGCTTGGCACTAAGAGGACAGATGTTATAGATTTTGATATATATGTCCACTTCTGCCTCTTTACTCTGTATATCTGATTGAAAGTATTCTAGAACCACAAAAAACAAGAAAACAAAAACCCTTGCCTATGAATTTTTGTCAAAAGTAAGACATGCGTTTATGTGTTTAGGAAATTCATCCTTGGACAAAATATGAGTTTTGAAGAGAAGCCACCAGAATTGTGATAAATCTAATTAAATTTCTCAGTGCGGTATAGGATCTATATCTCCCTAGGTTAACATTGTATTTTGGCTACTATGAAATGTCTGTCAAATACTGCTAAAGCAAAACAACAGATCAATTCTGAAAGAAATCAAAAGTATGCTGATAAGTTCTTTTAAAGTTATAATAGCACAAAATAATGATAGAAATAAAAATACAATACAACCCCAGTATTGTTAAATCTCGCATGAAATGAAATTCTGTAGTACAAAACAGTATTAACCATGTTTACTTGAAAGCTCCACTGAACTTACAGGGGCTTACTTGATAGGCAGACAGACAGATGGACAGTTTTTACAATTATAGCCACTTTTTTTCCCCCTTTAAATCATGGGTAGACTAGGAGTACTACCACATGAGGTTTTTCCAGCCATTCAGAAGCAGCTCCAAATTTATCTGATCCTGCAACAATGGCACTGTGTTGGTTTATGTGAAACAATGTGACATCTTCTTTTCTCTATGAAACATGCAAGGCTTATGGACAGCTTGTTCCATTTGTAGGAACTTTTGCTTCGCCCCTCTTGGGTGCTAGACACAAGTGCCTATCAGGTGCCTCTCTGTAGGCATGGTTTATAATAAATCTTTCTCTCCTCCTTTGTTCACCACCATAATCCACCACCATAATATGAGATTTGTTAATATGTAAAACATGAAAACGTTCTTTTCTTGTGAACACAGACAGATGAGTTTTTTTTTTCCAACATGCATCACAGAATTGCCTTTTACAGGTACTATAAGAAAAACACTAGATTCTATTAAAGATATTGTACAAACATACATTTTGTGACTGGAAATTATAAATATTCACAGATATGTCCCAGATTTTCAGTGAAGAATGAGCCTTTCAGCTTCCATGTAATAGTCTCTGGAATGGTGATCTTTGGAATATTACAAATGCTTTGAACCCTATACAGGCAATGGGGCCAAACTGGCTTCAGGTTAAGCAACAAAAGGAAAAGTCTTTGCTTTGATTTTGGCATTGTGGGGCTGCTGGGCCTAGCCACCCCTTTCAGCCCAGAATGTAGTGTTTAGTGCTACCTAAACACTCAAGGCTTCATGGAAAATTGAAAAGGTTCTTAGTGTACAGATTAAATTTAAGGATCACACAGGAAAAATCAATAGGAGATCCTGACAGGGTTTCAGGGTCATCATTTGCCCCACAATGCTAGATACTTACTCCAAGATCTCTGATGGCATAAAAGGTGTACTGGATATATTATCATCTTCTGACAAAAAGCAATGTTTCCCTGTCATAAAAGCAGTATAAGAAGAGGGGAACACAACTGGCATATAGCACAGGTGTTGTTTTTGGAGCCATTTCAGATGAAAACAGCACATGGCAAACATAATTTTGCACATGCAAATCTAGTTAAGCTAACAAGGTCCTTAATTAGGACTTCTATTATCTTTTAATCTTTCCTTAAAGGACATGATTACAATGCTCATCCTTATGATATGGCAGATTAATCTTTCATTTTTAATGTGTTTCTTTTCCTTCCCTCTTTATTCTCATCCTGCAATAATGAGTAAAAAAGGAAGGAAATGGAAAGATGAAAGAAGGAAGCTTTGGGTGAGTGTAATAGCCTGGAACATGTAAGAAATGCTAAGCTATTACAAGGGAGTGAATGAGTGGCAGACAATATTCATGTGTATGTATGTGTTTCTGTTATTTCTCTTTAAATGTATGAAAGGAAGAGGAGACATCAAGCAGAAATAAAGAAACTTTGGTGCAGCAGCATCCCCCGGTTTTTTTTAAAAAGTGGTTGTGTTTAGCAGTAACCCCTTTATGTACAGAGGTAAAGAGCAGACAAGCCATTTTAAGTGTTAGAAGGCAATCAATGGACCCACCAAAAAAGTAGGAAGACAGATTCATTTAGTTACGCCTGCCCCTTTAAGCTCTCAGGGACAGCATTTTAAAACAAATACAGTCTCCTTTGAAGCTTTAGTCTGTCAAACTATTAAATCAAAACTTAATGTCAAACTCAAGCAATAAACCATCTTGGCAGAACAATTTATGTCCTTTTACTCTTTGCCTCCCCAACAGACAAATCTGGAATGCCAACCTTGTCTAAGGAAGTCTAAGCCATCCTTTGCCTTGATAGTAATAGCTCTTTTGCTTCCCACCTGGCATTCCTATATGAGAGAATACCTCATTCCTCACTAGGGAAGTGAGCTGTTTAAAGGCCAGGCCCTCAAAAGGTTGGGGAAGTTTTACAGGTTTGAGTAGACAAGTGCAGCAGCAGTGGCATCTTTGGCTTTCTCTTGCCATCAGCATGAGTTCACTGTCTTTCTTTCCATAAACCTTATTTAATGCTCTTTGCTGATGAAGCTTACTGCCAAGAAGGCTGGATTTTCCTTTCACCAAAATGTAGCAATGTGATACAAGCTCTGCCCTTTTTGTATATGTGTTGACATCTGCCATGTTGCTTTTTTAGCTCTCCTCCCTGCCTCTGCCTTGGTACAAAACCTCTTAACCTCTTTAGAAGATCTTGTTATACCAGTTTTCCATGTTCTCCTCTGCCTCCTTATGAATGTGTGCATCCTGTGATGATTACAAAGTTCTGTAAGAGATTATTGAAGAAAGATTGCATTCTTGATTGGTTTATTGCTGGTATGTGCATGTGTTCTTTTAATGGTGTTCTAGGAAATATTAGGATTTCTAAGAACCTGGTTTTAGTCAGTCTCCATTAAAAAAAAAAAGAAGCTTTGGCCCATGTTCCTTTTTTTCCCACCAGTGAGTTCCATAATTGCAACAATAATATTTTCAAATGCATTCTACATGATATCTCTGTGCAATGCTCATGTAACTAAGTTGTTGATTAATAAAAGTTTGCAGAACCTGCTTGTGCAAATTTATTTGCCATTGAGCAAAAACTTTTTGGACATGAGATTTTATCACTAGTTGTAGGTAAAAAAGGAACAAGAGCCAAAATTTTCCTGAAATATAGCGAGCTCATTTCTTATTTTCTCTCTAATATGAAATGAAAGAGAAATGCTGGGTAAATTTTGGGACTTTTATATATTACCATTTAATGTTCCTTTAGGGTGGCTACTGCTTTGCTGAGCTTCCCATTTTCCTGTTGATGCTTCCATTTTTTCTTAAACAATAAACTTGGCCAGCTATTTTATTATTCCTTGGCTTAAAGGTTATATGCCTAAGTGGGCTTTAAATAGAGAATCTCCAAATCTATTTTCATGAGCAAGTGATATTTATTCAGTAAGCAATAAAAAGGGGAAATAAAATATTTTTAAGGTCTTCATTGATACTCTACCAAGTGCTAGTCTGTGACATATTTCTTGACTGTTTGTTCCTTTACTGTTGCAGTCAATCCAAAAAGGCAGAAGCTATCCACCACTTAGGTATCTTCATTGTCAGTTCTAAGGACTACCTCAATGTTAAAATTGCAAGGCCATAGCTGGCTTACAAATTTCTACATTTTGATAACATAACTATTTACAAGCCGTTCTTCACATGCAGGAACAGTCCCAATAAGCTTGGCCAATTCTCTCTATGAACTGGTTATATCTTCAAAAGCTTACAATCCCTGGTTTATCACTAATATGCAGGCATTCTTCTGAAGACTGCTTGATGGGGAGATATTTGAACATTTAAAAGCTATATATTTATATGTTGTTCCAAAATAATGATTATCCATCAGGTGGCTTTTCAGCTTTTCTTTTGGTGTCATTACCTAAATGTAGCTGTGTTATGTTATATTCAAGAAAAATACTCACAAATAGTATAGCGATGAGCAGATTTTTTTGTTCATAGTTATGGGATATATGAAATTAGACAGGATCTGGGGAAGGTATCCAAATAGATCCAAAACTCAGAGAAATATGGTATTCCAAAATAGAAAACCTATTTTTCACAGTAGTAGAAAGCTACTCAGTAACAGCAGATCTTGTGAGAGTGCTACAGTCACATGAACCAAATTGTATGGTAGATCCAGATGCCAGTGCTGTTCTCCTGTCTTTTCAGAAGTACTATTACAGAACATAATGAAAAACACTTGCTCATCTTCCAATGTGATATATGTCTTCATTTGTCAGCAATTCCCAACCTCAATTTATATTGGACAAACTGGACTGTCTCTATATAAAAGAATAAAATGGGTAGAAATCCTAAATCAGAAATGTCAGTGTTGAAAAACCAGTAAGGGGACATTTCAGTTCCAACAAAGAGACTGTCGGTGATCTGAGGTCAAGGCAGTCATTACTGAGAAAAGACGCTCCCAAAACCAATTCTATCATGAAGTGGCCAAACTATAATTCATTTGATAATTTATAATTTCTTATGGATTAAACCATGAGAATGAGGTTTGTTACGTTAACTGGCTGGTTCCTGCAAGAAAATATTTATAAGATATAATTAGAAGTTTGTTAGTGGTCAGTTATTTCTATTTTTTACTTCTTTCACTGTACTCTCTATTTTCTCCTCCCCGCCCCCCAAAAAACAAGTCTATGCATATAGAATATCCCTCAAAATTATACTTTATGCATTTGATGAAATAGATTGTGATCCACAAAAGTTTGTTTGACAATGAATCTGTTTGTTTTTAAGTTGTCCATCTGAAAATTGATACCAATATATCATAGTCAGGCAAAATCATAAGCAGCTAATGTTAACTTGTTTCTATTATTCCATGTACTGGCTATAAAAAGAATATAGAACCCTGAAGAAAATCACACTCTATTATCTGATGTAACACTGTGCACTTGGATGTAATGTTTCACCATCAAACATACCTTTCTAAGATCAGTCAAAATAACACAATTATATGCAAGCTTTTGAGTTTCCCAGAATTCTTCATTCAATATGTGAGTCAGAATTCAGAACCTGAATTATCTTTCAAGAGTATCTTTTCTCTGCACTAGACTTCAAAGTGATTTTAAAAAAAAGTTGACTTGTGCTACAGCACTTACTTTGGATTGATATTAAAGGAAAAAATTAATTAGCAGGATTAGTAGGATTCTGTGAATTTTTGAAATATGCACTGTACATAAAATCTGGTTTTGTTTTGTTTTTAAATCCATGGATTGCAAATTAACAGTTGTAAAGATGATTAATAATTTTCTTTAGGCCTATAGTTGACTCTATACAAATCAAAATAAAAATATACTCACTTATGAAACATTAACATTGGGCTGCTAGCTTTTCTTTTGAAATGCTGCCTTTTTATGTCTGTGAAGTTTAAAGGCAATTAACCCTCTTCTCTATCTCCAGCATACAGTGAGATAAACTTTGCATTTGGGATTTCAGTGTAGTTGTGTGTGAGCAACAATATTTTCCCCTTTTTCCAAGTTAAGAAAGAAAATTAATTCAAGCTTTATATCATTTTCCCTTATCAATAACTACCAGCTTGCCATACAACAGAAGTTCATTTCAAATTTCTGTTTCATTCTCTATATTCAGTATAAAACTATATTTTAGATACATAGTTGAAAAGAGTTAACTTCAGAAGCTATTTCAATTTTTTTAAAAAGTGTGCATGCCATTCCTAAATATGTATAATTGGAAGAAACTATCAGTTATTTACTTTAATTAGGTATTTCCTAGTTAATAGAGCCTAGCATTACACTCACAGATAATTGATAATGGTTATAGGCTGAGTATTTCTCTTGATGAGTGGGGTATGTCAACTTCAATATTCAGTTCAAGCCTCCTCCCCCTCATTATTTTGAATTTGTAAAATAGATTAAGTTACAGTACTGATCAGTTCCATGAAATATCCATGCATGAAAATAATACCGTGTCACTTTATTGACTGGGAAATAACTTATTTCCATTTGGAACAATTTTCAAGTTATTTTAGGTGCGTATGTGTACATATATACACATACAGAGAGAATTAATATATATTCAGGTAATGTATTTTAATTTTCTTCAACAGAAAATGTTGGCTTATATCATGAAATAGGAAGTTTTTACTTTTAAAAGGCAATTATATAAAATGATGATATACAATACGATACGTATTGTGTACATATCCATACCCATGTAGGAAAAATAGAACTAAATCGTAGAGTACAATAAAACAGAGACTATTCAAGGCTGCAACCTTTTGGAGTAGATACCATGACTATATGGACAAATGATCTGAAGTATACAATTACAGTTCCATATAGGTAAGTCACAGCCAGCATGGTGTAATGGTTAAATGAATAAAATGATGGCTAACCCTCACGTAAACTGCTTTGAGCTCCTTGAGGAAAGTTAGGATATAAATCAAACAAATAAATAAATACGTCATACATACATACATACATACATACATACATACATACATACAGTTTGTACTCACTCTGAATCATCCATGCACTTGGACAGTATGTGGATTTTCAGCTTTTCACTTTAATGAACCAACCGGTAGACTTCATTGTATGTTTCTTTCACAATCTAAATATCATACCCTCCAATTTTGCAGTACTTCTTTTGTCATCATTGGCAGACTATCACAATGAATATTTTAAATATGCCACATAAATAAAATTGATGACAGTAATGACACGTGCATATTATATATTAGATTGTTTAGAACTCAAAGTGTTTATTTCTTTGACATTTCAGATGACGGTAGCTGAGGATTAAAATTAAGCAGCATACAACAGCTGTCTATATCAGGACTGAGGTCACCATGTATTGAACATTATTAACTTCTCCCTCATTGAAGTTACAGAGTTCTTCAAATTAAAATGATTGAGTTTAGTTTTTAGTCAGTTGCTAATGCAGCAGCTGGTTCATATTGACCTTGGTTATGAAAAATAAAGGTACAACTCTCTTTCAAAGTAATATTTTCATTGGAGTCACATTTCTGTCATTAAGGGCCATTGTTAGTCTTGTACCACTGCTACTCTGAAGAATCAAGTCTTCCATTCTTTGGCCATTTGACTGTTTAATTCAACAGAGGTATGTATGCATGTTTTAAGCTGATCTTTCAATGAAAATCACAAGATAAAAGAGGCCAAATTAATATCCTTTCCAGAGGGGCAACATTTTATTCATTTTTTATTCATTTTTATTTTTTGGTGGATAAAATATCAAAGAGTATTTCAGGACCATAGACTCTGAAATTTGATCACATAGACTTTTGTGAGGTTCTTAGCTGCATGGACCACTTCTCTACAATATTGTGAATATTTACTGGGCCAGAGGAGGAGGTCACACACAAAAAGTTTATTCTCAAAAGATTCATTAGGAAAAAAAAAAAAACCTTCACCCAATAATTGATGGTGCTTCAGTATGAGCTGGTGTTCAACAGGTTAGATGTTTTTAGAAAGAGACATAATAAATTTATAGATGATGGATGGTTGAGAATTTCATTTGGTCTATGCATCATGGAATAAGCTATCTATTAGAGGATAATTCTCTTTCAAATGTTGTACCTTTCTGAATTTTGCAGTGTGGTTTTTGGTTCAAAAATGGACCAAGCTGTATGTGGAAACCGTATTTTTTTATATAAAGCTGTATTTAGCAACCATATTCAGAAAGGAAACATTTCTTAAATATCCATTTCAACATTGTTTATTTATTTCTTCTATTAATAGAATGCCACACTTGTACAAGATTCCATGATTTACTATATACAGTTAAAATAAACCAGAACATAACAAAATACCATTTGATATTCATAACAGTTAAACAAAAAACCCAAATATTTTCTTTTTTTAAATAGGATAGGTGATCTCAAGAAAGAACTCATGAGAATTTATAGAAACCAATTCATTCTTCACTTCTGAGGCTCCTATTTCAAAATTAGAGCTCAATTTAACTACCTGCCCTCTGGAATAGTATTCCCCCAGCCCAGAGAATGCTGTTCAGCTCCCACCCTGATGTAAGATAAGGCATTGAAAACCTGACAAATTGTCCAGGCTTCAGGCAGGGTAACCCCCTGGAAGATTGCGTTTGGCATGCTTTGCTTTTGTTGCATTTGGTCTCTCTGGATACGTATAATCTGTTCCTTTTTTATTGTTCTGCACTCTTATTATGAAAAACACCCAGAGTTGTCTGGAGTTGGATGTTATTTACATTAATGTAAATAAATAAGTAAGTAAGTAAGTAAGTAAGTAAGTACATGTGCTTGACCACATAGAGACAAAATGGGAAGCCTCAGTAAGAGCCATTTCTCAGATAGTCACAAGCAAACCATCCACTACCAAAACAACAAACAAGTCAAAACTGTCTCATCAGGAAGAGACTCGCTTCTAGCTTGTTACACTGTACAGATGTGAGTAGGCGACATACAACATTGAACCTTGATTTTATTATGCACAGGTTTTACATTACTGCTATACACAGCAATCACTGAAATAATAATAATAATAATAATAATAATAATAATAATTCTCCTCCTCCTCCTTCTTCTTCTTTGCTTTTCTTCAATTAATCTACTTATCAGAAGCGCTTATATTACTGAGTGCCTGTTTATCTGTTTCCAGTCCATCTTTCTGGAGAAACCTGAATTTGTGACATTAGAAAGAGGTGATGAAGGTGTAAAGCAGCATGTGTTTAATTGTCTTCCAATTTTATGTTCTCCATGCATTTGGACAAATTTCTGTATAGTGCCAGTGTGCCATTAAATTCCATTTGCTGGGGAGCAACAGGTAAATAAGGCTATCATAGGCACAAGAGCTGCATTAGCCAATATGGGACTTTGACTATGAGACTTGGTCTGAGTCAATAGGGTCTGCTAATGACTTCATGGTTCAAGCAACTCATGCTTTGGTAGAAACTTTGATTTAAAAAAAAAAAATCTGTTATTCTTTGTGTTTCTCTTGAAACTTCCATTTTCTCTTAAAAGAAAGTTGAAGTTAATTCTTTTTATGTATGTTTTTTTGCTATAGAACAGCACTCTGTCTAGGGTGTTTTCCATATTTGCACCTTGCAGCTGTCATTCAGCTAGCAATTTTAGATTATGGCATCATTTATATTTCTAATTAGTGAACATCTCTAAGCACACATTCTAAAGGAAGAACAAAGGAAGCATACTGAAGATGTCGCTAGCAGCAATGAAGGCGCAGTGTCAAATAAGTTAGATATATCAAAAGTGGGAAGATTTCTTCACAAAATTATTGGTAGTAAAAAGTACTATGGACATGTAATTATCCCCTTGACCACAGTGATTAGAATTATTTTAAGATAAAGCCATATGTTGTAATAATAGATTATTTCAACTATCCTCATAACGACAATAAGTAAACTGAGGGATATTTACAAAACAGTAAATACTTTCTTAAAAACTCAGATGCAGCTATATCTGTTGTATCCCAGCAGAGTAAAATGTGAAATGGCTTAAGTATGCTGAGAAACAAAATGTTTTGAGTCTTCCAGCTACAAAAACAGTGAGAACTTAGAAGAAGCTATTTGATCCCTTGCTTTTCATCTTAAGACCGCAAGATGAAAAACAGAGTTCAAAAACTAGGAGGCTATCCATGCTGATTGCCACCTACCACTCAATTTACAGGAAAAAATGGCAGAGGGGTCGTTGAACATCTGAATATTATCCCACCCAATATCCTCAGAAAACTCAAGCAAAGTTCAATTAAGCATACTAAGTGAAATCATAGCAGGAAAGAATGGCCATTGTTTTTCCAAGTTCAAATCAGAATATATGTTTATGAGCATATATGTGCAGTTCAGAACCCTGGAAATGAACATCTTTGGGCTTCAAATATTTTGAGCTTGCAACATTTTGCACACCTGTATGTGGTCACAATAAATACAAGTAATATCTAAAAAATGTAATCTGGAGAAGTAGGTCATGGAAACCAGCTGAGGACAAAAGACCCTAGAAGCATCTTAAATGCTGCCCAAGGCCTAGTGTGAAATATGAGTACTGCTGAATCAGTTGAAAATAGTAGACACAGTGCTCTCCAAGTAGAAAATTGGCAGTCAAATCCATGTCAGTCACATTTGACTTCAGATGACTAACTTGATAAAAATGAGGTGATTCATAAAAGGGAAATTGAAAGGAAATGGGAAGAGGGTCAAATTTTCTTCAGCATACTTGGGAATTACAGAAAAACACAATGGCTCAACCAAGAAAGCTGAAGTCCATGAGATCATCAGTATGGTTAATAAGCAATGTAAAAGAAGTTGCAACAGAAAAAGAGGCTTCCTTCCTTCAGAAAGCAGAAATGCCAAGAGAGAGAAAGAGAGAGAAAGAGAGAGAAAGAGAGAGAAAGAGAGAGAAAGGAAGGAAGGAAGGAAGGAAGGAAGGAAGGAAGGAAGGAAGGAAGGAGAGAGAGAGAGAGAGAGAGAGAAAGCAAGCAAGCTAGCTAGCTAGCTAGCTAGCTAGCTGATTATTTCATGATTTGGACAAGTGTTAAAGACTAGAAGACAATTGTGCTCCAATCCACATATTAATCTGAGGACTGTGAATTAAGTTGATTCAAAACCTTTAAACATGCAAAGATAGGATTCACAGTGAGCAAAACAGAACATCAACTGAGAGTTTTTCTTGACTTTTGTCTGATTTCTAAATCCTGTCACTTTGTCATTTTATTTTCATAGCTGTAACCATGTTTATTAAGTCATAAGTGGTATGAGTTCTTTACAGGATTTGCTGCTGGTAATTATTAGCAGGATTTTCAATCTTAGTTCATACCTTGAAAAGTTTTATCAATATATGAGAAAGGCTCAAATGTCCCTCAAATCAAGGATTTTCAGATGAAGTATGTTGGTCTTTATGAAGTCTAGTTCCAACCAGCACAAGAAACAATTGAGAAAGGAGGCAGAACAACAGGTTAAACTTGCAAGCCTGCTATTCCCCCTATCAGAAATATAGGAAGAAAGTGAAAAGCAGAGAAAAGAGTTAACTATGATGCATCCATCAAAATCCTTCAGGAGGTGAATAATTATACACTCTGTTAATTGCATGTAGTACCATCACTTGGCTTTCATGAAATATGTCAGTTTTTATTGCTCTTGTTGTCAGTTTGTGGATGTCATAACTCTGTTCCCCAGCAGCTTGTCATCAGTAAGAGCTATGATAGCTCAACACTGGGGGTGGGGGACAGGGGAAGAAATTCTAACAGATAGTAAAAAAAGAAGGCCTCTGGGGCTTTCCATTATTTTTTAGAGCAGTAGAATTATTTGCTTTAAACATCCCGAAACATTTTAGTGACAGACCTCCTTCCTCCTTTCCCTGTGTATAACAGAACAAAAATAAAACTAGCCCATCTGAGCCCCTTGGCATTTTGACATAGCACCAACATGGGACTTTAAGGACTTACATACAACATAGTGAACAAAAACACACATCTGACAAATTATCCAGCTAAGGGCTGACTTATGCTTCTTGATGGAAAAAAGTTCATTTACAACATAAGGATATGAATACCTATGGTAGTTTGGTATAGTTTTACTGTCTTTTGTATTTTATCTGGTTTGGTAATTTTTTACTTTTTCTTTTTCTTTTAATCCTCCTCCTCTAGGATGCTTTTTTTAAAAAAAAAGAAAAAGAAAAAAGCCCATTATCAGTTTGATAAAGAAATACACAAAGAAGTTAGGCTTTCAAGACTGATGTCAGCTCTTCAGAGTAGGCCAGGTCAGGAAATAGAGTCTATAAGAAATACTGTAGGCTGACTTTATTGATATAAGCTATAGCAGTGTTGTCCAAACTTGGCCACTTTAAGATGAGTGGACTTCAACTCCCAGAATTCCCCAGCCAGCCATGCTGGCTGGGGAATTCTGGGAGTTGAAGTCCACTCATCTTAAAGTGGCCAAGTTTGGACAACACTGAGCTATAGTAACAAAATCTTGAAAGCCCAACAGCATTTTTCCTCCCTTCCTCCGATACCCAAGAGCTAAGGTAGTGGCAGTTTAAATTTCTTTCTACTAGCTTATCATATTAGCTTTGTAATTCTCTACAAAAATTGGCAATGTTCCCCCACTGATTTTACACAACAAGTACATGTATGAAACAAAGCAACAAATGGGTACATTTGTATATTACAAATACCTGTCCGTGAACATCAGTGAATGAGGTGGGAAGGAATGACACGAGGTAAAGGAACCACAGTGGAGAGTAGTATTGCTTTATTTCCCTGACTTCTGCTCTATGGGATAGACATTTAACTAAGGAAGAAGAAGTTATATATACCATGATGCTGGCATAGCTGTTGGTAAGTTAGACAATGAGTCTAAATGAGGGATTGACACAAGGAAATAAGATACACAATTGTTAAGAATGAAACACCCAGAGCAGAACTGCATTCACATCGCTCTGAAAAAAATGTATTTGCTTCTTCATCACAGAATGCACTCAAGCACACATTTGACTCATGTTTTCAATCTTCCAGTGGAATTATTTCATGTTTAACCACCACAGCATTGACAGAAACATCTACTCTGGTTTAATTTGGAAGGTCTTTAGCGAACAAGCCTTAAAATGTTTTGCAGTCATTTCAAACTGTCATATTCATTCAGTCAACTGACTTTCACTAAGTACTATGTAGTTCACTAGATATAAGAAAGATATAAGAATTCAGAATAGAATGTGATAACCTATTGCGTTGGTTTTAATAGGATGAAAAATAGCTCTTGTGGTAGGCTAGTTTTATTCTCATTCCAGAGTGTATCAAAAGAATGAGATCCCCTCTTATCCAGCAGAGGTAAAGTTTTCCTGAATCTACTTTTTTGCACCTGCCACTCTTACAGCAATATCAGCCACAGCATAGCAGCGTGGTTCTGTAGATCTCTTGTGCCAGTCAACGGAGAATATCAGCAACAGACTTTCTCTCCAGATGTGGATCTTTTTTGTTGCACATGAAAGAGCACGTCCACCCAGCCTAAGCCACAGGTATGCATCCAAATATGATTGTATTCACAGTCATAAAAGGCTAGAATTAGAGGTATACATGTAGGTGGAATTTTAGTAAAAAAAAAAGAAAAGAAAAGAAAAGAAAAGAAAGGGGGGAAGAGAATTCAGTAGGATGAAGATTTCCAAACTGAGACGCCATTACAGATTGAGTGGTGGCAGCTTCCATCTATGCCTGTCATGTGCTTCCTTCCTCCTGTCACTTTTGTTGAAAGGAGGAAAAAGGGGAGACTGAGCAAGGGACAATAGAAGTTCAAAAGAAACAAAATGTATCCTAGGCCAGGGTCTGAAGATTTTGGTTTACTGTGATCAAGACAGCCTTCCCTAAGTGTATCTCTTGGGGAACTCCCATTCCATCTCAGCTGGAGACCACATGGTTTTATTTAAAATATTTTGAATTCCTAGTCCAAAGTCCAACCGTCCAAACCTTCTATTTATCATAATAGATTGAAGCTACTCCACAATAACTTTATTTAAGGTCCGTCTCTCTCTCTCTCTCTCTCTCTCTCTCTCTCTCATACTCTCTGAGCTACCTTTCTTTTGTGCATCTTCTGTTGAAGACACAGGACTTTATTCAATCCTCATCAAGGATCTGCAGAAGTGGAGTTCCAAAATTTATTGAAATAAAAAAAACAACTTTTCTTGACAGCTGTAAGTTCAGACCCTAGGTTCACACAAGTTATTTAGTGAAGTTTCCCCCGTCCCCCCACCCAGAATTAGGGTTCAAGCATTTCTTTAGATTACTATATATTCAAAAATAACCCTCCACCAAAACTTGCTTTTTTATATGATAACTTCAGTGAGACTTTTCTATGTGCAAAAATAGAAGGATCCACAAATACCTACAGCTGAAGAATGGATATTAAAATTAATGGAATTGGTGGAGAAGGCAAAATTGACTATTTTGCTTAAAGAAAGGACACTGTCTAGCTTTGTTTCTAACTGGAAACCACTTTTGGACTTTTTGCTTTATATTAAAAAAAATGCAATTTTGATTTTGGGATTTGATGACTGAACAATTTTATAGCTATAGAAATATCTTGTACTAATCTACAACTAGATTGTTTTTATGACCTTTTTGATTGTTAGACTAAAATTTTTTACTATGTAAATCTTTAGATATTAGAGGAAGAGGTAAAAGCGTTTTACATTTATGCCTGTACCAAAGAAAGTCGGAAGTTACTTTTCTTTTTCTATGCTTTTTTCCTGATGTTTCTCTTCTTTCCTTTTTGACTTTTTTGTTTTTTAATCTTTCTGAAATTTAATAAAATTTATATTAAAAAAAGAAATGACCCCCCCACCCATCCCCACACATGTTCCAGTTATAACAAAGATAACTCTCAAAACTTTTTTCTATACTACTTTAAGTATTTCACTCTGATTCATTCCACTTTTTCTGTTTTCTTTAAAATGGGGAACTACCATCATGCAGAAATACGCTTGAAGAAAGCTTTTTTTCAGATGTGCACAATAAAAATATGTAGGCTGCATCAAAGCTTTTATTTTGTTTTCTTTGAAATTTCACTGTATTAAAATGTAAGCCTGACTTCTTGACAGACAGACAGACAGACAGACAGACAGACAGACAAAGAAAGACAGACAGACAGACAGACAGACAGACAAAGACAGAAAGAAAGAAAGAAAGAAAGAAAGAAAGAAAGAAAGAAAGAAAGAAAGAAAGAAAGATGACCCTATCTAACAATTCAGTGGATAGGGTAATGCATCCATGAGTTGCGCTCTTTACATGCCAGTAAATCCTTCACTAGAAGCACAGGTATACATTGTCAAACTTAGGAGAAGATTCAAGGATAAAGTCTTGATAAATAAGTAAATTTATTGCAAATTCAAAATTGTCCTAATTATGATGAAGATCGCCTTGTTTAGGGTCTAAGAATTTATCTCTCCATCTATGCAAGCTTTAAATTTTTGTGCTCCTTTCTCCCACCCTTTTATTGTATTGCTTACCACCCATTTCTCATGCTGGTCTGTTTAAAGCCGGCCTTGTCTGCTCCCACAATTTTGGTTCCCATCTTGCCAGCTCCAATACTTACATATGCTATGTTATATCTTAAATCTTTGAAGGAGGGATGGTACTGAGATTACTTGTAGCAATAATCTCCTTGGTTATAAAAGTATATGCTTAGCACAATCTTCACTTTATTACCTCTTCTCAGGAAGAAAAAGGGAGATTGAGATCCCAGTTTATTTAACTTATCTGGGCAAATTTACTGCATGGCCCTTAAAGATTAGCTGATTAAACTCTTATTTAAACTCACCTAGATTAAAAATAGAAATGCCAAAAGGGCATATTAGCATGCCATGTGCTTTTTAGAATTCCTTTTAAAAAGATCAGTGTCAGTCTCTTGAGATGTAAGACTGAGAATCACAATCTAGGAAACATTACCATTCAGAAACACATATTGCTTATTAGCATTCCATCCATACTTCTTTCATCCAGTTGAAGCCTATGGATTTAGAAAAGGTTCATATAAGCAAACCATCCTACCTAGTTGTCCAGAGGTAAAAGAGTTTATTTCTTAATGAAAGAAGTATAATATTAACTGTTAATAGAGTAATAACACAATATCCATGACAATAGTGGTACTTTGTGGAGTTCTTATCATCACAGAAATGACAGCAAGACTGGATAGGTGAAAGGCTAGATCAATACTTCATTTTGTACTTCTACAGAGATTAACTGTTGTGTGTGGGGGGAGGGGGAAAGAATCACATGGATATCATTTACCTCTCTGCTCCAATTGTCTTAAAATCCAAACATTTTAACAACAGATGTTAAACAGACCTGACACTTCCTATTTACTTTAACTGAATAAGCAAACTGTCTCCAGAATTGGTTTAACTTGGTGTATGATTTATTTTCATAGAATATATATTAGTGGGTAGCCTTTTTATTACTGATCAGATCATGATGAGAGACATTGGACTTTGACCAGGAGAGATGACAGGGTTCAAGCAACATGGACAGTGAGGCAAATATCACTCTGAGCTGTAAAGAATTCATAATTGTACAAGGTCCAAACTACACCTACTATAAGTTCAACCTTGTTTATTTATTAGTGGAGAAAAGCGAATGTACTCGAGGAGAGAGCTGCTACCCTGAAATCCATTAGGAAGATAGAAGAGTGTTCATAAGGCAGCCAAAGGTCTTTGGGGGGTGGGTAGAGAAGTGAACATTAAATAATAGGGAGGGAGGAAGCCATTGGCACAAACACTTGGTAGAATGTCATCCAAGAAACAACAAGATCAGGAGGCACTCAGTGCTAATGAAACACAGAAATCAGTCCAGGCTCTTCCTCTGGAGAAGAATTAATAACCACCTGACTAAACCATACTATAGAATATTGTACAAGACACTTGTGTCTCCTTGGACTGAGGAGCCATCCTGATGAAGAAGTATGTTGTAGTGGTAATTCCCTATTAAGGAAAACTGAGATGCTGTCTGCCAAACCAAGATGGCATCACAAGAGGTGTGTTGTGTTCCAGGCGTCCATATACAGGATGCAACTAAGAGGTTTCCCATACTTTCAGACCCACTGACAATTATCCTTTCAACTTTATCCACATATGACACAGCCAGAAAGACAACTCAGCTAATTAAAATGAATACATATCTCCAGGGCCAGATGATTTAGTTCCCATTATATTGGAGAACCTAGGAAAAGTAATTACATAACCACTGTTGGTAATTCCTAAGAACTCTTGAAGGACTAGTGAACTGTACTGTACTGTTAATACTTGGCAAGATATTCAAATAGATTATCAAGCAGTATGTTTATGAGCACTTAGATAGTTATGCTACAAGCAACAGGAGCCAGCAGATCAATCACTGACTTCACTCATTATCTAAAAGTTCAAATAATTCAATTTAGTATCAACATTTACAAAACCCAAATTTTGCAAGCATCCCTTGAAAGCGGTGCAGGAATAGCTTATGATGTTGCCATTCAATGCAATCTCTTGATCTCTATATCCCCTACCACCCTGGCAAAGTACAAGGATTAATTTGTATATTCCATTGGTGCTTTTTTTTTTTTTTTTTTTAAGAAAAATCATGTTTAACAATTTTGGGATGTGAAGAAACATGTAAGTTTTTAAACAAAAGCACCTAATTTTAGCTTAATCAGAAGAATTCAAGAGAATTTCTATATTATTCATTTTAAAAAAAGATATAGTTAACTTGTCCCGTACTAGACATCATGGAAGTTAAATTTATGTCATTTTTTTGATAGATTTAAAGTAGTTCTGTTCCATATAGACAAGTCTGTGTGGTCCCCTGGCATTTTTAAAAATGTCAATAAATATACCACCACTGCTGCCCCCCAAGTCGTGCTGCTGGGCACTTCTAATGCCTCCAGGGCTCACCACTGCCACCTGCTTCACTGCTGCTTCTGTTCCACTGGCTACCAAAAGCTGATCCACATGGCAGGTATTCCTTTGTGATCCACGATGATTTTTTAATGTATCAGTGTGTCTCTTTTCCTCTACAAGCTGTGCAGGCCTAACCTAGAATGTACAAGGTATCAAGATTCAGCATTATTGCAACATGAGCACATTTCTCTAAATTGTTGATTTTTTTTCTTCAGGGGAAGAAAAATCCAACCCTCTTGGAAAATGTCCAGCAGCACCTGTTGCATTAAATTGCACTCGTTTATCTCCATCCAGATGTATTCTTGATAGTAGAAACAAAGCAATACATTTCCCTTAGCAAACACTTGCAAACTATTTCTGAAAACAACCACACAAACAACCAGAGCTTTGTTCTATTTCTTATAGGACTTTTAGTAATTTACAGTTTACTGGCTATACAGTCAGGTCTTCCATGAGGGGAAAAAAAAAAAGTTAATTTTCCCACTTTATCAGACTAGTCGAGTGCATTTTAAACCTGTCAGCTCAAAAAATGAAGTCCTTTAGCATGCAAGATGAGACCATTTCTACCAATCGTGAAGGCATTACTTTAATGGATTATTTCTAACCATGGAAGTATGGGATATACATTTTATAAATGTCTGCCATAAAATATAAAAGTTTTTATATTTCAAAATATAAAAACTTCAAGTTGAAAGGGTTGAGAATTGTGTGTTTGCAGGTGCCATCAGATTTTCCAAATATAACAGCCAGTCCAAACAGTTATAGTGACTCAGAAAACCAAAGTAGCAAGTTAGGTTTGCTATGTGAAAAGTTACACAACGGGTAGTGTAATCTTAGTCATGTCTATTTTGAATTCAGTGAAATAAAGGTATATAGGATTACACTTTATTTTCACACTGAATCTTGAAATGAAAAGTAGCAAGTTTATACTGTTATAGTGGTAAATTTAAACTTTCTTCCAAATGTTTAGATATGTGCAATGAATGCACATGTGTTTGGGAGGTGGTGTTCTGTAGGCAGCTTCATTATCTCCCATGTGCTTCTTATGGGAAGACAATCCATAGTTTCCAGATTGTACATACGGATTGTATGTAGGGAAGTTGTTCCTATCCCACCTTTTACACTTTAATGGTAAGGTTAGATGTTAGAAAAGGCCCTCATTATATTTCAACAATAACAATCTCAGCATTTGATAGGATGCATTTTGTTCTCTTAATTTCTAAGTTTAAAAAAATAGATTCTGAGAAACGTATTTGAAACCTCTCCAATTTATTAAGCGCAAACTTTTTTTTTTTTTTAAAGACAGAATTAGAGAAAAATATTATTCTTAAAATATATTACTTTGAAAACTGGAGCCACTTTTAGTTATGAAGAAAGGCCCCTAATAATTGGTCACTGAATCACTTTGAGGATTTTGCCCTTATGCTTCTGCTGTGCGGCAATTTAATAAACTGTGACCAATGAACAGCAGAAATGTGACAGTGGAAGATCAGATGGCAAAGATTTCAATTCACAATTGACTCTGAGGCTTTAGTGTTTAAAAATTTCTTGGCCTGTATCCTGATAAATCCTCCAGACTTCTCAGAAAATAAATCAAATCTTCCACTAAAGCTCTTGACAGAGGTCATGAACAAATCTTTAAACATAAGTGTTTTTTTTTTAAAATACTGTTCCAGTCTTTTTTACAAATATAGTAGATCTGTCTCTCTGTTCCTCTATTAAATGGACGGTAAATAGAATACTTTCTAGAATATCCCCCCCCCCCGATAGACTCCTCAATTTCTCAAAAATTTTCATTTCCACTATATTTTTTCTAATGTAAATGGTAATATATAAATTATCCATTCATCCCTATCCATTACAGTTTTGTACCCCACCAATTAGGAGTAACACAAAGCAGTGTATAATTTAAAAAATGTTATAGAATGATTCAAAATATTTATTTACTCAGAATGTTTACAGTAATGTATGTATTGTGAAAAGTAGCACACAAAAATGCACATAATATGCTTGTAAAATAGATGTTATGGAAAGTTGCATGTAAAAATAATTGAATAACATTTTGCATTATTATTATTTTAATCTGCAGAATGATGCAGAACTGGTCTGATGCAAACAGACTAATAAGGGGATATATGTGATACTGATACAAGCTGGATATAGACAAATCCATAATCCCTTAGCCCCTGGCTGAATTTTGCAAATACCTTTACTAGGTAATTTACTGTTTCCTGACAATTTTTCAGGAAAGTCTGTATGAATTTTGTAAAATATAAAAGGTGGGGAGGTTACACAAAAGCCTATCTACAATTTTTATTTGCATGTGTAAAACCCATTACAAATCATCAAATCTGTTTGAAGGTAACTGATTCCATTCAATTATTTAGTCCAGATAATTCTGATTCAATTTAAGTGCTTTCAAATGGAATCTCTAAATCAAGTCTTTTGCGTGGTCTTTCTGTTCTGAGCAATTCTAAGACTCATTAAGCTGTACTGAAAGCTCCCTGAAAATAGGGAGTGATATGGAATGACAGGCCTGAGAATTTCTAATGGTGGGGAGTGGTTTATCAGAGGCTCTCTCAATTACTATGCTTCAAGTAAGGTTGTTATTTCCTGCAAATATCATCTAATAGTGCCCAAAGTAAAAATCAACCAAAACCTTCACTTTCTTTTAAGAACAACATCTGCAATACAGTTTTATCTCTGAAGCCCATGTATCTCTCATTTGTAATTTGGCAGGTTTCTTACCCAGCGGCACATCTCAAATGTCTGCAATTTTTATAGATGTTTCCCACCAAACAATAGAAATAGAAATAAAGGGTTACTAAATATGCTACAAGTGTCTGTTAAGGGACAACCACAATAGCATATCTATATGCTTCTAAAACTCTTGTGTCTGTAACCTTCAGCTGGGTGAATGGTGTGTCATAGGGCAACAATTTTTGAACCAAGGTAGCTCAAATGGGCTAACTTATAGCATGTGCCCAAAACTGAGATCCCATGACTCTCCTTGGATTGAAATTTGGGAAATTTGCGAGTGCTTCAGCACTGCTGTGCTGCTGCACCAGCATGATCCGCCCAAGTCACATGATCATCAAGAGCATATCCACAACCTCTTTACCACCTCCCTCTGTCCCTTGTGCCCAATTAGCTGGCAGCAAGGCCCGATGGATGAGTGGGAATTGGTGCCTTGGAAATGAGGCCAAAATTTGAAATCTCTTAATGGCTGTGGTCATTGAGGAAAGGAGAGAGTGACTTGGGTGCTTTCTGGTAAGGTAGGGCTGGCTGGGGGGTTCTGGTGGTCGATGGGTGAGCCCTCTTCCTCCCTCAAGGGAGGGTCCCTTGGGGACATGCCCGAATAGGGAGCGGGGGTGCAGTTTTACTAACTGTCTGCAGCTCCCTTTGTTCCACCTTCCCCAGCAAAGTGGCAGGCAGTTCTGTGGTCAGCTGAGAAAGAGGAGAAGGAGGAGGCTTCACCAGGGCTCTTCTGAAGGTTGTGAGGGGAAGACAAATAGTGCAAGCCCATATTATATGTGGTAAGGAAGGAAGGAAAGAAAGAAAGAAAGAAGAGGGAGGGAGGGAGGGAGGGAGGAAAAGGGAGGGAGGAAATGGGGAGAAGGAAGGAAGGGGGAGGGAGAGAGGGAGGAAGGGAAGGAAGGAGGGAGGGAGGGAGAGAAGGAGGAAGGAAGGAAGGAAGGAAGGAAGGAAGGAAGGAAGGAAGGAAGGAAGGAAGGAAGGAAGGAGGAAGGAGGGTGGGAGAGAGGGAGGGAGGGAGGGAGGGAGGAAAATTTCTGATGCTCCCTGCCAGTTCCCATAAGCAAAGTAACGGGGGAAGCTGGCAACAAGTCATAAGTTGCTCATACTCCCACTGCTTTTTTGCACTTGGTCATTCTGTTTCTCTGTTTAGGTAAGGAAATATCTCTGAAACAATGATCCAATGGGTCACAGGTTGTCTAATTATTATTACTATTAGACAGATTGCCAAATCCTTTTACCTGTTTCTCTGAAATTGAACAGACTTTACTCCAAGGGTAAAAAAACTTTACTACAAGGGCCTTGGAAATGTTATTCCATTCCATTAAAACAATTTTTTTTTAGAAGTCACAGCTGTGCTAATCAATGTGTTACAATGTCATATGTTTGTTATAATATTTGGGCTTTCTAAATTTTGCTTTAATACAGACCCTAGCTTGAATCCAGCAATGGCTGACTGAATATGAAGGAAAGTGGGTTCTCTTCTGAATTAGGCTCAGAGTTATTATTTGATGTTTTATTGCGTGTATCATGCCTGGGACTTATGAATAAATGGTGCTAGAAAATAAATTTCTGGGTAACTCTGGGTAACTCAGACTATGTGAAGCAAAAGTCCAAAACAGAATAGTGAATAAGCAGTATTGATTACAGTGGTACCTAGTGGACAATTAACAAGATATGTGGATATTGAGGAGCAGTTTAATTTTAGTCCTGGACACTGTAAAATGGTTTGAAAAGAATGTGTTATTCACGTTTCATTACTCAATCTACACCTTCTTTGTGATATTAAAAATTCTCTCATAAATTGTCACACTAATATACATATTGTGTTATATGTTAGAGAGTATACTACTGAAGGTTAGATATTTATGACAGTGGGACCAGGCCTCAGTTGTGAAGCACATATTTACATGTAAAATGATTTGAAATTCTTATGAGATTTTGGCTATTATTATTATTATTATTATTATTATTATTATTATTATTACTACTACTACTACTACTACTACTACTACTACTATTTTAAAATTTTAATCCTGGAGGTATGTGGAAACCATAGTGATCTCTTAAATGCCAAGGCACTTACAAGAGCTGGGTCACCAGCCACTGCCTTATGTGGTGATCTTGAAATGCTTTCAGTGATGATTTTCATAAGTGAAAAGTTTGGGGACCTATGGTAAGGAGAAGGAGGTTATGAGGCTAAAGTCTTTCTATGTATTTCACTTTCCCCTTGTTCTCACCAATTTCTGCATTTAACCAGAATATCTGAAGAGGAGCTGTGTCCTCATTTAAATGAATATATGTATGGTTCCCCTTCAGAGCTCCAAGGTGATAGAGGATAAGAAGAAAAGCAAAGGGGGTTTGGTTGCATTGCCATGTCTGTTGCGTTCCTGAACAGACATTCCCCCTTGGAGGCAGAAGGAGCAGAGCTATTGAAATGTAACACTGCCATTGGGATTTAACAGAAGTGCTGATCTTCCCAGTATTTTCAGTTACCTTCGAGTAGCACGATAGCATACCACTAGTTGATATTCTAAAGAGCTGCTGCACATCTTGTGAGATTTTTTTCAGGCTATTCCAGATCCTGAAATCATAGGCTACCCACTAGCTGCAGAGTTCCTATTCTACCCAGCAGGAAGAATACATTTGCTGAGATTCCTTTCTGAGAAAATGCCTCTATAAAGACATAGCTCTTTAGGAAAGTATCTGGGGACATGGAGGGTTAGGCTACACCCATGGGTGGCACATTCATTGTACGTTACTTATGAGTTTTCTGTGAGCTGTGTTGCTTTGAAGTTGATGTAAAGCGTATACATTGCTCAGAACCTACAGGTCATCTTTACGTTTAGACTGCAGGAGAAAGGAAAGATGTGTCGCTTCAGTTCTGTGTGTCATTCTCTGTAATCTAATATGCTGCATGATATATTTCTATTGCTGTGCAATATGAATTTTAAAACTGCTACATTGGCTCTGTGACAAGAAATTGGAAGTAGAGAAGAATGTATTTATTAAGAGACAGTCCCAAATCTTGGACAATGGGGATTACATGGGTACAGATCCTTTACAAGCTTGTCAAGAATACCTCATCAGCTTCTAGATAGGTTAATTTGCCTCCAGATATGTGGGCTTCAAGTCCCATAATTTCCAGCTATAGCCATGCTGGCAGTGATAATTTTGAAGTTCATATATCTGAAAATGTTGAAGTTGGAGAAGACTGGGCTAGGTATACTTCTCTACCTCTATGTCAGAAAAGTTATAAGTACACATTATTCAAACCCTTGTAGGCAGAGCAGTGAGAAGATAATGAACCTCCAAAGACATCGGGATTCATGAATTGGTCAAAAAAAGGAAATGTTAGAGGTAAATGCACAGAAAATGTGTATTTTAGACAAAGGTATGCATAACACTATCTTGGGGGGAAAAAAGTGTCTCATTTAAATGTGAATTTTTGTGTGTATGTTACATACAACACCCCCCAAAAAACCTTAAGAATTTACTTAAGACTGAACATGTGCAAAGCTGACAGTAGCCATAAACAGATTCCTTTTTCCAAAACTTAAAACTACACAAGAAGATAGTTTATAGTCCTTTATTATTTGCAAAGCTCAAAACCTTTCAAAACAATGTTTTCTCCTGCCATCCCTACTTCAATGCTTGTTTTGACAAAACTGTATAGGTATTTTACTGGTTATTTTCCATGAGTGATACATAAATTAATGTTTTACAGTGTCAGTCATCAAATGACATCAACGTGTGCCAGAATTCATGGCCTATGTAGAAGAAAATTAATAAATGAATACATTAGATTTGGTGGTAATCAGAAATACACACAAAGCATACGTCATCAGAAGTCGAGCAAATATTTTTGAGCTTGTTAACATAAATGAGATTCTTATCCAGGTGCTTTAATGTCAGGTCGATAGCAGCAAATTTGAACTTTCATGTCATTTGAATATTATAGTCAGTTAATCCAGCTACACGCTGTGATGATTTCACCTGCTATGAAGCTACAGCTACAGCTGTGCTGCATTGGGTACGATGTGTTGCCTTTTCATTAATGATCACATGATCATGTCTGATTAAAATATTGCAGTAGTTGTACATTAATTTTAACAAGTAACCAAAGAGTTGTTAACTGCTAGATTTATTACAGAAAAACATGAGAAAACTAAAGTACATCTATTTGGATCAATGGTGTTTAAAGTGTGGGAAGCATAAAAGAATAACACAGCAGCAAAAAAAATATCTTGTTTTATTCACATCTGGTGTCCATTTATTAGCCGTATCACAAAGTAATGTGTAATAGATTACCTTCATCTACAATGTCTTTTTAACTAGAAACATTGGATATTGACATTTAAAATTTTGTGTTTCTAGTCAGTATACAAATTTATGGGTAAACTGTGTCCTTCCTTTCATGTTTTATTCCTGTTTGTTGTTTTCTATTTCTTGTTGTTTTTTTGTTTTTAACACACATAAATAAAAATTAAAAATTGCAAATATTTTTAATAAATTAAGAGTGAGGAATATATACTAAAGAGAAGGGCGAGAAACTATTCTCTGAAACATCCAAGTGTGTGTGTGTGTGTGTGTGTGTGTTTGATAGAGAGAGAGAGATGAATGATTGGAATAGAAAAACATTTTCTTGTGATAAAAAAAATCAGTCTGGTGCAAGCAAATGTGAATCCATACAGAACTCCAAATTATTAGGAATTGCAAACTTAAATGTCTTAAAATATACAGATGCAAAAATCTATAAAGTATTTTTTATTACCCTTGAATAATGAAATTTGCTCTCTGATATGTGTTGGGCTTGAACATGTGGATGGAAAACAGGTTTTTCTCCCAGTCATCCTAGAAGTTTGCTGTTCTTGCAAGGTTTTGCAAGACAATTTCATTCTTGTTATTTCATGTTCTTTCACCCTTTCATATTCTCTTTCATGCTCTTGTTTCACCCTGCAATACAAAAGATTGATTTGAAATTCTTATGAGATTTTGGCTATTTATTATTATTATTATTATTATTGTTATTATTACTACTACTACTACTACTACTACTACTACTACTACTACTATTTTAAAATTTTAATCCTGGAGGTATGTGGAAACCATAGTGATCTCTTAAATGCCAAGGCACTTACAAGAGCTGGGTCACCAGCCACTGCCTTATGTGGTGATCTTGAAATGCTTTCAGTGATGATTTTCATAAGTGAAAAGTTTGGGGACCTATGGTAAGGAGAAGGAGGTTATGAGGCTAAAGTCTTTCTATGTATTTCACTTTCCCCTTGTTCTCACCAATTTCTGCATTCAACCAGAATATCTGAAGAGGAGCTGTGTCCTCATTTAAATGAATATATGTATGGTTACCCTTCAGAGCTCCAAGGTGATAGAGGATAAGAAGAAAAGCAAGGGGAGTTTGGTTGCATTGCCATGTCTGTTGTGTTCGTCAACAGTCATTCCCCCTTGGAGGCAGAAGGACCAGAGCTATTGAAATATAACACTGCCATTGGGATTTAATTGAAGTGTAGGAAGTGAGGGTTGCTGCAAAAGGACATAGCATTCACACACCCTTTGGCTACCCTAACTAAATGTGGAAGAATGTCACGCTCTATCCATGAGAATTACACTGCAAGAATCAAACAATTTCTGAAATAAATTATCTTTCTTCATGAAAACTAGGGTACAATAATAATAACTTATTTGCCCAGCACATAAATAAAATACAAAGGTGAACATCAGACTTAAAGTGTTAATAATATGTAATACAGTGAGCAAAACATTTATGGGAGCTCAGCTGAATTTATAGTGTAATAATGTATAGTGCTGCTAACAAGATTAATGTGAGTCCTTTGTACTGAGAGTTTGTTTTTTTCCAGGAGATCATTCTTCTCTCAATCCTGGTTTCATTCAAACACGGATAATCATTTCCCCCTTCACTAACAGATATTTTGTGAGAAAATCAGCATTTGAATTTAAAGAAAGGACAACCTTTGTTTTCTGTGATGGCCTACTGTTTTTAAAGGTTTATGAAGACAATTGGGCTAACGCTGGCCAACATATTTGTATCTGTGGGTTCCATTAATCAACCCCATGTCCCTTATTAATCAGATATTGGAAAGCACCCCATATTCAAGCTGATAAAAGCATTATTCAGGATATTTCCCCCCCCCCCCATCCTTTCTACTAAGGGCATAGCTCCTACTAGTTCACCAATAGACTGCAAATTCTCATCTACACTACCAGCTTCCTGCAATGACGTATTTGAGTTACTTTTGTTCCAGTCAAATCCAGGAAAAACATAATAATGAAAAGGAGGTCCAGACATGGCAGGGCTATATTATAGACATTCTTACATTCTTACATTGGTATATCTGTGATACTGAAACAGAATTTACATCTGAAATAAGGCTAAACAAGTCCCTGTAGGCCATAACTAAGCAGGAACCAGCTGTTTTTCTTTTGTCTTTTTCCTTGTGTGGGCATCAACCTGAGATGGTTCTGACTGAAGGGAGATAAAGGCTTACTGTGTATGTATGTGTGCGTGTGTGTGTGTACACGCACACACACATACACTTTTTAAAAAATGTGGAAGATTTGGGTTTGCCGACTTTTAGATAACTGTGCTGAGGGCGTTCTGTTTATAATCTGTGTTACACCTACTTAATATTCTAGTTTGTTATTTGCCAACTGATGTGTCTTAGTAATAGTGATACAAAGTAATAGGGATACAAAGAAACAAATGAACAAAAGCACCACCTTGCACTGTGACAGAAGAATAAAGGAAACTTCTCAGTAATGACTGAAGTGTTTCCAGGCTGGTTAGTTTCAGAAAATATTGCAGATTGCCTGCACAACATGTTGCAGCCATCCAGCCAGGAGGGCATTTCATCATCTATGTCAAGGGGGCTCCTGGCCAACTCTCTGATAAATTTCTTCAACTCATGCCAAAATTCCCCAGTCTGGAACTTCCTCAGTTCATGCCAAAAGTTATCCAGGTGCTGGCTTTTGTTGAATGGTACAGACATTGCACTTGTCTTCTCCCAATCACCGTTTTCATCAAGCAATTAAAAAGCAGTCCAGAGGAGGTTCCGCAGGATGACCCAAAGTAGTTTGAAGCCATCTAGATTGCTTCTTTGAGGTAAATTGGTGGCCTCTCTCCTTTGCCCATGTGAATTACATCTCAGCTCCCCAAACTGCTTTGTTCAAGTGAATCTGTATTGCTATGCATGACCTTTGAGGAACCAAAACTAATCCCTATTTATTTGAAATTAACTTGTGGTTCTGTGGAGAGTCATGCATACATATTGACATTTTTTTGGTTGGATCTTGGTTTTGTTCTCATGTTAATTTCTGCATTCTCCCTGTGTTTCATTAATCAAACATTGGTGTAAGAAAGATAAGGAAATAAAACCAAATATTATATTATTTCATGTAACAACATTATTTATTTATTTTCCTGTAATTATTAAGTAAAATAAAGAGTGGTTAAATTACACAAGACAATTTCAACATTTCAACAGTACTGAGGGTTGGTTTGGGTAGTGTTTTCAATTAATCCAAAATAAACAGTATCCTCTTTGCTCTGTTCCAGTTATACTAAAGAAAATGGCATTCCAATACCAACGAAATTATGCATTCTACTTGATTTGTAGCTTCAGTTTCCTAGATTTCAATTTGTTCTCACAGAACATGTGACCAATGTGGAATGAACACTAAACTCCTGGGAGGCAAAGAAATATGAGAGAAAAATATTAATTCTGGGTATCATTTCAAACAGTAATGGACTGAGATGTTGGACAAATTATGCTGACTGAACTAAACGGCAACATTCCATTAGTTTTAACTGTACAGTTAAAAGACTGAAAAGGACTTGTGATATAAGAAAAGGCAAAAAGAAATAGATAAAATAAAGACATAATACATTTATTAACATAGGAAACATCTAAAGACAACTGGAAAAAATCTTTTGCTCTGATTTCTGCATTCATTCTTTCTTTGCTTTTTTGGTTTGGCATTTTTCCATGCTGTTCTTCGAACAGATGAAAGCAGTGTTTTCTCTGCTGTATCAATAGCACTTCTTGTTTTGGGCAGCAGCGATGCTGGCCTTGAAAATATAGTTGTTAGAACACTTCTGGGGAGTTATTTGGAACAGTGCAGAAAGCAGCAATTTAATCACATGCTAAGTTAATGCAAGAACCAAGCCTTAGTGCAAGAGGTGCATCTCTTTTGTGGGGAGACATACCCCATTTTTAATAGTATGCTGGGGATTAAGTTCTGCAATGTGGGCAGAGCTAGAATAAATCCTAAATTAATTTTATATTAAAATTATATACATATTAATTAATCTGATTGTTTAATCCATTCGTAATAATGTTCCCTTTCCATTATCAAAACCTGCAAGTTTGATGAATTTTGGTGGGAGGAGGGGGCACACTGAACAATGTGCTATATGTGCTCTGGAGCACCAAAGTAAGATAGCCCTATCTTAGTGGTTTAAGGATGGCTAGCCTTTTTTTTCAGACATGGGGGAAAAAAATAGAAAGGTACATAAATATGCAAAGTAAAAACACCTCTGTTTCTGTAAATGCATAAATGAAAAAAATCAAAAACAATTCCCAAAGTGACTCTCCAGATCATCCTTTTATAGCCATTCAAGGATTACATGTGATATGTGTGACTAGATTTATTTTTCCAGATTAATGTAAGAGAATAGTATATGTAAATGACATAATGACTTCTTGTCTTGATTCCATGGTAAATCAGAGTTGAAACTACATGGGAACAGTTGTCCATTTATTTCTAGATTGTAGTGTCCACTTTGCCATCAAATCAATGTTTTCGGCAAACTAACTGATATTATGACATGCTGGAAAGGTGATATAAAATGGCCAATTGTCTTCCTAAGTGCATCAACCTACTGCTATTCCTATGAAAAGATTGTCCACATGGGTGCATAATATGGATTAAGTGTACTGGCATTAACAACTCTGTATTAATTAAACGCAGGTCAATTAACCCATCACACAACCCCTAAGAGAGTCTTTCTTTGAGAGTTAATGGGAATTTCAGTGTGGGAGGTCAGTAACTGTTCAATGTACTGTCTGTGCTATTAGGTAGTTGTAACCTGGGAGTTGTAAATTCACTTAGAGAAGGGCTGGATGGAGCAGAGGAAAATGATGAAAGAAAACTGCCTCAGTTATTCTGTATTTCCTGATCCCAAGCGCTCTCCTCTCTGAGCTTTCTGAGCAAAAAGTTAGAGTCATATGAGTGCTTCCCTGAACATACATTATCCATTAAGTACTAGGTAATCAATTCTAACAGGAAATGCATTGCTTCTGTCTCCTGGCACCCAGCTATATCTATGAAATTGTACCTTTTATTTTCATTCTACTCTCCTCCTCAGTTACAATGTCTCCTGTGGCACAAGCTTAAATGTCAGTCAAATAATTTGCAACCTATTTTGTGATATCAAAAGAAGTCATGCTTTTTTCCCCCAAACCAAAAACTCTATATTGCTTTTTATGAATTTATCTATTGTATTCTTCCTAATCTCATTTTCTGTATTACATTAAATCAGTACTATGAAAGTTGGCCAAAAAGCTGTAAAATGGTAAAGATACCTTAAAGATGAGCTCGGCCTCTGATCATAACATGGACACAACCATGCAGTTTTTTCTGGAAACAGCATAGAAGTGCTTTATCATAGGCTTTTCTGGAATGTTTTTCAACTTCCCTTCCAGCCTACAGTGCTGAGATTTTCTGCAGTTTTCACAACACCTAGTTTTGAAGCCTGTATAAGATGTTGCCTCCCTCTGAGAGAAAAATAGATAGCTAGATAAGACTGTGAGATGTGCATTATCCCAATATTAAAAGTTAATACCCATTACATTAAAGATCCATTGAATACCAGCAGAATGGATGTTGGTAAATAAATTTGAGTAAGATTGCATCCTTAAGCTACTAAATTTCAAATTGGTATTCACTTTAAATGAAGGTCAGAGCAATTCTAATTTCCTATGAGAGCCATCTAGCTTGGGTGTATTAGGAATAGAAGTTTCCCAAATGGCTATTTTTTTTCAGTGCAGAGGTGCCAAGCGGGGAATATATTGACTCAAAAAGTTCATTAAAGTTTAGCTAGCTAACTAGCCAGCTAGCTGTTACTGGTACAACTCAGTAGAAGATCTCTTTTCCTGTCCATTTATCTTTCCTGGCCAGACATAACTTTTTTTCTCTCAGCTATAATTCCAGGAAACAGATATAAACCATGAGATTTTTTTTTTTTAAATGCCTTTCATCTAAGAAATGTTGATCAGAGAAAAATAAAGAAAAATCAGATTATTAAAATGTGTGTGTGTGTATACAGTATATGTGTATGTGTATAATACACAATTTTCATAGATTATTTTAAAATCAGTATATAGGTGTATCAAGTTTTTTGTTTTTATTTTTAAATGAAAAGTCAATACTGGTGGGAAAAAAATCATACTGCTATTACAGCCAAGAAATACTGGCTAGGTCGCTATGCTGCTTAACAACTGAAATAATAATACATTTTTAATTTGGCAGAAAAGCAATTAAGTGCAGCTGAAACCCAACAAAAAAGTAAAAACATGAAGCCTCCTTAAACAGCACATGTGGATGATACATGTGGTTGTTATCAGGCATCATCTGAAAAGAAGCATTTCTTCTGCCTGATAGAAAGGAGAATGCTTTTATCAATGAGTTGTTACAAGTAATTAAATAATCATCAAAAATGGCAAAAGAAGCTCAGGACGTCCAAATATTCTTGTATGTATAAACTAGTATCTAATAGTGTGAGCTGTGAGCCACTAACCGCTCAACAACAGCCAAATCCTACGCTTCTCTCTAGCCATATTACCAAATAGGATGAGGAAGAAATGTGTTTAGCTTGCATCTGAATGCAAACTTTCCTAGTTTTCTATTTATTAACAAATGCCTCTACCCTACTTAATTATCATGTGAAATGTGCAATTCTCTGGAATTTCCAAGGGAGGAATGGCAAACTGAGCTTCAGTTTCAGTTTCAGTCTCAGCAAAAATAGGACCAACTACTGTGGCAAAGACCAAGGAACTGGTGAGTAAACAATTTGCTACTATGGAAATGAAATTCCATTGAGCAAAAGATTCCAATGGAAGCCTAAGAATCAGAGAGACTAGACAACAATTAAGAAACTGTGAGAAACTGAAATAAACAGATTCACCTATATCTGCTCATAAGACTTTATAACAAAAGGTGTCCCACTCAGCATTGCTTCTGGGCACATAAGTCCCATCAATTTAGTGAGCCTTTTGTTAAAGTTCTACTTCTGACCCTCTGTATTGTATTCAAAGACATTTATCAGTCAAGTTCAACTACTTAGTCCATTACTGTATATTAATTGACAAACCAAACCAAATACAGCAGGTAGAAGAGATCTTCCATTTTATATCTACAGAACTCATTTTTTTTATTTTCAAATTTTCATTAAAAAGCAACCCACTTAAAATAAAAAATAGGCCATTGAGTCATGCCTCTTAAACTTAGTTCTTTACACACACACACACACACACACACACACTTATTTTACTTCAGCTCCATAATCCATAGCCAGCATTGTCATTCGGTATGGAGTTATTGCAATATAACTGGAGGGAAACAGATTTGAAAAGGCAGCGCAAATTATTTTCTTGTCCTAAAATTTAAAAGGAAACGTATGTTATTCTGATTGTGGGGTGGGCGGGGGGCGGGGGGGGGGGGGAGAAGGTAGGCGGCATGTAAGTGTGTATATGTATTTTTTTTCCTGGAATTAAAAAAAAAAAATCTTATCCAGTATGACCCTGTCCTTATGCTACAAATTTAGGATTTAATTCCAATCCCATATAGAAATAGGAGCAGTCATGAAGTTCAGTTTGACATACACTAGCTATCGTACAAGAATCAAGCCTCTCTGATTCTTAGATTTTCACTGGAATCTTTTGCTCAAAGAATTTTCACTTCCATAGCAGCAAATTGCCTGGGGACCTATATTTACTACAAATAAAACACAAGGCTTTTCAGAGGCCAGGAATGTGTCTGACAGGCTGCTTTCATCACTTGGAAAATGGGAGCTTTATTAACATCTTTAAAATACCAACCTTTCCTGGGGAGATTCCCAAATAAATGTTAAGTGTGAGGCTGTAGCTCATGTTTAATAATGTTACTTGAAAAAATAAATCATATTTTATGGATCTAAACTTAGCCTTTTCTGATTAGCAAGTCTCAGGGTTGCTACTGATTAATATGCAGCTTTGGCGCGTGGCCCAGCAGGGCTTGATTAATAGAAATGACATCATGACGTTTAAACATTCTATTAATGCTGGGCCTGTGACAAATGAAAATACTCAGCATGTATTCTAGTGATGACTGGAGACCTCGCCTGCTGCAGTGGATGGCCAGGACATCTAAGTGTCTTGGTCTGCTTTTAGCACTCCACAGTGCCTGCTGGGCCTGCCTTCTTGACCTTTGGACCATTGATCAGTGTTCTCCACTCAATCTGCCAGGGCCAGACTTCACACACTAGGATAGACAAATCCCCTATCTCAATAAGAGTTGGAGACCCATCAGCTACCCTTACCTGGTTTGGCCTCTCTGTCGAGACGGTTTGCTGGGGGGTGGCCGCTGTGCATGTTACAGCTACTTGGAGCCACAGGTGAGAGCTGAGTGTCAGGTGGGAACCAAAGGTGAATAAGCAGCCCTAAAAAGGGTGCAGCAGGCTTCTCCACAATGGGTGCTACCCGTCCCTGGACACCCCATACACCATGCTGCTGGATTAAGGTCTCTTAAGCCATGAGAGTGGAACTGCCCTAGTGCAATGGCTGTTCCATTTAAAACTTCATCATACACAGGTTTCTGTTGTGCAGTTCATCTTCATCTGCAATTCATCTGCAATTCATCTCAGTCCATACCTAATTCATTTAGCCCTGTGGTGATTGGAGAGTGACAAAGCAACAGGTGGAGATGACCACAGGAAGTTGTACTAACAAACATGCATGTGGGTGGCCCTTGGACCAATGGTCATTAATCTCAGTACCTGGGGCAGCAGAGATGTCCGGCAGCATCCAGGGTGACTGGGTAGCCCTTCTAGGATAGCACTGCCAACCCTCAAATGAGAGAGGTGGTTAGAAAAGTTACCGTAAACATTGCCTGCCCCACAACATCTGGCTAGCTAACTGTGCCTGGCAGATCATCTCCTTAGTGGTCAAGGATCAAGAAAAACAAAACTCATTTTGGAGCCTGAAACATCCACACCTTGCTGAATAGAAACAAGGTGACAAGGCCTGAAAGACAAACAGCACTCATAGCAGCCAGACTTTGCCTTTATAGCATTGGCATTGCTGCACTCACACCAGACTGGTAGATGAGGGTCCATTACAGGAAGCAGTGAGTATATATATGTCCTTTTGGAAAGGGAAACCACAGATTGACAACAGGACTCATAGAGCAGGTTTTGCAGTCAAAACTGCTCTGCTGAAATACATTTCTACTCTACTCACTGGAATAAATGAAAGTATTATAAAGTTTTGCTTTTCTCTCAGCAAGTCCCAGTATATCACCATTGCCAGTACCTATGTGCCAACTCTCATGAGTCCAGATGAAGACAAGGTTTCTTCAAGGACCTGGACCAATGAACAACTGCCAGTGACAAACTTGTCAGTCTGGGCAACTTCAATGTGAGGGTGGAGACAGACAGCAACAACTTGGATGGAGTCCTTGGGAGATGTGGGTTGTGAAAACTAAACAATAACAGCCCTCTGCTTCTGAGAAAATGTGCCAAACACAACCTGTGCATCACTAACATGATGTTCAGACTTGCAAACAAGTACAAAACAACCTGGATGCATCCCAGGTCCAAACACTGGCACCCATTTGACCAGTATGTCAGTGCAAACTTAAAGATGTCACCCAAGATGCCATGTGAGGTGCTGAGTGCTGGACAGATCACAGGCTGGTCAGTCAGTCCTCAACCAGCACATAGCCCCTGTACACCGTAAGCAACCAAGGACTATCAGAAAGTCATTCAACATTGGGAATCTGTAAGACCCAGGCCAAGTCCAACATTTCCAAGATGTACTTAATGAAAAACTCTCCAGCAATTTACTGCTTGTAGGAACCTGCTCTGAAAAGTGTATGCAATTTAAAGATGTCATCACACAGACTGCAACAACTGAATTTGGACTGAAAACCCGGGCACATCAAGACTGGTTTGATGAAAACCACAAGATCATTTCAGCAGCCGTAAAGTCCATTTATGGTCCTTCTAAATCAGGATTCTCCCCCTTGCTGTCATCTGATGGGTTGAGCCTGATCAAAGTCCAGGAAGGACTGAAAAACTGCTGGGCTGAACATTTTTCCAACCTACTCAATAGGCCGTCCACAGTTGATCATGATGTCTTACAGCATATTCCTAAGCTGCCATTCTTGGATGCCCTAGACCTGCCTCCCTCTACTAATGAGATCAAGAAAGCGATCTCACAGATGAACTCAAACAAAGCAACAGGGCAGGATGGCATTCCTACTAAGATCTACAAAGCATTAGACCAAAACACCTTCCTCTTGGAAGACACTTGGTCCACAGAGGAGATGCCTGATGTCTGTGATGCCTTCATCATGGCTCACTATAAAAGTAAAGGAAGTAAATCATTTGTGAAAACTACAGGGTTATCTCACAGCTGTCCATCTCAGGCAAGATCTTTGTCTGCATTCTCCTGAACAGACTTGTCACTGTCTCGGAAAGGAACCTCCCAGAGGCACAGCATGGCTTTTGGCCAGGACAGAGCATAGCAGATGTGGTATTTGCTGTGAGGCAAGTCCAGGAGAAGTGCATCGAGGAGAATAAGCCTCTTTACTCTGTCTTCATTGACCTAACAAAGGCATTTGACACTGTAAACAGGGAGGCTCTCTGGATTATATTGAGACATTACAGATGCCTGTGGAAATTCATGAAGTTGATTCAGCTACTTCATGATGGAATGACAGGACAGGTCCTTTACAATGGTGATATATCAGCTGCATTTGCCATTTCCAATGGGGTAAAACAAGGTTGTGTGCTGGTCCCAGTCCTGTTCAATCTGTTATTTGCTTCCATGTTGTCATTGCTGTCCAGGGTCTGAAGAAGGGAGTGCATATCAGATACCAAATGGATGGCTCTCTCATTGACCTTTGCTGCTTGAACGCATGGACAAAGTGCCTCCATAAAGTCATTCAAGAAATCATCTTTGCTGTGTGCTCCTGGAGCACAAAGACAATGATCTACAGTTGATGCTGAAGAAATTCTCAGATGCTGCTATGCTCTTCAGCCTGATCATCAGCCTGAACAAGATGGAAGTACTTTACCAGCCCATGCCAAATACCAACCATGTAGAATCAAAAATCACTATTGATAACACCCAGCTGGCAAATATAAACAACTTCAAATACTTGAGAAGCATCATCTTGAGCAATGGGTCTTTGGGCAAAGAAATTGACTCCGGGCTCACAAGGCCAGCTAGGCACTGGGGCGGCTGCATACTAGAGTGCTCAACCAACACAAGATCTGTATCTCCACAAAGCTGAAAGTCTACAGAGCTGCAGTTATCTCTTTTCTTCTATATGGATGTGAGTTCTGGACTCTGTACCAAAGGCACCTCAAACAACTGGAGAAATTTCACATGTGTGCTCTCAGCTCCATCCTCAGTATTCATTGGCAAGACCATGTCTCCAACCTGGAGGTCTTAGATCATGCAGAGTCCACCAGCATTGAGTCCCTGATTATCAGAGCCCAGATGTGGGTGGGATATGTCATCAGAATAGATGACCACCCTATGTCTCACCAGTGGCTCTGTAGTGTACTGGAGTCTGGGAATAGACCTTGGGGTTTACCACGCAAGCACTACAAAGAAACCCTAAACCACTGTGACATCCAGTCAAGGCAACTAGAAGCTGCGGCTGCTGACAGAACCTGCTGGCAAGCCCTGTGCTATGAAGTCTCCACTGGGTTTGAGGACAGGTGCCACCAAAAACTGATAGAAAACCATGAGCAGCGTCACAGAATAACACCCACAATTACTACAACAATGGACTTCCAGTGCCCCCATTGTGCTAGACTCTGCACTTCCAGACTGGGACTGTATAGCCACTTCCTTGACCACAGATGAACGGCACAACGGTGTGTCTTCTTCAAACCTGAAGGACTACCATATATTCTAGTGACATTTGTATGGAAAAGCAAAAACTCTTAAAGTAGTTGCCTTCTTACTTGCAAAAGACAGGCTGACTTACAAATGGCTGTCTTCAAATTTCACCTTTCTCATGATGACAATGATGATGATGATTTTATTATAAAATTATAGCGGTATATTCAAGGAATAGAATATCTGTCACACATCAAGGGATAAGATTTGTTAATTGACAAAGTTCCATGAGAATCTTTGTGTCTGCTTTAGTGCCTAATTAGACACGTATGAAGCAAGACAATAGTGTAAAAGTCTTCATCTCAATATCATATTTTCTCAATTGTGAATTTATACATAACAATACACAACTACATATAGGAAAAATGTTCATTTTCATTTTGCTCATTCATTTTATCCATTGATTCATTAATTTTTTATATTACCCATCATTCCACTTTCTATTTCTAAATCTGTGAATTTTGAAAAAAAGAAAAATTCAAATTATATATTTAAATGCACATTTTGATATTAACATTTTGATGCTAAAAGGAAAGTATACAAAGATGGATCATTAAGAGAGCAGGCCTAATGCTGGAAACAGTTCAGATGGAAGGTCCTGTTTGCAAGCTTCCATGAGCAGCTCCATTATCTTTAAGTAACTCATGGCCAAGGATTCTCTTGTCTGCAATGCCCATTGAAAATCCACCATGACAATCTACTGCTGGTGGTTTTTAATAATATCCAAAATATCTTAAGTAAACCAAAAGACCCAGTAGCCCAAGAAGAAAAATCAGGAGTCATCTACAACATACAGTGTAAAGACTGTAACAGCCACTGTGTAGGACAGACATGCAGAAGACTAACAGAGCACATCCATGAACACCAAGTAGCAGTCAGAAGACACAATGAAACCTTAATCTTACAACACATGGACAGATTCAACTATAGTTTGACTGGGAAACTGTCAACATCTTAGATCAAACTAAATCCAAAAACACTAGGTAATTCCTGGAAGCTTGGCATTCAGACAAATCAGCCATCAATTGACACATTTAACAACATTTACACACCATACAAAAGAGACAATAAAAAGAAGCTAAGAAGGAAACAAAAAGAGCAGAACATATTCTCTCCAGCAACCAACACCCAAATAAGCAGGATTAATGCCAGACAAATAATCAAGTAGAGAACAATACCCTAATCAAGGAACTATCAAGGAGAAAGCCACACCTCCACCAACACTGGCAGGGCAAGCTACTGTATATAAACAGGAAGCCAACCTCACACCCACTAGCACTGATGATGTTACCTGGTCAGGTAATGAAATGCCTGAAAGCAAATAACCAAACTCAGAGAGCACCAAGGACTCCAAAGCTCCTAATCTTCAGCAGCTTGATAACAGACAAGTATACAGCAAATGTGAGGAAAGAACAATAATTCAGATTTGAAAAGGAAATAAGCAGAAATTATCAATGGATTGGAAAGAATCTGAGACAAAAGCAAAATTTATATGCAGGAGAAAGTAAAATAGGTTCTATCCCTAGTCAGGGTCAGTTTTGGATTCCCTGCTATAGCTAATTCCTATAATCTTTGTTTGCAGCACGCCTGTATATATGTGTGTTTACATCAGAAAGAAAATGTAAAGGAAATGCGTCTACTGAGCTGAAATTAATTTATACATAAAAATACATGCACACATACTGTAGATACATATTTCTCCTATGGCTTTTGAAGCCAGCAGGGCATCAAACATGTCAACACATTACTATTTCATTTCTTCCTTTCATCCCATTTGGATTAATCAATACATTCTTGCACATTAATCAGAGATTTGTTGATCAGCTCCTTTCCCATATATCTTTTACACATGGGTGGGATCAGAATGCATGTACAAAGATATGTGATTTATTTGGGTGTTGGATAAGCTGTAAAATAGAAATACTGTATAATCCAAAATGGTGTCTGTAGGAAGTACTGAAGTGTGGCTTTAGTAAAAGTTACTCTGTTTTCCCACCTTTGTCCCTTCTTGCATCAGTAAAGGATGATCCTCTTCTTTAATAAAATATGACTTGAGGCAATGGTTATTAAGTATGGCCATTGTGATAAGAATGCAGTTTTCTTTCTAAAGCTGCTCTTTTTACAGATTACATTCTTAAGTATGAATGTGACACACCAATATTTGGAGAATGAATGTAACCTCCAGGGATACTAATCTGAGATTCACTGTTTCCCTAGTTGATCTTATTCTCAGTGACACACTCTAGCTGCATATTGTGTTGTATGCAAAACCATTTTATACATTTTTTAAAATACTTCAGGCTATACTACTTGATAAAATTGGGGAACAGGCAGCAATGGGTGATTTCTTCATAAAAAGAACAGTTTAGTCCCTTTTAGAGTATCTGCTTAAATGGCCATTTAGGCACCTGTGTAATAAGCCTTGTCTATGGCATGGAAACAGAATTTGCTCTTCTATTTATCCTCCCCACCCCCTGCAAAGTTTAATGCCAGTCAAATGGCCACTTCCAATCTTAGAACTATAACTAAGAGGCTTCTAGCTCCATTTTGCTGCTTTCCCTTTCTGTTTGGGTGCCATTAGAGCTGGACCATTAGGCACAGATCAAGACCCCTGAAATAACTGACATGTCTTTCTTTAAGCAAACAAAAAAGCAGTGATCCTGTCCAACTTCTCACTTCCTATTCCTCTCCAGCCCACTCCCCACCCCCAGAAGCCAATTTGAAAATAGAGACACTGGGTATGAATACAGCGTTGTTCTGCATCATACCTCAGTGCTTTCAAAGTTAAAGGAAAGAGAAGAATGTCAATAAGATCTGAACTCTGCTGCTGGGAATGGAAAGAATGAGAAAGAAGAGAGAGAGACTATGTGTCCTAGGAGGCCTGGCCAGGCAGGTATTTTATAAATGTGACCTTCTATTTACGACAGGAAGGAAGGAAGGAAGGAGGGAGGGAGGGAGGGAGGGAGGACGGACATAACCAATATATAGATTATTTTCCTTAATAAATTTGTCTGCCTTCTCTGACACTGTGCCTGCCCTGTGGATGGCCCTGACCCTATTGGCCTTTCATAAGGCATTAAAAACCTAAATGTTCCCATAGGCATTTGGGATTTGAAAGCATGTATCACCACTGTATATAGGTTTTAGTCTCAAACTGCTGAAATTTCATCCCATACATTTTTTTTTCAAATTTCATTTACTTCTTATAGGCCCTAAAACAATTGGTTTAGCTATTATGAAACTCCAGCTCTTCTTTTTCCTAGGCTTTCTGTTGGATTATAGTCCCCCAAATGCTCTTGAAGTACTAAATAATACATCAAGAGATGAGGAGAACTGAATAATGCAATTCTGCTACTTACAGCTTTTCCTGTCTTAAGCCAGAGAGAATTCAGTGAATAATAATAATAAAAAAAAAATGTGTCTAAGAGAAAATTTCAATGGAAATGCTTTGGAAATTCACTTTGTGTGTTTCTTTCTCCCAGCTGACAAATGAAATATGCAACTTAGCCAGATAACTCTACAAACTATATTGTGCACATGCACATGTGCACATACACACAAATGAAGGCAATTAGAGGCTGGGCATCCTATTTCTATTTATTTCTGAGTTTAATTTGGCCATCTATACAGCAGGTGGCAGCATCTGGGCTACCTTATCTGTAGTTTATACTCGAATGGAAGACCTTCAAAGGATATAAGTGTGTGGGCTAAATTGGGAAGTCAAAAAGCATCTTGGAAGATGGTAATGACAAACCACATCTGTATTGCTGCCTGGAGAACTGCATGAATGTCACCAGTAACTGAGCTAAAGGAGATTTTGTCCTTCTCATTAGATCAATTTATCAGTTAATATCTGCTTTTAAACACAGAAATATATGGACAATTGTTAAGTCTGGGTGTTATGTGGCTGGTGCTTGTCTGTTTGAATTCTAAAGTCCCACAGCACTTTAGCTTCTTCATTTTTCCATTACTTTGTCTGTTTTGTGGTCCCACCAGTTCTTGCTTGTAGGCAAATGGTATTTCTTGCAGATATTCTAATGCACCATTGTTGTTATTATGGTTGGTCGCACAGTCAGCCAGATATTTAGACTGGATTTGGCATTTTTGGGCTTTCAGGATCCTATCTTCAAGAAGGAATTAAAATAGATTCTAAGGTAGAAATAATAGTATCTGACAGTCATAAGGGACCTAAGAGGTCTTCTAACACAATCTCCTGGAATTCTCAGACCATTCCAGACAAATGGCCGCCCAACCTTTTTTGAACACCTCCAGTAATGAGCACCTATGACTCCAAGAGGGAAGCTATTTTACTGTCAAATAGCTCTCAGAGTCGAGAAGCTGGTTCTTGTTCTGATCTATCTATCTATCTATCTATCTATCTATCTATCTATCTATCTATCTTCTGCCCAGTGGTTCTTGTTCTACCCACAAGGACTATGAAGAGTAAATCCATATCCTCCCTCCTATGACAGGCCTTCAAGTATTGTACAACTGCTATCATATCTCTCCTTAGCTTTACCTTCTTTGTACTTAAGATATCCAGTCTTTTTAATTGTTCTGCATAGGATTTGGCCTTGAAGCCCCTTACCATTGGGGGATAAAGTGGCACTACTGAAAAACATTATTCATTTTCCAGAATTCTGTCCTGGTTTGCCACAAATGCTTTGTAATGATCAACATGAAATCACTGCACAATTTTTCAGTATTTTTTGCAGATCCAGCTTTGGTTTATTGTTTTGTTGTTTTATTTGCTTTCAAGCATGATTGCAGTTGCATAAATCTGACATTAAAAAAATGGAACCTCAAGGAATCACAGAAAGTAAAATTTCCACTTCCATTCCAGAAAAACTAATGGAATTTTTGTTTCTGACTTGAGTAGAAAATCATACTGGCACAAACATATAAAGATAGAGATTGCTTTCAGTCATTGTTGTGAGATCACAATTTTTCTTTGATGGCATCGTTAACTGACAGATGACTCAGCAGAAGGAAGGCAGTTGCTAGAACAAGGTGCCATTTTTAATGCTAGGACATCTCATAATAGGAGTTTGGTTGCTTGTGATTCTAACAACTCATAAGTAGGCAATTTTAGTTTCAAATTGACACAAAGTATAGTTGTTAGTGGTTCTTTAAGGGCCACACATTTCCTATTTGTAGGTGTCTCCTGGAGCAGAGGAGCTCCTTACTGTTAACATCCCACATGTTTTCTGTCATCAACAGATACCTTTCTTTAAAAAGCAAGAAAGTTAGCAAGGTATATAATCAACATCAAGTCTGAGGGCAATGAAAGATTGGGGTTGATTATCACATGATTTCTCCTATGAGAATATTCCAAAACAAACAAACAAACAAACAAACCTGCTCTCTCATATGGGGAATAGGGCATAGCACAATAGTACAATGCAAATGTATGTAGAAAGTTCTGCATTTTATCCTTCAAATTTACTAATAAGTGTGGAAAATGTTCTTGCCTGAATCTACTATTGGATTATCTAATATTAAATCCAGTCAATATTAACAGTGTTGGGCAAGATGAATAATTCTGAGTCCAAATAAAATAACTTCTTGTATTCCATTTATAAGTTAATACATTTTAGCATCATGCTAAGCCATGGTTTTCTTAATCATGATTTAATGACTAAAGCACAATTGGTTGGGTTTACACACTACACTAAATCATAAATTATGAACCAGATACTAATTCTGTACTGATTTCAATGCTTGCCCCATTAAATTGCTACTTGTTATTGGCTTGGGATCAGGTTATCTGAAGAGGTTTTCTGCACTTAAGTGATCTTGCCTGGATCTTATGCTAATTTGAGAGACCTTGCTCAGGTGCCCATTAATCGGATGAATTACAAAGGTATACATCAGAGGTGTATTAGCTCTAGCACCAAGGAAATCATTCCCTTGGCATGAGTATCTGGCTATCTTTAACTGTTCCAACATTAATTGCTTTTAAATAAGGCCTTAAAATATGGTAGTTTCAATTTGTGTTTCACTGATTTTGACTACCTAATACTCATCTGTAATTGAAGAATTAAAGTAGTTGGTGCTATTTTATTGCATGAACTAGATATTTTGCCTGTTTAATTCAGGCTTGTTTAGTAAATCACCTGAAGTGGGATTTTCTACCCAGGATCATTCTATATTAGATGAAATAAAGCATATAAATGAATAAATGAATGAATGAATGGTTTGCTCCCATTGGTAAATAATATTCTTACATTATTGTCTGTGTTCCATATTATTTACATATCAACAAACATGAAATTCTTCTAATCAAAAGGTGACTTAAATACCTATAGTGTAGCTCTAGTATCTGTGGAACAGTTTGCTTGAAATAAAGGCTCCAGAAAAAAGCTACTGAAATCTGAATGGAAAGAGATGTAAGCAATCTGGCTTCTATTCCTGTAATGACATTCAATAGGTCATAAGGAACAGTTAAACATGAGTTGACCTGCTAGCTCTAATAAACATCCCCATATGGTGATGCACAGCCAGGTTTCTAAGATGATGGTGTCAAGTTTCAATTATCAGCTGTTCCCAAAGATGCTGAAGCTAAACATGGAAGCAAAGGACAGAGCAATAAATTTTTAGTAAGAAGCAAGTTGCTCATAGCAAATTTTTTGTTGTGGCTGGCTAGAGAATTTGTTTAGTGATATCATTACTATGCTGTAGGTATCCTTGAGGTGTGTCTAGATAAGTAACTTAAATAAGAAGGAAGGATATAACCCACAATATCGTATATGCTGCTCTGAACTCAGTATTTACCTAATTATTATACAAATAACTGTACATGAAGGTTATTTGAAACAGCTTTATCACTGTTTCCATCAAGTTAAATAAACTTAAATGCACAGGACCTTCTGTGACATGTGCTTTTCTGGCAACTATGTACTTCTTTACTATAATTCTGAATAATTCCCCAATAAAGGGCAGAACCGAACTCTTTTCTGTGAAGGTCATCATTTTTGCGAAGCACACCCAGCCACCCACACACACACACACAGAGGATTGATTAGTATCCAGTAAATCACCCCATTTAAAATTTGACTGCAGATGTCAGTTGGAAATGGATTCAGTGTCACATTAATTTTTACATGTGTACTTGTCAGGGGAGAAAGGGAGGAGTGTAGTGGTTTTAAGGCTCAAATCATATATTTGAAGTGAAATCAATAGGTAATACATATTCCCTATAAAATATTAAACCACCAGTTGTATTCCATGTATTGTTGAATGAGCCTTATAGCTAGGATTTTAGACAACAATCTAAAAAAAAGTAGACAATGCTACCTTGCATTTCAGTCACAGTATCAAACACTGAATCTACTTTAATACCATTCAGATATCACCTCTATAATTAAAACAATTTTCCCTCCTCGTGACTTCAAAAATGTGTTGGAACTACAACCCCTAGAATTCCCAGCTAGCTATTGACCATGGTGTCTGAGAATTCTGGAAATTGTAGCCTCAGAACACCTTGAAGACATTAGATTGAGGAATGCTGAATTACAACATGACTGTAGTTCAGCATTTGTAAGATCTTGTACAGAGAAGATCATCTCTCAGACAAGTGAAACTGAGGAACAAACCTGAGGAACAAACCTGGCTTGTCAGTAGAAGACATCTCTTTTCTCTTACCTTCCAATCACATCCTTCTCTGTTTGCTGCCCTCTCTCCTACCAAAGTCCACCCACTCTTTCTAATAGCTTCTGCGCCAATACACCATGGCTGCAATTGCAAATGCTGCCTCATTTCAGTATAATGAATGAAGAGTTTTAATGAAACTGGCCTAAGCTGTTCCTGGCAAGCTGCCTGCTTTTTCTTTGTTCTAAGTAGAGGTGATCCATCACCCACTCCTCTCCATCACAGCATCCCCAATCAATGCATCCTCTGTTTGTCCTCTTCCTTGATCCCCCAGGCTCCTTTTTTCTCCTGGCTTCCTCACCTTTTAATCACCTTTATTAGGCTTACAGCTCTGATGATGAGATGTTCCTGATTTCTCTGATCCTTTGCATCAGCACAGTTGTCAAAGACTAAGAAATGCTCATGAATGTCAGCTGCACTTGTCCTTCCCCAGTGAACAGTGACCTAATATATAAAGACACACTTAACAGCCCAATGGAATATCTGGTGAGTATTAATTTTCTCTGGCTGCCCCACTCTGTCATTCAGGTTGCCTCTATTCCCTGGGATGGGTTATACATCTGTCTGTAATGCATAGTTTTAAAAGATCAGAAAAATAAATAAGCCACCGTCCCCTGCTTGGAAAATCCACAAATGGGCAAACTAAACTAGGAGCACAACCCACTCACCATTTTGGAAGAAAACAAATGGATGCAATCACAGAACAGGAATGACACCTTAATCAAACCAGTCAGTAGCAATGATTCCCTCCTTTGCAAACCAAACACATTACATGAAGAGTACAGCCTATAAAGAGATAAATTTCTGTAGTTTGTTTATTAGTTGTAGGGTTTTTTCCATCACTGCAAGGAATCAAATCAGATCTGACCTGCCAAATTGCGGAAGACAGAGAGTAAATGACAGAAAGAAAAATAGTTGATCTGCTGGTACAGAAAGGTAGCAACTAAAGGTAGCAGTCCAAGGGAAACTCAAAATCTATTATCATATTTTACTTTTTTTCTGGTTCTTTAAAGTTAAAATACATACACACACACAAAGGATGAAAGATATAAATTAGTTCCTAGAACCTTTGTGGGGGTGAGTGAATTAAGATAAAAATAACCCCTTCTCATGTGCTATTTTGCTTTCTCTCTCTCCAAAGCAATTGTTAGCAAATTTGGGGGATCATTTGGTTTCAGCTAGATAGCATGATACAAAAAGCAGCATGATACAACAAATAAAGCTTCCATTCTCCAGGATTGCTGTAATGGTATGTGGGAATGACTTTGGGAGACAGGAGGAAGAGCCACAGCCAGAGGAATGGTCGGATAAGAGGCAGCTTAGCCTGCAGAAGGAATCTGGACATTGCAAACATTTCAGAAGGGACCATCCCTAGTTCCTTGGGCTGTAAAGGTGACAGGGGAGAGATGTACTTTCAGACTTGCAAGATTCTGTTAATGTAACCTTACAGTAAAGTAGACTTAGTTCATCTGGTTGTGCTTCTATCTGAACTACCTTGCAAGGCTGACAATTGCTGTGACTGCCCCTCCCCCCTTGAAGCAATCTACCTCGGCAGACAAGGATAGCCCTCTCCCTGTTGTCTTTTGCAAAAGTAAGATCTGGCTCCTTTGCAGGACTTTCAGAATAGGAGAGTAAGGACTGGCAAAGGTTGAGCTTGGGTATGGTACTGAGGATGCTAGGCTGCTTGTCATTATAGTTAGATTTATGCTTTTTAAAAAATGTCTTAAAGTATGGGGGGTATTCTTGTGAAATGCTTAGAATCAAGACCAATTAATTCATTATCCCCTCTTCTCTCTCTCTCTCTCTCTCTCTCACACACACACACACAGAGCTTTAAAATGGCAGTGGGAAATGCCAGTGAGCCTCTAGTGCTACACATGGTTAGGTTGCTCTTGTAAAAACAAATGAGATCTTTGAGGATTTAACACTGCAGAGAGGGAAAGATGTAAATTGTTTTTGTTAAACAGTTCCTCAGATAATCTTAATGTCTGTGTTTTTGTCTCAGAAATGGAACTGTTATCATTAATCAGCATGTTTAATCTGGATTTCAGTAGGATAAGAAAGAAAGTTTATATTCAAGTCTGTTATAACAAGTCTTGAAAAAACAAGGCTACGAGTATGTTGGGATTGTAAATGAAGTTAACAAAGTATGTGTGATGGAATGGACTTATGAAGGCCAGGCTCAGGGAGATAAGCGTGTTCTTAGCCCCCAACAGGAGCATGGGAAGTTCAAGAAGATGAGGCTGGCACCTCCCTAAGGAATTCACAGTGTTGTGGCTGGCTGGCTTGGGAACTAGGGTTCAGTCTGGGGAGATTTTCTGTCTGGAGGATGAAGCTAATAAACACAACAGAACTGTATTTGCATTGTTTCTTGGAGTTCTTTGGGCTGAACCTGACATGCATGAACAAATAAGTGAGTTTCTAAGATATTTGAAAGAAGGTAGGTATTTTGCAAACTAGCCAAATCTCTCAAAAAGAGAAAATTATCACATTTTTACATTAAATAACATGAAAGTAGGATTGATATACCTGAGATTCAAAATGGTCTGATTCTGATCTGAAATTCAAGTAGTGTAATATGAATATTTTTCTCCAGCAGACAAAATATGGACAAGTCTGAATAGGGAAATAAACAAAATGGTCTATAAGGAGTAATGGTTAAGTTGTTTGAACTAGGAATAAGCATATTCCAGGTTTAAGACTATTCTTAGCTATGGAAACTCAATGTATGACTTTGGGCCAGTCACGCTCTCTCAATCCATTTTAATTTATAGGGTTGCTGCTAGAATAAAGTAAGGAATGACACCCATGTAATCTGACTTGATCTTGGAAAAAAGCTGGGATATAACTCAAATAAATAAATAATAGGTTAAAACATTTGAAAGGAAAGAGGTCAATCAATGACCAGGCAGTTAAAGTCTACAGACAGCTGGTAGAATTATTATTAGTTGTTTTCCAACAAAAATGAATTATTTTTTTTTTAAAAAGAATCTTCCTCATTAGTTGAACTTTGTTTTTCCTGGGTTTCTTAGGCTGTAGTCATGACTGGCTTGTCCTATTGATTTCAATTTTAGTCATTTACTCTGTGTCAAACTATTATATCTGTAAGGTCCCATTACTGCTCTAACTTTTTATCCACATCCAACATATTTCAAAAGTGTGTCGAGTAATCTTGACAAAAACTATGAGGAAGAGCTCAAGGGAAAAATGAAATATGCGTTATCTCAGGCTTTTTAAATACCAGGGTAAAATAGAAAAGATGTTTGATTTGTTCTCTGGACTGAAAAACATGCCTTCTCTCTCTCTACCACTTAATTTTTATGATAAATTATGGTGCATTCATTTTCTGCTCCACAAACCACAAAGGACATTATTGTATATTTAGGACTGTGTTTATTTAAGCCTTTAGATCAGGGACCATACTTAATATTTGGGGAGCTGGCAGCAATGGGTGATATAAAAGTGGGTAATACAAAGCATGTTTCCTATGTTTCTCTTCATTAGTTTTATGAGGGATTCTTTCTTTTCTTGTTTAAAAAAGTCTACATCTGAATTTGCTTCAAAATAATAGGAAACCGTGCTGGATTCTGAAGATCAAAAAATGGTTTGAGGGTTGCATGCAGTCCTGCAGCCTTATGCTGATATGAGGGAAGAAGGAAGGGGTCTTGGGGAGGCTGTTTTAGGAACAGGACAGCTAAAGGAGGACTGTCAGGCCAGAAAAGGAGGTAAAAACAGAAAGGTTTAGATGCTCAGGGACACTAAAAATCAGGTAGTGGCTTTATTTTAAAAGTAGAGCTACTATATCTGCATTTCAAAAAGAAGAGCTACCGCATCTATGTTGGAATGGGAACAAAAAATTAGAGTTATGGTAGCTCTGATTAAGTGAATAATCACTCAGTACATCCAGAAGATTAATATCCATATTAATTACGTACTCCTAATCTGCACACTAATGGCACACTCTGGTGGCTCATATCTTCCTTCCTCTATCAAACACAATTTTTGTTTGTTGGTTTGTTTGAGTTGATTTTATCCTCCCCCTCCCGTGTGTTGCTTTATCTCCTCTTTCCTCTCCTCTTCTTTTTAGGTTCTTTTTAGGTTGCCTACTTTTTTTAAAAAAAGGAACAATCTTTACATAACTCAATTGATATTTTTATAACAGGACAATAGTTAGTTCCCAATGTTGGGTTATAAATTGGGCCAAGCAGTTGATTGTCAATTGGTAAATGTGTGTGTATGTGGAGGGGGGGGGGGGGGGGGGAGAATCTGGTTTTTTTTTTTTTTCCCTTAGATGTTAAACATAAAGATACTTTTTGTCATTTGCAATTGCAGAAAACAAGTTATTTCTGCAAAGTTTTAGAATTAGTACTTTCTGAATTTGTGAGTTTCATTGTAGTGAACAGCATATGAATATTTTGCCATCTGGTGGTTGCTTTCAGCATATCATTAACTGTATCTGTTAACAATCTATTATCAGTTGTGAATGGTAAACAATTAAAATATAAGGAAGTTGTGCAGCACCTTGTAGGTATATATTTTAATAAACCATAGTTCATTTCATCAGATAAAGCAGGGTACAGTCCTATGGATATTATATACATGAGTAAAACTTGTTCAGAACAGAGGTCAAATATACTGGGAATGGTAAAAAGAGAGGTATGGAAGTTACCTTAAATAATGAACATTTATAGAATAGTAATATAGTGTGTGATACAGACATTCTTGCAGTAAAGGGGTAGTTAACAAATGTATTGTTTGAAGACACTTAGTCCTCTGCTTAATTCATAAGCAATGTGGTTTAGTCTCCTGACAAATTCACTGTTTCATGATGAAATCTGTCTTTGTAATTGCTTTCCAAAAGTGCAACTTTGTAGTCACTCAAAGTTAGAAATTAAAATTAAAATGTTCCTCCAATCCTGTTTGGCTATTGGTGATGTCTAATTTGTGTCCATTTATTCTGTTGCATAGTTTCTTCAATGTAAAATGCAGTGCTGACAGATAATAGTATATGGGATATTGAAAGATGTGTAAATGTATGTTACGCTGATGTTGTACATGACATTATTAGGGCCTGATATAATGTCAGAATAGATGCAGAAGGCAGCATATCTAAATGTCAGAGGATAACTACAATGGAGGAGGAGGAGGAGGAGGAGGAGGAGGAGGATGTTAAATGGCCAGATGAGTGCCTTGAGCCTTGTAAGTATTTAAGCCAATTTTACCTGTAAAACTTCTGATGGTATTTTCCAAAGTGGGTCATGATCATGTCCACATTTGAAATGCACTTTTTGCTAAATCTGTTGTGGCCTTCCAGGTAATAAAAGTTGTACATCCCTGCACTGAAACATGCCATGATTTGTTTGATTTTGTACTGTATTTTTTCCCCATATAATTGTTTTTGTGTATAGGCTGATTATACAGTCCAGGTAGTAAGATGGTATTACTTCGTAGTGAGTTTTCATACTTACAATTTTTTTCTTTCTCCTTTCCTTTTGAATAAAGTAGATTAGCCCGTTAATCTACTTTCAAAACACAGAGGAAAGATGAGCAATAGTACAAAAACAAACAAACAAACAAACAAAACCCCTTCTGCTTTCAGTCTCTTGATTGATATTATCTGATATTAATAGATGCTGAGGGTCTAACAGTGCCAGTACGTGTCAAATACAGCATCAACAGATCCACATTTCTGTTTGATGTAAATTCTTTCTGAGCTCTGCTTTAGTTTTTGACTTTTTTGTTTTTGGTCATGGTTAAAGTTTTGCAACAGAAAGTATCTTCACCCAGTGGTGCACAATATTTTTTAGACTAAAAGTTATACCCGGAATTATATATATATAATATTTGTCACTGCCCATCTCATTAAAAAGCAACTTTATATAGAATACCAAAGGTCATCCTCCAAAATATAGATGGATGACCACCAGATCAAGTCAGATTTGATTTAATATAAAATTAAATAAATATAGTAAGCATGATTATCCTGCTTGTATTGAATAATATATCCCTTAAAATTACAATTTTTCAGTAACTTTTGGAAGGACTGTGAGGTCCTGATACAAGATTTTCACTGCCTGGAGACTAGAATTTATTCTAGCATTAACTTATATCCTTCCATCTTTCTTGATGCCCTTCATCCCTGTAGTTCTGGGGGCTAGTTCAGACCTAACAAATCGAAGAATCTATGCCTTATTAAACTGAGCATTGTATTCATTCATTCATTCATTCATTCATTCATTCATTCATTCATTCAATTTCTATTGCATACTTTAATACAGAGGAAAGGCAGCCACAGCTGGGAGCTGCATGTTTCCCTGCATCTGTTGTCCAAGAACCCTCCAGAGTGGATGTAGCCAACATTTTGTCCCCTTTTCTTCTTTGGGGGAGCTTTTAAGGGCAACAAGTGTGTTTTAAGCCTTGCAGAGTTTTAAGGCACTCATAGAACTTCTTACAAAGACTGAATCCCACCCTCCCCCCAAAAAATCAACTTAAACCCTACCCTGTATGTGTGTGTGTGTGTGTGTGTGTGTGTGTGCATACAGCCACACCCAATCAAGTGACATCACATTCCTGGCCATGGTAGGTCATGTTACAAGATGCAGTCTCAGAATGGAAAAGATTGTCCAACCTTGTTTTCAACATTGAAACCATAGTTTCCTGGTTTGATGTTTTTATTCGTAATTGGAGAATAGATTGGTTTTTCATTTGAGATGTAATGGAGAACTGTGTCTTATGAAATGCCAGAAATATTGATCTGCTTTATAGAAAAAAGGAAAGCAAGTAGCTAGCAGTGCAATGTTACTCTCAAACTTATTAGATCAAGGGTATGTCTCAAAATGACACAGTAACAGTAATAGTTTACTTCCCTCTGTCAGTAAGATAAACCATGTCTCTGTAATGTTGAGTAACTTCCTCATGTGGTCAGAAGGGACAACTTCAGATTTAATTCCAGGAATCTCAGATAAAAAAGACAGATTGCAAGTGATTAGGAGACAATTGTCTCTGCCCAAGATTCTGAGCTATGGCAGTGCTAGCTCAATCTGGGCTAGAGAAAGATGAATGATTGCCTAGCTTGGCATATTTTTTAAAGGAACAGCTGTAGATATGTGGTTACAGCAGAGGCTTTGTATACAGAAAATCCTAGTTCAACTTTTGGTTTCCCCAGGTAGTGCTGGAAAAATTCTTGCCTGAAATATCCAAGAGTCATTGCCAGTCAATGACAACAATACAAGTGTGGACTGATCATTGGTTTAAGTATGGCCCCTTCCTATTTTCTTTTGTTCTTTATTTTGGAAAAGTGAAATGTCTTAGATCTTAAATGAATGATGGAAATTTTGAGGGCTGCTGTGGCGGGCATGGCTAGTCCCAGAATAGGCATTTAGGAGAAGGCAAAGTAGCCATGTTGCTCCCTTTCGCCCAGGTCGCACTTTATTTTCTTTTGTTGTGCAGAGTGCAGCAATACTCCCAGAAAATGTGCTCAGGAAAAATACACATCAGCATGAGAGCTTTACAAAATGCAATGTCCATAATTTTGTTCTCCAAAGAAATCCAGTCAGAAAATATATACTAACTGGTGTTTATTGATAAAAATGCAAAACTTCATAAAATACAAGTTGCATATAAAATATAAGAAACAACACTTCTTCTCATAAATGTAGCATCCAAGACTTATCCACTACAAAGTCTCTAGCCAAAAACTCTCAGAGAAGAGGTACACTACTTGGTTATTAGTTACAACTACATAACCCATAAAAACTAACTACATGGTGGCTAAAACTCTACTGAGAGGCTGGGCATATAGTCCTCCCATTATATTGCCAGTATGTACCCCCCCCCACTGAGTAACTAGCATACACACACCAATAGGTGGCAGTAAATAGCAGTATACGTGCACAACACACAATGACAAGTTTTTTTTCACATGCTCCGTAGACATAATATTGTTGTACAGATAACGGGATGAATTTCTTCCCATGAGAAACTCCTGACATCTTTATCCTCTCAACTTACTTCTGTCTTCTTCTGGGCAGGTGGACATACTCCCTGAGCTTCAGCCACAATTATTTTTACTTTCGAAAAATGTAAATTTGCATTATGTGCAAATCATAAACATTCTTAGGAGTAAAGATTGTATTTGAGCGTAGAATTTTTGCTTTGCAGCATGCTGGTTCCCATTAAGCATGAATGAATCAATCAATCAATCAATCAATCAATCAATCAATCCATAAAAAAAGTTGTGGGCTTTTTGTTTTAATTTTTTTAATCCACTCTGTCTTGAAGCCTGGCAGTGCCAGTTTAGGCATCAGGGGGTATATTTGTACCTGCAAGCACTGCACTGGGGATTCAGATCTTAATGTTTTCTTTCCCAGGGTTCCTGGGTTTCTGTATTACACAAACTGAGCCAAAAGCAATCAAATACAACTAAACAAGCTACATGCCATGTTCTTGTTTTCCAGCTCTTCTGCTTTTCTCCCTCCATTGGTTTATGATTCTGCTTCCAAGTCAGCACAATATCTATCAAATATCATGCTTCTGCTTCAGAACTCATAATAAGGAAGAGATAACTGTCCTTGTTTATTAATAACTGTAAAATGGTTGTGCATAGCTTTATTTTTTTGTTTTGTACAAGACAAAGAGAGTAAAAGAAAGACAGTAATTAGATTGTTTACTCTCATTCTGCTCACTGAAGCATTTGGGATGCCATAAGTAGCTTCTTGATTTTTTTCCCTCCGCCTCTTTTCTTTGCTGCTTTCTCCAGACTTCCTTTGAAGGACCAGACAAACATCACAGAGAGTGGCCTAATGATAATCAATGTCAGAATTCCATTCCTCTATCCCATGCATGCAGACAACCGCCATTTAACAGGAATTTCAGTTTATGTCACGTCTTTTGTTCTGCCATTTTCTTAGCCACCTCCAGATTTCTTAGGGGGAAGAAAACATTACAAAAAGGTTGTGCTAGTTAAAACACACACACACACACACACACACACTGGTTCTATTGTATCATTTTAAGACATAGGCAGTACATTATATTATTTGAGTACAGTGGTGTTTATACAGTATTGACTAGAGATTATTAACACTAATGCTTGGATAACTTAAACCCTTATTATAAAGAAAAAGAAAAAAAGTTTATATCAGCATTAACTATGATTTTTGAAACATCAATGTTGATAAGCATACGGTTGTTTGAGTTTTACATTGCAAGTTTCTTGTAAAAATTGCTCCATGAGAATTTATCATTAATATTCTAACATAAATGTATTTCATGCATACTAAAATGAAACAGGCAGTCCTTAAATCATATATGTTTAATCTGGTCTATTAAATTGATAATTCTTAATTGAAATTGTTCACAGTGTCATAGACTGTGATTTATATCACATGGATGAAACTGCCAATTATGACTTGACTTGGTTTCTCATATTTTTAATTAAAAAAAAAAACAAATGAAATTCATTTCCACTTGATTCTCCCCATAGTTACATTTACCATATCAGTGGGCACATCTTAGCCTTTTCTTATATAGTTCTACATAGATATATAAATAAAGGAATACCACTGTGTATGTGTTGGCTAGTTTATGCCTGATATGAAAAAATTCTCCACACTAATGATTGCTTTGAAGGCCCAGTCACACTTGACTCTTAAACTAATAATTGCCTAGGAATCTAAGTCAGCTAAATTTTAATCCCTAAAATACTTAATATTGAGATAAAGGAGGATTTAGCTTTTCTTTAATTTGAAAGCACCTATCATCATTTCAGAGGAAAAAGAAATGTACAACCTGTTTTCACCTTTAAAGCAATTACTGGGATCCATGATTCTCTTCTCTTGTCCTGCTTGTTCATTCATTCAAAACATTTTTCATGGTGATGTTTACCTAAAGTGTCCTAGAATGGCTTATGTGTGATTAGCAAAAAGAAGATTGGTCTAGTTAATTATTTGATTTGTAAACTATTTCAATCCAAAGGCTCTAGGTGATGTACAAAATAAAGTCACTGTGAAATACAGGATAATAATGCTATAAAGTACAATAAAACAATACAAATATATTCATAAATGGAGCAGATCTTATTACAGCTGCTTAATTTCTGAAGGCCCTCCAAAAAAGACAAGTGTTAACCATTCTTTGGAATGATCATAATAGTAGGGCTGTTTTTGCCTTGGGGAACAGTCACCAAAAACATACCCTGAAAGGAAGATCACTTCCATAGGATCCCTACTCAGATCACTAAATATTATGACACAAGTGGAAAGGAATCTGGGAGGAAAAAAGTGAAATTAATGGACTCAAGGGCTATTCTTCTCCAGAGAAGTCTGATGGAGCTTGGCCTTTCTTAGAACTGTTGGAATATTTCCTTTCCCATACCATCTGCTTTAATTGTCTTAGTGATCTTAGTGATTTAGTCTATCAGTAGAAAAGATGGAATTGTCCTCCTTCCTATCACCCTCTGCTTCCTCTATTTTCCTGCTTGATCAAGATAGGGAAGCTCAATTCTGTTTTTTATTCATAAAATGATTAGTGAAGGGAGTGAAGGGAAAGAATGTTTGGGACAGCACAAAGAGTGTGTTGCCTTTAACTGGGTTGGTTTACTAGCACAATGAATAATGTGTGCTTCATTTTTATTAAAACAAGGCAAAAGGAGAAGAGGACGGCAGAGGATGAGATGGTTAGATAGCATCACTGAAGCAATGAGCATGAAATTGAGCAAACTCAGGGAGGCAGTGAAGGACAGGAAGGCCTGGCGCAATATGGTTCATGGGGTCACGAAGAGTCGGACACGACTTAACGACTGAACAACAACAAAAAACAAGACTCTTTGATCTAGCAAGTACAACATTTCAACTATATTTTCAATTGTAAATAGAAAATGGGGAAAAATCTATATTGTAAGCAACCTAATATATTCATAGTTGAGTTGGCATGTAAATCTGGCCAATTATGGCTAAACATTCTGATAAAAAAGTATATCTCATCCATTTTAGAAATATTCTGAATTTAAATGGATCAGGAATTTCACCATCTTTTAACCTCCTTTCGTTAGCATCCTTTTGAAGTTCAATCCTGAGTTTAATCCTCCACCTAGAGTGGGATATATCTCCAGGTCTGGTTCTGAGTTAGTGCCTCATAGTTAATATTGGCAGATATGATGAACTGATCATATAACAGAGTAATCCTGCAGCTACCTCAGCAGGGACCCACTCGGTTAAAACTTCAACAAATGCAGTTGCACAACCTTGCCTTTATTTTCAAGGCATGTGATGAGAAGTGCATATAGGTGTTTTAATTAGTTGAGTTCTTTATTGCATTCATATCAAACCTTCATGCATTAATTAAATGTGCCTGTGAAGCAACTGGTATGAGTAGGATGCCATAAAAAATACAGGATGACACTGGATTAATGGGCTTCCCATAGTGGTGCTAATAGAGGTTTTGAGGATGAAAAAGAAACAGTAAGGCAGCTAAATAAGGAATTTTGCCATCAAAAATATCACAGCTGAGCTAAAAACTTCATATTAGGAGGAAATTGATTTATTGGTTATAATTAGAATGCCTCATAGATGAGTTAGTAAGAAGATGGTGCATACTCTTTATCTCTACCCTCAGGAGGACTACTGAAAAGTCATTTATATCTTCCCACACAGGAATGGAGAAATCTTCATTTAATCACCTCTTTGTACATTTCTTGGACAACATAGACCAAGTGAAGAATTAACACAATACAAATCAGAAAGGGAAATATAGTAAATAAACAAGGAATTTGTGTCTTTTTTAATTTATAAAATATCAAGTGAAGAGAGTAAAGTAATTAAATTGAACTAATAATATATTATCATAGGACAGAGAACAAAGATTGTGTTGTCTTTAATTGGACTATTCTTCCCAACTGGATGTTCATTTTGTACCTAGATCTCTAAAAATTCCCTCCTAACTATAAGCATGTTCAATTGAATTTAAATCCTGCATCACTTTTCTCCTGGCTCTGTCTACTCTTACATCCTGGACTCCAGTTTTCAATATGTTACTCAAAAGTCAAGTGCAGCTGTGGTTCTGAAAGAAATTGTGCACCTCTGTTTTAAATACATGGTGTGTTAATAAAAATGTCAGTTTCAAACCCTTTTTTAATGCTGAGCTGCTTCATATATATATGAAGCAGCTTTATGTTATTTCATGTGGTTTCCTCATCTACTTTAATACTGATTGTGAGTTCATCCTCAAGTTCCCCCCAAACTTGCCTTTGTCTCATTATCAGCCTGAGTCTGCTAAAAGCCACCTTTAGCTGTTCCACATTTAAAATCGATTCAATTTTTGTCATGGATACAATCTACCATGCTTGAACAACAAAGTGATTGCTGGCATCAGGAGTGGGATCTGTCCAGCCTTATATTGGCACATCTCCTCTTTGGTAACTGGGCATGCCTTCCATGGCCATTTTAGCTTGAACTGCAAGTGAGACCAGATACCTTGCTGTCACACAAGCATCCACCAAGTAATGTCTAACTGGTATCTTCTGAACAATTTTGTCAAGTCTTACTTGAGTTCCTTATGACCCAGATTCTGCCAGATTTATATTGCTAGTTCCAGCATTACTGAGTTGCATTATAGGTTTTCTATTGCTTCTGACAACAAGGAATTTCATATGGCTGTATTTTATGGCATGTGGGTCATTTTGATTACTCCATTCCATCTTCATAACAATCCATGGGCCATATCCAGATCCTGCTAGCCACAAGGACAGAAGTACTTAGTACTGCCAACCCCTTGGACCACTGTTTGATTATGTGCCTTCAAGTCATTTTTGACTCCTAGCAACCATATACAGTAGATAGATTTTTCTTCAATGATGATCTATCCCTAACCTGGTCTTTCAGGTCTTCTAAAGGGGCACTCATCAACACTGTAACTGAGTCCATCCACTTTGCTGCTGGTTGTCCTCTTCTTCTCTTTCCTTCCACATTTCCTAACACTAGAGATTTTTCCAGAGAGCTGGGTCTTCGCATAATGTGTCCAAAGTAGGATAATTTGAGCCTGGTCAATGATCCTTTGGTTTGTTTCAAAGTTTACCCATTATTGATTTGTCCCTCCCACTTTTCCTCATTCCCCTCTTCCATGTCTGTGATCTATCAGTTGAACCACTTTTGGACAAAACTTTAGTTTGTCCATGTTTAGAAAAAACATGATGATTGTCATGAGTGTGGATCACCTGAATGCTTGGGACATTTGAATATGGCAATTTAACAAGTGACTAAACACACCATTTCGAGTTCCTACCCACACTTGTCCAACTCCACCCCACCTCATGTTAGGGAGAGTGATTGGTCATGGTCCAGCCTGCCCCAACAAATAATACTTGATGTGAGGGAAACAAAGCTGGGAAAGTAAACCAATCACTTTTCCTAACTTGTCCAACATTAATATTCTGAAGACAGCACCAGTTTCCAGGGGGAGTGGAGAACATCTTCAAATCCAGAATCCAATCCACATTTTTCTCTCTATATAGCTCTGCAATACCTTCACCAGAGTTGGAGCCAAACTGAATCTGGATACAACTACATGTATTCATGCAAACCTGTGAACATAACTAGTTCTCACATGAATAAGAATACAAACAGACGGGGAGCCAACCTCAAATCCTTTTCCTCTTTTATCATACTGCACTCTGATGCTGTAAGAATTCTCCCCTAATTCTCTCAAAAACAGAAGTAAGTAGGTAGGAAGCAACAGTTTAAAACAACAAACTGCTGTGAAATCAATCTGGAGAAAAGCATCCTGATTTCAGTTTTCCCCAATATGTTCCTTCATGTTTAAAAACAAGGCTTTCCAACACTACTTTATTTACAAAAGGAGGAGAAAAAAAACAGCCAACTAAGATACACTCACATGTTTAATTTGGCCTTGAATTCATACATGTAAAGCCAAGGGAAAGTTGGCTACTTCAGACAGAATGAGTGCTAATGTGGCATCTTTAATCAATATTCCATGTTGTAAACATTTACAATTATAAATCAAATAAAGCCTAATTTCCAAATTATTTAAGGTTCTGAAGAAGGTTGCCAATCCATTTAATTTCTGCAGACTATAGAATTAATCACAATGGGAAAATTAGCTGTTGTTTCTTTTTAACACTGAGGGATAACACAACTTGGATTCTATAGTAGAGGAATGATACAAGTTCTTCCTGGCTATGGATCTCCAAAGCATGTGCTGCCAGATGATGGACTTTTCCAATGCAGAATATCTAGCATGACAGATGCCATCTTTGACTGACACACTTCTGAGAACTTCTACCACTCACTGTGACTAAGAAATGACTATCCAGAGTGAAAAATGAATCCATGGGCTGCAAAAGATGAAGAGAATCTTTAAAAAATATATCCATGGCTAGAGAGAGAAAACCATGGAGGATAGGATGATTTTTTCTTTTGGTGGCTCTGACCACAACTAACATGGAATGATGTACTGCATGTAAACATTCCTTGTTTGATCCACCACATTTTTAATGAGGTTAATCCTGCTATTATTATAATGTTTAATAATATTTTTTTCTGGAAAGTTGATAATATTGTGTTCTTGCTATGGTTAAAAATGTTTAAAAACAGGCTTTCCAGCACTACTTTGTTTACAAAAGAAAAAACAACAACAGCCAGCTAAGAAGCAGTCACATGTTTAATTTGGCCTTGAGTTCATACATGTAAATTTTTTACCCTAAGTTGTGCCAGGTAATACTGTATTGTTGCAGATGATAATTAGTGGAAGACTAGAAATCAAATAAGCATCACAAATGGAAATTCAAGTATTGTTGACAAGTGCATGAATAGAAGACATCGATTGATAGGGATAAATTTACAGGGACATGGAGTAGAAGAATAACGCTCTGAAATGTTTCCCCAGTTCAGAACCAAAAGCCTGCAGGAACATTTTTGACACATTGATAGAAAAGCTTTTTAGACCTACAACACAGATCTACAGAAAGGACAGTAAACAGTGTAGTAAGAAGAACATAATAAAAACATTGGTTGTAAATAGAAACTTAAAATAAGTGCTATAAACAGTTGCAGATTCTTCCCATTGCCAAGATTCCTGCATGGAAACTTTTGGTATCCCATGTGGAGGCAGGTGGGGATTTATTTAAATTAAGAAATTCTATCTCTTGTAGCCAATCCTTCTGCTTGTTTGCCAAATAACTGCTGATGGCAGCAACTAGCACTACTGCTGTTTCAATCATATATATTTCTCTCTGCAGGCCCAAGGCCACCTGCTAGCTTAGAAGTTCATATTACAGCAGAAATACACTCTCAAGGTACATCTACACAATGTTCTGTGCAGTTGAATATAATTTTATGTACCTTTATAGGCAGAATGGAATAGTTGTACATCTATTGGAATCCTCACATGTGAGGTTTTAGCATTTTCTGGCCCTCTGATCAGAAATAGAGGAGATAGTGGGGCTGGAATAACTTGTGTTGCCAATATACAGTAATGATAGCATTATCATAAAATGCTATGTTAGTATATGGGAGTGCCTCCAAGCGTTTACTGACACTTCTGGTTTATTTTAAGAATCTGATTCCTACCTAGTTTTTCCTCACTAAATGTATACAGATTGTCAATATTTCCCATTCTGTGCATGTATTACTGTTAGGAGCTTTGGGGACAAGAAGCAGAACTCCAGCTCTGGGTGCAGTACTCTCTCTAATGATTCTGTAAGTCATTGGTTAGAGCAGGGTTCCCCAAAGTGGTCCATATTGACTGCCAAGGGTTGATGGGACTATCCAAGGGGTCAATAAATGGCTGGGGGTCAAAGTAGGTAGTAATCAGATTCTTAAAGTAAATGAGGTTAGAGCAATGTGATGCCATTCAAATGTATTAAACTCAGCTTCCCAAATTCCTTGGCATATAGAGGATCGACTGTGTAAGAACATCTGTGGTGTCTGCACCTACCCAAAGTTCACATTCACTTATTTCAATAAGATGGGTTATGATACAGTGGTGCCTGTTGTTTGAACAGGAAATCAAAAGAGACAAGATAGTAGTTGCAAGATTTCAGTCAAAATGCTGATACTTTTCTCTGTGCGCCAACATTATACTCATGTACAAAGGGGTGGGGCTTCAGTTGCAATGCTGTGAATGCCATCTTGCTTATTTTGATGCCCCTGTGGATGCCACTTCTATAATGTCATATTGAGAAAAAACTTCTAAGGAAATAAGCTTTCATACTTACACCTGTACATCTGTTGTTTCTCTTCTGTAATATTGGTGCCCAATAACATGTCTCCCGATAACATTTGTGTTATTGGGACCATTCACATGATGATTTGTAACATACAAATAGGGATTACATCTTAAGAAATGGCATCTTATTAATGGGAAGATGCAGTGCAATTTAATCAGCTTGGTCATTATTTGTGTTGAGGTAATACCAGTTAGAATTTGTTATGGGGTGTAATAGAAGACAAATTATGTTCTTGCTCTGGTCTGCTTTAGCAATAAGATGACACTTTCTAATGGAAGAAAGGGTTGAAAGTTTGCAAAAGTACACGTACCCAGATTCACACATACATATTTGGGAACAAACTGAAAAAAAAGTAGTTGTTCTTGGTATTTAACACAACTACATTTGAATGTAGAGTGTTTATAAAAGAAACTTGCTGATTAGCTGAAATAAAGAATTGTGCCAAAATAATAGAATAATAATATTTAGCCATCACATAGTCTTGTAGTGAAGCAAAATCTACTATTCCTCCTAAAGACTGAGTTAGTAAAGAGAAAGGTAGAAGACTATAAAAAGATATCAGAAATAAATACAAAACTATAGGAAGGAGGAAGGACTAGAGAGTTCAGGAAAACAAGCTTAGGTTGGCTAAATGATAACTCTCAGGTTGAATATTTTAAGACATAAGGTATAACTTGGAGTCATTTCATGAGTACTAGTATGGCCAGGTTTTGTATACTGATTGACAGGTGCCTAAACAGTAGTATCATCCAGACAGTAATCAATCTTTCTAATAAATGTGTTACAGTCCACCACTAAGGGCTATGAAACCAAAACCAATCTGAAAAAGCATCTTTTCTTGCAGTTTAATCATAATTACACTGCCTATATAAGTGGAAATGATGCTGAAGTTTTCCATAGCTGGTTTAAACATTAATAATGCCTTTAGTGGTAGATAAACCCCTATCGTGAGCTAAATATACCTGCATTGGGACAGTTGGCTATCTCTACACAAACTACCAAATCTTTGAGTTTGTTATGAAGGAGCTGCAAATGTGAACTTCAACCAAATGCTCAAAGATGTAGAATATTTAAGAGCTCACTCTGGCTATTGTTTTGAATGAGCCTATCTTCTAGATATGATGTTAATGAGTACTAGCTAAATCCCCTGAGTTCACTTGTTTAGAAGACACTTGATCTCATATCTTATATCCTGACTTGCCTGCAGAAAGGATTGTGTAAATGACTCAAAGGGTGTAAATATGTACATTAGAGGTACAGAAAGATCTTTATACATGAGCAAATATTTGCTACTGTCTACACTTATTAAAAAGACTTATGCATGACATGACCACAACTGCCATCTGCCAAACACTCTCATATCCTTAGATAATAGTCCATTACCAATCTCACTCCTGCTGTTACAGGAATGGCCAAAATAAATCTGAAGTCCTGATTTATGAGAGGCATGAAAATCAGTGCCCTACCTGACTCCTATACTTGACTTGCCATGTGTCATAAATTGGGAAAGTGGACAATTTAAGACAACTTCTTTCAAGAGTCCCAATAAAATATGACAATGATAGTCCTGCCACTAGTCACCCTGAATCTTCTGGCACATTCCTGACAAGGCAAAGTAACAATAACTTGCACATATTGCCAGATAAAATACAGTCTGCCTAATTCAGCAAGTAATTAGCCAATTGAATAAGAACTTGGGTTTCAGCATATGTTCACAGCTGATTGCAGAATGGTTGAGATGCTATCAAACAGTCCCTCCTTGCTCCTGCTGCCACTGCTTGTTTCTCCTTTTTCCTCTTCCCTTCTTTTCTCTTGAGCTCTATTCTCAATTTTATAGAATATGAAAGAGAGCAGCCACCATGAGAAGGCTGGCTGTTACTTGTCACAATTGAGCAAAGTATTGTAACTCTAATGTAGATCTAGCCAGCAATCAGAAAAAATAGCAGCTTCAACCACTTTTCCAATGACTTGAATGTTAAATGCACTAATTTTTACTACTTACTTCACCAAATATACTTTTTAAAAGATTATATAGGACAGACCTGGGGAAGTAAAAGATCAGTTCAGTCAATTTAGATATTTTTCCATGGGGTTACCTTAGCAACTGTTTTTGGGGGCAATTTTTGCCATACTAAAAGTAAGGGGTTACTGAGAGAGAGGGGAAAAAATAGTTGGTCTGGCCGGGAAACACCTTGTAGTCCAATGGAAGACCAGTGTTTTAGTGTATCTGCCACGTTATGGAAGTTAAGAAACAAAAAAAACAAACAAACAGCAAAATAAATGTTTTGATTTGAGTTTGGGGGAGATAAGCTGGAAGAAGAAATTCAATTTGGCCACTCACTAGCAATACTGGTTTTAAAATGCTGGGGTTCTGCCCTCTTTGTCACAGTAATATCAATGGCCTTAGACCACAATCCTAGAACTTCACTTAGGAGTGTGTCCTACTGGACTCTGCTGTACTTACCTTTTGGGCTGTAAAATGATGATAGGGAAGGGACAGAAATCTCCTCTTGTTAAAAGTTTTAGAAGAAATGAGAAATAATGAAACACAATTAGTTTTGAAAAGCAAAACAGTTTGGAATAGGCCAAGCTGCCAATATTGGCCTGGAAAATATGAATGCTGATTATAAATAAGGCACAGGTGAGGTATACATCTGTCACTGGGTTTACCATAGGCTGGATGATACACCCGAAGCTTCCTTCACACCAAATGAATTTAGGATTTCTCATTGGTGCCTAATTTTGATTGTAGCTGCCTATAAGAGAACCATTATGTTCGCTTTCTAATGTCTATATGCACATCTGGAGTACAAACATTTAATATTGCAGCTGGCTTTTATGGCCAATTTTCCTAACTCTGTTATCAATTCTTTCTCTTTCCCGTGAAATGCCTGCTTTTTATGCTTATTCCACTCCACTGTTTTACTTGCTAATCTTCTCTCTATATACAATTAACATGGTTTTTTTCCCTCTTGCAAAAACATGTGAGCTACTTTTCAATATCGAAGCTAAGTATTATGATCATTTACGTAAGCTGGTATTTATTATTATTGCTGTTACCTACTTCTTAGTTCCTTTTTCTTGTGATTATTTTTTTAAAGTTAATTGGAGTTTCTTTTTAAACCCAGTTAGTGTTAAGTAATATTTCCCATGCTTTGAGTACATCTTAGAGGTGTCTCAGTGGCCCCAAGTTCTTTTGCATCTAATTCAACCTAAGCCTAAACATTTTTGTACCGTTTTTTTCACTCTGTTGAAACAAAGCCTTACTGCTAATACCTGGCTCACCATAAAAAAAAAAAAAAATCCTGAGAGAAGCTTCTTTTATGGTTTCTAGTGAGATACACCAGTATGCTATGATACTCAGCTATGCATGTCCATCTCAGGATGAGCCAGAGTAGCCTTGGAAGTCCTGAACCAGTATCTGGAGAATCTTCAGATCTAGTTGGGATGAAATAGACTGGAACTTAACGCAAACAAGATGAAGTTGTGAAGGAGGGGGTCCTTATGTTCCTTAGTGAAACTTCTTGAAGGGCTGCATTCCCCTAAAAGAGCAAGTCCCTGACTTCCAGGTCAACCAAGAGTCATGGCAATAGCTTGATGATGGGTGGAGGCCATGGCTACGGAGGGCTTTTGTTCAGTTTCAGCTGGTGTGCCAGTTCTGGTCCTACTTGTAACACATGTTCTCATTACCACCCATTTGGATTATTATAATATGCTGTACTTGGGTCTGCCACTGAAGATCACCCAGAAAGCATAACTGATACAAAATGCAGAAGTCCATATAGTAGCAAATCAAAGTTACTATAATCATAAAACTTCTATCTTATGGTTCCTATATTAATTACAAGTTTACAAATTACAGGTTTACAAGTGTAATTTAGTTCTGGTTGTAACCTATAAAGTGCTGAGGTGCTTACAAAATGGAATTCCTCTGCTTAGAGGTGGCCTGCCCAACTCTTCCAGTAAAGACTTCCTGCCAACAGTCCTTCAGGAGGCCAAATCTCACAGTGCTTTTTTTTTTTTTCCCTGTATATCCCCATGTTATGGAATACTCTCCTTCTCAAAATCATATTGGCACTCTCATTGTTGGCCTTCTGGAAACTGTTAAAGACAGTTGTTGCATAAGGCCTTTGGGGAAAGAATGTCACATTATACTATGTTTTATATCTATTTATATGTTTATTGGCTTTTATGCCTTTCCTCTGATACATACTGTATATATAGTAACTAACTAACTCAATAGGTCAAAATGGTGTGTATAGTTCTCCTTCTCCTCTCTCTTTCTATATATAGATATATCTATATATCTATATAGATATGTATATATATTCTAAATCACGAGTTATCATTTTACCCATCAAACTACATGTAGATGCTGTATGGTTATACACCACAAACTTTACTTCAGAGAAATACATTCATTACCAGTGAAGAATTCATATTTTACCATGGCAAATTCCCATAAGTCACACCTTTATAATCTTGAACATAATAAAACCACTTAAACTCAATTATATCTGATTTGGAAGTGAGGAGTCAATTTGCAATATCTTTTTAATTGTTGGCCATATTGGCTGGGAATTTTGGAAGCTGTAGTTGAAAGATATGGAAGAGCATCCGCCTGTAAGAATTACAAATAGATTATTGTATGTAGAAACATTGAATTCTCAAATGGAGCAATTAATTAATTTGAGTCTTCTACTTTCAACATTATTAAACTAGATTTTCTGTAGCACAGTGAAATGTTGTATTTATAAAGCAAGAAGAGTGGGCACTCAGGACCACTTAACAGTTAAGGCATAACTAATCTGCATTAAGTTATGGTGATTGTGACTTTTCTTAAGTTAGAAGCATCTTTCTGAACTGGACCAGATTAAGATTAATCCAGTCCAATCATTTTTGTGAGAAACATAGCTAACACTAAAAAGGCCATCTGTCACAGTCCATCTGGTGTTCAAAATATGTCTATATATAATATCATCATTAACTATTTTTTCTCTAATTACACCTCTTTTCAGCATATCTATATTGTGTGGTAAAAATTTTCTGATGCCTAAGCCAGACCTGCCAAACAGTTTGCTATCATAAGATTTGTTGAGTTTGGCTATTCATTTTAGGCTATTTCTGAGGACTGGAGCTAAATATCCTGGGTTTCAGTTGTTATTTCTACATTAGCACTGTACATGCTGAATGGCTTTTTAGTTAATTTAGTTAATTAGTTTTCCCTTGTCTTTACCCATTGCTCATATATCGACTTGGCAAGTTTTTGAAATTTTACCTAAAGACACAAGTAACAAGAGAAGATTTTACAGAGTGAATTATATACACATAATAGTTTCCCAACTGGAACTGGGGACATGATAAACCATATGAAAATGCATTGATTTTGGAAGTTGGGATGGTTTTTTAAAAAAATTATTGACGGTTCAGGAGATTGGCTGGAAAGTCTGGGAATTGTAGCACCTTTAAAGTGTGCCAACTTTGGAATATTGATTTATTAAAACTTTACCTGAGAGTTTAGGATTAATATCCACAAGTGATAAATAAGATGAGGTTGGCAGGAAGTAGCTTACCTAAAGATATCTAGTCAGTTTTGGGGAGAAGTGAAATAGGGACTTCCTGCATTGTAATTCATTATAATTACTTCTATGCTACAACAGTTTTCAAGGTGTCTGACTTTGCTAAGAGTTACAGTTTTATTACAGAGTCATGCCCTAAGTAGCTTTGTTTGCAATTTTCTGTGTGTGACAGAGAAACAACACATGACTGGCATTTATTAGACTAAGACACATTTAACTGTGCTCAGCAACACCTAGCCTATCATGTATAGAAGCAACAATAATAGTGAAAAGCCGTTATCGCACAGATGAGTTTAAAATTAGTTTTCTGTATTAGCAGCTGTGTCTCTTTAATGTATTTTACTATAAGGCTTACAAATTACTTCATGGATACACACACATACACACACATACACATATCAAACTTTATGTTAGTGCATAGAAAAATTCAATTATTTTCAATTTATTCCCATTGCTCATTTAGAATTGTATTTATAGCTTTTAAGGCCAGCAACTTTCAAGCATAAATCCTGCAACCAAATTCTCTCTCATTAAAGAAATGGTTTAACTGCAGTTTATAGAAAACTGTATCTAATACACAGAGAAAGCGATAGCTGAACTTTATTAAGGCAGTTTGAGGATAAATCACATTTAAAAATACCAAACAGTTAGGATGATACATAAGAGATCTAGTCAAACAAATCATTACTCACAGTCATAAAAGCTATGCATTCCTAATACAATTATGTACATATATTTCTCACCAGAAACAGCTGCTGAGATGCTAAAATAATAAATAGCAGTTCAGAGGTGGAATTGTCTGCAAAACAAATTGTATATCTCCTCTTATGTGCACTGGGTTACTGAGAAAAATTATTAAAATACAGACCTTCCCCAGAAGAAATATTACTATATCAAGAACTAACAGCTCAAATTGGGGAAAGTATCAAATCTTATGGAATGCTAGGAGAAGTACAAGAAACTCTAAGCAATAGTCAGATTTTGCCACTGTATCTGTAATGACACACTGAACCCTTTTCAAGAACACTGCCAGCTAATAATGGTGAAAGAATTATTAGTAACTTCATGAAGATGCATTGTCACAAAGTGCAGTATTCGGATCTGAAGTGGGGGAGATGTTGGATCCATCATAGGCATCATTGTTATACATGTTGGCAACTTCTTGAAGGAGCCACGATTTTTCCTGGGCTCATACAATAGCTGCATGGGTTCATGAAAATATTCATTTTAGTCGGGAAGCATTAAAGTTGGTGATGGTGGAACAACTACAAGGGAGAACAAAAGGGCAATTAATAACAAGAACATGATGACATAATCACACAAATAGCACAATTTAAGTACCTGCCTCACACATCCTGATGAATGTCCATAACTGTGGCATTTACATGATTACATCATTGCACTCATATCATCATTTTGGCATCTTTGTAGTTTGTTGTAGACAATACTGATATAATATGTTTTAATTCTTGATATACAGTACCATTAACTATCACCAGAGAAGGGATGAACTCTTAAGGTAGTGTATCAAGCTAATGATAAATTCCAAGTTAAAGAGCTATTTTAATCATTCCTTTTGGGATATATATACATAAACACACACACACACTCACTGCTCACCTGAAAATGGCAGATATTCTTCATCCTTAGCTGTTCATTTATATACAGTGGTACCTCGTGTTACGAACTTAATCCATTCTGTGACTCTGATCGCAACTTGATTTGGTCGCACCACGAGGCAAATTTTCCCATAGGGTTCAATGTAAATATGGTTAAACCGTTCCGCCCTCCAAATTTGGTCGCGCCGCGAGGCAAATTTCCCCATAAGGTTCAATGTAAATACACACGGCTCTGCATTTTCTTTGGAGCCATGCTGACAAGCACACCAAAAACCTTCCAAACGCCACAAAACACACCACAAGCCTCACCGAACGTCTCCTTGCTACCATGATCTTGCCCACAGGAAGCTGCGACCATGTGGCAGCAGGGCAAATGGCCGCGGATCTGGTTCGTAGCGCGGAGCGGAGGTCGCACGGCGAGGTAAATTTTTGGGGCTGGAGCTGATCGTATCGCGAAAAATTCATAAGGAGGGGCGTTCGTAACCCGAGGTACCACTGTATTACTAAAATGATGTAGAATTTAGTTACAAGGAAACAAATGATAATGCACTGACAAAGTATGGCCCAGATCTCAGAAACCAGAGAGTTGCCCAATGTTACTTCATTTGTGCAGAACTGGTTTATCCTGGGTCTCTTGGTAGTTGCTCCATTATGTGTTTTTTCAAAAAGAGATGTTTGCTTTCAGTGTGATTAACATACTGAACTGGCTCATAAGGGCAAAGTTAAATAAATAAGTGAATGAATGAATGAATGAATGAATAAATGAATGAATGAATGAATGTTATTATTTGGAGTTCAGGTTCTATGAAGATTACAACATTCTCATATTTTAGACTAGTAAATTCCTCACCTCCTCTCTATAATTATGGGTTAGTTGTGTTTTTCATTCCTTAAATGTTTGTACTCTTCTATCCAGAGTGGGTACTTCTTTTTTCAAGAAAGGAGTTTATTTATGTGACATGACTGTTATCTTCAGATAAGTTCCCCCCGCCCCATAGCTTAATTTACTGTACTCACTCTGAATATGTTATGGTTTGTTTGTGTGTTTGAGCAGAACACTGTCACAAAGATGGGTACATGTAATAAATTTGATAACTGTATTTGGATCTGTATATTATCTTGGGAAATACAAAACAAGGTGGCTCATTTAAAATTAGGGCTGATCCCAAGCATCCTTTCTCTCCCCTCTCTTACACACACACACCATCCTTTTCCCTGATCACTTCTTACTTATTTTTCTTTTCTGTGTTGAAATGCAGCACAAATTGTTCTTCTTAACTGCTTGCTAGGGCTTTCTTTGCTAAGTGCAGTCTGTAATTACTGTACCACAAACTGGTTAGAGATATGCCATCATTTTCCCTACTGACTTATATGATATAGCTTTCTGTTGTTAACTTCTAACTTTCCTCCACTGGTCAAAGGATTTCTCTTCTGGCATGAGACACAGAGAGAGAGAGAGAGAGAGAAAGGGAGAGGGAGGGAGAGAGAGAGTCATTCTTCTAGGTCATATTTAGTCTGACAGACTGTCCTCCCACACTAGTTGAGATTTTTCTTGTTTTACAGATAGCTCTTCTATCCACCAGTTCAGATGAAAATGGAAGCAAATACTGCTGAACAGTCAGCTTTTGTGAAGGGGAAGCTTCCAAAACTTTCAGCATCATGGGAATTTTTCAGCTGTGTTCATTTATCCATCAGTGCACCCATCCAAATAATTCTTTTCACTTTAATTCTCTCAACAATTAACATTAAATTAAAAGATTATTTTAAAACACACACACACATACACACACACAAAACAGAAAATAACAAAGCAAACATGCTGTATGTTAAAATTAAATCCATGCATCATTAGCATCTGGGGAGAATGGAATTGTTATAATGATAGTAGTCCACAGTTGAAATACTCCTATTTATTCATTAGCCCAACTATTTAAAGAAGTCCTATAATGTTTAAACAGTGGGAAGATTAATATGGGATCTGACAGTCTTTCAGATACCCAACTGTATTTTATGTGGATCCCATATGGAAGTCACCAATAAACACAGGAGAAACAGCCAAAGATGTAAAGCAACTGAAGTTCCCAAATAGCTTTCAGACATAGTTCCACATAAAATGTACTATTAACATCAAGTCAAGATGGTATCATACAATCAATAACAGGTCTCCTTTTGAATATTACGATTACTATATCAATGTATACTCTTCTGTACGCTTAGAATTGGTTTGTGTTCTCTACATCTCCACCTCAAGAAAATAAAGTAAAAGATCATGTCCAAAGCCCAGCTTCTTACGGTAGTTTTGGATGATACTATTGTGGTTCTCAGTTTATCTGATATTTTGCCCCTACTATAATATTCTAAAACGATGGAGCATAGGAAGAATTCACAAGGCTGTTTCTCTATCCAGGAGCTGTTCATTCTCAGTCACAGAATCACAAAACCATAGGAACAGTAAAGGTCATGTGGGCTAATAAATTCAAATCCCACTTTAGAACAGGAATCCTTAATAGAGGAATGTCTGCCTTCCACTTGAACACATCCAATAAAGGGTACTGACCATTTTATCAGATAATCAGATGGATAATACTGATAGTATGGATACAACTGACAGACCATTTTGGGTTTTTTTTTTTGCGGCGGGGGGTTGTCTGTGAAGCTCTCTTCAAGACCATTTTGGGTTTTGCGGGGGTTGGCTTTGAGGGATTAAATATCTCATCCAATTTTACCTGCCAGTTTGTTTAGCATTCCTTTTACCTTTTCACTCAGTCATCAATAGATATTGAATAATAGAGGGCCTAGGACTGATTCAGTGGTTCCTTTGCAATTTGATAAGCTATTGATAAGCACTCTTTGAGTATAACTTTCAAGTGTTTCCACTTAATCACCATGCCATCCATCCTTTACTTTAGCTTCCTAATCAGTTTGTCACATTATCAAATCCTTTGCTGAAATAAAGATACATTATGTCCAAAGTATCCCTTCATTCTATTAATGAAGTTGCCCAATCAAAAAACAAGTAACACTGAGACTTGCAAGACTTTCTGATTTCTGGTAGTTAGTGAACTGTTTTCAAGGTTCTTATAGACTGATCTCTTTATGATCTACTCTAGAATTTTTCCAGGTTTTGGTGCCAAAGTGACCAACCTGTATTTCCCTATATGTTCCTTTTGCTTCTTTTTGAAGAGGAACAATATTTGCTCTTCTGCCTTCTCACTCATCACTCCAGAACTTCTCAAAAATAATACATAAAGATTTGACTAGACCACCAGCTAGCTTCTTCAGTACTTAGAATGCACTTCATCTTGCCTTGTGATTTAAACTCATCAAATTTGAAGAGGTCTTGAGTCAATTCAGGATATTTGTCCCTAGCAAGCATATCAACTACATGAGGCAACAGAATATGTTTCAGCAACAGTTGGATAGGTTTATTGATTCAGAGTTCCAATAAAATTGCCTCTTTAGTATACTTCTCAATTCCAGCACAAGCTGCTTAGAGATATTCACAGCTCATCAGCTAAGATAAACTACCTTCTCAGTAAGGAAAACAAGGAGATATTTGTGTCCTAATTAGTGCTACTAGAAATGTGTTCTCTTATTCTCCCATTTTAGGGAGCCTGTGTATATAAGTTAGTACAAGAGAAAGTAAGTATAGAAAGTCAATTCAGAATAGCAAATGAAACAGAATTATTCAGTTTTAGTTACAAATCTTCATTCACTCATACCCTTCCATCACTTTGTCTTCCTATGCAGCAGTCACACCAGCAAGATATGAATTAAATTTGTTAGTTTTGTTTACTTAAATTGTCCAGTTACAGGTTATACATGTAAGGAAAATTGGAACTATAATCCTGAATTTCCTGCTTAATTGTTTCTACTAAACATGATTAAACTTACAGAGTCTATTCCTTGGTCTAATAAGAATAAGTGGCCAGCCACACTCACCACCCACTATAATAAAAACCAATGGGGAGATGTTAGGAGCTACCTTATACTATTGGAGAAAAAATTGAATGAATGAAGAGAAATGAATAGCTGAATTAACTAGCCCCCTTGCCTTTCTTCTTATAGCACTAAGCAGCACAATGCATTAAACTCTGCCTAGCAATTTGCTGTTTGTCTAAATGGCTATATAATCATTTTTCATTCTTTTTTTCTGTGGTGGTGGAGGGGGGAGTGTAGGAAGACATTGGCACATGTTTTCTTCCAATCTCAGAAACAGTATCTTCAGATAGTGGTCTTTGACATTATCTTTGGCCATGAAAATGGATAGTTTGACTATTCCCATTGAGTCTCATTTCTCATGTTCTTCCAGATGTTTTGTACCCATGATTGATACAGTTGTGCTCATCAGATCTGAACTATTCATTCTGTCATGATTTCTATAATGTTTGCAAATGAACAAATCATTCTGGCATGACATTTCATTCAGCTGATCACAAGCCATACACCAAATAAGAGTATAAAGTTGTTGTTTTTTTTTTGCTAAAGCATGGTAGCTGTTAGACGTAGTCAAATGATGTGTCTTTCCATATTTTTCAATAATAGTCCGGGTATTACCTTATCATATCTAAGTCTTCAGCTTCAAACCTGCTCCTTCATCTGATCGTTCATTTTTCCTATACCTCTTTTTTAGAAACGCTGGATCAAAATAGGTATTGAGTAGTTTTGCTTTTAGCATTTCGCCATCTTCATTAAGCAGTTGGTATACTGATTGTTTTCTTATTTTATTTTGAACCATGTTTAAAGAAGTCCTTTATATTATTCTTAGCATTCTGCTCCATCCTTAGCTCATTCAGGGCTTTTCCTTTCCTTATGCCACCTCTACCCAGAGCTATTGGTCTTTACTCTTCATTAAAATGTTGGTTGGTCTGTTTATTTATTATTAAATTTGTATGCCACCCATTTCCCCCAATGGGTATACAAAATATTACTAGATAGGGACAGTCAGAAAGCTCATACAGCCTTGCTATATTATGCAAGGTCCCCATAATACAACCATATAATACCTCACCTTTTCTTTCCTGCATCCACACAAAACTATCAGGACTTTTTCACTTCTTTTAGATTTCTCATTGTATCCTACCTCCCCACACTTAATGCAAGCCAGCAGGTCACAACTTCTCTTTATTCTGCATCCTCTGCTTAGTGTTTTGCCATCTACCTATGAAGAAAAGAAGATTTCATTCCACACAAGCTACCCAAACTTTACCTTGCAAATAGCACAGAATCACTGGGTAGTCATACAGCAGTCTTGCAATGCATTCAAATCCTCTTCCTTTTCCTTCCTTCCTTCCTTCCTTCCTTCCTTCTTATTCTCCAAACTGGGTCTGATCTTGTTGCCATGGAAACAAACCAACCATGTCTTACTTAATGTACCCTGTTTCTGGTGGCTGATTAAAAAACACAACAGCTCACAATGTTTCTGTATAAGATTTGAGTATGATTCAAATTCTTGCTTCAGAGGGGTGAGGAAGAAATGAAAAAAAGATAAATGAAAATAAAGCATACAACATATAAGAAATGAGTCTATGGTTCCAGTAACTGGCACAAAAGGAATGACTAGATTGGTGTGATACCTGCAGAGCTGTCAATTGTAAATGTTTAGCTTAGTGAAGCTCCCTCAGAGAACAGAAAAACCTCTGAGAGATTTAAAGATTCCATTGAAATTCATGGAATGAATTATGCACAAAGGCCACTTAAGCTGAGACAATGAATGGATACAAACCCTCCTAACAAGGCACTCCTGACAGACTTGGTGTTTCCTTTGAGTCTTAGTACTAGTATATAGCTTGTAATTCTGGGATTTTGTTGATAAACCTAGTAGGCAGCTTGTTTGGAGAAGACTGTTTTGGATTAATGGAAGAGAATTCTATTACTTAAATGGACCATTGAATATTTCACTTCCAACAGATTCATGAAGTTATGACTCTTTCAAGAACAAAATCTGATTTGTGTTCTTCCTTCCATGGGACAAAAAATCCATCGTGAGGGAGGATAAGTTATTTTCCAAAATGGTTTCTGAAGGAATTCTTCCATATTTAACTCTTCATATTTAACTTTTTAAAAGCTCATTGACATTATAATGATCTTGGTATTTTACCAAGTTGAAATATCTTTCCCACTGTTTCTTTGACTGATTATTTGACCACATATAATTATATCTCTAAAATGCTGAATGATTGTATTAAACTTTCATTATGAGGATTGAATCTATTTAAGTCTGAATTTTGGCCCTATCTTTGTCTTTTTGGTGGGGTGAGGCGAGAAAAATCTGCTACTGAGAGACACTGAGATACCTTGACACTTGAGAATTGACCCTAACCTTAATGAAATATTATAGGAGTACTAAAACTTTTTATCTGTGCAAATTCAACGGCACCCAAATCTGATCTGCACTTTCCTGATATTTCAGCACTGTTCTTGACCTCATCCATATTAAACTATTTGAGAATAAATATAATTAAGATAGATTTTCCCAAACTGTTGCTATCTAGTCATATCTGACTGTACAGAAATCTACATGTTGAGAGAGAAAATTACATATTTAGAAACAAAATGCAAAATAAAATTGTATGTGGAATACATACACATACACATACATGTACATGTACATATCTTTTATATATATTTATCTTTTATAAACTCTAGTTGTTCTCTAATCTGTTTTTAACAATAGAAGAAGAAGAATAGAAAATTCTTTGGAACCTTTTAAAGGTAACTGAAGGATGGCTAAAAAGTTAGCTTAGCAATCTCACTTCTGTCCTGAACCATTACTTAAAACTTAAAAATCAATTCAAAATAAATAGGCTTGGCATATGCCTCATGCATATATGTTTTCTGCTGCAACCCAGCTGCGTTCCTTCAAGATTATAACACAGTATATAGAGGGGAAAGAGAGAGAGAGAGAGAGAGAGAGAGAGAGATGAAATAGATTTCTATCATTATTATACCTAGCAGGATCTATAACAAGCCACAATGTCATCAAAGTTATGAAACATTTGTAATTATATTATGATACGTGATGCAATTTTTAATGATTTCAGGACTTCTGAGAAATATATGAAAACATGTCATTTGTATGTTGGTAGAATCACACTTGTCATTTGCTTTCCCTTCCCCTTCCCCATATTGATATATGATATAGTTTATTTCAGATAAGAGTGTTAGCATTTCTGAAATACTTGTAAACATTCCATATATGGATAACAACAACAACTACTACTACTACTACTACTACTACTACTACTACTAACTGTCACAATGTGCCATAATGTTTAATATTAATCTATGGTATTCGTGCTAAGCCGTACTTAAATATGTGGAATTTCTAAATGTAGAAATGGTAGATTGGGGTTGACAAACATTTGGTTTTTTTCTCTGCTTCCCTCAAAATATTAACTGAAATCACAAATGATAGGAACTGATTGAATCAGAATTCAAAAAATATTATTCGCATACAGAATTGCCATGGCCACAGGTTTTAAAGTTTTGTTAGACAAATCCATGAAAAATAAGTTTATCAACAGGGTTTTGCATTAATTAAAAAATGAGCTTTCAATATAGGAAGACTTTATTTCTGAGTTTCAGATGGAGGGAACATAAAAGAAGGAAGAGGTGTTGTCTTCATGCCTTTCTTTTGGGTTTCCTAGAGCTTTCAGCCCTAGCTTGTACTGGTATCTTGCTGGAGGATGTTGACCTTCCCTTTATTTTTATGTTCCCATGCTGATTGAAAAAAAAATTTGCAAATCATCTCCAATCTGATCTGAATCTGCAGTTTGATTTGACATTTTGATTTAGATGGTCAAATCAAGATGATTCAATTTTATGAAAAGCCCTGAATTGTCTGAATTATCAATTATCAAATTGATCCAGAGGCTGATCCAGTGGTTGATTTGGATGATTTAGTCTGACTCACATCTGATTCAGGGAATCAAATTGATTTGAATATTCAGATTGCCTGCAAATATAATTCTACACTCAATCAAATCTTTGCAGACTTCTAGTTTGGAAATAGTAATCTATAGTAGTTAAAGAACCAGAGGTATGAATAGGTATTCCTTTCTGATGGCAAACCGAAGGGAATAAACAACTTCTGAAATGTGGTAGAACTCATGTAATTTGTCATACATGAGTAAGTGCATTTCTTGGTCAATGTCTCATTCTGTCTAAACCTAGAATGGCTGTATGGAAAGTGCATTTGGGATTTCTGTATTTTAGCATCTTTCCTTTTTAAAAAGTCTTATAAGACAGGAAATAGTTAAGGTTGAATCATTTAAAAACCATCTCACTATTTTTTGAAAACTTCCTCCCAAGAGTATTATTATATTTGTAGTGAGTTACCCCCAACCAAGGTGTCATGTCAGTGAACACTGCTGAGTAAAGCATGTTGTTAAATCTGTGGAGTGTCTCTGTCTCACCATATCAGCAGTGTTTCCTGCTATGGTTCTTTCTTCACAGAATTAGCTACATGGCATATGCTTGTGCATATAACACCTTTCAAATTGAGTAACCTCCTTTCTTGAATTGTGAAAAATGAAGATGAGAAAGATTTTTTTTTGAAAAAAATTTGCAATAGTGAAATATTTTCCATCTTTATATGAAGCTGTATGATCATGTTATACAAATATTCTGTAGGAAGTTCCACTCAATCTTCCCTTCACTCAGCTCATCAGTCTAAGCACAAACATCTGCAATACTATATGGGAAACAGTCTACCTTTCTACTATCCATTCTACTTTCTTTCTACTATCTCTGCAGCTCTAGGGGACTTCTGCCCACTTTTCTCTTGACACAGCTTATCACCCTGCAGCAACATCTGTAAGATAGATTCACATAGACTCTTATTAACCAGATTTAATACGAATTATTGAAAAGCAAAATGGAGAGCTAGGTTACAGAAATCTTGGCAATTGGATCCATTTACTTTAGCATCCTATTTATATCTAAGGTTATTAGGTCAGGTGTTCCTTGATCCTCTTGCTAACTGCCTGTTGATGCAGTGGGATGGTGGTTACCAGTTTTACTGACAAAGAAGGAATGTACAGATATTCCTAACTTGTAATATTTTGCAAACCACCATCCTCTTTCTGAGGTTGAAGTTCTTACAATCCCTTTAGAGTCACCATATCTTTTCATGTTAAACAGGAGTAGCTAATCTGTAACCTATAGAATAAATGTTACTTACCAGCTCCCAATTCAGCAGAGTGGCCTTATAAAATTTTAGGGTGACAGGGGAGTTAAGTATTAAAATGATAGAGGACTGCCTCTCAGAGGCCTCCTGTTCCTACTCCTACCTTCAATCATATTTACCCATGTCCCTTCCAGAGGGACATTTTTAAATCCACTTTCAAATCAGTCTCAATATTGTCAGGTAAAGCTTCTTCCTCTTCCATAACAACTTTTATACACAATCTATCTATAGAGGCCAACACTCTTAAAATTAACTTCTGGATCCATTGTTCAAAAATATCCTTCAATATGTCCAATATTAAATATTTTGCTCCATTCTGTATTAGCAAGTCAAATTGAAGTGTTCTTCTCCTTTAATTGTTATCTTTAGTTCCTTTTAGTTCCCTCTAGTGTCCAACCTTCAAAGTCCCATCCTATCCCTTTTTTTTTTTTTCCAAAACAAAAGCATTTTCCCAAAGGACAGATTCTCATAAATAATTCCAAAAACTTATTTCAAATTTATCTGGACCTTTAGTCCATTTGTAACTTTCTAAAATCAAAGTTTTAATCACTTTTTTGCTGATTATTCCAGAAAAAAAAAATCAAGGCCTTAAACTTGTATTTAAAACTTGTTCCGCTAAGGATTGAACAAAACTCATCTGGTGCTATAAAGCCTGTCGATCAAAGGTTCCTAATAGCTAAAAAGCAGTTAAGAAGCAATTTCTGAAACTGATTAGAAAAGGAGGTATTTGAACCCAGTGTCCTTAAAGGTACCAATCATAATTTGAGCAAGGTGGCTATTTCCTTATCTCCCAGAGCTCTAAACTGACTGGAGACTGCTGTCCTGCAGTCTCCTTGCAAGGAGCAACTGTCTGGAGCACTTCTGGGCAATCTTAGGTCCTCTCCTTGTCTGGAGAGGAATTACAAAGAGCTGGTGTACTCACTGGCTCTTTATTCTGCTACAGTTGTCAGCTCCTCTTTTAGCAGAGCTATCTTCAGCTGCCATTTCTTCCTTAGAAGTCCATACTTGTAGCCAAATTATTGCATTTATCACTCTTGATGGATCATGTCTTCGAGGTTGAGGGCTATATTTGGTCTCTGAATGGTGTACAGTGATCACAGTTAAAAAAAAAAAAAACGGTAGGCAGGCAAGGACTAAATGAATTTTGATTTTAATTACATATATGTTTTGGCTGAATTAAAATTAAATATAATCAATATGATTATTGCTAAGTCATGTGTTGAATAATATCCCCCCTGTGTCACATTAAAAATTATAAACATAGTAACAGCTCTCAGAGGGCTTTGGGGGACCTGTATCAAGGCATTCAGAGGCAAATTGGGGCCTCAAGTTGCAACAATCTGATATAAAAGCAACTTCTTTGCCTTTGCTCTTTTTCCACTGAGATTTGTGGCATTGCTTCTTGAGAAATTATATACAAAACTGTTGGAGTGACTCTTTGGCACAGCTGAAGGCTACTGCCAAGAAAGGATAAACAGGTTGCAGAGCCTGGCAGAAACGAAAAGTATTTTCTTGAATATGATTTAAGCTTCTATGCTGTAGGGTTGTCCCTGCCTTTCACACCACAGAACCATCTATCTTTAAGTTCAGTATGCAAATAGGAAAATGTGAAGCTTTATATGTCATAGAGACTATAGTAGTAGGGAAATTTATTCATGCTGAACGTCTCATTATCATACAGCTTTTAGTGTGGACAAGCTTTTTGCAGCTGAAGGTGGCACTTCTTTTAAGAAATATTTTACCTTCAAAGGGAGACAGGGAACAGGTCGTCAGAGGATTGGAAGCAAATATTTGTTCCTTTTAAAAGCTTTTTGGAGTTGCCCTTTTCAAAGAAAGGGGAATAAGTAAATAAGTGTATTAAGCTTAGCAGGGATTCCACACACCTTAAAAAAAAATCTTGGGGGAAAAGAATATAATGCAGCTAAATTTCCATTTCCCAACACCAAATTTCAGAAATGTGATCATGCAGAGTGAGAGCTCCGGAGGCGACAAAAAGGTGCTGTCTTCCTAAAGTCCAAAACCAAAAGGTTCCCTATCTTTGTTTTAGGGGAACAATGTCTCAGGACAGGAGATAGGTCCTCTGATCCAGGGCAGAGTTTCTTTATATGTACATTCTGCTTGGAAAAATGTATTGGAATATTAGACATAAGATTCTTATAGTCACTTAAGTAATTTCCCTACTACTGCTTACAGCCCCTTTATAACCTAGCTATCACTGAAGTGATCTAAAGCCTGTCCTCATTATTGTTATTTTGGTATGGCTATGTTAGATATTCTAGAAGATGCTATAAATCATGAGTGAAGGAATAAACTATTACTGCTGTTTCCAAGCAGAGTTCCGGATGGAAGTGAAATCCATACATTTGGAGATGCCCAGTTTAGGGGAGGGTGCTCTGATGTTTCTGCAGCTATTACTTTCATGGTCAGAGATCTAGGCTGAAGGCATACATTCACAATTATTCATCTAGTGGTACAATATTCACTTTCTTCCACATTCACAGGCTAGCGTCTCTGTTGTTATAAATTATAACAATATTATTTCCATATTTCAAGTGGATTCTAGAGCTAGACTGGTCATTATTTTATTTTTAAAGCAGAAACAGCCCATCCATGATTCCCTTTCTTGGTTTCCTGTTTATGGTAGCTGAAAATTTATAGCACAAATTCTTGCTGGTTGAGATTTGAAACATATTCATCCTGTGGTATAAGTCCTAAGATGTATCTTTATTTTAAAAAGAAGAAAACTTAGCCCCATCCATATATGTAATATGGCCTATTTGTTTCACAGACTTCAGCCCTCCTTACAAATATTAAATGTGATCCTTAGTCACCAAAAGGTTGTCCAACTCTACACTGTCTTTGGGTCTTTATCAGAAGTTTATGAAGCAGCTATTTATTTCAAGAAACCTTGTTCCCCCTTGACATGAAGATAAGTGGTGACAAAAAAATTATCTGGTGAATTTCTGCCCCTTGGGTGAACATTATCCTATACACATAGATTATAGTTTTCAGAAACAAAGATTCATAAAATGGAGTAAGATTTTAGTGTATGAAATGGGATTGACAGGTCTTTCCCAGATATTTGGAGGAATATACAGGTCCAGCACTGGACTGGATTGGACTGGACTGAACTGACCTGACCTGGAATCAGCCTTTTGGTAAAATATATGTTAGAGCTTCTAGTACACATCTTTGTTGCTACATAAGTGGAAATGTTCCTTCATCATTCCTGGAACAAACAATCATTGACAGAATCCCTGTTGCTCTCTCCTGTCAGTATAATTGTCATTATTGGCAATGATTTTTACAGGTGCAGCCTCTCTAATTGGTAGTATTGGGAAGCCTTGAAATTCTCTGCACCAGTGAGTTGAATGTCTGGCATATCTGGGACAAGAGCTAGGAGAGAGAAGGAGCACAGAAGGCCAGAGTATCTTGCCTCCAAGGTACTTGAATTTAAATGCAGTTGAAAAACTATTCCTAGAGCCCCTGATGTACTCCGGAACTGACATGTGGCTGCTAATATTGAATAGAAAGTGCTTCTAAGTCAAAGGTCTAAGCCCTTCCAAGCTCCAAGGTAATTTTTCAACCATACGTTTGAAAGAGGTTGTGCATATACTGTCAGTTAAATGAAGCTTTATGCAGTGGGGAGTTTTGTTAAGAGCTGATCCACAAGTTATACAGAAGAAGGAGATAAAGCAACCACCAGCTAGGGGGCAGCTTTTCTGTTATTAATGTAGTGTACTGGGTTCTATAATCAGGATATGGAGAGGCAGGTTGACCCTCACAGATAAATATATAAATTAATCAGCAATCAGATGAACAATAAATAAGAGTTCCTTCATTAAAGCAGCAGATCTTAGAAATTGTGTCATGGATTAATAAGCTAACTTTATGCAGTACACTGTCTTGTGGGAACATCAAATGCAGTCAGTCCTTACTAATCATCCTAGAACAAATATTTGGAAAGAAAGAATGGCTAAAAAAGCAAAATTCCTCCTCTACTACCACACTCACTGCCAAACCTCACTGTCAAATCTTAGCAGCACAGAAAGCACTGATAGTTTGCAGCAGCCAAGCTATTGCTATTGCTGCATATCTGACTAGTAGGGAAAAGGAGCTGTGGATCTCATTGCATCTGAAGGACAAAAGGTGCTTAACAGAGCATGAGGGCACAAATTAAGCATCTGCCTGAAACTCCTTAAACCAAATATATATTTGCCCAGTATTGTGCTGCAGTTGAGGAGGTAAGGCTGTTTAATGAGTTGCAGACTGGTGCTATGTTGTTTGCACATGAAAATACTTTTTCCTCTTTGAATGCAAAGTACTGTACTGTCCTATTAGTGATAGGACAAAGCCCTGCCAGTACACTCATGGTCTCACATGATACTTACTAAAGAAAAATGAATAAAGATTCTGTTTCCCCAAAGTGGCAACTTTTTACCTACTTAGTATGACTGTGCACTGCCTATCTGCAAGAAGATGTGGCTGACTATATTAAGCTTATTGTGTGAACAGGACCAAAATAGTGAACAGAAGATCAGGCTGAGATGTTGAATCTTTATCCAAAAATAATACTGAGCTAAGTTGACCAATGATCTAGCTCTGTGACAAGATGCACACATTAAGTTGTCCAAAACAATTAGGATTGTTTTAAGTATCTGTTATTTACTAAAAGTGCGAGTTTATTTTCTTAAGAGAATAGTGAAGGCTCTCAGAGAGATTAAACATCAAAAGTTAAAATGTGCTGAACTCTTGGGAGACAAGGAATGATAATAAAAAGTGATGCCATTATGGAATTGAGAAGTTCTAACATAAAAGATTTCCTTCTCCATGCTGCTCCATTCTTCTGCAATATAGAAGTAAGCCATTGCATCAAAGTTCTGAGATATACCAGATTAAAATGAGAAGGTTAAATGTGATAGCAGTGAATGGAAGCAAAATGTCAGCTTGAATACACTTCAGGAGATAGACAAGTATTAAATACTTTGAGACAGAGTCTGCTGAGCTATAAGAAGCTGCTCACTGCAGTGTTGCAAAAAAGCTTTGATTGCCAGTATACACATTTCACTTCATGCTGAGCTGGTCCTGGAAAAGTATGCAGGGGGCGGGGGGGGGGGGGAAGAGTGTTTAGTGCACAAAGTACATTGAGAAGGATAAACCTGCTCCTATTCCAAAAATTATCTTCCTTTCTCTCTCTGTATATTAACAGTGGTTATAAAGGCATACTGTACTTCTATCTAAACATTTGGATAGCTATACAGCTGTGCCTGATTTGCAAATATCTAGACTGTTTTGTTGAAAATAAATCCACAGTGCTTTAATTCTTCCTTTGTTCACAAAACCAATAGAAATGTCTTTCTAGATCTCGATACAGATCAGGGCATTCCAGCATACTGCTTCCAAGTGAGGGCAGCTTTGCTCTTCTAAAAAGTACAGAAGTAATGACCACCTTTGCCTACTTCATCTAACTCCAGCCTCAACCGGTATTCAACTATGTATGTCTTAAGTAAGAAATTGTGAGAGTAAGGGCAAGAGGTATAAAGAATGTACTCTCATCCCCCGAAGAGCGAGGGAGAGATAAGAGGATGAGACTGGCACCTCCCTGAGGAATGCTAGTGATGTTTCTAGATTGACCCTGGGAACTACTCTCAGTCTGGGAAGATTCTTTGTATAGTGTGAAGCCAAATAAACCTTGCTGGATTGAATCTGTATTGTCTCCTGGAGTTTCCTGGGCTAAACCTGACATCAGTCTTCCCAAAGAATCTTCCCAGACTGAGAGTAGTTCCCAGGGTCAATCTATAAACATCACTAGCATTCCTCAGGGAGGTGCCAGTCTCATCCTCTTATCTCTCCCTCACTCTTCGGGGGATGAGAGTACATTCTTTATACCTCTTGCCCTTACTCTCACAGAAATACATGTGAAGAGCTCTCAGTAATCAAATCAATACTCACAGACACTTGCAATATACAAAGCTATGTGGGAGCCACTTCTTACAGTGTTTGAAAATATTGAAAATATGTGTACTTGGATGGAGAGGAAAGATCCTTGAACTTGGTGGTATCCAACAAACAATCACAAACAAAGATTATCTAAGTCAGGTAGGGGTATGCTTGTCAATCTAGGAATTACAATTTCCTTTTTTCTGAAGGCCCTAAGAGATACATTGTAGTGATTCAATGATGTCACAGATAATGGGATCGAGTATTTTTTGTTTGTTTCCCATAAAATGAGTTACACACATGCACACACACTACACACACACACACATAGAAAAGGGGGAAAAAACAGCAATTTTTTGTTGAATTTTGGCAGGATAAAGACCAGTTCTCTGTTTCTAGTGCTGGCATCACTATCAGTAGTAGCCGACAATGGGAAAGACTATTATCTGCCTAGAATTAGTACACTGCTTTCATTCAGTAAGCAAACACTAACATACTTTGAACCGGTATCAGTCAACACTAATTCAAATTATTCAGTAATAGTACATACTCAGGATCATTTAAAATAAATAAATAATGCTTTAGAATTGGTTTCCCAACCTGGTATTCCCAGGTTTTGAGACTTCAGCTCACAAGATTCCATGGCCAACAGTTATTTCCAGCCAATTTGGCCAAAGACCAAGACAGCTATATTCATAGTACATCTAAAGGCACCAGGCTGGAAAAGTCTGCTTTACTACATTGCATTTGGATTGGGTTCAATCTATAGAGAAGACTATGTGCAGTCCCTCATTGGAGATCTTTGATCAAAGGCTGAATATACAGGGTTTGTGCTAGTTCTGGATTTCCTTCATCACATCCTTCATCACTATAATACTGACTAATTCTAACAGGGTTTGGCATTCAGCAGCATCTGTAAATCCACACTTTGTCTCTAATCTGCAGTGTATCCTCTAATTCTTGATAGTCTTCAGCCATCAAGCTTATTGGCTTATCTTGAACCAGTCAGTCTTAAGACAACTTTAGCTGCTTGTTTCGCATACTGCTCCCATCTGTTTCTGAACCTGACTCAGCAAATTCCAGTCCAGACTGGAGTGGTTTGGCAACAGGGCAGATTGGTTCTCAGTATGGACCATATGCCCTGTTCTTTCACTTCTTACCTTTCTCATCCATTCAGTGAATAAAGGCTGCTGGCTAGCCCCTGTGTGGAACGATCTATCAGTGCTTGTGTTTTCATTTTAGAGATTATTTCCTCTTTACTTGTCCCTTTGTTTTCTCAGGTGTTGGGACATGAGGATGCTTTCACAGGCCCTTTCTACAGTCTCTTCTTTGACACTACTGAAAAAAACTTTTGTTTTGTTTTGTTTTGTTTTTACTCTTTATTGTATCATCATTGTCCTGATGTGATTAAAGCAAAGGGGACATGTTTTTCCTTCATTCTACTGTGGGCCAAAGAAGCTTTGTATCAACAAAGAACTTAGAGCTCACATCCATAGAAGCAAAGAGGTAGTATTTGCTGAAACTTTCTAATTTCATTCCAATGTGTCTACATTGCAACTCAGATTAGAGAAGGGAAGAGAACTGTTGCAGTTGAGTGGATGCAGGGTGGGAAAGAAAGGAGATAATGATTCACCCTGCCTAGACAGAAACCAAAATTGTCCCACTGGGAGATGTAAGAGTGGAAAGAAGGTGTTCTGGAAGAAGAGATGGGAACTTCACTGCACTCCATGGTCTTTAAGTGCCACACTGGATCAACAGGCTGGGGTGGGGTGGGGGGGTGGGGGGAAGGAAGCTGCTAACCTATTAAGAATATAGCAGCCATGCAGCCCTGGATGAAATGTTCATACAAGGCAGTGACCAGCTACTGGAGGGGAGGAAGCATGCCACGTACTCTAGCAAGTCAGAACTTGGGATGTCACTAGACTGGAATGAAGTACAGTACAGTGGCTTAAGATGACTAAGGACACAAAGTGGAGCTTCTAAACAAGGGCGCATTTGCAGTGAATTGGGAGTAGGTGGAGAATATGGTGGCTGTCCCATACAGACAATGGGGAACCAGAAAATATGGATCTGGCCTTGGTCTAGCTTAAGATGCATGGCTGTTACTACAATATTATAGAATAACACCACATATTCCCTGAGCACCTAGGACATAGTTAGAATACAAATCTAAGATAGAAACTGTATTTGCATTACTTTCTAGTATCAGAGTGATTTCTTTCCTATAATTGCATGAGTGAGAAAGAAAAAGGGCAAACCAATGGGACAAAAACATTTATATTAGGTCCCTTTGGGAGTAACATTAAAGCACTTGCTTAGATGGATATGATAGAACTCTAAGAAGACCAGAACTCTACTTGGAGTTTAACTAATACAACTCTAACAAGACTCCAGAGAATGAATTCTGTTCTCACTTAAAAGTTGTCAGCCCAGTTCATTATTCAACTAGCCTTCCCTGTGAAAATCTCTCAGAATCCTTTAATAAGCAGAAGGCTGTAGATAGGCTCAGTCTGAAAGATATCATGCCCAGTACCCATGTCCCAGTAACCACAGTGCATAATTATACTATGCTGGAACAAATATAAGGAAAGCTAAACCTGAAGAAATATAAGGGCAGGGTGCAAATCTGAAGTGAATTCTTTGGAGATATGTGGTACTGAGTAAAAGTTATTGGATCTGAATCAATATGGAACAAAGGAAATCAGTTTTGAAATGCTTCTTAATTTTGGAGGGTATTTCTTTTTCTTTTTTCTTTCTTTTTCTTTTTCTTTTTTGTGACTCCTACAAAAACGTCTGCATCTTCTAGAAATAAATGGCAGTGAAGGAGGAGACAGAAGATAATCTCTAAAATTGGGATAACAGTGGGAGTTTCTAATTGTGATGGTCTATTTTATCTCCCTAAAATCTATTGGAACAGATGCCTGAGACCAAAGTGGACTCTGCCACAGGCAGAGCAACAGAACTGATGGGTCTCCTACAGTTTGTCTTTCTGTGGTCAACATTTTACATTAAAATGAGTTCAGAATTTAAAAAGAGACAAATACTGGAGAAGTTTGCAGTTTTAAACACCGATTTAAAGTTGCTTATTTAAAAAAAAAATCTATCAAAAGAAACTTTATCTTAGAAGTGTTGTATCAAGGAAATATATGCTTATGTTCTTGGTATTTTTAAAGAGCATGGGAAAACTTCTGTACAAAGGGTACGGCAGGAAGAATTATGTAAAAGTCTGTATTGATTGGAGCAAGTTACATACAAAATTTCTCATGTTCAGGAAAGTTGCAAATGGCAGCCATTCTATTAAACCAAGTACAAAACCACTGCTTTCTTTCCTTTTTGGTGGGTGGCTATTTCAAATTCTCCAGTAGATTGTACAAAGTCCTGTTCAGCAGATCAGTATAGGGCCAGCAGAGCTTTAAGAGGATTTAAAAAAAAGTTAAAAATAATTGCCAGAGTCATTGGGGCTGCTTTTTACTTTGCTCAATGTACAGGCAGCCATATGGAGTAATTTCAGATTTCCAAAGAGTCTCTGTTTTTGTCTTACTAATGTGTGCCAGCATTTCAAAGAACACTTTCTGCAACAGCCCAGGTCGGTTACCAAATTGGGCTTTTAAAAAATGGTGGTAGTGCGGAGAAAAAAAATGTGCTGGAAAACTTAAAATTAGTTTTCTCTCCCAGCCACCTTGTACATTAAGTAAGCAGAACAATCCAAGCGCCTTGGAGGATTTTCTGTGTGTGGAATAGCAAACACTAGTTTGACTTTGCTTGCAACTACTCTTGTTCCAACTGGATTTTCACTTGGAAAAAAAACTCCAATCTCAGAGAAAATCTGAGATGAAATATTTTACATCCCTGTTCTCTAGTCAGACATATATAATTTGATTGAACCCCACAACCTGAATTATTCTGCTACCCAGGAATTTTTTTCCACTGACAGTTGGAAAGGGAATTGGATGCCTGCCAGCAACATATAACAAGGGATCTGAAGCCCAGACATTTAGACAGCTTGTCTGAGGAATAGGCTGCTGTACCTCTTTCCTACAACTCTGAAAGTAAAGACATAGCGATGACCTATGACACTCACCTTTGTCAAAAGGGATAAAAGGTATCAACCCACTCCTTGTATTAGGAAGGGTATGACACAGGTGATCTGAGAGATTTATGAACAGGTAAAATTCTACTCCCCCACAAGTCCTGCTATGCTGCCTCATATGCTGGGGGTTTTGGTATGGTGTTCCTGGGCAGGCTGAGCAAAAAATGCTTGGAGAATGTGCCAAGAGCTGTGCATGATGGTCATCCCAGCTGCCTGGCTAAAGCAAGCAGGCACCTATACCAAGAAGCAGCAGTATAGGTAAATACTGGAGGCAAATGATCACTTGAGGGTTTTGTATGTGTGTCCCTGAGTAGCAAACAAAAATCTTCTGACTAAATAGTCCAATTCCGGGCTATTTCAATTCACTGACGCCTAAGATGTCAGTGTGAAGTCAATTCATTTCATCTTTCATTGTGCTGAGCTTTTCCATGCTCATTTTTTTTTACATTCCATGCCCCCACTTTAATTCTTTATTTGCTGCTTTAGATTTTGTTTTGCTGAATTTAATTTAATTTAATTTACCCATGTCATAAAGACACACACTCCCAACTTCACAGCCCACAGTTGTGTTGTGAGATGGGCAGCCATGCAAATTGAATAAAGAAATAATAATGAAAAAACACTAGTGACAATGGCAAAGATACCATTTCATACTGTGCAGGACAAGACAATAATAAACCACTCCTGTATTTTATCAAGAAAGCCACATGGATAGACATGATAAAGTGATTGACAATATTGTACAAGATGATGGACCCCTCAGGTTGGATGAAACTCAACATACTATTAAGGAACATCTAAATGAGTACTAAATGTAATTATGATGTGGTTAAATTAAATCCTGTATACATGGACATCACCAGAAGGCGTATCTAGAAATCAAATTGAATGCATTATTGGTACAAGGAGGTAAAAAAGCTAGGTAATGGGGAACAGAAACTGCCAATATGTGTGTTTCAAGTCAAGCTAAAGCAGCAGAAGAAAGCCAGCCAGTTGCTATAATATGATATTGATCATATTCTCACAATTTTAAGGAGAACATCAGGAACTATCTTGAGGTTATGAACCTCATTGATAGGAAACCACAGGAACTGCAGAATGAAATCAAGGAAGTTGTTAAGGATGACAAGAGATTTTCAAAAACCAAGAAACAGAAGAAAGCAAACTGGATGTCACAACAAACTGTGGAAATTGCCAAGAAGAGAAGAAAAAAATTGGCCAATGCCGAAAAGACAAAGACCTCAGGGAGTAATTCAATAAAGAATTTCAGAATGTTGCTAGGAGAGACAAAAAGGAATATTACTATGACATCTGTAAAGACACTGAAAATGAAAACAGACACAGAAAAAGATCTCTGAACTCAAAGGAGATTCTGACCTCAAATTAGTATGCTAAAGGACACCAATGGATAGATAACAACTAGTTCAAAGAAGATTCCACAGATATGGAAGGAATATACTGAAATTATATTTTTCAGTAGAGATATCAACATCCCATGGTACCTTAGGAAATATTCCCTATTTATAAAAACTCCTAGCACTAGCCGTTGATTAGCACTTTGGTCATTGCCTATCTGGAAGTCTACAGAATTGATGGAATATCCAGAGAAGTATGGAAAACAGCAGAAGTATCAGTAAAGGTTCTAAAAAATCTATGCCAGCAAAACAAGAGAATGATACAGTGGCCAGTAGATTGGAAGAGGTCAGTCTACATACTAATAGCAAAGAAATGAGCAACAGGGCATGCAATTTATCACAGAATATCCATAATTTTCATATGTTAGCAAAATAATGCTTAGGGTTGTCCAAAGCAGATTAGAGCCTACATGGAACAGGAAATGCCAGATGTTCAAGCTGATTTTAGGAAAGGCTGAGGAAAAGAGGCATTACTGTTAATGCATGCTAGATAATTGGGAAAGCCAAAGAATATCAAAAAGATGTCAATATGTGCTTCGTTGATTATATAAAGGCTTTTGATTATTCCAGGCATATTAAGTTGTGGAATGTCCTTAGAAAGATAGGAATCCCAGAACATCTCATTGTCCTCATGTGAAACCTATATGTAGATAGGAAGTCACAGTATAGAACATGGTGAAACAGACTTGCTTCAGATTGGCAAAAGAGTGAGATAAGGCTATATACTCTCTATTTTTTTCAACCTATGTGTTGAAGAAATACATCACAGACTAGCATTTGGTAGGATAGCAATGTATGTCTTGGAAAAGATATTGAGATGCTGTGATGTGTCCATATCTACAGAGATCAGAATTGTGCAGGCAGAGCACAATTTTCCCTGTGATATTCTAAGGATGTGTCAGCCCTATGAGAGACCAGATCAGGAAACTGACTTCACAGAAAGACTAGAATTATACTTTATTGAAATAGGCTACAGTAACAGAAACTTGCAAGTTTGATTGTGCTTTTCCTCCCTTCCCTCTTATATCCCAGTGAGTCAGGAAGGAGTCATCTGAGTATCTTCTTAATACAATTTATTTCCCAGGACTTAAATAATGTTTCTGTACTTTTTGTTTATGTACCTGTTTTTGAATATTTGTTTGAAGGCCATTTCCCTGGAGGCAAAAGTTGAACCAGGATAGAAAGAGTATTGATACTGCTGAACTCTGTTTCTGACGAACAATCTTGAAAATGTTTTCATGGATAGCCAAGAAAGGAAACATAGAACAACTCCATGCAGAGTTCTCACACAAGGCGCAAATGACCAGGCTCAAACTATTATGTTATGGGCACATTATGCAAAAAGATCTTCTTGAGAAGTCTATAATCCTGGGAAACATGGAAAGAAAGTGAAGAGGATGACCAGCAGCAAAATGGATGGACTTTATTACTATGACAATGGGACCACCATTGGAAGACTTGATAAGGTTGGGGACAGTTCATCCTTCAAGAATTTTCTTCCTTGTGGTTACTAGGGGTCAACTATGATTAATAATAATAATAATAATAATAATAATACCCCACAAAGATGCTTGGCCCAAAGCTTTGTGACATGTCATACAGTAATTGAATATCAATGTTTGCTACTATTGTGACTTGCATAAACAGGAAAATAAGAAAAAAAAGGGGGGGGGGATTTGCCTTACTACTAATGGTAAATCCCACTCTTATTGGTAGAAATTCCTTCTGCCCTGCTGAGATGTAGTCAAATAGTCTCTCCAGTTTCTCCATTTCCAAGTCAGGTAGAGAATTCTTGCCTATAACATTAATGCACACAGTATTATGTATATGTATGAAATGCTTGAACAATGAGATCTGAGGAAAATGAAATGCATAAGAAGTTATAGACTGTGATGATAAATGGTGACCATTCACAAAATAGTTCAGTAGTTAATATCAAGATCTCTGCATTGATATGATTAATATATGTGATATAAATACCCAAGAGAGAAAACAAAGCAAGCAAACAAGCCTTTTCTTTGTTCAAGCCATATCAAGTAGTACCTCTTGATTTCTCATAAGCCAGCTGTTTCATATTGAAAACTATTGTTGAAATTCCACACTAAAGAATTGCCACCTTGAGGTCAGTAATATAGTCTACTAGGAACTAATTTTCCCTTAGTGGGATTAAAATGACTCCATTTCAGATTTGTGTCCACTTATTGTCATAGAAACTTACCTCTCTATAATATGTAGAATGCAAGGTGATAGTTGGATATGATAACTTTGTCAACTGATAGTGTGTGTGTGTACAGATATATAAATATAAATATAAATGACATGAGTACTGAGAGTGGTGGAATTAACTTTTGCAAGGTGAACAGGTTATGTACCATGCATTCCATATACTGGTTCATCTTCAGCGCAATCACTGTACTGTCATCCAAGAGACTTATGTCATTACAGAATTCTTAATCTTTAAAGATGCCAGGTAAGTAGTTTTGGGGTTGTTACAATGCAAATAACTACTCCTTTTGAAATTAGTTTAATGGATCATCAGAACACAGAATGCAGTTATTCTCCCTTAAAACAGTAACAGGCAGGAATGCTGTACAATAGAGAATGAGGGCAAAATGACCTGAGTAAGGTGGCTTGTATGAGTCATTCAGAAAATACACTTCACATACTCAGAATTCAACTTGTGAGGTGAAACTTCTTCAATAAGCTCTTTTAAACATCTGCTCCTCCTTTCTTCTCTCTTTTTTAAAAACTTGCCACTTGGTTGGACATATAAATCTGCAATTGTTTTCCAATTTATCCTCTTGTGAGTCAGAATTCATAGTGTCATTTGCACTTTCTTATAGCCCTGGCTTATGGCAGCCTTCTTATGATGAAAGATCTCATTATAGTTAGCACTCTGCACTGAGGAAAAGCAATCAATTCTTTTCAGATATCTAATTTGAATCCCTTGGATTCAACCAGCTTCTTTTTTTCTCCTCACCTCTTATTACAAAACTCCTACTCCCCCCATCTCTTAATATTAGCCTATTTCAGTACTAGGCTTTGGAACCTGTCCTGGTAATCGGAAACTGTAGGTTACATTAGTCTTAGGTTTGTTGAATGCAGCAATTCTCTTTGTAGAATCTGTTTCCTGCATTCTTGATGGTAGCATTCAGTGAATAGAGCACAAGTCATTTCCTAGTGACAGATCTCCTTGTGGTCAAGAGCTATTTTAAACTTTGTTTGCCAGGCACTCTGACACTGGAGAAAGCAATGCTTTTCACTTGCCTTCCTCCTTCTCATGCTTCCGAATCCTGTTAATACTTGAATTCATTTCTCCAGCAACTGAGTCTTGAATATTAAATGTGTTAGAGCAGCAAGCTGCAGGCCAAGTATTATTTGCTGAGGTTAACTAGAAGATATCTTAAGTAATGAATAAATTTACAATAACAATCTGCTTGCATGTAATGTACAAAATAGCAAAAATGGTCAAATATGTTGTAAGGAATTGCTGTGTGGAGTTGTACTCTATGTTATGGACCTAGTTCTTACTTCATTAATATTGACATGGATATGGAAGAGGGGACTGGAAGAAAGGATGAGTATGAACCAGCCAACTTCAGTGAAAATGTGCTGCAAAACTTTTTTTTTTTTTTTACTTTTCTGCTTATCTGGATTCATGCATTATAATTGTGCTTAATTTTTTAATAATGTTGGTGTCATGCAAAGCATATATTGTTCAGACTCTGAATGCATATGATATTATGAAAAACTGTTTTATCTTTGATTCTGTTCATAATATCAAAACCATATTGCCTAACTAGGTAGTCCTCCATATCTGTGGAGAGATGAAATGAATTTAGGTTTGCACTGAAAGGATTATGCAGCTGTTTCACTGTAGGTACAAGTCCATCATCCTTAAGCATGTGTCACTCAAGTATTTGAAGAGTAACAACAGTTTCAATACCAGGCTACTTTTAAATTACTTTTTAAAAATAAAGCTTAAATAAAAGTATTGCATTCTTATTGTTTTATGATAGTTGACTTTATTATGATTTTATTTTTTCTCCTTAAAAAGAATTATAATAATAATTGCAGGTTGTGACATTCTTGTTCATGACTGAGAGGTTTTTTGGCAATCTTTTTAGTGGTGCATTAAGTCCCTGCAAGATGGCACAGATGAGATTTGGATGCACAATAAAACCACCAGATAACATAGTTTTGTTATTTACAGAGGCTGTAAATATGACCAAAGCTCATATACTTTTTATGTGGAATTGGCCTGAATTATTATTTAAACAGAAATATGGCTGTGAGCATACATGCAAACCTTCCCAACCTGATGCCCTCGAGACGTGTTGGATTTCCAGCCAGGCTTTCACTAGCTATGGCTGGCAATCAGAGAGCTGGAGTCCAATTCCTCCTGCAAGGCACCAGGTTGGAACAGGCTGGCCTTCTGTATCTACGCAAGTACTTGTGTGAGAAGAAAGAATTAGCCATCTGTAAAACACATTCATGAAAGCCCTAACTTTCAACCCACATATTGCCAAGGTTCCTTAAAATTTCAATAAAAAGGCAGTTTTGCAGCTTGCTGTTGTTACCATTATTTTTTCCATTGTTTTTTTTTTCCAAGTGCTTTCATATAAATACAAAATAAAAGCCACAGGAAAGAAAGGAAAAGTAAGTGAATTATCCTTCAAAACACACTTTTAGCTTTGGTCTGTGCCTAAGAACTGCACCTTTCTAAAAATTAAAATTAAAATTTTAAAAAAACTCACTATAAATATTAACCTTTTTAAAAAATGGAATATTATTTTGGTAGCTTCATTAAAATATGAGGAGAAAGATGAAGGATGTATTTATTTAAAAAAAGATTAACAGACAAGCCTATTTTATGGTCCTGCTGCTTTAGACAGCTGCTATGTTTGTGTCAATGCTGGAATAACACATTCCTAATTCCATATTTTCAAGGCAGAAGAATATGATGGAACACAATAAAGCAGTATTATGTTACAATATCACTAAATAATGTCAGTTTTGTTGAAACCTATCAGTCACCATATCCTTCAACTCAGTTGTGTACAGAAGAGACTAATAATCTACCAGGTTAAATCTACCAGAATGACGGTAGATTTAAAAGCCCACTCAGAAGGCTCCTGTCAAGCCCCTTAATAGTAACCAAGATTTTTTTTTTATCAGTCTTGTTAGTCAGGATTATTGTTAGGGAAAATGGGTTAGATTAAGGAATCTTGGAAACTGAATTTGCATGCACTTTAGCTCCCTTTTTATTTTTATTTATTCATTCAATTTATATGGCCACTTCCACATCAAGTAACTCTGGTGGCTAATATTAAAAAGAACAACAAATAAATAATAAAAATTGAACAAACTAGTAAAAATGCACATCACACCTATAGTGCCAGGCACAATAATTCCCAAGACACATATTGACATAAACCAATGGTTCACACAGTATCCTGGTCCAGTGCCTGAGAAAACAGCCAGGTCTTCAGGACCGTGCTAAAGGCCAGAAGGGTTGGAGCCATTCAGACCTTGGAGGGATGCTGTTCCACTATGGGCATAGTGACGGGGTTGTCATATTTTCTGGGTCCTGCATAATGATATTGTTTAATGGGATCTGGAGTGTGGGATCCAGAGCAAATCAACCTGTCTGATCTTGCTGAGCAGGCAGAAATAATTGGAAACAGATGGCCTCTCAAATATCCTCATCCTGTGCCATGAAGGGCTTTACAGATAACAACCAACATTTTGAATTGCATCCAGAAACTGACCAGTAACCAGTACAGATCACAGAGCAGCGGTGTTATATGGTTATACCAAGGTGTGCCCATAATTACTCATACTACTGTGTTTTCAAATAGCTGTAGCTTGCATGTATGCTGCAATAATCCAGATGAGAGGTCCACAAAACATGAGTGACCATAATCAGGGTGTCCCAGTAGAGGAATGGGCACAACTGGCACATAAGATGGATTTGTGCAAAGGCCCTCCTAGCCATGGATGTCACCTGGTCTTCAAGAAGAAGTCACAAGTCTAGTAGGACCCCTAGTTTGTGCACAAGTACTGACTGAGACAGAGCAGCCCCATCCAGAACTAGATACAAATATATATAAAATTCCCTTCTCACCCCTATGGGTGGTATGTGTCTTCCTCAATCTCGGGTCCTCTACCAGAGGCCTGGGAGTTTGAGGGTTCTGCGCAGTATCTTAGCTGTTCCTAGCACTGCACTCTTCTGCACAGAGAGCTCTGATGTTGTTCCTGGGATCTGTTGGAGCCATTCTTCCAGCTTAGGAGTCACGGCCCCGAGTGCTCCTACCACCACTGGGACCACTTTGGCCTTAACTTTCCACATCCTCTCGATTTCCTCCTTCAGGCCCTGGTACTTCTCCAGCTTCTCATGCTCCTTCTTCCTGATGTTGCTGTCACTTGGCACTGCTACATCTATCACTACCGCTGTCTTCTGGTCTTTGTCTACTACCACGATGTCTGGTTGATTAGCCAGTATCTGCCTGTCCGTTTGGATCTGGAAGTCCCACAGGATCTTAGCCCTGTTATTCTCCACGACATTCTGTGGAATCTCCCATCTGGACTTGGGGGGGGGGGTCTAGCCCATACGCTGTGCAGATGTTCCTGTACACAATGCCAGTTACTTGGTTGTGCCATTCAGTGTATGCTGTTCCTGCCTGCATCTTACACCCTGCCACTATGCGTTGGACTGTCTCTGAGGCCTCTTTGCACAATCTGTACCTTGGATCCTGTCTAGTGTGGTAGACTCCTGCTTCTATGGATCTGGTGCTTAGTGCCTGTTCTTGTGCTGCTACGATCAGTGCCTCAGTGCTGTCTTTTAGTCCGGCCCTTTCCAGCCACTGATAGGATTTCCCAATGTCAGCCACCTCAGCTATCTGTCAATGGTACATCCCATGCAGGGGCTTGTCTTGCCATGGCACTTTCTCTGCTTGAACCTCCTGCCTTGTCTGCTGCTGCCTGAGGCATTCTCTCAGCAGCTCATCTTTGGGTGCCATCTTACTGATGTACTCCTGGATACTTTGGGTTTCATCCAGGACAGTGGCTTTGACACTCATCAGGCCCCACCCATCCTCTTTGCGCCTGGTGTACAGTCTCTCGGTGTTGGACTTGGGGTGGAAACCTCCATAGATTATCAGCAGCCTCCATGTCTTCCTTTGGCCAGCTCACTATACCGGCAGGGTATCTGATGACTGGCAGGGCATACATGTTGATGGCATGGATCTTGTTCTTCCCATTGAGCTGACTCTTCAGGACCTGTCTTATCCTTTGGTGGTACTTGGATGTTGCTGTCTTTCTTGCCTCCTTCTCATGGTTCCCATGTGACTGTGGGACACCAAGGTATTTATAGCTGGTCTCTATGTCTGCTATGTGGCCGACTGGTAGTTCCATTCCATCGGTCTTAACTACCTTCCCTCTCTTTACTATCATCCTGCCACACTTCTCCAGTCCGAATGACATCCCAATGTCCTCACTGTAGATCCGTGTCAGGTGGATCAGTGAGTCAATGTCTCGTTCACTCTTAGCATACAGCTTGATGTCATCCATGTAGAGGAGGTGGCTGATGGTGACTCCACTCTTGAACTTGTACCCATATCTATACCTTGTGATTATCTGGCTGAGGGGGTTTAAGCCTATGCAGAACAGCAGTGGGGACAGTGCATCACCTTGGTATATGCCGCACTTGATGGCCACTTGTGCGAGCTGTCTTGAGTTCACTTCCAGTGTTGTCTTCCACAGTCCCATTGAGTTCTTGAGGAAGGTCCTTAGTGTCCTGTTGACTTTGTATAGCGCCAGGCATTCACAGATCCATGTGTGCGGCATTGAGTCATAGGCTTTCCTGTAGTCAATCCAGGCTGTGCTCAGATTGGTCTTCCTAGACCTTGAGTCTTGGGCAACTGCCCTATCTATGAGTAACTGGTGTTTTGAGCCTCTGGTGTTGTTCCCAATGCCCTTCTGAGCTGTGCTCATGTACTGGCCCATATGGTCATGTAGCTTGGCAGCTATGATTCCTGATAGAACTTTCCATGTTGTGGGGAGGCGGGTTATTGGCCAGTAGTTGGATGGCGCTGTTCCTTTGTGAGGGTCTTTCATGATCAGCACTGTCCTTCCTTGTGTTAGCCAGTCTGGGTGGGAGCCTGCTGCTAGCAGTTGGTTCATCTGTGCTGCTAGGCGTTCATGCACTGCTGTTAGTTTCTTTAGCTAGTAGGTGTGGATCATGTCCGGGCCAGGTGCTGTCCAGCTTTTCATGTTCTTGACCTGCTGTTGGATGTCTGCTACTGTGATGGTGACTGGTTCCTGTTCTGGGAGATTGCTGTGGTCTGCTTTCAGGTCCTGCAGCCACTTTGCACTGGTGTTATGTGTCTTCTCTTTCTCCCATATGTTCTTCCAGTACTGTTCAGTTTCCGCTGCTGGTGGCTCAGCTGATACTCTGTGGTTGCACTGCAGTTGGGAGTATACTTTGGATGGTTCTTTGGAGAACAGGGCATTTATCTTCTTGGCCTCTGCTTCTCTAGTGTATCTCTTTAGCCTGGCAGCCAGTGCTGTGAGCCTTTGTTTAGCAGTCTCTAGGGCTTCAGATGGGGTCAGGCCCATATATTTTTTCAGTAGCTCAGTCTTATCCCTAATCTCCACACACTTCTGTAGTTCCACCAGCTGACTGACTTCTCTCTGAGTTGCCTTGATCTTAGCCTCCAATCTCATTTTCCAGGGTGGGTATGTACTGCTGTTCTTCTTGATTGTGTAGCCAAGCATTTCTAGGATTACAGCAGCTGTAGCATATACCAATTCATTGTTTTCAGTTATGGTGGTAGTAGGGATTGTCTGGAAGGCTCTGTTGGCATCTTCTAGCATACTATCTGATGGTACTTCTCCACTGAGCCTTGGTAATCGGACTCGAGGGTTGACTGTAGCTAGTTTATCCATGATCTTATGCCTCATATCAGCTGCTTTGCTCTGTAATGGAAGGGGTGAGAGTTGTGAGAGCAGCTTCCTCTTCACTATGTTGAAGCGCTGGGTAACTAGTTGTTTCTCAGTTAGTGTGGATGTAGGCCTTCTGTCTATCCATAGTTCCCTCATACGTTTCATATATCCCCTCTCATTAGGTCTGCTGTTGTAGTAGCATTCCATCAATTCCAAGTTCTCTTGTCTCATCCATGTATGGTTTGTTCCAGTAGCCCATTTAACATCAGATTGTCCTGGTTCCCCAACATCTGACGCGGACCTTGTTAACCCGGGCGACGTCTGAGCCGGCATGGCTCTCTTAGTTCGTGTCACTCTCACATTTTGAGGTAGGCAGGTGAAGCATTAGGGGGTCTTTGCCCAAGGACCCCTACTGGTAAGGTAGGTGCCAGCCGGGATTTGAACCCCAGTCTCCTGCATCAAAGGCGGTGTTCTAACCACTACGATATGCAGCCGCTAGTTTGTGCACAAGTACTGACTGAGACAGAGCAGCCCCATCCAGAACTAGATACAAATATATATATATATATATATATATTCTGAGATCAGGTGATTCCAAACCCAACAGCCACTTAGACTTTTTAGGGTTGAGAGTGAACTTATTCCAGACTCCCACAGTGCCCGGACATTGAGACAGAACCTTGACATCATCATTTGTACAATGAGGAGCTGGAATGTTTATAACTGGGTATAATCAGAGTATTGATGATATGTAACCCCATGTCTGTTCTGGTTCAACATGTACACATACATGACACAGCTGTAATAATTTGGTTACTGTAAATGCAGGCACTGTAAATGGGATGCCTATATACACGCAGTGAACTGAGTCCCCGAACTTCTTCAGCAGCTTGCCTGGTGGTAAGCTCTAAGCAACCAAATCCTGAGCAGTTGGCAGTGTTGTCCTCAGAGTACAGTCCAAGCCTACGATACCAGCATAGGTCATAGCCCAAAGTCAAAGAACAAGGTTTCCAAGAAACACAGGTTTCCATAGGTGTACAGACAGAGTTCAGGTAGTAGAGTAGTTGATCCTAACAAGGGATTGCTTGCTAGCAGTGGCTCTAAAATAAAGCCCCCATCAGGTGCAAGCAATCATGGTTGGGAATGCCTTTGCCTTGCAAGGAGCTTCACAGACCTCTTCTGCCTGCACTCAGCCCTATGTGCCTTAGGGCTGGGAGGAGGCCCTGGATCAGGCAAATCATCTTGTGCTGTGTCTTGCTTCTCCAAATGTTCATTGACAAATTGGCTCCAGGTATCTTACTGCTGGTCTTTTAGGCAGGATGCTGTTCCACTGGGTAATTTGGAACAGCCAAGATTCCTTGGAGTTGGAACTGGTCAAAACAATATCCTCCCCCGGCAGCTTCATGTAGATGTTAAATAGTAGGGAGGAGAATTTTGAGCCTCGTGGCACATCACAAAGTAAAGCCTAAAATCTCCCATGACCCCATCCCATGCTACCAACACTGACTGGAACCAACCCTGAAGGAAGGAGAACCACCACAACACCATGCCTCCCATTCCCATACTCCTGAGGTAGTCCAGAAGGAAATTATGATTGATGGCATTGACAGCCACTGAAAGGTCAAGAAAGACCAGGATGGATGCACCACCCCTATTCCAGACCCATCACAGGACATCATCAAGTACAATCAGTGCCATCTCAGTAGTATATACAGGTATGAAACCTGACTGGAAAGGGTTCGGATAATCAGCTTCCTTCAAAGGTCTCTGAAACTCCATTGCCAGCAGATGATCAAGAAGTTTAGTCAGGGAGACCAGTGTACAACAGGCATGCCAGTATAGCAGCAGCACTACTATCTGATCCCTGGAGCTCAGCTTAGACCCATCAACCATTTTTACTGTCATCTACCTTAAAGTAACATGGGAGTTTCATGCCTTCTCTTTCAGATGACTGCTAGAATATTTCTACAATAATGTTTCAGGTTTTTATTCCCCCCCACCAAACATCCTGAGAACTGCGTGATTCAGAATACTGCTTTGGCAGGGTTCCAGGTGATGCTGGGAGGACAGGCCATCAGCAAGATTTGCTATAGCCATTATCTCATACCTACTATACACCATGCTATTTTCTTTTGTGATAAACACTATTATACAAATAGCAGAAAAGGAAAAAATAGTAAGCCAAGTAAATTATAGGTATGAGATAAGATAAGAAACCGCAGCTAAAACTAGTTTACATGAATGCCAGTCATTATACCTCTATCTTTCTGTCCTCACAAACCATCCTTGCTTCTACCATGTCCACTTCATACACTGTCTTTGGTTATTTCGACTTCTCATCTCTTTCTTTTTCTGGTAACTCTCATCACATTCCCACCTCTGCATTCATGTCATCCAACAGATGTCCCTGCCCCCTTAATTGCATTCACTCAGAATGCTGTACATTCTTCCCTATTTATTTACTTGTTGCCATTCGTTGGAGTATATCATACAACTATCACAAAATATGGATTGCTATTTCCCTATGCACCCAAAATCTAGTTGATGCCAATTCATACTTTCTGAGGTATATATTTAGTCCATTCATAATTAAATCTTCCCCTGCATTTCTCTGTATATATTTATCAGCTCCTTTCCTTATCTTTACCTTCATTCAGGCCTACTACATCCTAGTCCCTGTTCTTAATTAATAGACTCCTTCCTTCCTTCCTTCCTTCCTTCCTTCCTTCCTTCCTTCCTTCCTTCCTTCCTTCCTCTTCCATGTGCCATAGTTGTGACCAGATAGTGACCCCAGCCACTTGTCATATCTTTGGTTGATTGAGGATTTGTATTATTTCTATTGTAGTTTTGGTAATCCCGACAAAAGTGGCAATCACTAAAACAGGATATCTTCAGAAATAGCTGTGCAAATCATCCAAAGAAGTGATTCACTGCGCTGGCATGCTTTGTAGAGCACCATTTCAAATATTTTGCACTTCCTTGTATAGCATCTTTAATATCAGAGATAGTTGCTGAGAAATCCAAACAAGTACCATGCTCATGTACCCTTCAAATAAACTGTTGGATCTTTGATCTGATCCATGATGGCTCTTACTTTATTTAAGATTATATTATGACAAAGGAATTCTGTTAATTGTGGTTTCTGCTCTCATTTCAGTATTGCTATTTAACATCCCTAAGAGACAATAACAGGCCTTTTCCAAAAATGAAAGAAATTTCACAAACTAATTTAAATTCACTGGCCCAGTCTTAGCTGAAGGCACCTGCCCTCTATGTTCCAAGTATTTTGCTCCCTATAGTAGTCTCCACCTTTTCTAAGCTTTTTAGGTGCGCCTATCTTCCACTATCTAAATATGCTGCTAAGATCATTCAATTTATCAGCTCTCTCAGTTTATGGGGTTCATTAAAGCTCCCCAACATTGTTCCTTTCATAATTTCTTTTGAGAAATTAAAGGGAAATGGCTACCGCTTTATTTTAAGTGCCTATTAAGTAAAGCATAACTGAAACTAAGTTACAATGAGTGCCTTCTGGGGATGTACATATGAATCAAATGTGCAAATGGTAAATGGTGTCAGTCACAATAATCAGCCCTTGTGGAATAAACATCAAAGCAATTCCTAACACGGGGGATTCATTATGAACCTATTTCACACAGAAGAGTAAAGAGACAGGTTAGTTTGAGAACACCTTTGTCTTTACCATAGATTCATTTAAGCCTTATAAAAACATTTGCTTTTTTTGACAGATTGGATTGGAGCTTTTAAATCATTCTTGTGTAATATCTCTCCCCTTGGCTGACTATTGTGGAGAGATAAAGACTCAAAATGAGAGAGAGAGAGAGAGAGAGAGACCTAATTGATTTCACTTTAATTTTAATCCTTTCCATCCTTACATTCTCTTTATAGGTAGGGTCATTGTAGCTTTCTTAATCTTTAGAGATTACTTTTGCATGATTTTAAATCCTTTTATTTTGACTCATTTAAATATTTTGGCCAATTGCTGGAGCTAATGAAGATAAATTGGATTAAGATTAAATATTTAATCAGTAGAAGGTGGAGAGGGAAAATATATTTCATTTCCAATGAAAGGCATAGAGCTGTTTTTCTTTTGTTCCCTCTCTCCTTTTTAACATTGCCATACTTCATCTTTCTGTCTCTGTTTTTGTCATTCTCTTTACTCTTGTACTTTATTTGCATCTGATCAGATGTATTTTAATAAGAATAGTGTGACTGATTTCAAAATACAGGCAGTTATACCTTTCCAAATTTGTAATGATTACTAATGCCTTCTTTATATATCTGCCATTAAAATATATGTTGTCCTTATTAAATAATCCTGGGACAATAAAGAATTATATTACTCACAGGGAAATATTTAGTCTTATTAACTTAGAACATGTGGGTTTCATCAAATTTAAGCAGCTGCTAGATTTCCTCAATCTGGTGCCCTCTAGATGTCTTTGGATACAATTCTTAGTCATATCTGCCCAGCATGCTACTGGTGGAAAGATATAAGTAGTGATCCTATGCAATATTTGTTCAGATAAAACTGGTCTTTGTTAACTGGATGTGTTTCTCTTGGATTTTAGATATAGCCAAGAAAGATTTTTAACTGAAAATACTAGGGGTTGAGTGGCTGGAGAAGGGAGAGATGTTATAAGGTATATTTTTTTCTGGGCTGAGAGTCACAGCTACTAACTGGCGTCCTGGAGGTTGCATTCCAGAAATAGTAGATTGGTCCAGGAGAAAAATTAAATTTGATTTCAATTACATTTAATTTAATATAAATAATATGATTACTCTCTAGTCACATGTTTAACACTTTTCCATTTGCTATATTAATATTACAATTTGGTAACGTATTTTGGGGGGCTCTGAGGGCTTCACTTAGGATTTGGACTTGGGGAGTTTTACATCTCTGGTGTAAAGCATTTTTATTTCACTAAGACACAGGTTATGTATTGTCTTTTGATTAGACATGAATAAGATTGAGTTTTGAATCTCTGATTCCTTGTCCTCTCTTTCCAAAAGAACAAGGGAGGTTGCAAATTCCTCTATTCATTCGTTTTTACTTTCAGATATTCTATTGAGCACATATGTTTTCCTTGCTATGTTGGTTGTGCCATACATGCTTCTCTAGAAGTTTCCAATCCTAATGGAACTACAAAGATTCGCCATGTAGTTTACTTGTAAGAAAAGAGGTAGGCCATTTAATGACAAATTTGAAAGGTGAGATAAGGAAGTATAGGCTTGCTGGAAATAGGTCATGCTCAAAAAACTTATTGCTTTTTAGGGCAAAGTGACTAGATTAGTAGACTAAAGGACTGCTGCGGTTGTCATGTACTTACATTTCAGTAAGGCATTTGATAAAGCTGACCTTATTTATCATATGGAACAATGTAAGATAGGTGGTCCCACTACCAGATATTGTAGTTGGTTGAACAATCATACCCAGTGCATGGATCTGTGTCTTCATGGAGTAAAGTATCTCTGGCTTCTGTCCCAAACCCAGTACTCTTCAAATGTTCATATATGACTTAATGGAGGAGGAGATAGAATGGAGCTGAAGGAAATTTCTAAAACCTCAGAAGACAGGTTCAAAATTCAAAGGAATCTTGACAGACTTGAATACTGGGTCCTATTCATCAGTATGCAGTTCAGTGGCAAGAAATGTAAGGTTCTGCACACAGGAAAAATCAGGTGCATAGTACAAGCTAGAAAGTACCTTGACAGTAGAATTTGTGATAAGGATACTAGTAGACCACAGACTAAGCAAGAGCCAGTAGTGTGATGTAGCTTGTAAAAGAATCAATGGAATTTTGGGCTGCATCAGAGGTACAGTGTCAAGATTACAGGAAGTACTGGTCAGATTGCATCAGAAACATTGTGTCCAGTTCTGGTTGCCAGAATACAAGAAGGATGATAAGCAACTGGAAAGGCTTCAGAGAAGATTAATGAAGTTGGTGAGGGATTTGGAGGCTAATTCCTATGAAAAATTATTAAAGGAAGTGGATATATTTTAGCCTAAAGGTTGGTGGGGGGGGACCTAAGAGGAGACATGATAGCACACTTCAAGTACTTGAATGACTATCACAAGTAAGAGGTATGGACTTATTCTACATAGCACCCAAAAGTAGGACAAGAACCAGTGGATGGAGTTTTACAGAAGTATATCCAATTTTGAAATAAGATAAAATTTCCTGACTGTGAGCACTATTAAGCAGTGAAATAACCTGCCTCCTGGACTCATGGATGCCCTATCTGTGGAAAGCAAAGGCCGAACAACCATTTGTCTCCAATGGTATAAGGATTCATATATTTCATGTGGGCAGGGAGTTGAACTAGAGATCTTTTCCAGCCCTATGATTCTCTGAAAGTATTAGACAGGAAACATTTTCCCTCTGCCCCTATTCTTCTGTAGGACCAAATTAAGGAAGCATCTAATTCTCCTTAACAAAGCCAAAGTCAGAATACAATACAAGACCTAGATATACTGAATAACCGGTGCATTGACCCAGGAAACCCTAGGCTCTCACATTTTCCATCAGCATCTTTTATGTGAATCCCATGCACGTCTACATAAGAGGGATTAGACATCCCTGTTGGTAAATTGCAGGCAGTTGTAAGCTAGTATCTCTTTTCACAGGGTACTGTGGCATTTTCTTCCCTAAACTGTCCTTGTTCCATAACATCCCAATTGGGCCCATTAAAGCCAGACCAGCAAACTAGATGCCAGTAAGATGCTCATCACTATCACAGTATACTGCATCTAGGTAAAATATCACCTCTATCCTGCCTGACATCCATCAACTTAATGAGCAGCAAAAATCAATCCATAATTGACAAAAACATTTTTAATCAAATATGAGGCATTTAAAGCTTGGCTACAGCCTTTCATTTTCTGACCACATTTACATGACATGAATTCAGGGAGCTTCATGTGACTGGGCAAAATTTTGGGACTGTTTCTATAAAGAAACCTGGGAAAAGGATACAGCTTGGCTACCATATGACTGTGAATAGCAGATACTATTTGTATTATTTAGCATTTTTAGTATTTGCCTTATTGTTATTGTTATTGTTATTGTTATTGTTATTGTTATTATTTGATGGGAAGAATATTGGAGCACCTCATGACTCTGCTGGCATGACAGCTGCAAGGAATGTAAACAGCTGCTGCTAAAACAGATGCTTTGCTTACTAAGAGCTGAAGCAGATCAAAGAGGCAATTTTAGAACTCCTCTCTTAGATGTGTAAACCACCAATGATAATTTCTTATTAATATACTGCCTAGGTCTTTTTTTTTTTTTTTTTTTGGCATTTATTCTCTCCTTCATATAAAGCCTGCCTACCTTAATTTTCATCTTTCTTAACATAGCAAGCACAGGGTTAATTCAGCAACTGCTTTGGGATTTAAAAAAAAAAATCACCTACACACCCACATACCAACCCACACAATTTCCTTATTTACAATACAGTCTTCTACAGATGGTACAAGCCATCCTCTCTGCTTGATCAAAGAGGTCTATATGAGAGCTTCCAAAATTTCCAAAGCCTTGTTTGGCCCCTGCTGAGAAGGCAAAAATGGAGTGGATTTGTGTTTAATGAGCTGCAAGAATGTTTGAACCAGGGAAACTGGTTCTTTCTAGTATGCCTCCTGATAAACCCCAGTCATCCCTAATTGTATATTTTAATCACCACAGCTCTAATATTGCAAATAAACAATATGGTATCTCAATTGTTTTCAGGATGGCTTGGGGGTGTGGTTCTTCTCCTAGATTCCATCAATGATTGAGGTCAACACCTTTCCATTAAACTTGGAGGAGCAAATCAGCAAATTTCTTCCCAGGGAGCAGAAGTTGCAGGTGAAATTAGAAGGAAGCCACACAGAGATCAGCAGGTCCACTAAATAAAACACACATGAACAGTTGTGTGAAGCACTATGTTCTCTGTCACATACAGAATCCCTTTATTGTTGGCAAAAGTTGAGCAAAATTTGTTGTTTTATGTTGGTGGCAATTTATTCTGTTTCTATAGTTGTGATATGGTTTATTTATTAATTTTATAAATTACACACTTTCTATCTACAAGGCACAGTGCAGTACAAAACACAATTATATTTTTGCTTAGTATGAAATGAAGACATATAAAGATATGTACAATCAAATCAAATTTATTGTTACAATCCAAGATCACTAATGTATAATGATATGTAAAGCTCTGCAATAAAAAGGCAATGAAATTAGATAGTAATAAGACACACATAGAATAATAGTAGGCAACTTTGGTCCAGCATATCCAAGTTCTCTTTCTGGAGCCTCCATAGCCCTCTCTAATTATGTTTGCTAAAAACTGATGCCACTAATTCCTGCTATTTTTAGATAGGAAATTGATGAAAAGTGAAGTGTAAGCCCTAAAATACACATATTATGATAAACAAAACCCATAAAACTTCCTTCAAAACCCATGGTGATGACATGGTCAAGTGCCTGCACATGCCATGCTCCCATTGGCCAGTTCAACCTTCTATGGACACACTCTATCATCACTGGGCATTATTCTCCATCATCATTTTGCCTTGGCTTGTAAGAGAAACTGGACACCTACATTCCAGCAAGGGATCTGCCAAAATAGTGCCATTTAAGCATTTTGCAGACTCCTTATATACATCCATATACCAGCCTTCTGAAGGACGGGTAGACCTATTTAAAAAATGTTCAGCAGACTTTGAAAAGAGTGGTAGACCTTTCTGAAAAGAAAGAAAAAGAAAGAAAGAAAGAAAGAAAGAAAGAAAGAAAGAAAGAAAGAAAGAAAGAAAGAAAGAAAGAAGGAGGAGGAAAGGAAGGAAGGAAGGAAGGAAGGAAGGAAGGAAGGAAGGAAGGAAGGAAGGAAGGGAGGGAGGGAGGGAGGGAGGGAGGGAGGGAGGGAGGGAGGGAGGGAGGGAGGAAGGAAGGAAGGAAGGAAGGAAGGAAGACAGAGACAGACAGACAGACAGACCTTTGGTCAGTTTAAACTGGGAAGAGATGTGTCTTTGACTGTCCAAAATAGTTTATAGGCTTTCTGCTGCTTTTGCACAAAGACACACACACACAAATCTCCATGGAATATTTCAGGAGGAAGTTCCCTTGATGCACTCTGCAAGCTCCCTCCTTGTTCACTTTGCACCTTTCTTGTGCCCTATCAACCTGTCATTTATGCTATTTTTGGACCCAGGTCTACAGGTTTTTCAGATCCCCATTCCAGACACACACACACACACACACACACACACACACACACACTTGACCATGCCAACCCTGTCACAATTTGAAAACAAATGGTGGTGGTTTATCCAGCCAGCTGGTAACACTGGATAGGAGGGAAAACAAAACTAAATTGTTTACTGTCTAATAGTAGAGCTGTTAGGAAAGGACCACTCATGTTACTGAGTACAGATTAGAACCTGGCCATCAGTACAGCACAAATTATGCCAGCAAGCATTTCTGCCAACTCAAGGGCTGTAGATATACACATTAACATGACAATGGGGAAGATTCCTTAGTTCATGTGTTTGCTGAGTAGAACCAAACTATGAAATGTGTTACCATGCAAACTACTCTCCTCTTACATCTCAACTGTGACATCATATGCAAATATATAAGAAGAGCTTGCATCGTGCCTTTGTGGCACATGCTTCATCATTCAGATGTCACACAGTTGACATTCCTGCCTTAGCAGATGGCTGCATGCCTCAAGAAAGCCGAGTTGGATTGAGTTTTGAGACCAGTGCAAATCTTAGATGACAAGCTAATTAAGCTGTATTTGTGTACACTTATTACATTTATTTCCCACCTTTTTCCTGACAGCTCAAGGTAGCATATATGGGAGTCTCTCTGAAATTTATCCCTAAACAGCCACACTTGGGAGAGAGAGGGATTGGTTCCAAATCTTTCTCAGCAGCATGCCTAAGAGGGCATTTTAACCTGGATCCCCCTGTTTCAGTATATTTATCACTACATTACCCTGATCTGGAATATTCTACAGTTACTTTGCTTCTCTGTATCAGTTGTTACTTTTGAAGTCTGAGCAATACAATGTGCTGTATTGTTACAGGGCACACCATCTGAAGTCCTAGGGCTATCTTCCTAAATCCCTGAATTTGACCCTTTCAGAAGTTACCCCTAAATTGTGTTTTTCCTGTAACTGAAAGGAAAGGTTATTAATGACATGGGAAATAATTATGTTAGCTGTATTAATTTAATTTAAGTGCAAATTTAATTAAATCAAATTTAATGTTCTGTGTTGACCCTACCTATTTTTTTGGAACACAGCCCCAGGCATGTATAAAGAAAGGCTTTATACCTCTATGTTAGAGAATTGGGCTGAAAACATTCAGGTTTTGCTCCCCAGTTAGCTGTAAAGCTCATTGGAAGGTTGTGGCCCAATCATTTTTTCTTAACAGAGAATTATCATAAAGTTGAAAAGAAGAGGGGTTGTCAGACAATAAAACATTTTATTATGTATTTATGTTATCTTGTCTTTCATTTGTAGAAAGGTCATGGTGCCTAACAACATGTTAAAAAACACAGAAATATAAGTGAAAGAGGGAGATAAGTTAATTAAAATCATGTTAAAATATACAAAAACAATTTTAATACATTTTAATAATGATACAATATGCAGCCAAGTTTATATATAGATTTTTTTTTCAAGTTTATATCTATGAGATTTTGATGGTGGAGCTTTAAATATATCTTATTTTATTTGTACTTTTTCATCCACCTTGAGTGAAGCCATTTTTGCTGGAAATGGGATAGAAATCTAATTAAATGGATACCTACAGATAACTATGCTGAAGGAAGAAAATAGATAGGAGTTATCCTTCACAATAACTATTGTATTGCAGCAATAAAACTGATATATGATAATGTATATGATAATACAATTGCCAGTGTTTGCAAGAGAAACAATCCAGGGGTTGCAATGATACCCGACTGCCATCTAGTACAAGCAGTTGTACTAGAAGGCAGGTGTACATACCAACATGTGAACATCAAGACTGTTGGTTGACTCACAGAGACTCACTTTTTAAGAATCACAAGAAAAAATAACAGTCAAAAATCAAATATGAACGCTACAAGTTTGCTAGTAAAGGATTCCTTGCTATGGTCATTAATCAGATTCCATTTCTCCTCCAAAGGGGTTTGTTAATAGTTTCTAATCCTCCTTTGGGTTTGGGTCATATACAGCATTTTCTAGGGAAAAGGCCAGGAATGATGATGCTGGAATGTAGTCTGGGAATTTGGCACTCTTGCCACAATTTGTAGGGAAGCAACACCAGAGCCTTAAAAAGACAAAATAAAACAAGATGCAATCACAGGCCTTGATTGGACTCCTTGGTATTTTTGCATGTGTTACAAGGGACCAAAACTCTGGGAAATGCATCAGGAATTGGCATCTGCTTTGGGTACCTTTGTGTGACTGCCAGTATTTGCGCAGGAAGCAATGGGGGAGATTGCAGTCATAGTTGGACTGCTTGATCCTGTTGGCACTCTGGGTTCTCATTGAAAATGAAGCAATATGGAGATATAGCAGTGTTTGTGCCTCTTGGCACTTTTTTTTTTTGGATTTGCAAGAGAAACAGGGGAAAAGTGGATGCATCGTTGCCATCTACAATTGCCAGTGTTTGCAAGGGAAACAATCCAGGGGTTGCAATGATACCCGACTGCCATCTGGGAACCCTGGCGGTTTTGCAGGTGTTTGCAAAGCTGGCTTTGGATGATGCTTTTCCTTCCCTTCACTGATCAAATACTAGAGTTTTTTGGATGCAAACTGCATATGCGTGTGTGTGTTACATAAACAGTTTGCGTTTGCTTCCAAATGGCTTGAATGCTTCTGGAATGTTAACAACACCAAAACAACTTTAAATTGCAGCCTTTCCAGGAGACTTGATGCTTTTACCGTTATAAATTGGAAGATTATTAGGTCATCCTATCCTCTCTGCATTGTATCTGGTCTGCTCCTGACAGCATATTCTCTAGCGTTTTGTCCAGTCTAATTTTCAGCCTGAAGTTACCAAGCCAACTGCCTTGATTCTGACATTCAGTGCAGCTGCTCAGTAGAGATTTTGTTTGTGTGGGCATGACACAAAAGGAAACCCAGTTTGTTTACTGGCTGATGACAGCTTTTCAGGGAAGAAAGTGACATCTGTGTTTATTTGTCTAATAGCAAAGTTCTGAGCATAGGATAGCCATTCCCCCCCCCCCATCCATTTATAAGAACAAAAATATAAATTTATTACTAGTGATTACATGAGCATTCCCATGTTGTTTTCCTGAAATAATATGACACTAGTTTTTCACTGAGTTCTTCAGAGAGTTCTTTTTGAAGATCCCATCTAGTTCATACATCTGGGGTCTCCTTGTGTTCTGTTATTTAAATTCTTATCAAGTCCAGTCCTTTAATGTATTGTTTTAATATAAAGGGTGGGGGGGGGGGGGAGAGAAGGAGAGGGAGAGAGAGAAGAAAAAAGAACAAAAGAAGAACACAAAAGAACAAAAATCCAAAACACGTTAAAAACTTTGCACATTAAGAGCACACACGCTCAGCCTAAAGTTTAAATATATAATTAAACTTTAAGTACATAGAATATTGTTTGGTCTTTCCATTTCACTTATAAAGTGTCAATTGATAAGCAAATACATCCTGATCCAAAATTTTAAGTTTAGGGTTGCATTGTCTACAGCATTGAAGAGTGTATTTTTTGTGGCTCTTCATGCTTAATAAAGTCATAATGCTTGACATAGTAATACATCCTATGTTTTTGGTAGTTCAAGAGTGCATTCACATCTTTAAACTGTACTGATCTTTGTAACACAATTTGTCTCTTTGTCTCTTAACCCATTTACACTTCCAGCATAACAGCTCAATACTGCCTACCTTTTTCAAGATCAGCCAATCTTGACTAGGTAATTTGAAATTAAGAAAATTCCTCAAACATTCTCAAAAGTATTGAAAATATATGGTACACCAGTCTTAAAATCATTGAATGGTACAAAATTAGGCATATGGAATTTTTTAAAAAATGGAATACATTGAAATTAGCTTGAATTATTATGAATCATCATAACAATAGCAAAGAACTAAAGCAAGAACTAAAGTTAGTGTTCAACCAAAGGACATAATTGGAAAAAATACTGTAAAACCAGTCAATCTTAAAGGAAATCAACCCTGATTGCTCATTGGAAGGATTGATAATGAAGCTCAAGCTCAGATACTTTGGTCACCTAATGCGAAGAGAGGACTCTTTGGAAAAGACTCTGATGCTGGGAAAGATTGAAGGCAAAAGGAGAAGAGGACGGCAGAGGATGAGATGGTTAGATAGCATCACTGAAGCAATGAGCATGAAATTGAGCAAACTCAGGGAGGCAGTGAAGGACAGGAAGGCCTGGCGCAATATGGTTCATGGGGTCACGAAGAGTCGGACACGACTTAACGACTGAACAACAACAACAACAACAACAACTGTAAAATTTATTTCAGATTAATCAACGTACCTGTTGTACTACAATAAGTGATAGGAGTGTATAATCAACAACATATATCTTGTTCAATTTGATTTTGAAACAAGGAGCAATATCCAAACTCTTATTTCACACCAGCAGTAGTTGTGTGTTCCACTTCTGTCATATAATGCACAATGGAAAGTTAGAAAGTTTCCTGTTGCATATGCCCTTATACTTCTACTGTATTCATGAGCAGAAAGGAAAAATGTAGTGGATGACAAGTAATGTGACACAAAGAAAAGATGTGTCATGATACATTTCAATTCAATCACTCAAATCTGGGGGAAAAAAAAAACAAAACATTTCTTTGCTCACCAGTCTTGGTTGCCTGCCTCATGTTGTACAGATATGGCAAAGATTTGTCATGCTTCAATTTTGCTAAATCACACAATTACAAATGGATTTCTGATGGTGTGCTCTGAGTTCCTTTGATTAAACAATGTCACCTGTCAGGACCCATGAAAAGTGCCTTCTCAATCACAGTGCCTGCCTTTGGAATGAGGTCCCCCCCTGTGATCAAGCTGGCTCCCACTCTGCTGGTGTTCTGAAGAGCCATAAAGACCTGGCCACTTTCCCAGCCCTTGGGCTAGCAGTTGGTGCCCCCTTTGTCGGCTATTAGTTGTTGGTGGGATGTTTTGGGGTTTGCTCTTTTTTCTTTTGTCTGACTCTGGTTCTGTTGTTTGTTTGTTTCTGCTATATTATTTTTATATTGTTCTGGTGTATTGTGGACTGCCCAGACTCGTTTGGACTCAGGCAGTGTCAAATCAACTAAATAAACAAATACAATCTCAGAATCTTGAAGATTCAATGAGAATTTTCCTATACTACTTCTGACCCTCTTCCCAAATGATCTTGCCATCAGTTTCTGAATGCTGTGTCCTGGGCAATAGCTTTTGTTTCAATGGGTGTGGAATCAAGCTGTTTCTGTTTCTTTAATTTTATGTGGCTATACTATGCAGAAGTGGATAAATACTTCCCATAAGGCCACACGGATGCTTCTTTCCCTTCAGTTTATCATAGTGCACCCACAAACAGGGGATAAATAGTTGCCAGTGAATCCAAATGGAGATAAAAAGCTAAAGCTAAATGAAATTTCACATTTGATTAAAGTCTGACAGTGAAAATAAGGGCAAAGATGAATGAGACTGGGGAGAGTGAGGGGCCAGAAAGAATAATGTTGAATTAGAATCAGGCTGCCTATGAATAAGGAGGAGGAAAGTAAAGAAAATTTTCTTGTCCTTAAACAGATATTTCTACCCAACCCCAAACTTCACAATATTAGAAGAAACACAGTTGGTAGCCTGTCAATGAATAGCCAGACAAGGAGCAAGAATGTCTGTTTTTGTATGAGTAAATTTTTCATGGTAATATTTCTGGAAAACAAAACACAACAAAACATGATGTACTTTGTGCTGACTTCTTCTTCTATTCTCAGCTTTCCTCAAGTTGGTGCTTTTCAAATGTGTTTGGTCCTTTCAAATGTGTGTGGTCTGCAGTGCCTAGAATTCCCCATGTTCACTTTCTTCTCACTTATATACCTCTCTGGTTATTACTATTTAATTAATTAAGTAAGTAAAAAAAATATTCATATGGCCACCCGTCTTAAAACCAGAACTTAGGGCAGCTTACAGCCATAATATAAAAACAATATCATATGAAAAACAACAGCAAAAAACAATGAAAATGGAAACAGAAAAACCTGGTACCATAACCAAGCTCCCTTGAAGCAACCACAACACTCTTTTCCAACCTTAGCTTCACTCTGTGCCAACACCTGAGGCAAAAACCAGCTCTTCGTATCTTTCTGGAAGGTTAAAAGGGTAGGGGCCTGCTGGATTTCAAGGGGAAGGGTTTTCCATAGGTCAGGGGCTGCCAGGGAAAAGGCATGCTTCCTAGGTCCCACAAGATGGCAACATTTAAGGACTTGAAGTGTGCCACACTATCCGAGTGGATGGGACAGGCAAGAATGCCCTCTTGAAGATGCCACATTTGCAAAGGATTAGCTATGCCGAAGTACATTAGGATGATTTCTCAATGCAGACCCAACGCAAACTGTGCACTTCTCTATCTGTTTTATTTCTATCAGAACTGAAATTTGTACACTTTCAGTGCATAGTGTAGATGTATCTGTTCATCCAGGCCTTGGTTCAGTTCATGTTGCTATGCCTTCAGTCATTCTGGTTCATTCATTATAATGTTGTAGTCTGACATTGTTGTTGTTGTTGTTGTTGATGATGATGATGATGATGATAATGATACACACCTGGAGGATATCAAGATATTAGGATTGGCCAAGAATTGTACCAAAGCATCATATTTAGTTCTCTATTTTTTTTTTTTAATTTGAGTTCATTCAAATCATAGATTTTTAAAGAATTAATTTACTTTTCAAAAAGAAGAATTTCTAAATCTACATTGATTATTAAAAAAAAAAAAAAAAGAAGACTCATAGAAAATGATTGGGTATTTAAGGATAACCTTTTCTTTTCTTTTCTTTTCTTTCTCTCCTTGGATCATAATTCCATGGGAAGACAACAGCAGGCAGTATGTACATGCAGAGTTTTTCTCGCATTTTGCTTGCCAAGTTGACTGAAACCAAACTCTGCATTAATGAAAACTGTTACCATTCTACAACTTCTGGGATGTGAAATAATGTTGTGGCAGTGGTTCCGTTGTCAGGGTACAGGTGTCTACTTAAAACCCCCACAACTTCATCATCTGCTTTCTTGATGGCCATCTGCACTAAGATTGGGACATGGATCATAGGGAAGTGCTGAATTAGAGTCACCCACTGAAGGAAACCTCTTTACGTTGTGATGTCCTGACAGATCAGGGAAAAGTAGCATGGAACCTCTCCAAGGCAAGATTATCAGTCATTATGACTGGCAACACTTCAGGTCTTTAACTCACAGTTCTTTCAGTAAACCAGCCTTGCAGTTCAAAGTGTTCTGCAGTCAGCTGAGGAAAATGGCAGTTTCAAGCTTATCAGTTCCTATGAACACAGGCCTGGCACTAAAATGGATGATTTTCTTACCCATATAATATCTGATGTAGCTAAAATAATCAAATCTGTGTCACTGAATCAGGTGAGTGTTTTATATTACCAAATACCTTGGCTGTTATTGTGCTCAATTGGTACTTCTCGATGTTTTAGGGAATGAATAAAAATATATTTGCAGAGCAAGGGGACCTCTTCTGTTGTATTGCTTAAGATGCAATTTAGAACCTGAGTGTTTGAGATAATATAAGTAGTTACCAGCTTTCTCCAGTTTGGTTCCCTATAGTTGTGTTGGGACCACAAGTCCTATCATCTCTAGTTGTGGATGATTATAAGAATTATAGCAAAGCACATTAGAGGACATCAAGTGGGAAAGTTAACTGTGCAGAACCAAACACAAACTTTTCTTTGAATTCAGAAGTCTGTTTTCTTCAGCAAATTTCCCAAGTTTTCTGAACTCTATCTGACAAAAACCTACCTCAGAAACAAAGCAAAGTACGTTTGTATGATAGGGAGATAATGTGAAGGGAAGCTAAAAAGGTTTACCTTGCATTTTAGCCTTTTCTGAATATCAGTCTGATGTCAAAGGCACAGATGCAGGGAACAATATTATTGGAACAGCACCACTATTGGCTTTATAAAAGATTTCTGCTTGGCTAAGAAACAAAAGAGAGCCATATTCATGTAATGGTTAAGGCAACAGACTAGAAACTGTGAGTTCATGTTCTGCCTTAGGCACAAAGCCAGCTGGGTGACCTTGGGCCAATCACTCTCTCTCACCTCTAGAAAGGAGGCAATGGCAAAACACTTCCAACTTCTTACCAAGAGAACTGCATAGACTAATCCAGGCAGTCTCCAGGAGCCAACACTGACTCAAAATCACACACACACATTTTAAAAAGGGGGAGTCAGAGTCCCTAACCTTTTTTAGAGTCAGTGGATATATTTGGAATTTGGACAGTATGTCACAAAATGGCCTGGCCAGTCACAAACTGACCACTTACAAAAGAGCAAACAGGTGAGGCTACTGCCCCCTCTAATGTAGAAGGATGGACTATTTACTACCTTGGTTTACCAAATGTCTCTTTTCTGGACCACTAGGTATACTTCCAACCAAACTACTGGGCTGCAGTTACATAATTTTATATTTGAAAAATCACTCTGAGCTCTATGTGAGCTCTGTGGTATTACTGGAAATTTTATATATGCATGTATATGTATATTTTTTATTTATTATTAAACTTCTCTCCACCCATATCCCCCCAATGGGAGACTCTGGGTGCCTCACACAAAGCATTAAAACAATAAATATATATAAATACATGAAACATAAAAAAATTTATACAAAACATTACCAAAAAAGAAGGAGAAAGTCCAAGAAGATGATGGATCTGGGGCTGAAGACAGCAGGCCTCTATGGGGCTAGCCATCCCCAGACTTGATGTATGCATGTACACACACACACACACACACACACACACTGAGACTGATCCTTCTTATTGCATTATCAGATATGGTTACAGTTCTTTCCTTCTACTGCCACAAGAGAAACAATTCTGCAGTCCATAAACATAATTTGTTGCTGCCCTGTCCACTGTAGTTTTCAATTTATCCACTGATGGAGAATTAGGTAACTTCCTCAGGGAAATTATTAAATTCTTGGCTGATATTCTACTCAAATGTGTTCCCTCACTCTTTATTTCCATCCCATTGTTTCTTGTTAGCTCCTCTTATGCTCTGCCAAATCAACTTCTTTTCTTACCTTAATACTTGCAGTCTGATTCCATATTTTCTTCTTCGTCCTTCATTAAACTGGTTAATGTCTGCTTCTTATTAGCTCTCTATTTTCAGCTTTAAACTAATAGCTAACTAAAAGATGCCTGGCGTATATTTACCTTACTCAACTCCAGATATGCAAGCGTCATTTCCCACAATTCCTCACTAGCATAAGCCTGTTGAGAATTCTGGGAAATGAAGATTGTATTTCTCTGTTTCTCTACCATATCAAACTAGAGTCTAGTTATTCATGTCAGTGACAGTTGTTCAGTGGGTCTGAAGAACGCATGGTCCATTAAACAATGACCAATGGAAAGCAACATAGCTTGTGCAGAACAGCATGGAAAGTTTGGTAAGAGTTTGGGGTTTTTTGCATTTGTAGTTTATGTACCAAAAGATGCTGAAACTTACAGGTACTATTATTCCTATTAGAGGGAAGCTGCGAGTGATAATGCAGCTATGGCTGGTAAAGTAATCTACATTTTCTCTATTTTACTAAAAAATATTATGAGAAAACTTCATAATGACAGGCCATGTAGGTCTATATCTATCATCCCATTTCTTGGTGACCAAGGCGTATGGAATATTGGGACTAACCATAAATTAGTGAGATTTGCATGTTACACTCCAGTCAACAGTATAATGGAAGAACAAATATGATATTTCAGGAAATATCTATGCAATGTTCTGAATTAATGCAATCAAGGGGGAAATTATTCTACCCTGAATAGAGGGGTGGGAACAAATGAGATAATACAGAATATTGTTTTTGAAGTAGGGAAGAAAGTCAAACAAAGAGCCTACAGCAGAATTAATGGAATTAAAAATAAAAGCAATGAAGAGATTTGGGATCAAAACTGAAATGAGAGGATGATGGAAGGAGTATTAGAAATTTGTATGGGAATAATAGTGATATAGTATGTTGATGAGTGAAATTGGAACAGATGGTATAAGGGTTAATACTCAATTTAAAAAAATAATGAAAAGGAAGTCATAAATACTGAAAGAATGTCAAAATATGTAAAGCTTTAGGTATAGCTGGTATAACTATAAGATTATTTTTTTTTTAATGTACATAGCATGCTTTTGAAGCAGCTATGCTTAACTTGTTTGTGAAGGTTGCATCTCTGCCTAACAGTTGGAAGAATACTGTTATTGTTTCCCTATACAAAAGAAAAGGTAGCAAGAGTGAATGCAAAAAACTACAGAAGGAGTTTATATGTGTGCCTGGGAAGATATTTGGCAATTTTTTTTTCTCTAGTAGATACAAGATGTGACAATGAGCAAAAATTAAGCTTTATGCTTGGTACAGAGTGTGTGGTCAGGCAGTTCAAAAGGTCAGTGAGAAATGTATGAATGTAAGGAAGAATTTTTATTATACATTTCTTGATTCAGAAGAAGTATGGAATCAAGAGATTAGATATGGATTATGGATTTTCTTTTTCATGAATATGTAGCTGAAGGTTGGTTGCTGTAGGTGATAAGAGCAGCATATGATGGAACTAAAGCATGCATGAAAATAAATTGAAAGCCTATTAAATGGTCAAGAATGAGCAGAGAGTATGACAAGGATGTATGTTGTCCCCATGGTTGTTCGATGTATCCATGAATAATACATGGATGTGGTAACATTAGAGGTGTGTTGGTTGGAGTTGTGAAAGAATATATGCATGTATGTATCTGTATGCAGATTTGCCATATTGTTGACTAACAATCTTAATAAGTTGTGGAATATATTAAATATTGAATATGTATAGATCTGAAAACTAATGTTTCAAAGTCCAAGATGTTGACAGGGAAAAAGAATGGGAAGAATGCAAGTTATCTATAAATGGTGGAAAACTACAGTGAGTAGATGAGTTTGTAAACCTTGGTAGCATATTTACTAAGGATGGGAGAATTGATGGATAAAATTTATAACTTACACTTGCTGTAGAGGCTAGAGAAAATGGCCTTGAGAGACAGGAGAGACAGCTGATGCCAAGGCAAGGGTCAGATAAAAGAAACCTGAGTCTGGGGCAGAACTGAATTGCACGTAAGCATCTCAGACAAGCTCCTCCCTAGTTCACACAAAGATAAAAGGAGGGAGGAGGAGGCATATTCAGATTTGCAAGATTCTGCTACTATAACTTTACAATGAAAGTAGTGTTGGCTTATGTGGTTTTGGTTTCCTAGTCTGGTCAACTATGAAGGGCTGACACAAGCTGAGAAAAAAGTACTGCTTATCATGTGATCTGTTGCAAAGAATGAATGCCTGTTGAATAAGGTATGTGGTTGTGTTTAAGAGTGTGACTTTGTTATATCAAAACAAATGTTGGATGTGTTAGGAGAAACAAAAACGTTCAATGAAGAGGGATGGAACATTTAGAAGTGAGTGTGGCAAAGCAAGAAGAACGAGGATCAAGAATAACTGAGTGCTGAATGAATGTTGATTGAATATGAAATGGAGTGACTAGTATGAGAGAAGTAAGTTGGAGAGGTGTAGTCAGTTAAAGACAATGAATAAAAATAAAATTTCAAACAAATATGTGAAGGAAAAGTGAAAGAGTCAAGTGGAAGTAGAAGATTAAGAAAGATGTGTCTGAATGGATGCTTTAAGGCAGTGTTTTCACCTTGGTGACTTTAAGATGTGTGGACTTCAACTTCCAGAATTCCCCAGCAGCCATGATGACTGGGGAATTCCAGGAGTGGAAGTCCATACATCTTAAAGTTGCCAAGGTTAAGAAACTTGGTTTAAAGAAGATGGTGGATGCAAAATTGGGTTGCAATACAGTAATACAAAAGTATGGAGGAGTATAGTGAATTGTGTTTGTGCAAACCAGTTTAAGCTATGCTTGCCTTTCGCATCTCATGACTTCAATTTATTTGGTTTGCTATTTATTACTTCTTTTTGTATGCTCTGTACCACACAGCTTACCCAAGGGAACAGCATGATGGATATATATATGTGCTGCAGGTAAGCTGAGAACATTAGATTTTCCTTAAAATAAAAGGCAAAATCTCCACCACTAGATAATGGTAGTGCAATCTTCAGAGTTTCCATTGGCTGTTTAACTGTGGCTGGGGGTTTATATGGCATGTGAATTGTGAATTAATATTTTTGCTAGAGCCAGCAACAAGTATGATTTCATTAAATGCAATTCTGAGTCTTGCAAACCTTCAGTGATGTTTTTAATATAATAAAAGGATAGAGCATTTGTAAAGTTTGCAAGTTTTCTTTTAATAACCTAAGGCTGCTTTATACATCTTAAAAAACAATCAAGAGAGCAAACATATATTTTAGAAGGGAGGGGTATTTGTTTTCTACCTGTGGTTCATGTTAAATGAAGTAATTACAGTAAAATACTTCCAAAACCCAAGATCTAATTAAACTGAATAATAAAACCTCAATTGATCCATTACTTAGATTGGTGAGATGTGGGCAAGCCAGTACATTATGGGAAAATTAAAGTGCTCTTTTTCTTTGGGAACTCTTGAATTGAAGATTTAAAACTGCACAGATCGATTTGTGAGAGAGGGAAATAATAACCGGTAGAAAAAGCAGAGCTTTACAAACATCTAAAATTTTCAACGATCTCTTGTTGATTGCTTTGTTGTAGCATACATGTCACATTGCAGCAGTCCCCAAGAGCTTCCCTAGATAACACCATAGAATTCTGCCCATTTTTGGCAGATCTGTATTCTTTTGCAGCCAACCTCCCTTGTATTTAAACCAAAAGGCAAAACAGTGGGTGAGGTGAAAATGTTTGGCCCCACACCCCAACTCTTGAAAGGAAGATAAATCAATAACCAAAGTAAAAAGAAAGGGCAGGAGATTGCCATTGCTTTTGCATAGCTTTCCTTAATATTTTGTGATTGAGAAAATGTGGGTTATTGATTGATTTGGCCTAAAAAGTAGCAACCTGATTTGAAGGCTGAGCGTCATAGTATCAGTTTTGATCTAAGCTATATTAGTGGGTGCTCCAGCTGTGCTTTGTGATTCTCCCTAGCAGTTTCACTGTGCAATGGGACCAGCTGGAATTGGGGTAAAAGCACAGAAGAGCATGGACGGCAGATATCCATCTTGCATATATTAGTATATATTAATTGGAACATTTTTCTCCAGGCATCATTTTGTACCTGTAGCTTGTTGGCACTGCCCAGCTGGCTTTTTAAAAAAGTCAGTTAAATGTATTAAAATTATGCTATGTTGAGAAGCAAGCAAAGTTATGAAATTTGAAATCATAAATAGGACCAAGAATATTTAATATGTGTTGTTATCATTTATTTCATTTTTACACTGCTCTTCATCAGGAATCAAGTTTTAGCTATATGTTAGTTATATATATTGCAATAAGAACACAATGAGCACTTTTTTCTTTTACCTATAATAGATGTAAAGAAAGGTACTTTTCCCCTTTCCTTGCAGCTTTTGGCCTTGTAACAAGAACTTTAGAATTTCAAAATTCAAAACACGCCGGATTATTTCCAGTTAAAGCAAACGTTATATTTTGCCCATTGTGTAGCAATAGTTGGCAATTTTGGTACAAACCCAGTACATGGCAACGATTTGTGGAAAAAAAAAAAAGTTACTGTATCTAATTGGAAATATATACCACTGTTTCCATACAGGGATAAAGAGGTCATTTTCTGGGAAGAAGCAAAAGCCAGGAAAAAGCCAGTGACAGCATTCAGTGTTTATACAGAGCCATTTCCTTTCCTTTTTTGTTTGTAAGGTCTTATGCGGTCAACTGATTGAGCTCTTGCTAGAGCAGCTTATGAGCACCTTGGTGACTTTAGTAGGCCTAGAGAGAGTTTCTGAAGGATAATTCACACAGCTTTACACCACAGTACAGTTAACACTAAAGATTTACACAACCCCTCATCTCTCTAGCAATTGTATCTGTACAGTACACATAATTTTAAGAAAACACATAACACAGTATGCCACATATCATAAGTATTACTGGCACTCTTGTTATTGTTCCTGTTGCTAAATACTGATAACAGAAGTGGTCATACCTCTTTGCTCCTCTTTTTCTCTATACTGTAAGATTTCTTATTTATTTAACTATTTTGCTATACTGGATGCTTGTCTCTCTTACTTAATAACATGCTTGCTCCAAACTATATAATGCACAATGCCTGTCAATGGCAAATGAAACAATTGGTTTTGAAGCAAGTTGAATTCAAAGAAGGTTCCTCTTCCTTAGCATCTGGCTTTTGCCATCAGGTTCCATATATTCTAAAATATAATTTGATTAGAATGCAGTTCTTTCTTTGTATGACTTATTCCCCTGATGAATTTAAGATTAGAATGTGTTCAGGCCCTTGCTATATATTTGCCCCATTTTGAGGAGAGAGTATTTTTTTCTTCGGGGACGCGGTGGTGCAGCGGCTTAATGATGCTGAAAGTTGCCAGCCAGAAATGGCTGACGCTTCGGCGGTTCGAGTCCAGCCTTCGCGTTAACAGGGTGAGCTCCTGTTTCCTCCCCAGCTCCTGTCAACCCAACAGGTCAAAAACTCACGTGAGTAGATAAATGGGTACTCTCACTCCGGTGGGAGGAAAAATGCTGGCAGCGTCTTGCACAGAGAGACGGGACCAGTTGCCGGTAAGCGCGAAGCCGCGCTTGCCTGAAAAGGGCGCAAAGCAATGGAAATCCCGCCTCCTGCGCTCGCCAGCTGGGCTATGCTCTAGGAAGGAGGCTCTGGCAAACCACTTCTGAAAAAACAATTGCCTTGAAAACTGCAAGGATTTGTCCAGGCAGTCACTGCAGGGTCAGTAATGACTGAGCGCAGACAAAAAAAAAAAATTTTTTTTCTTCATCCAATAGTAACATTTTTCTATATTACTTCATTCTGTAAGTCTCAGAAGAGATCCACATTTTTGATTTACTATTCTTTTGTCTTACCTTAGAGTCAGATGTTGATAAAAAACCTAGACATTTCTGGGTGGCCCATAGAGTTTTGTGGGTGAAATATATCCTGGAATAAGAGCTTTATCAGCTATTGTGTTCTAGCTGGCTACAGCATCTTACTTTGCTCTGATTTACTTAGGTGATAAGCTGATTCCTTTTCTTGTCATTGTCAGCCATGAAAAAAGCTGCCATTCCAGAAGACCTCTTAATAGCTCTTACTGATGTTATTAAGATGCCTTTGATGTGCTCCTCTAAACACGAAGTTGCTGAAAATAGCTGCTAAATCGTTAAATCCAGTTTCACGCTTGGTTGTCCCTATGATGCTAAGTTTGTTGTTGACATAGCTTATGTGTCAGCTTATAAAATGTCTGGGGACTAAAATACTAATTATAAAATCATTGCTGCTAACCTGACACACATTCAGATAGTTACTTCCTTTGCTTTTGTTTAGCATTTCATATTAAACAAAGAATCATTCTTGCACATCCTCTTCCTTTGCATGATGAAAAGTATGTAGAAGGTCACACACATTGGCCCTATCCCATATCTTCCTGATATCCCCAACCCATTTCTTCATTTTCATAACTCCTATTGAGCAAGAAAATCTGAAAGACAGCTGTATTTGCATGTGCTTATAAATAACTACAGCCTTCTGTGCAATTGTACTATGTACATTCCTATCACCCGCATGGCTTCATATCATATGAAGAGAATGCAAATGAACACAAAATCAAACACAGCACATGCCAAGGGAAAGGGAAGGGATGGCCAGAGAAACAAAGTATTCTTGGGAATATATGACATCTATCAATTGAGTTGTCTGTATCTAGAGTGTGAATGAGAACAGAAAGGCAGAATTAAAATAAGATGAAAAGTTATATATTTGTGAAATGCCAGGAACTGGATGTTCATTCATGTATCCATGCTCTACACCCAATTAGAAGATCTCAGAGAAGCCTCCATCTGATTACCTACAGATTACCTGGAAGTACCACTTGCAGAATTTCCACCCAGCGTGACTTTTGGCTATACTGAATGGGAATTCTCTAAATTGTAGTCCAATACATCTGGAAGCCATACATTTGGGAATGACTGGCATAAAAACACCTCTTAGATTTTACTATCTGCCATAATCTTGCTTTTTCTTTTAAAATGTATATTCACATTCGATTGTCTAGGAGCCTGTATGTAGATCCTCTACCAAATCATTTTGTTTGGTTTGGTTTTTGGCACTCTAATTTCCTCCTCAACTATTGCTGTTTTTCAGTGAATTTATTTATTTACTAAACAAACAAACAAATAAATATAGTTTTAAGGTTGGAATAATTAGGTGCCTTGAGTCATTAAGGAAGGAATGGCATGGAGGGGAAGGAAGGAAGGAAGGAAGGAAGGAAGGAAGGAAGGAAGGAAGGAAGGAAGGAAGGAAGGAAGGAAGGAAGGAAGGAAGGAAGGAAGGAAGGAGGGACAGTAAAGAAGGTAAAAAGAATGTGAAGAAAGTTGATGTTTTAAATTTATTTATTTACTCAGATTTATTCAGAATATATCTGCTTTTGCTTTGCTTACAGCCACTTTCCCCATTGCTCTCCTGCCTCCACTGTCCCAAAATAGCGTATGAGGCCAAAAAATAGTCTTTGACCCCAAAAGGTTTGTGTATCTAAACTACAAAGATTGAAATGGACACTATAGATGAAACTTTGTGAAAAGCTCCTGAAAGAGTCAAAGAATAAGATTTTCTTTATCAGCACTATAATATTTCTGTGATATTCTTGATCAGATGGTAGTGACACTTCAATTCTGAAATACAGTCTCAGATGATTAGCATACTATATTGCTACTGATGAATTATAATAATATTTCTCAGATTTGTCTGCTTTTCCATATTTCCCATGCATTCAGCAGAAATCTCACCTTTTCTTTTACTTCATCTCTATCTCCTGTTTCTGGTGGTAGCTCATCTGGATGATACAATACTGTCTTGTACAATATTCTTGCCATTGTTGTTGTTGTTGTTGTTCAGTCGTTAAGTCGTGTCCGACTCTTCGTGACCCCATGAACCATATTGCGCCAGGCCTTCCTATCTTTCACTGCCTCCCTGAGTTTGCTCAATTTCATGCTCATTGCTTCAGTGATGCTATCTAGCCATCTCATCCTCTGCCGTCCTCTTCTCCTTTTGCCTTCCATCTTTCCCAGCATCAGGGTCTTTTCCAAAGAGTCCTCTCTTCGCATTAGGTGACCAAAGTATCTGAGCTTGAGCTTCATTATCAATCCTTCCAATGAGCAATCAGAGTTGATTTCCTTTAAGATTGACTGGTTTGACCTCCTAGCAGTCCAGGGGACTCTTAAGAGTCTTCTCCAGCACCACAGTTCAAAGGCATCGATTCTTCGGCGTTCAGCCTTCTTTATGGTCCAGCTCTCACAGCCATACATTACTACTGGAAAAACCACAGCTTTGACTATGCGGATCTTTGTCGGCAAGGTGACGTCTCTGCTTTTTAATATGCTATCTAGGTTTGCCATAGCTTTCCTCCCAAGGAGCAAGCGTCTTTTAATTTCATGGCTGCAGTCTCCATCTGCAGTGATCTTGGAGCCCAAATAAATGAAGTCTGTTACTGCTTCCATTTCTACCCCTTCTATTTGCCAGGGATTGATGGGTCCAGATGCCATGATCTTCGTTTTTTTAATGTGGAGTTTCAAGCCAGCTTTCGCACTCTCCTCTTTCACCCTCATCAAGAGGCTCTTTAGTTCTTCTTCACTTTCTGCCATTAGGGTGGTATCGTCTGCATATCTGAGGTTATTGTTGTTTCTCCCTGCAATCTTAATTCCGGCTTGTGATTCTTCCAGCCTGGCATTTCTCACGATGTACTCTGCATATAGGTTAAATAAGCAGGGTGACAGTATACAGCCTTGTCGTACTCCTTTCCCTATTTTGAACCAATCAGTTGTTCCATGACCGGTTCTAACTGTTGATTCTTGGCCCGCATACAGATTTCTCAGGAGACAGGTAAGGTGGTCTGGTATCCCCATCTCTTTAAGAATTTGCCACAGTTTGTTGTGATCCACACAATCAAAGGCTTTTGCATAGTCAATGAAGCAGAAGTAGATGCTTTTCTGGAACTCTCGTGCTTTCTCCATGATCCAGTGAATGTTGGCAATTTGATCTCTAGTTCCTCTGCCTCTTCGAAACCCAGCTCGTACATCTGGTAGTTCTCGGTTCACATACTGCTGAAGCCTAGCTTGTAGGATTTTGAGCATAACCTTGCTAGCATGTGAAATGAGTGCAATTGTGCGATAGTTTGAGCATTCTTTGGCATTGCCCTTCTTTGGAATTGGAACGTAAACTGACCTTTTCCAATCCCGTGGCCACTGTTGCATTTTCCAAACTTGCTGGTATATTGAGTGCAGCACTTTAACAGCGTTGTCTTTTAGTGTTTTAAATAACTCAGCTGGAATACTGTCATCTCCACTAGCTTTGTTGTTAGCAATGCTTCCTAAGGCCCACTTGACTTCACTCTCTAGGATGTCTGGCTCAAGGTCAGTGACCACACCAGCATGGACATCAGGGACATTAAGATCTTTCTTGTTTAGTTCTTCTGTGTATTCTTGCCACCTCTTCTTAATCTCTTCTGCTTCTGTTAGGTCCCTGCCTTTTTTGTCCTTTATCATGCCCATCTTTGCACTAAAGTTTCCCTTGATATCTCCAATTTTCTTGAAGAGATCTCTAGTCTTCCCCATTCTATTGTTTTCTTCAATTTCTTTGCATTGTTCATTTAAGAAGGCCTTCTTATCTCTCCTTGCTATTCTCTGGAAATCTGCATTCAGTTGCTTATATCTTTCCCTTTCACCCTTGCTTTTCACATTCCTTCTTCCCACAGCTATTTGTAAAGCCTCATCAGACAGCCATTTTGCTTTCTTGCATTTCTTTTTCTTTGGGATGGTTTTAGTTGCTGCCTCTTGTACAATGTTACAGACCTCCGTCCATAGTTTTTCAAGCACTCTGTCTGCCAAATCTAATCCTCTAAATCTATTCATCACCTTCAGTGTGTACTCACATGGAATATGATCTAAGTCATACCTGAGTGGTCTAGTGGTTTTCCCTACATTCTTCAATTTAAGCCTAAATTTCGCAGTAAGAAGCTCATGATCTGAGCCACAGTCAGCTCCTGCTTTTGTTTTTGCTGTCTGTATAGAGCTTCTCCATCTTTGGCTGCAAAGTATGTAATCAATCGGGTTTCAGTATTGACCATCTGGTGATGTCCATGTGTAGAGCCGTCTCTTGTGTTGTTGGAAAAGAGTGTTTGCTATGACTAGCTTGTTCTCTTGACAGAACTCTATTAGCCTTTGCCCTGCTTCATTTTGTACTCCAAGGCCAAACTTGCCTGTTATTCCGATTACTCCTTGACTTCCTACTTTAGCATTCCAATCCCCTATGATGAAAAGGACATCTTTTTTTGGTGCTAGTTCTAGAAGGTCTTGTAGGTCTTCATAGAACCGGTCAACTTCAGCTTCTTCGGCATCAGTGGTTGGGGCATAGACTTGGATTACCGTGATGTTGAATGGTTTTCCTTAGATACGCACTGAGATCATTCTGTCATTTTTGAGGTTGTACCCCATTACTGCCTTTCCCACTCTCTTATTGACTATGAGTGCAACTCCATTTCTTCTAAGGGTTTCTTGCCCACAGTAGTAGATATAATGGTCACCTGAATTAAATTCACCCATTCCCATCCATTTCAATTCACTGATTCCCAAGATGTCGACGTTCAATCTTGTCATCTCATGTTTGACCACATCCAGCTTGCCTTGGTTCATGGATCTTACATTCCACGTACCTATACAATATTGTTCTTTACAGCATCGGACCTTCTTTTCGCTTCCAGATACATCCACAGCTGAACATCCTTTCGGCTTTGGCCCAGCCGCTTCACTCTTTCTGGAGCTACTTGGAATTGCCCTCCACTCTTCCCCAGTAGCATATTGGACACCTTCCGACCTGAGGGGCTCATCTTCCGGCGTCATATCTTTTAGCCTTTTAACATTGTCCATGGGGTTTTCTTGGCAAGGATACTGGAGTGGGTTGCCATTTCCTTCTCCAGTGGACCACATTTTGTCAGAACTCTCTGTCATGACCTGTCCGTCTTGGGTGGCCCTGCATGATATAGCTCATGGCTTCACTGAGTTACACAAGCCCCTTCGCCATGACAAGGCAGTGATCCATGAAGGGAATTCTTGCCATTACTGATTTCATATTCTGTCTGATTTGCTACCAATAAATTTTCTTGGGTTCTGAAAAATATTCAGTGGTGATGATGAGGTCCTGAGCATCTGTATCTGCTATGAAACATAGGAGATATAAAAGCAACTTTGTTTTCTAAACAGAAGTACCAGTGTTAATTGTTCTGTCTTTAGAAGAAATGCTACAGTATGGATTAGGAAACTTTAAATTATACACTGACACATATGGAGAAACATGATTGTTTAATAAACTGACTGGGCTCATTCAAAAATAAAATCCAAAACTGTTATGTTGTACTATGGTGTATAAATCCAGCCTCTCTCAAAGGAATACTTTAATTGAATTTTGAACAGTGGGCAATCTCTGCTATGAAGATTCCCTATTTCAAGTCTAGAAAGAAACAGCTGAGCTGTGTGCCTTAAGTTTAAAATGTCATTCACAATTATTTTTCACTCTATTATAGAGTGTTCCAGTTAACTACTAAGAGTTCTTGTGTATCCAAAGAGGCCTTCCAAAATGCTTTGGATTTCCAATGCTCTGGAAATGTATTGGTAGATAGATTGTCTTTTTCAACAGGCAGGGTACAGGTTTTACACTGTGTTCTCTTAGTAATTTGTGTTTCTGCATACTATGTATCACATATTCATGTTATATTTATAGCTGTATTATATATACACATAAACAATACTTGTTCAATAACTTTGTTTTTAGGTGCTGTAATATATCTTCAATTTATATATTTATGTATTACAAAGTCTTCAAAGGGCCCTTTGCTTCATTGATGCTTCCAATAAAGAACCCCTTCAAACCTGCTGTATTGCATCTAAAAGCTGAAAGACTTCTCTTTCACAAAGGCCTCTTTACTACTGGGGTGCCAGAGGAGGCCTCAGAAGCAACATGAAGCACCTCAATGGGGTAAATCATGTCCCAGGTGCACTTCAATGAGATTTACGTAATTGTGTGTGTATGTGTGCAGAGATAGAGAGAGAATGGGATGAAGTCTACTGTATGCCATCCTATTGTGTGTGTGTTTTTTTTAAAGTATGAGACTGTTATTATTCTGCACTCCTATAAAAAATGTCTTCTTTATAACAAATTGAATCATCCTGTTTGCTGCATCATTCATGTGACCAAGCAGGGAATCATCGCTTTTGTTTTCATTGGCTCCATAGAGACATGAGAAGAAAAGAAGTCAGTCTCAGTAGCACTTGGATATTATTCCACTCATCATGATTTAATGAGATTGAATCACTTATGCCACTTATCAAAGGTGCTTAATACCTAAACACTTGCAGATGGGGAAATAAGCCCCTCAGTATGACTTGTGGGTAGGGTTAGCTACACTAACAAGCTAAATATGTATGTTTTCAAGGAACATGTTTATTTACCCTGTTGTCCAATAAAAGAAAAAACAGTTTTGTTTTTCAGAGACTTAAGTTGCTTATAATTAAGATTCTTACAACTGTGCTGTCTCAAGAGAATTAGCTGTTATCACTACTTTATGGTAAATTAAAATATCAGTTGTTCTTATAACTGAAATGGTAAAACTTCAAGAAACACCTCTGAAGAAGATATTATAAAACAGATAAAATTATGCAGAGCTAATTTATCATAGTTTTGCACCAATTCTTTTTCTGACTCTCTCACCCAAACATACAGTGAACTTTAGGGCAGCCAGAAAATGCAAGCTCTTTGAATGTGTTCGTGCCCAAATGGAATTGTATACAAACTCAGAATCACTCATTATAATAGGAGGGAATAAGGGAAATGATGAGAGCTGGATTCTTATGACACACAAGAAAAAGTATACAGATATTTACAGTTTCCAAGTAAAATGCTGTCTTAGAAATGCAAACATTGACATCTGAAAAAAAAAAAAAACCAGAGAGGAGACAGAAGAAGGAGGGAGAACATGCTGGCTTGCTGTCAAGCTTCTCTAGCTTGCTTTGTTCACTCTCTTCTATAGCATGTTCCACTTTTTCTCTCTCAACAGAACTGAAGCGTACAAGGAAATGAATAACAGAAGATACATGGAATCACATGACCATGAGGAAAGGAATTCACATTTAATCCAATTAATGATAATCTGTCTCAACACATACACAGAAACTGTATCATCCTATTTTATCATTAGTGCTTGTCATATAGATGAGAAGGAAAGGGCAAGATGTAACATTTTAAGTAGAAGCGTAAACTGGATTTATGGGTAAAGAAATAAACAAAGACAGTTCATGTTAACATTTCAGCTACAGTCATCCAGAGACTTTTTCAAAGTAGAATGAATGAGGTAGAGTCCAACCCTATAGATCCCACAAAAGTTCTCAGGTTAGGGCTGCTGTGTTCATCTTTGCCCTACAAAACCTTTTGTCTCACGGCCAGGCTCATGGTGTTCTCTGAGTTGGTTACTTTTCTGCAGTAATTTTGTTACCAGGCTAGGTAATACCATTAGTGCCCAAAAGCCCAACAGTTCAACCCTCAGTTACATATATTTTCTACTACTGGAATCCCGTTACCTTTAGTCCATTTCCTATATAACAATCACTCTTTGCAACTGAAGTTTACGTGGATGTTGGCAGTTGCTAAATTTCAACAAGTTTCTCTTATGATCTGAAGCTCATACATATTATATCATATCATACAGTATTATTATTGTATTGTATTGTATTGTATTGTATTGTATTGTATTGTATTGCACTGTATTGCATTGTGGCATGATCATGATGGAAAGATCAGTTGGGGGCAGTGCACTGCCTTGAGCCTACTAAATCTGTGTGGATGATGGATAGCATTCATCAGCAACTGCTTGTCTTGGGCACAGCAGCTGAACCTCCTTCAAACAATGCTTAGCTAGCTGGTGATGGCAAGAACTGAATGCTAGAAAGTAATAGCGTGGTGCAAAAGAAAGTGCTGTGCTGGTCAAACAGTCAAACTACAGCTATGGTATGCAGCTTTTAAATTAAAGTAGGTCCCTGATTGGAAATGGCAGCAAGCCATTATATACATATCACCAGTCTGCATGTAGAGGAAATCAATACATTTTTGTTTTATTCCCCATAACTATTCAGATATGTGTTGTCTTATTTGGTGTGCTTATCCCTAGCAAATATGTGATTTTGCCTTCAGGCTATGGAAAATCACAGATATTCATCTCAACTGTTGTGCCTTTGAAATTCCAGTGCTACTTAGGAAGTAGTTTACTTGGAGCTAGCCTTGAAGATAGTAGTGTAGAATGCAACTGCTGCCTCCAAAGCACAACACATTATTAGGATGGTAATAATCAGCTCTTATGCCTATTTGTTTGTTTGTTTGCTCATTAGATTTATATTCTGCCTTTCCTATAAGTACAGAAGATCGTGTATATAAGACCCATCTTCTCCAACTGTCCCCACAACAATCCTGGATGGATTGAAGTTTGGCATCCCCAGCCCAGATCCAAAATTCTAACCACTTTGCACACAACTACTTATACAGGTTTGAAGCAGTTGCTTCAGCCAAATTAATTCTTGATTAACCCAACCACCTATTTATTAGATCCATGCCTGTCTTCCCAGAAGCCAAGGGGAAGACAGTTGTTTGGGTCCATAACTTCATTAGGAAGGAGATGGTTCCACTGGCCTTGAAGGACTATGCATTCAACTTTGCTGAAAGATATTGTACTTAATTTGGTACCATGTAGTATTTGTATCAGCTTTTACAGGGTTAGGGTTAGGGGTTAGGGTTTGCATATACAGTTGCATGAAAAAGTTGAGGTATCCCTGGTCAAATTGTATATTTCAACTGTATATGCAAATCCTCAGTAAATGGAGTTCACAGCCTCCAATCTGTCTGCACAGATAATACCAGCTGCTCCTTCCCATCAATTGTCAATCTAGACTATTTACTCCATCTTTCTGCTTCTCAGTAGGCATCTCCACACTGAGAAAAGTTCGCAAGCAGGATGTGAATGTGATATCATTCTCCCACTTGAACTAGTGTTCAGAAGCATATTGGCTTAGACACTGGAAATAATCTATATTCATCATGACTATAACTCATGGGAAGAAAGTGATGGTGGCAGTTGGATTTTCTGAATAAACTTACATACATTGTGCAATGTTATTTTTTGTGAAATCTGATATGAATTTATCTGATTTGCACAGCTTGGAGAAATATATGGTTTGGAATTACATTGCAGAATAAAATATATTTGAAACATGCATTTTATAAAGAGAAATTTAGCAATGTGTATTTGGGAGAAACTGTAATAAAAAAAATGTGGAAATATTATATATGGAAGAAAGGCAGAAATTGGATAGAGCAGACATGTAATGAAACATATGCAAGATTGTCATGGCCTGTTCTGTCCATCCTCACCTTCATTTTTCATTTCATCTGAAACTTATCAGATGACAGGCTATGCGATAAGACGTCCTTTTAATGCAGTGCAGCATCAGATCTTCATATTGAGTCTCAAAGAACCTCTTCCTCATTTTCCAGGAGAGTATATCTTCAGAAGCCATTTTGTGATAGTTAGCTGAAACTGTGGCAGGAAGAGGGATTTCATTCATTATAGTATTAAATAAATCAGGTGGAATTAGTTCAGAAGAGAAAACAGCAGCTGGCTTTTGCAATGTTGTGACAGGCTCCTCTAATTATGCAGCGCAGATAGAATCCATCTGATTTCCATAGCTCCTAGGCCATGACAGATCTTGAAAGCCTGTTTTGTAAATTCATCTGAACTAGTCAGATTTTCCCTCCTATGGTATGGATTTAGAGCTGATCAACTCTGTCAGACCATTGCTTTCCAAATATATAATTTCACAACTGCCACATGGAAAATATTTCAAGCCTCCCAGAACCTAAATATGAACCCACAAGGGTCTACTGAGGCTTGGCAGGTTTGAACTTTGCTCTTCTTAATGAAGCAGGCTTTTGATTTAATGAGTTAGCCAAGCTGTCTTTTTTTTTTTTTTTAAATGCTTAGAGCAGCAAAATGAGGTCACTGTATCCAAGCCATGGTCACCCACCCTAATTATCTAGCAAGGTTAATTTGAGTCCCAGTGTATGCTTGGAAGATTGATTCTGCTGGATGTTAATAGCAAAGGGAGGGAGAACAATCTCACATTGAGCAGGGAGAAGGGTGAGATATTAGTGAGAAGACGGTGTTTTTGTTGTTGCTGTTGTTGTTATGGTACTGCAGGCAGGACAAAGTGAGGCTGAAATAAAATTAGAGCTTAGAGGTTATTGTCCTGTAAATAGAGACCAAGGTGGCTCTGGAACAATGAACTTTTCAAGGATAAAGGTCTTCTCTGCTTGGATGGTAATGACAGAGTTGTTTGTTGAGCATTGCACTTGAGCTCCACAGAGTTGTTTGTTAAGGGTTGCAAGGTCACAGGGAGGAAAAGAGATGTGTGCTTAAAGAGAATTTGTTAGCAAAATGCTCTTGTAAGCAGATTGGAGGGCATTTACCCTGGAGTGTGTATTGTGTTGCAGTTCTTATTGGTTCTATAATGCAAATGAAGATATTTTTATGCCAAAGGTTTTCCTACAGCTGAATGGAAAGCCCACTTATGAAAATAAGAGAGGTGCATTTCTCAGGGGAGCATGCAGAAATCTAGAAAAATATTTGCAGACAGGTGGGGTTACCAATTTAGACAAGGATAGTTGTTGTTTTTTTTCCTTCTTAAGAGTTCAAATGAAAGTATATCTAGCTGCTCCTTGTATGAAGCAATGTTTTTTCACTGTGATCTGCTAAATTCATATTTCTGTGCCACATCAAAAAGAGAACTTAAAGATGCTTCTGCAATCCACTATGGCATGTTCAAAGTATTAATAATAAACTAGGATTACCTCACTTTGGATCTGGAAGCAAAGGCAAAAAGAAAAAAAAAGGAAAGGAAAGGAAAGGAAAGGAAAGGAAAGGAAAGAAGGAAAGGAAAGGAAAGGAAAGGAAAGGAAAGGAAAGGAAAGGAAAGGAAAGGAAAGGAAAGGAAAGGAAAGGAAAGGAAAGGAAAGGAAAGGAAAAAAGATAGTAACATAGTAGTACTGAAGACAAAAATATATGACTCCCCTTCCTGCAGTTCTTGAAAATAAATTATTCCAATCCAAAGTATTTGGATCCCCCTCCCCCATCCCCAGGAACACATTTTCAAGCATAGTTCTGAACTCAAAAAGACACTGTTGTGATTCATATTTAAATATCCCTTTTAATTGATAATTATTTCTGGATATGTTCCTGTAAAAGCAATCCTATTACTCATGAATGAAGCACCCTCTGGACCACTCCCCAAAGCTTCAAAGTAGCCTTAGCCATTCAAAGTCTCAGCATGGTTCCTTTAAAGTCCTGCCAATGTCTTTTGGACATGCATGGCCATACCCAGAAGGCACTTCTGCCAAGATAGTCAAATTATTTTTACAGCCTAGTTTTAAGAAAGGATATGTTGAGATTGGAATCAGTTACATTTTCTGCCAATTTCTGTTCCTCAGTTTAAATTAGCCCTAATATGCAGCAATTATATCTATTGGTATTTGCATTCCATTGGTACCAAAGGTGCATCTTTTTGCATGTTTCCCAAGATGTTACTGCTGCATGTGTAGGAGCCATTTGAGATTGGAAATGTAGTCAAATTCTGCATCAATCCATACAGTTACTTGGGGAGTCAGCAGTTGCCTCTCCCACTTCATTAACACTGGCATAAATCAGTCACACATTGTCACATGGACAATAATGTCATAATATCATCAAGGCTTAACCCATGTCCTTGGATAATAATTGTAGCTGACTTATACTTGGAAAAGTTGGTCCCTGTCTTGACTTAATTAAGAACATTAAAAATTATGTTGGAATCAAAGTTACTGAATCATAACTGGGAATATTTGGTTTTACCTGGCTGGCCATTTGTTTTCTTTCTGTGACCAGAAGTGTCCTTGAAAAGACAAATTAACAACTTTTAGTTATTAGAGATACAGATATAAATATATTTTTGTTTTGAGATAGGAAGAATTTGATCTGATCCAAACTTGTTATGAATCAATTTTGTTTACAGAAAAGTCCAGACCCCATCTTTTGGTGTCTTTATAATAGTTTGGAACAGTTTTGTAAAAAGAACAAAAGATAAATATAATATATGAAGATAATACTTTGTATATTCATGCTCAGAATATTATGTACAGTCATGTCTAACCATATAAGATGTGAAAACCAAACATTTCCCTGAATAGATTTCCTGAAAATAAGAATTCCATGTATAATATTGTTAACTAGATAAACTGTGACCTGCTGGGTCATTGTTTCAGAGATATTTCCTTACTTGAACAAAGAAAGAGAATAACCAAGGGCAAAAAAGCAGTGGGAGTGTGAATGAATTGTGACTTGTTGCTAGCTTACCCACTGACTTTGCTTGTGGGAGGCTGGCAGGGAGCATTAGAAATCCTGCCTTCCTTCTCCCTCCCTCCCTCCCTCCCTCTCCCTTCCTTCACTTCTCCTTCTTCCTTCTTCCTTCCTCCCCCTCCCTCCCTTCATTTCCACATATAATATAGGCTTGTGCCATTTGCCACCCTCTCAGGACCCTCAGGAGAGCCCTGTAAAGCTGTCTCCTCCTCCTCCTCCTCCCCCTCCCCCTCCTCCTCCTCAGTCTGCCACTTTGCTGGGGGAGGTGGAACCAAGGGAACTGCAGTCTGTGAGGAAAACTGCACCCTCGCTTCCCATTCCAGTTTGTCACCAAGGGCCCCCTCCCTCAAGGGAGGAAGAGGGCTTACCCATTGACCACCAGCACCCCTTAGCTAGCCCTCCCTTGCCAGCATGTACCTGAGTTGCTCCCTCGCTCTTCCCTTACTGCCAACTGCCATTAAGAGATTTCAGATTTATGCCTTGGTTCCAAAGCAACCAATTGACACTCGCCTGACAGGCCTTGCCACCAGCTGATTGGGTGCATTGGACAGAGGTAGGTGGAAAGAGGTCTGGAATATGTCCATGAAAATCATGTGACCTGGGCTGACTGCTGGAGTGCAGTGCTGAAGCAGCCACACATTTCCCAAATTTCATTCCTCAGGAGTAATGGGTCCCAGAATTTGGACACATTCTGTAGATTAGCCCATTTGAGATACCTCAGTTCAAAAATTGTTGCCCTATGACACACCATTTTGCCCACTTGAATGTTATAGACAAGAGAGTTTTAGTAGTATATAGATTATGAAATAATGGCCTCTTTCCAAACTTTTATTTAGGCTTAGTTGCATATTTTAGAAATAGTAGGGCTTACCTCATGTACTATTTGATTTATTATCAAGGCCTTCTCAGAAGTGCCCCCCCCCCCCAGTAACCTTTAGGATAAAACTTGATGGGTCCTGACACTGTGTTTTTCAGTACTTCATTAAAACATATCTGTTTAAGAAATATGTCTCAATAATCTTTGTTTTAATGTATTATGTTAAAACTATTCCATTCTGATCTTTTTTTAAAAATAATTTTTATTGAAAATTTTAATAACAATAGTAAAAGCCAATGCAAACTAAACTCGAAGAAAAAATAAAAATAAAGAGAGAATAGAAAGTACAAAGAAGAAAGAAGAAGAAAGAGGAAGAAATAAGAAAAGGAGAAAAGTAATATTTAAAGAAGTAACTTCCAATCTTCGTCACAAGTACGAACCAACTTGTGTTATATGTGTTTATGAGTGTTATGTGTTTTATGTGTTCTATGGTATTTATATTTTTAAAGCTGCGCTGGGTGGCATTTAATTTTGTTGTACAAGTAGTACAATGACAATAAAGATTTCTATTCTATTCTATTCTATTCTATTCTATTCTATTCTATTCTATTCTATTTTTCACCCCCATAGGGTTACATGCAAGTATCTTTTCTTCCCTTAACCCATCCCTTATTCATATGAAAAATCCATAAATCATTAACATTTCAGTCCTTGTCTCAGTAAAAATTCCAATAAAGAAGCTTTATTGGAGCTTTATCGAAACACATCTTGTTTTAACCTTGATCAAACAAACTAACGTTGTACACCTTCGTTTTGCTTCTAACAGTCTTAGTCTTTTATTCATTCAGATGTCATAGAATTTGATCTCTCTTCAAATGTTCTTTTTCCCATCTCAAAGGCTTCTTTGAGGCTTTAGCAAACCTCTTTTGTAAATCCAGTGAGGAGTCATTATTCAGGTCATTCTCTTGGCTTAGTATTTGTATTTCCTCTTTAATTGTCATCTCTGTTTTGTAATCCACAATTTTTAAAAATTTTCCAGTATTTCAGCAATTTCTTTACATTTTAATATTTCTGCATCAGGAGAGGTTTGCTTCAGCTCTGTATCCTGTAGATCTGCTGAGGTATTCTCTTTCACATCTATTATTTCTTCTTTAATATATTTTGGAAATAATCTATCCATAGAAGTAGACATCACTGCTGACATTGTAGCTGCTGTTTTCTAACCCCATTCTTCAAAGATCTCCTGAAGTATTTTATATACCATTTCATTTTCTGTCATTTTGTCCCAATGCTGACAAAAAACAAAAGGCAAGCTTTTCTCTCTCTCTTTTTCTCCTTTTTCCTTTTCTGCCTGGAATCTTTAGTCCCCTCTAGTGTCAAATTTCTGAAATCGTAAGTCTTACATTTCTGTTATGACTTAAGGTAGACTAAGAAATTTAGTTCCCATGAAAGTGCTATTTATTTATATACTTATTTTGAAAATCTTATAGCAAAAGTCCTAATATTCCAAATTTGTATGGTCTCTTAATTCATTTATAATTTCCTTAAATTAAATTCTTATTCAGTTTTTGCTGTTTATTTCAAATTCTTTAAATTCTTAAGCTTACAGATAATTTATCCTTTATTCTGGGGTGAAGGTAAACTTACCAGGTGGCTTTGTAAAGTTGTCATTTTGAAGATCTCTGTTAGCCTTAAGATAGTAAAATAGTTAATTTAAATTATTAGAAAGTAAGGCTAACAAATGCATTGTCCTTAAAAAGGCTCCAGCACAGTTGAGAACTTGATGCTTTCTCTTTGTCTTCCGATGCTCAAACCCATAGGAAACTGCTTGTCTGTGCTCTCCCCATGACAAGCAGCCATCCAGAGCACAAGTAGGAGATCTCCCATCCTCTCCTTTTCCAGAGAGGTTCCGCAGCACTGGTCTTCTCGCCAGTCCTTTAGTTGTGGCCACAACGTCATCTCCATTCATTTGGAGATGTGTTAGCTCACCATTCCTCACCTGGAAGTCAACCTATTCCATTCTGATGTTGACTTTAACTTATAGTTCAAGAATTTCCTTGCTCTTTTCATGTATTACATCATGTGTGCTGTGGCAGTTATGTGGCTGAGCAGTTTTTAAAATATAAATGCTAGATTTGAGTTGTTGTTTTTTTAAAAGGAAGGAAAAGGAGTTCTTTAATGTATATAACTGAAAGGCTTCTGGTGCTGTTTTCCTGGTCAAATTAACCATGTGTACAATAAAGATTTATATTACAGGGTGTTTAAACATATAAATAATTTCAAGATTTTGAAAAAAGAAGGTTCACCAGGGTCTATGTTCATATTTTTAATTTATATAGAATTTGTAAAGAATTTTGGAGATATAAAAACTACTGTTTTACTTATGAGCTTTGTAATAATTATAAAAATATATTATGAGCTTTTAATAATTATTAAAAATAACATGTTATTTTTAAAATGTCAATATACATATTTTCATAATGCAGCCTACAAATATGCTTATACATTACCATGTCATAATTAAGATGAACAGCAAATGGTACTTAAAAATGGGAAAGTCTGACAAATGAAACCCTTAAAGGCTCTTAAAGGCCTGTATTGTATCCCTGAATATTTGGTTCATTTAAAATTGCCATTCCTCTTCCTTCTCCTTCTTTTCTTCCTTGACAGGCACTTTACCATTTATAACTACATGGTAAGCAGATACAACATTATCTTTTCAATGGTAGGATTAGCATACCAGCTGAACTTTGCAGGTGGAAATGGCCAAGCATTTTGTCCACATTTTAAGCAAATTGAATATGAAAGGAAGTTATTTTTTTCCCACCTTTCATCAATTGTAATAATTGAAACTATTTTTGTGCCCTTCAAGGTTTGCTGGAAGGAGCTTTAGGTGTCTACTATATGTAAACTTTTATTCTTGTAAAATATATAGAGCTGTGTCAGGTCCAGTAGAAGCACTTGTAGGCCTCATTGATTTCCACATTATCTCAAACTCTTGATATCTTGAGGATTGCAAGAAGCATGCTGTTGTTTATACAGTGGAAAAGAAGAGTGTTGCTGTAGAGAAAGATTAATGTCATGGGAGAAACCTCTGCTATGACTGGGAAGGTAGGAACTCACTGATGGTTTGCCTTAAATGAAGACATCCTGGGTCATGGTTTGAATTTGCTGTACCCAAACCACCCTTGTCCCTTGGGGACCTACAGTAGATCCCAGGGGCATTTCCACATCACCAGGGCTTTCACTCCAAAGCAATTTGAAAGTAACCTTCAATTGTTTTCAGTCCTGTCAACCTTGAAATATGAGATCACCTTAAGCCAACTAGTGCTCCCTACAACATAGAACAATGCAAGAAAAAAAAGTAATTCGATCAATGCCCTAAACCCCTGAACAACTGTGAGTCCTGGAGAAATAAAAGTCTTTACTTACAATATACAATAAAGGTAGCAAAAATTGCCAGAGCCCTCCCCCCTCCCCTACCATATTGTTTTGATTAGAAGCTATTCAAGGGACATTCATTTTATAAAAAACAAACATCTAAGCTGCCTTCTTATCCTCATTGTGCTGCATATAAAATCATGTGGAGTAGAGATGACCCAATGGCAGTTTGATAGTAGGTGTTGTTCCCAATATTTCTTGCTGTGCTTTCATACTGCTATAATGGTAGACAAACTCCATGAATGTGTTTTTAAATGCAGCCAGGTTTCACTTGGATGGTTTTGATTATCTACAGAATTTATAACTCTGCTCATATGCACAGTAGCCCAGCAGTTTTGTGACTGTCCCTTATTTTCAGCAGGGAACCCACTGCTATGTAAAACATCAAGCTGCTCTTTTTGCTAACATTTTTTTTTCCTTTGAGCAGCTACTGTGAAACTGAACGGCCCAGGGGTTAGGAAGGTGCAAGGGTCTCCACCAACAGAAGCACGGATTACTCACAAGGTCCAGTATTACAACAACAATAACAGCAGCAACAACAATAGATTTGTTCCAGTTTCAAATACATTAGTAAAAAGTCTCCTTTGAATCAAGGTCAACTCAAGGTGACTTCATATGCCTGTGGTTTTCTTGGTAGTAATACAGATATGGTTTGCCATAACTTCCTTCAAGGATATTTTTCTTTGCTTGCTTGTTTACTTTCCAAGAGTCAGAAAAAAGCCAACTCATGTCTTGAACTAAGGCAACACCACTGGAAGAGGCAGAGCCAATTTTGAACTGGTACCAAGTCATGTGGTGGTGCCCAAAGTCAGCCCTAGAAATTCAAAGACAATTCCTGCACAAATACATGTGTGCATGTAAACACATGGTGTTATCTTTGTCTCTCAAAAATCCTTTAACATGATCCTGGCAAAACCTTTCTCACTTCTTCCTGACTGATGTGAGAAATCAGGTGAAGAGTGAGCAACTAGTTTTATTATTAGGAGCTGTCTCTCTTTCAAATGAGTGAAATGCTACTGAAATTGGTAGAGAGACAGAGAGAAGGCACAACTGTGTATGTGGGATGATGTTCAGTTCAGTTCTGCCAGTAAGAAATGTTACTGAATAGCTTTGTGTATAAAGTATCAGATGTAAACATGCTACCTGCAAGAAGCTTATAATCAAAGTCCTGTATAGCGAAATAGGGATCAGAAGGAAATGTATTGCATACACGTTATTTGAATCGATGTAATTTATACTTCCCAAATTAATATGCAAACCAGATTGCAATGCTCCTTCACTTTTCACACTGCACCAAATTTTGTGATGCCGTTCTCCTTTGTGTGTGTGTGTGTGTGTGTGTGTATGAGCACTGAATAGAAAAAAAAAAGAGTGCCTCAGACTAAAGCTATATCCCTTGAAAAAGAATACAAATTTCTGTTCAGACCTTTAAAGCAAAACACATACTTACACTTATGCAAATCGAATGTTATAGGAAACAAAATTAACTGATTTATGTCCCTAATTATGAAGACTTTATGAAGGTTCCTTCTGAGTTTTTCCAGAGAGTTGAGATCTCATCCAACTTACCCTGTTTCCAACCTGAAGTTGGTATAAGGACATTTGATGACTTCTGTCATATGGCCCCCAAGAAGCTTAGTTGACAAAATATTGAGGAAAAAGCAAATCAGAGTGCTGGTTGGTGACCTCCATTTGCTATGAGGAAGTTCTGCACAGCAAGGAAATTTTTATTTTGAAAAGAGGGGAAGAGAGAAAGAATAATATTTGATTAATTTCAAACTAAATCATGTATACTAGCCAATAAAGCAATGAAGGGAAAGAAAGAAAATAAGAAGAGATGAGCAACATGCCAAAAGCATAGTGTTCCAAGGATAGTAGAATGGAAGAACCAGAGAAAATAGAATTAAATGTCAAAGAAACTAAATTGTTTGAGATGAGTGTTAGGAGTGAACAGGTCCTTGAGCTGTGGTTTTATTATTATTTTTCCCTTGATCCTGGAGAATGTGTAAATAAAATCAATTAAAGGTCTTGAAGAAGAATTACTTTAAAACCCTGCAAAGCAGAGAACCAAAGTGAGGGGGGCGGATGGAAAAAAATATATTAAAAATGGGCTTGTCCAAGTCAACTGGTACCATAGATCTGACATGTACCATTATTGACAGATCTAATTGCACTTCCAACAGCATAATCTTATAGTCTCCACAGGCTATAGAAAAGAGATTTGTTTCATTCAAGTTAGAGATACAAGTATTTTTTCTCCTTATTTAAGGTTTATTTTGTGGCATTGTATCTTATAATTTATTTTATATAATCCCATAACATGAGGCTAATAATATACAGTGGGTCCCCAACTGAAGTAAGGACTCAGTGGTAAATCAAGTGCCACTCCCCAAAGTACATACTGTATATTATCTATAGAACATAGTGTAAGATCAGACAAGCAAAAAAAAAAAAAAAAATCCCTACACTCTGAAGCTTCTTATGAGTGTTATAATTATCTGTCACATTATTTTACCTACATTCCTATTCTGGAACAAGGCAATTTAAAGCCAATAAATAGAACTGCAAGGAAACCAGGAGATTGCTCCTCATAGTTCCATAGGAAAGCTGATGTTGCTCAGAAAAGGAAACTGAGGTTAGGTTTTAACATATTTTTTTATCAGTTTAAATAATTCCATTGTTTTTAAATAAAATAAAAATAAATCAATGAAGGAAAAGGCTCTCCCTTTCTTGAAAGTCTTGGATGATACTGGAGTAGAAGGATGTGACTCAAGTATCTTTATGGATAGTTCTTCGGGTCCTTCCCTGCGGAGTGAAGCTAATTGGACATCTTAAATAAAGTAACTATAGAAGAGTGGCTTTAACACATTCAACAGTGGCTTCAAATATTACTTTGTGTCTTATCCAGCCAATGTGCATTGTCATACTGATTAATTTATCCATGTTGATAGAGCAGTGTATTTGTGATTGGACAGTACTTGGTAAAATTATCTGGATCCAGGGAGGGTTTTTCAGAAGTGTACTGCTCCCTTAAGTCCAGGGGTATCACTCCATCACACAAGAAACTTCACTAATCTTGTCACAACAAGATTGAGGATTCCAACAAGGGATATTTGGAGGGGGTGGGGAGTGAAGAAAAATGAGCTGGTTTTCCCCCCAAGCATTAGGATAGGGTGAAGCCAGAGTTGGAGGAGAGTATTGTGGGTTGCATCAAGGGAGTTTGGATGTGCTGCCAGTTTTTGCTGTTTTTGTTTTCATTGTTTTGTGGTTTTTAATTTTCTTTCTGTTATTGTTTTTATATTAAGATTGGGAGCTTCCCAGAGTTCTGGTTTTAAGATGGGTGGCCATACAAGTAAAATCAATAATCAATCAATCAAGTAGGAAGCACAACAGTGTACACTAAAACTTATCTAACTGGCCTCAAGGTAGGTCTTATACTATCTGTCCTCTATACATCTTCTGAACTGCTTCATTGTCCAGAGCTGCAGAAAACTAGGAAGAAATCTGGGTTCCAATCTTCCTGAGAGGATACAGAAGAGAAATCATGTCAATGACGCATTCTGTTTTTTCTTATTAGCCAAGGTTAGCCTTTGACTAATAGTAAGGGAAGGCCAGCTGTTTGGAAATGAGAACATCTAGAGGTTATATCTGTGTAGAAGCTTCATTCCTACTCCTAGAACTGAGTTGCTTGTTCAGGATCTTGGCTGGGTCACTAATTTCAAGAGCCCCTAAAATGCATGTCTTTAATGCAATTCTGGATTAAAACAGCCAGCAGCTGCATGAGAACAAACAATACCTAGGAAATCCTCCAGGTTATCATGAGGATTGGTAATGGGACTTACAAACCACCACCATCTCGGTCTTCAAAGTCAAGCAATAAGACATCAGTTTGAACATTTTGACATTCTATTTTTTTTAAATGCATGAAAATTTGAATTCATTAGGTATTATATTTTAAATCAGTCCAGTAATTATATTTTAATCAGTCCAATATAATCCATTATCCCAATATGGTAAATGCAATTAAAATCAAAGCTATTTGTAAAAATGCCTGGGAGAAGAAAAATGTCTTAGAATGATTCCAAAATAAAATTAGTATGCATTTTTCAATATATTTTCACATAATAAACATTTTTAAAAAAATCCAATGCATTTTACTTCATCCTAAAACAGACAATGTGAATTATATTCCCCTCTCTTTTTAAGTGTGTGTGTGTGTGTGTGTGTGTGCTTGAGAGAGAGAGAGAGAGAGAGAGCGCTAAAACCTGAATGATCCAGAGAATGGAAAAGTCCACAAGATAACAAAGTTCTTATCTTCATATTTTTACAGGAAGTGCAAATTAGGTCACTTCATATCAAAATTGCTTAAGCCTCCCTATCTGGTGCTAAAATAATAAGTTTTCAGTTTTGGTGATATCAGAATGTAGAAGAGGAAACTCCATGCAGTTCATATATAGAGTTCCATTTGATCTTTCTAGATTGATTGAAGCAGCATGGGATGCTTTGCCAAGTGATTTTCTAAACCATGAGTCCAATATGTACTGTCTGAATGTATGTACAAGAGACAGAAAAGATGAAGTACTGAGTCTGCCTATCCCATGAATTTTGACAGGGAGGGCATGCTCCAGGTTCCCTCTATAAAACAGCATTATTGGGTAGAGATGTGCTCCCTAGGTCATGGTTCCTGCTCTTTAAAACAGCTAACTCCCCAAGATTTATATGAACTCAACCCTGCTAGCTTTTATTAAGGAAAGACCCAGCCCTTTCTCCAGGCATTGGGCCAAGGTAGTGGATGAGCCCTCTGTAATGGTCAACATGGAAGGAATGTGGAGTAGTCTTGATTATGTCATGTTTTTTTGCTAACTTTATGTTTATTTTGTTGGTTTTTGCATTGGTTTTAATCCTATGTTCACCACCAAGAATCACAATGGTGAGTTGGGCAGTCATATAAATTCACAAAAAGAAGAAAAGAAAAGAAAAGAAAAGAAAAGAAAAGAAAAGAAAAGAAAAGAAAAGAAAAGAAAAGAAAAGAAAAATAGTGGAAGGCATAATAGAAAATTGGAGCACTTTTGGCCTGCATCTTTGGATAAGCAGTAGAACTATTAGCGCTAGACTCTGGGGCTAACATTCAAAATCCCACAGCCCAACAAGGACTGTAAATGAACATCTGGAATGTAGGATCTGATGGACAATGACAAAAAGCCTAGCTGTCAGAATTTGAGCTCCATTGCAGAACACACCTCACTTTGCAACCTTTTTGTGTGCTACATACGTGCACATCAAAAGCGCTATGCCTTTTTGGGATAAGTAACATGACCCAAAGTTGAGAAAAGATGTAAGAGGTAGTAATCACATTATGAGATATTGTAAGAAAAAGTGCGGGAAATGTATACCAACACGATTCACTATATTTTCCCATCCATTTCAATCCTGACAACCCATCCTTGGTTCTATCACATCCATGCACCACTTTTGTTCTTTAAACTTCTCACCTCTATCTTTCTGAGGATCATTAATTCATCTAAATGTGACTTTCTAAATCTTCCACTTCCTCTCAACTCATTCAATCTCCCTGCATATATTTGTTCTGCAATGTTATCATTTATTCTCTCTATATGAGCAAACCACCTCGACATAGTTTTTCATAATGATCACTCATTTATTCAACCACCCTTATTCATTCTTGACACTATCTCTTCTACTTTTACTTCATACACTTCTTAAATAACCCCTTGCAACTCCACTACAATCATTTTACTTCTGTGTTTCTTCTGACATATCCAACTCTTCCATAGGACAAAGTGCACAGAAACATATTCTTACATGCAGCCTCTCTTGCTTCTTTCAACCAACTGTTATTCCTTGCATCAGACCACGTAATTTCTACTACCTTTATGTCAGCATTTGTACAACTTAAATTTTCACCATCTATTTTCTCAGCTTTCATAAACATTCTATCAAGGCACACAGACTCTTTTACATGCTGTAGTTTTTTTTCATCATTTATATATAACTCATATTCATTCACTCAGTTTTTCCCTGTCAAACACAACTACTTTGGTCTTTGATACATTAATTTTCAAATCCTTAGTTCTTACTGTTCAAAAATTACTATGGGTAATTTCCAGTTTAGTTTGTACATAGCACATTCCCAGTCAATTCCTATACCCAGATCAGAGCAAGCACACACAGCAAGTGTGTCTCTTCAACAAGGAAAAAAAAAATTGTAGCTTGAGGTTTGTTTATCAGCAAACATGAAAAACAGATAACTGGCAAAAACAGGATAAAAGGCAGGGAGAGAGAGACATGAAAAACAGGCAACAATTTACACTATTTATGTATATATAACTCTCAAAGGTCACATAACCTTCCAAAGCTACTGGAAGCAATACTGTGGGTAATTAGTGAGGATTCTCCCAAAGGGAATGGCCTTTCATTACTTCAGCTTTAACCCTTTTATGTACATAATGGCAGCAGAATAGAGATGGAAATTAGGACACTGGGTAATCACTCTTTCATTCTGCACCATTAAAGAAGCAATTTGGTGGACAGGGATAACGTATCCAACACTCAGTGTATTCACCGCAAATCATTCTGATCCTCTATTAATACATGGCGTATCTTCATTAAAAAAGTATGTGTACATTTATATCACCAATGAACACTCTTCTAAGATCATTACAATCATTCTTTCTACTTTTATCTATATAAATATTAAACACTGGTGAACGCTGGATACACTTGGCACTATATTCATTTCCACAAATGATTTACTTCCATCATACTCTGCAGTTATTGCATTGAGCAACCACGTGCAACTACATTGTTCATCTGAAACATTTCATAATTCAGCCTATACAGATTTATATATACTTTGTCTAAATCAAGAAAAATACAATTAATTTTCTTTCTCATTTTTCCATTGTTCCAAAGAGCACAACCCTGCCCACCCTGATTTTCAAATGCTATTATCATTTTCAATCAGAATTCTACCAAACACTATCTGATGTCCCTGTAGTTCTTGCACTCACTCTTACTTCCTTTTCCTTTTCCTATTCTTTTCATAGGAAACAGTAATGCCACTCTTTCAATTGCCAAGCACAGTTGCTGTGTTCATACACGGGTTAAAGAAGTTACATAGACATTCCTTCAGCACACCATATCTATTTCACCAATTACATTATCTACATCTGCATCTTTACAGTTTTTCAACATCGTTGCAGCATTTAGGGCTTCCTTTTTATCATTTTTTTTCTTGAGCATTAACATTAACAGCATTAGTCTTCACTATTTCAGTATCATGCCTGCACAGCTCTCTAAAATATCCCTTCCAGCATTCCCTCACTTATTTTCAGCCAAATCATTTCATCATTTTTATTTTAATTCTGTCCTTTCTTGGAGGTTCCTTGTCTAGCCCTCTTTACCCACTTTACTTACACACACACATATATAATATTCTACAAACTAAACTTAAAGAAAGAAAAGAAAATAGAGAGAAGGAGTAAAAAGTACAAGGGAAAAGATAGAAGAAAGAGAAGAAAAAGAAAAGTTCTTAATTCTTTATTAAGAATATAATAAAAAGAAAAGAAATATATAAAGAAGTGACTTCCAACCTTCATTACATTTCACAACAAGTATAAACAAATTTAGTAACACTTCATCCTCTCTAAAGTTACAAACAATTATCTCTTCATCCCATATCCCATCACTTATCTATATACAAATCCATAAAACGTCATCTTTTCAGTCCTGGTATCAGCAGAAAGTCCAAAAAGGGTAGCCAGAAGTAACAACATATCTTATTTTAACCTTGATCAAATGAACCAATTTTATATTCCTTCTTTTTACTTCTAGGAGTCTTAATTTTAGTTCATTCAAATATTGTTGTAGGATTTGATTTCGCTTCATTTCTCCCTTGTCCCACTGCACAGAGTTCTTCAATGCTTTGACAAGGCTTGTAAAACCAGTAGGAAAAAATTACCCAGGCCACTCTCTTGGTTTGTCATTTGCATTTCCGTTTAAAATTTTAAAACCTCAGTTTTAAAATTTCTTTTTCTTTTGTTGCTCCAGTGAAACATCCTTTTCTCTCTTGGCCTGTCAGTTGTAAATCAACTTTCAATACCAACTCTCTCTTTTTCTACATCTGACATTTTTTCAATAACATCTTTTGCACATAGCCTATCTATAGAAGCAGACATTATTACTGTCATTGTTGATATCATGGCTACTATTTTCTGATTCCATTTTTCAAAAGCGTCCTTCAGTATTTTTATTGTCATAACCATCTCACAGGCCTGTATATCTTTCCTTTATCTAAAACTTTTAGTCTCTTCTAGTGTTCAGTTTTTGAAGTCATGAAATTGTTTATCTATGTTGTCTTGTAAAAACCAAAACAGGATCTATTTCCCATGAGAAGCTGTTTGTACTTTATAATTAATTCCAACATCTTATTATAAAAGTTTCAATATTCCAATTTTATCTGGACCCTTAGTCCATTTATAATTTTCTAAGATCAAAATCGTCTTTTGCTTTTTGCTGTTTATTTCAGATTCTTTGCATTCTTAAGCTTACAATTAAAGTTTTTTGTTTTTTGTTTGTTTTTTGTTCAGGATTAAAGGCAGACTCACAGGGAGTTTTCCAACTTGTCATTCCAAAGGTCTCTAATAGCTTAGAAGTAGTTAATGAGCAATTTCTGAAAGTGATTAGAAAGTGAGGTTGGTGAACTTAGTGTCCTTTCAAAGTCCCCGCTGCAGCTGTGAGCAAGATGGCTAATCCTGTTGTCTCCTGGTGCTCAAACTCATGGAAAATGGCTGTCCTGTGGTCTCCTCATGGGGAATAGCCATCCAGAGCACATGGGTGATCTCCCATCCTCTTCTTATCTGGACAGGTTCCAAGGAACCATTCTTCTCACTGGTTCCTTGGTCTTTGCTGTGGCCTTCAGCTCCACTTTTGCAGAGCAATCTTCAGTTCACCATACCTACCCCAGAAGCCTCTCTTTGTGCACTTTCAAAACAAATATTTATATCCTTCAAAATCATTCTGCCTGTTTAACTTTCACCATTTATACTACTGCATAATTTGCAAGTATCTTTTTTTCACTGTAAAATTATACAGTAGAATATCCTTCTCTCACTCTATTTTTTCCATCGTATATCTGAATTTCCCACCAATGGCCTTTTTTATATGTTGCATTAGTGTTAACCCACACAGTTCTAAGTCACTCTATGAAATAATTATTTTCATTCAATAGTCAGCAGCTTTCTCATTCACTTTCCTTATGTTTACTTTCCATTAATTCTGTTGGAGATTAATCTACCTTTTTTTCCTACATAGGACTCATATTTTATGTTGTTGCAATTGTTCAAGTTTCACTCAACATTTCAGTTTCACTCATGATTTTAGTTTATTTTCATTCTCTTGCCCTATTTATCTATCTATCTATCTATCTATCTATCTATCTATCTATCTATCTATCTATCTACCTATCTGATCAATAGATTCAGGCTTAAACAAAGTATTTGAAGCAAATAGCTCTTTTTCTAACAGATACTTACCATTCTTATTTATTTCTGGGTCTCCAAATGGCACAAATGTTTTTTGCACACTCTCATTTTTATTCATGTCAACCAGCAAATTTTTTTTCACTTAAACTGTATTCACACAGAATGTTGCAGAATGTTTACCATTGTTTCTTGCATTACCACTAGAATAATAACATGCAACTACCATCAACCTATAGTTTTCTATTTTCATATGTAGGCACAGCAACATAGGTGGCACCAATTCATATTTTATAATTAACTTTCATTCATAAACTTAGACTTTCATTTCTCTGTCTGTATGTATCAGTTCCACTGCATAAGATTGTGGGATATATTCAGATCCCTTATACCACCAACTTACTTACCTTTCTTCCTACTTCCCTACCTTTCCTTAGCATTCTTCCTTTTACATTCTGAGTAGCAGCCTTCCATATGCCATGGTTGTTAGCAGTGCATGCAAAGTCTGTTATAGCTTTGGCCAATTGAAACTTTCACATATTGTTTTTTGGTGAGAAAGTGAATGATTAGTTTAGGTTACCAGTCTTGGTCACATCTACTAAAATAAGGTCCTGTAATTTTTTTGCATATTTTGGATAGTATGTCACAAGTACAACCAAGGCCCAATTCTAAGCTAAGAATGATCACACTATTCAATGTAGGCTAGAATTTTTAATCTAGAGATTGTCTTGCAAGCCAGCACTCTGTTCCCTGGATCCCACCAACTAAGATGTAGATAATATATACACTCACAATTCAGAGAGAGAGAGAGAGGGAATGTATTTATTCTATTCTTTTGACATTATGAGTTGAAGTGCATTTTTTAGTTATGATGTAATTTACAAACTCCTTTTTCCCTTTATTTTGTATGGTGGTCTTATATCAGTATTAACACAGCCATGTATATGGAGCTTTTTTCTTCCTTTTATTACTCAAAAGTACATTTAAAAGAATATATGGGAGTTTAAAATATAATTCTTCATATACTTCAATCTTTATTTATTTCTTTGAAAAGATTTTCTTTCAAAAGGATCTAATTTCTTAATCAGGAAGATTGGCTAACATCAGTCTACCACAAAATCTTACCTCTAGGAATATAGGAATATAGAAATAGCTATAAAGCCCGGCATAAAGTGAGAAGAGGAATTCTAATTATGTGCTTATACCTGAAGAGAAGGCACTTGCAGGTGAATGTTTGATTCTACCTCAGGACTGGTGCCAAACCCATGGTTCTCATGGCATCATCTTTCTTTTGGGAACTGAGTTTGTGAGCACACTATTATTTCATGTGGTTTCCAGAAAGCTCCCATTGTGGTTCTGCAATTGTAATGGGTGGTCCATTTTCTCATTTGAGGGAATCTTGTCTTCCACCTCCCAGTTCCAGGCTGAAGTCATCCTTACACATCCAGCCATAATGACATGTCTTTCTTCCTCCCCCTGGAGCCCTGGCAACCTGTTCCAGGAGCTTGTCTCTTCATGCATGCATTGCTTGTAACTGATCTTCCTTCACTACTCCCTCCTTTGTGAATCTAGGCACTGTAGCAATATGCAAACCTCATCACAGCTATTGGGAAAAGCACCTGGCTGCAAAATTGCTAGTAAGCTGTCATGCCACCTTCACAAACCGTAGGAGCTTTTTAATACAATACTGAACTGGCCCAAAATGAGTGGGAAGGTTTGGCATGTTTTCAGTGGATTTCTTTCCATTATTCACAATCCACCTCTCTTACAACATTGTTTCTTATAGCATCTTCTTTGATTATTTTTGCAACCTTCAGGAAAATCTATGATATAGAAATACAGAAAGCAGATTTTCAATGTGGGGGTGGGAAAACACCAAACAATTTACAAACCATTTTATTTCTTTTTATTGTATTTTTGTTCCTTCATAACCACTGGAAACTTCCAGGGCAGGTGGGGGGATTGATCAGATAGTATTCTTCACACCTCCTGTTGGTCAATCAGAGGGCTCATGGTATTCTCTTTCAGGACTAGGCTCACAATACATTTTAATGTCTGCAGAATACTCCAATAGCAAAGATTGTGTATTAATTCACACTGTCTTCCTGGGATTTTGAAGTGACAACACAGGTAATGTAGAAGGACCCTAATATGGAAAATCATTTAAATGGTGCCCCATGAGTCCTAAATGTTTTTTTATAATATAATTTTTATAATTTTATAATAATTTTATTAAAATTTCAATTAAAAAGATAAAAACTAATACAAACTAAAAAAAGGAATAAAAAGAAAAATAAAAAGTGCAGAAAAGAAAAAAAATAGAAAGAAAATAGAAAAGAAATAAGAATATAGTAAAGAAAAACAAAAGAAATATATAAAGAATTGACTTCCCCCTTCATTACAAGTATAAACAATTTTAGTAAATTATCACTTTCTATTAAAATACAACAAATGATCTCTTCTTCCCATATCCCATATCTCCCTCTTATCTATAAACAGATCCTTACAACCTTGTCATTCAGTCCTGATCAGCAAAAGTCCATTAAGGGCTACCAGAGATAACATATCTATTTTAACCTTGATCAGATAAACCAACTTTATATTTCTTCCTTTTACTTCTAACAATCTTGATCTTTAGTCCCTTCAAATCATGTCCTAGAACTTGATTTCTTTTCATTTTGTCTTTGTCCCTTCTCACAAAATTCTTCAAAATGTTAACAATATTGTAAATCCAATACAGTAAAGGTAGCCAACTTACTCTTTTGGTTTGTTATTTGTATATCCTTTTAATTATTAAGACATCAGCCAGCTTCATTTGTATATCCAGTTTAGCATGTTTCTCCATATCATTCTTATAGCTTGTCATTTTTAAATCTACTTTCAGATCAGTCTCAAGCTTATCCAGTAAATCTTGTTTCTCTTCCATATTATCTTTTAAACACAAACTATCTATAATGGCAGACATTCTTAAGATTAACTTCTGGGTCCATTGTTCAAAAATATCCTTCAGTACCTCTGATGTTAAGGCATTTTGCTCCATTGTGTATTAGTAAGTAAAATTTAATGTTCTTCTCCTTTAATTGTAATATTTTCTTCCTTCTGGTTCCCTCTGGTATCCAAGCTTCAAAGTCCTATTACTGTTTTTTAAAGAATTCAAAACAAAAGCATTTTCCCATGGGAAGAATTCTTATAATTAATTCTATAATCTTATTTCAAATCCATCTGGATTCTTAGTACATTTATAACTTTCTAAAATCAAAGTTCTTCTGCTGTTTATTCCAAAAGGTGGGGGGGGGGGGAGTAAGTCCTTAAATTTGTACTATACTCCTTTCTCTGATCAATGTTGAAAAGTTTTCTATAGTAATGCCAGCAGATCATTTCGTGGTATGAAAAAATGCACCCAGTTCATATACAGAAAACACTGTGATTTATACCAATTTATATAGGATTTCCCAAATCTAAAATAGGTAAGATGCGATCCTTTATTAGACTGGGAACCCTTGCAGAAGAAGCATATAGCCTATGACGTGGAAAAAGCTGATGTTATCTCCTGACCCAAGGCCCTTTATTTCACATTCTACTTGATTCAAGAGTACTTGCTTGAATTATGAACCTATGAGCTGAAAGTTATCTGCCATATAAATTTTGGACTCTTACATTTCTATTGTACCATAGATGGTACTGTACCATCTACAAGCCATAGATGAGAAACACATGATTGACCTCCCCCACCTTTTGTGGTCTAATATTATCTATGAATGGTTAATTCAGACTTACTTTATCCATGGAGGATAATGTTATCAAACATGAATAGCTGTATGCTAATAACTAATAGCTAATTGGCTAATCCTAATTAACTAACACTGATTGCTTTATATTGCTTACTTATTTCTAGAAGAAACAAGTTAATGCTGTTGTTTTCATTATTTCATATTTAGCTGAAGAAATCTCAGCCTTTTCTAGCAGTATTTCCTAGCCTGATACATTCTAAATGTGCTAGAATGGCTTTCCCCAAATTTCCATTCCATATGATGGCTGGTGTTCTTAGTGTTGATCCAGTATATCTGCAGAACATCAAGTTTGGGAAGTTTGGTTTAGCATGTGCTAGAAATGTTTGGTTTCAGAGTCAGATCTAAGAGTATATGGCAGAATTTCCTTGTTAAGTGGATTCTGGGCCTGTTCAGTATTAGAATGGAAATATTGATAGTCCTCGCTTAGTGACTGCTTCGGTCAGTGACTGTCTGTAGTTACGACATTGATGAAAATATAACCTTGTGACCATTGCCCACATTTACAACCTTCACAGGTCTGTAAAGCAAAGGAAAGCTGAAGTAAGTTTGCAAGCACAGTCACAGTTTCACTTAGCAAATGCTTTGCTTAACGACAGAGTTGCAGGTCCCAATTGTGGTTGGTAAATGAAGACTACCTGTAGGCCTTATAAAAACTATGTCTTCCACCTTGAGTTCCATTCATGGCAAAAACACTGGAATGTTATGAATGTGACTAAAATGTATTTATCAGTTGATATATCATAGGGTTTTCAGTGCTGATATGGGAAAACCATTGGGGATGAAAGCATATAATATTAAAGAACTTCACATTATTGTTTTGATATTAGCTTTTAGACTTAAAACAATGAATAGGCAATTTGCTTAAATCCTCTTGATTCTGAATGCATTTCCTTTAAAGTTCATCATTTTCCTGGTGGTGGTAGTACTACCAATGGTTTTCTTTTTTGATTCCATTTCTGGTATATTATCCTCACCTAAATGATGCCTCAATATTAGGGAAGATATTTTGGATCTTTCTTTCTTTCTTTCTTTCTTTCTTTCTTTCTTTCTTTCTTTCTTTCTTTCTTTCTTTCTTTCTTTTTCTTTCTTTTCTTTTTCAATTTTATTCCTATTCTCCAGTTCATCTGACTTCCATAAAAACCTCTTGCAAATGAAAAATGTACCCCTTCTTATTGTCACTCTGCCAAGCCACCTACATTTAATTATTTTCATCTTCTTTTCCTTTTTAAGCTCTTAATATTTTCTTTCCTGATCTCCTCTGAATTCCCAGTGCTCTTCAACATTTCGCTGTAAATAATCAGAACAGAATATTCCAGTTGCCATCTTGCCAGAAATGCAGAGAGCATCATTGTGCTTTATAAATTTACAATTTAACAATTTAACAAACAATTTAAATTTGTCAGAGCATCTAACAAACTTTTATCTTACATAAAGAAGATCTTAAGTCCCATACTGGAATGGAGGTAGAAAGAGATTGCCCAGTAAGGTATAAAGTATACAACATGGTATAAATTTGGTTAGGGAAGATTGTAGGCAGTTCCACTCATGTCTTTTTCAACTGTCATGATACACTGTTACATATTTATCATCCAGTTCTCACCTGTCCTACAAGATTAATTCCATCCATCCATTCACTCATTCATATACGCATATCTATTATATTAAAGTACTGGTAGTCCTCATTTAGCAACTGCTTCATTTAGCAAACATTCACAGTTATGATGGTGATGAAAAAGTAACTTTATGACCAATCCTTGCATTTATGACCTTCACAGGTCTGTAAAGCAAAGGAAAGCTAAAGTAAGATCATAAGCACAGTTGTGGTTTCATTTAGTGACCCCTTCGCTTAACAGCTGAGTTGCCAGTCCCAGTTATGGTTGTTAAATGAGGACTACCTATATAGTAAATGGGATTTCATTTTCTTCTCTGCATAAACTTCCTAGGTTACCTTTATATTGTTCTGTACCATCTTTCATGCAATGGAAGAGATTCAATTTGCTTTTTAAATATATAATTTAATTTTATTATCATTATTAGTCACATAGCCCCTATCCTTTTCCAGCCCACAAATGCTAACAGATGGTTAGTTGTACCTGGTCTCTCAAGGAATGGCAACAGGCATCTCCTATGACTTGCCCAGCAGCAGTCACTGCCAAAATGTTCTGCCTAGCCATGTGTTAATGTAAAGCACGCTTGGCTATTTTGCATGTTCCAAGTGCTGCCGGATGCTTCCTTCCATAATCAGTCTGAGCACTGCTGTTTCTCCTAATCTCCTCCTGCACTTAATTGACCAGTAGAGCTAGACATATGGAGGATCACATCACAAACCAAAATCAGCAGTTGTCAGAAGAAATTAACTCAAACAGGAAGCAGCAAAACAAGGGGTTTCTCTCCTTCTCATGTGCTGATGAAAGCAGTGACTATTAATATCCCCAGCTGTGCAGCAGACAGATGCCAATATGCTGAAGGGCAAGCCCTTTGCCCATCTCCTCATCTGCCTTGTGCCTTGAAATCCTACTAGTATCTGACTCACTAAATTGATCTCAAGGGTGGGTTTGCCAGAAATCACTCTGCCTGTATTAGTCTTTGTGATGAATGCATGGGCACCCTCTGACTTTGGACAGTGGATATTTCCTTATACATTTCTGGATTAAATTCAGGAGAGCAAAGGGCAATTATGTCTCTTCAACAACCATTCATCCCTGTCTTCATTATGATCCTGTTATTTGCCCATTTTCCAAGCCACTGGTATACTGGATGTACTGGAATTGTTTGATATGTTGCTTGCCATAGAAGTAAGGGACAAACAGCAGGATTGCCAAAGGTCAAGGTGAGTAATTCCGGATCTCTGCTAGAGGTTTAAAGAGCAGTATTTTAAGAGCTGCTCACATTAATCAGAAAAATTCTCCTGTTTGTTTGTTTTTAACAATTCTTATTTAATATGAAGTAAAATAATTTGTTTCCCACATTTTCTTCTAAAGGAGAAGAGAATTTTGCTGAAATTCACACAGACAAAATTCATGGGATCCATACAATATGCCAAACCGTGTATCCATGCTAACAAAACACAATTTTTGCTTTTGCATTGTGCATTATGTGAAACAAAACATATGACTTACTTCACACAACATGCTAGGACAATTATTGGGGTTCCACAATAATTGGAGAAAATGTATACAATATTGACCATTTCCATATGAACACTGAATGAGCAAATCTCTGTGGATGTTCTGGGCAGTGGGAAAATTACCATCAAGGGAATGGCTAGCAGGAATCTAGGCATTTGAGTCATGAAATATGTATGATTTTAGTTTTTATGATTGGTTGCAACAGAGGTAATTACTACCTCCCCAGATTGACAAATGTGCAATCTCAGTGTGACTCTTATTAGCACAGTTGTATTGCAGTAGCACTGTTAGAAGTATCATGCCCAGCATTTCTATGTTTAGGAAAATGCAAACATCCCAGGACCAGATGTTCCATAGTAAGAAATGTGAGCAAGGAGAGGCTGTGGTAAGCTTTAGACACTGTCTTCCCTATAACTCTGGCAGTGTTCCAGAAAAGGGATCTAAGGTCATATTCTGTTCTGTAAATGGTAAGAGCTGAAGCATTGTAACTATGAGCAATCTAATGAATATAAGTAATATTAACCCATCACATCTGAGTATTAGAATACCCACAGTGTTCTAGGGAGAAGTATGTCAGGATTGTAGTGTGAAAATAAGATATTGGTAAGATCCAGTTACCAATACAGAGAGAGACAAAAAAAAAAAAAAAAAAAAATAGCAGAGGGACAGTGCACAGTGTGAGAGAAAGCCTCTCATAGAATGCTAAATTGGAATAAAAGGAATAAATCATCATCATCCTTATTATCACCATCATTGACTGCTCAGATATGGCCGATGGTGGCTTAGGTCCTGGGATGAGGATTTGTGAAGTGCAGCAACTTGTTCCCAACACAACACTTACTTTTCTCATGCTAAAATGCCTCAAATTTGCTCATTAAGCTAATTGTTAATTGTGCCATGAAATATGAATCTTTTAACAGAAAATAAAGAAAAGCTTAGTATTAAAAATACAGCCCTGGGGAATTCATATATGTGTAATTTTATTCCTTTTAAGATTTTTTTTCTGCAAATAGATTTTCTTTTCTTTCTATTAATTTGACATTAAGCAAGGTTTTTTAAATGACATTAATGTCCCAGCCTGTTGATGGAGAATCCATACATGACTGTATAAAATTCTACTAATTTCATGAGGGCATAAACCCAGATGACATTTGAGAACCTTTCTTATCTATCCTGCCCATTTAATTTTGACAACATTGGTATTAGCCAAGGGTATGTGGAAAATGTACACTTAAATAAATAAAATAATAATAATAATAATAATAATAACAACAACAACAACAACAACAACAACACAAGGGGAAAGGGTAATTCTGTAAATTGATGAAATTTCCACTTAAGGATGCCAGCCTGTCGTTTAATGGTGGTTTGGGGCCATTTTTCAGATTTTGCATTAAAGATGAGTGTGAGGGGGGTTTAATTCAAACAAGCTTCTGACTCAGATTCCAACTCATGACAGATATAGATATAGATTAGATATAGATATACTGGATAGAGATAGAGATAGAGATAGAGATAGAGATAGAGATAGAGATAGAGATAGATGATAGAGATAGAGATAGAGATAGAGATAGAGATAGAGATAGAGATAGAGATAGAGATAGAGATAGAGATATGTGTGTGTATTCATATATATTCAAAATCAGTACAAGCATATTCATTTTGAGGGGAACTGTTAAGAAATGGAGGTGTGAAGATGCTTTGAAATTTTAATATCAGAACGTTGAAACCTAGCCATCTTATTAAAGTTTGCCATTTTGGCTCTTCACTGATTCCCATCTGCAGCCTGTTAGCCTTGGAGCACCCATTGCATGCTGGAGTGTCTTGTGTCACAGACAGCTTCATGGTCAGAACAGTCTGGTTTATTTTGTGTACACTTTTCATTTTCCTTCATTTACAACAGAGGGGTAAACATATGAAGTTACACTGATGCAGTAAGTCACATCCAGTAATTATATAACAGTACAGTAATGCTGTTATTATCAAGAGCATGTCACAGCATCGGTGTAAGGATTTGTTAAAGTAGCACAGAATTTAGGGCACAGTGCCATGATTCTGAACTGTGCACTGCAGTGTCCCAGGATGCCACAACAAACTCACAGGAGATATTAAAATTGTATGGCATCCATTAATTGAGAAGATTTGGGTATCTCTGGCACAGACAATGAAAATCAGCACAGGAGCTCTAACTAGCGGTTATAGCAATAAGAGTGGCATACATCAGCAATCCTCCTTAACTCAGGTGCCATACAGAAAGTTTTAACCTGGATGATAGTTTTGGCTAGATGCAAGTGGCCAACTTGATTAATTCACAGTTCTAACCAAGTTTCTCTAGTGGTAAGGAGAGACTTCTACATCTCTCTCTCTCTCTCTCTCTTTCTCTTTCTGATCAAATTATGCATGGTGCTAAAAAGGATTTCAGATGAAAAATTGGTGCCTCCTGTTTACTGTGTTCCTACAGAGAAGGCCAGAGCACATTAAACAAAACTGAAAGAGTCTATTTAGCGCTGATAAATATGATCTCGGTAAAAAAGAAATACTTAATGAATGGAATTCATTGCTACAGCCAGGCACTGACACTATGAATTTAGTAAAATTACAAGTGTGATTTTAAATTCTAGAAGCATCCAAAAGTATATCAAATGAAATTCAAATTTAAATATAATTTTCTATTTGGAAAGTAAATAATCTACAAGCAGTAGCAAATACATTTGTTTATCCATTTATTTTTAATAATTTAAACTGGCTTTTTATATTTTTCTATAGCTCACATGAAAAGAAAGATTTTTCCTCATTTAACTCTTTCAGTATTAGAGTTCTGAACACAGACCTTTTTTCCCTTAAAGATTTTTGAAAAAAGATATCCTCAAGAATATGTTTTTTTTTTCCCTCCGCTTGCAAAATTTTAAAGTTCTGATCCCAGAATTTTCAACCTGTAGAAGGCCACATGTCATCAAGGATAAACTGATGGGATTATGCTGAATGAAGAGAGCAGACACTCATCTTTATTCTCTCTCAAACTACTAACTCTTCTCTTTCTTCCTCTCTCTCACTTTCTATCTAATGCAATGTTGTCCAAACTTGGCCACTTTAAGATGAGTGGACTTCAACTCCCAGAATCCCCCAGCCAGGACAACACTGGTCTAATGTAATCTCTCTCTCTCTCTCTCTCTCTCTCTCCTCCCCCCCCCTCCCTCCCTCCCTCATGGTGAAGGAAGAGACTGTTAACACTTTGAGAAACCTAAACTGCTTGGTTGCAGAAGGCTTTTGATATTAAATGAGGCATGTATGAAAATTGGAAGAGAACTGATATTATCCCTTCTGTTCTAAATTCACTTTAAGTCTCCTACCTTTACAAGCATATATTTTCTTTTATCTTCATTTACAGAGTGCTTTATTAAATTTAATATATTTTTATACCATTCCATGAAGTGTTTTACAATCAAATGACCATGGGTTTGAGCTTTACATTAAATGTATTGAATGTGAGGATTTTGTTGCTTATTCAGTATCTTTTCATTAGATTTATAGCCCATCTTTCCAAGTCAGTACATATTCATTGCCAATCTTATCAATATAGTAACAAACCTGTAAGTAGGTAGGGCTGAGAGATAGTTTCTGGGCCAAAGTGACTCAGTGAGCTTTCGTGGATGAATGCAGATTTGACCCTGGGTCTCCTCAATCATTATCTATCACTTTAACTGCTAACTCAATGCTGTAGCCTCCCTGATTTCCCCATCAGAAAAGTTCTCAGGAAATGAGGCCTCTCCATAATGTCTCCCTTTGGAAATTAGCTGGGGAGATGCAGACAGTGGTAGAAATTAACATATAATAAAATACAACTCATTCTCATACATCTCTTAATCATGTTATAACTAACAAAGGTGTAAGAACCTGTTACACCACCATTAGGCCAAAATTATCTTTTCTATGGAAGGCAAAAAAAAAAAAAAAATCCATTTCATTGGATGAATATGATCAAAAATTATTGGAGAACAAAATTATGCATTAAGCTATAGGCATATATCAGAACTACAAAATGGAAGTTATGATTAAAACAATACATTGCCTTCAAATCTTTGAAAGGGCTTATCCAATGTCACTTCTAGAAGAAGGAAAAAAACAAAGCAAAGCAAAAGTCTTCTTTTTCAGCCACTCCACACAAACACCTTCTTGTTTGCTTTATCTTGCTTCTCCCAGAACTAGATTTTCCTTTCCAAAAAAAGCTGCTGGGCCACAATAACACATGACTGAATATAAATGTGCACCACACCTAAGTGGCATGTTTGTGTCTTCTAGCAAGAATTAGCATGCATGAAAACTATAGGGGGAAAAAAGGTGACAGCTGCTTTCCAGAGGTGTATACCAGGACGGCTTGTTACATTTCATAGTTGGCAATGAATGCAGTGGCAGATATTGGCAGATGTGACTAGCACACCTCCAGGTGATGCAATAAACTGTCACAACACCATATCTCCATTCAGCTACTGGGTTTCCAAGTTAGACTTTCTAAACAGGATCAGTTCAATGGACTTACAGCAAAAATATTTTTCAAAGACAAACCTCAGTGCAATTGCATAGTGTAAAACCTAAGAGTGTTCTATCATACAAGAATATTTTTTAAAAATAGAATCAAAAGTAAAAGAAAATCTCTTCAACACAAAGCTGTCAAAGATCAGATGTACTCTATCAAAATATGTTGAACCACTCAGCACTTAGCAGGCTATGTTTAAGATTTCAAGTTTATAATTCAAGCTCTTCTTTGTATCATATGTTAATATCCTTCTTCTCTTGGGCAGAAAAGCAAAACAAAAACAAGTACTTGTCCCCCTGAAAACTTAATATATTGGTTTTTTTTTTTTCTTCTTCTTCAAATGCCTATAGCAACCCCTTGATTATATAACAACTCTTCCCATATTTAATCAGTCCTTGTATATTAGGAGACTGAAGTGCATAACAACTTTTCCAGGCAGAAAACAAAACTCAGTTTGCTCTAGCTGTCTTCCTCACCTGTCCTACCCTTATGAATTCTCCTAGGTGGGCTGGAGGAAAGTGGACCTAGGGAGGAGGGAGACCCACGGTGTCAGCATCCACCTGCCTGCCTGCTCACCCTCTCCCACAGAAAGTCTTCTAATCTTCTTTGTAGGGAAAGGTTGTGAGTGAGGCACTGAGGCAAGTGAACAAACAGATAATGGCTATTGTAGGGTGGCAAAGAGTTGGAGAACTGAATATCCCATGAGCTACAAGCCTGAGATCTCTCCAGTGGCTCATCAATGTTCAATATTGGTTTGCATTCAGAAAGCCACTGTGGGTTGGAGAAACCTGTCACTGAACACCTGACTGTCTCAGACAACCGTTCTCTTTGACAGTTCCTTAACTTCCATACTAATCAACCAAATGCAAGTTTGGCCTGAGCTATTACTCATAACCAAATATCATTTGGCTCCAGCCTGCTGAGTAATAGTAAAAAATTGCAGGTTGCATAGTGAGATAATCCCATCTTTTATATTCTTTCTGTAACAACGGTCATTACACTGATGCCTGAACCTGTAAATAATATATGCATACTGTGCTTTTCATCAAAGATCTGTTAGACAAAGATGAATGAAATATCATCAGTAATCTTAATGTAAGAATAAAGGAGGCAACTATTGCTTATCAGTAGTTGTCACTGGCATCCTGGACATTTTTTTAAACCCCTCTTTGTAGGTCATGATTTAGGTCATCTACAGTTGTTCCCGTTCTATCTAATTATCCTCTAAGATGGAATCACTCAAGCGATTTACTTAAGTATAGATCTTTATGGATTGTAAGGAAGGTCTGAGGTTATTATTATTATTTATTTTGTTTTGTTTTTCATACTTGAACTGGTATCATGTACAAAGTGATCTGCTAGCAATTTTGTGTCTATGAAATCAAACCAAAATTCAGTACTGTACTTGTGGCCAAAGCATGTTAAAAAAAAAGTTTCTATTATGTTCTTCACTCCAGTTGTATAGTGAAAATAACACCAACAGAAAACCATATTAGGAATGTCCTAAGAAAAGGATAGGATAAGTATGCCAAGCTCCTTGTTTTCTTCCTTTCCTTTCCCTTCCTTTCTATTTGGTAAGAAGTTTGGTATAGATGTGTAAATCAGGCAAAATCAATTTTGAAGGGTCGATTCAATACAAACTTGAAATCTGATTCAATTAAATGCAGAAAGCATTTCTACATATGCATCTAATTGATATAGTCTTCCCTAAAATATATAATACATGCTTTCTTGAAATTCTTATTTAAATTCCAGAATCATTTGAATTTCCTGGGAAAAAAATGAGGGAATAGCAATATTTTGGAATAAATTAAACTTTGTCGTTATATGTGACATGGCTAATTCCATGATGACAAAGTAACTAAAATAGAATTGCTGGACATGTTTCAGTGCTGGGCTATGCTATATTTCAAGGGGATTCCTCTTCTCATGAAATAGTTAGTTATAGCTGTTGTGCAGGTATGTAGCTTTTCTATTAGAATAAGGTGCTTTGAATAACTTGCCATGCTGAATCTAGAATTAGAACCAAGTCTAGAAACTTCATAAAGTCAGATCCAGGGCATACTTCTTTATGTATGCTACTAGGTCATGGGTAAGCAATCTGTAACTACCATAAAAGAAACCAAAATTGTTAATTTTCTTTTAACCCTTAACACTGTTTATTAACTTTGGTTGCCTGGGAATATTGTTCCTGTTTCTCATTTGCCTTCCTTAGTAGATTGCAGTTGCAGTATTGTGCTTTAAACCAGCAGCTTCAGTAAAGTGTCTGGTTATAATGGTTCAAATCAAAACCCCATCCTTATTCAACATCATAATCCATCCCTCAGTCAGTAACCTAGCAATAACTACAAACAACAGTTTTCTTCTGCAGGACCACTTGGCCAATCACAAATTAAATTAAATTAAATTAAATTAAATTAAATTAAATTAAATTAAATTAAATTAAATTAAATTAAATTAAATTAAATTAAATTAAATTAAATTAAATTAAATTAAATTAAATTAAATTAAATTAAATTAAATTAAATTAAATTAAATTAAATTAAATTAAATTAAATTAAATTAAATTAAATTAAATTAAATTAAATTAAATTAAATTAAATTAAATTAAATTAAATTAAATTAAATTAAATTAAATTATGGTAGTTACAGATTGCTTACCCATGACCTAGTAGCATACATAAAGAAGTATGCCCTGGATCTGACTTTATGAAGTTTCTAGACTTGGTTCTAATTCTAGATTCAGCATGGCAAGTTATTCAAAGCACCTTATTCTAATAGAAAACTCCTGTGATACACAGCACAAATTCATATTTACTAACTAAACAGGGCACAGTTTCTGTTTTAAAAATAACATTTGTTTCAATTCTGTTGTCATCTTAGTAGCACTTAGACAAAATTAGAAGGAAGAGGCTGAGTCACATCTGAATACTCAGTTTCTTGCCTTTTCTGTAGATTTCTAATTTGATGTTAAAACTGAGCTGATTCACACAATCATTGGAAATGTGGTAGCTGTAGGATGCCTACTTCAAACTCAGGTCTCTTACCACTCAACTTTAACATCTACATGAAACCACTGGGTGAGGTCATTTGATAGCACAGGGAGCAGTATCATCAGTATGCTGATGGTACTGAGATAGATAGATAGATAGATAGATAGATAGATAGATAGATAGATACTGGCTCTTAGCCAGTTTGATGATGCTGTTGAGGTGTTGGCCCAGTGCCTGGAGGCTATGAGGGTCTAGATGGAGAGGAACCAGCTCTGATTCAACCCCAGCAAGATTGGGTTTTTGGCCCCCAAGAGTCTGGCAGTGTCTCACCTTTGACCTTCTATGAGGCTTGCACCTCCCCAGGCAGAGTTGGTGTGCAATTATTGGGTCCTCCTGGACTCATAGCTCCTACTTGAGAAGCAGGTGGTAGCTGTGGCCAGGGGTATCTTTGCATAGATTCATCTTGTGCACCAATTGTGTCCATTCCTGGACAGGGAGGCCTCACTCATAGTCATTTATGCCTTGGTCATTTCCTGGTTGGACTATTGCAACGTGCTGTATATGAAATTGCTCTTGAAGACCACCTGGAAGTTACTACTGGTCCAGAATGCGGTGGTGTATGCTGTGCTGGGCATTTTTCAGTTTGCCCATATCACATGGCTGTTGCCTGAGTTGCACTGGCTCCCAGTTTCTTTCTGGGTACAATTCTAGCTGCTGGTTATCACCTTTAAAGTGTTGCATGGCATGGGACCAAGTTAGTTGCAGGCCCACCTCTCCCTGAGAATATCCCCACCAGGTTGGACAGAGTAGACATGCTCCAGATCCCTTCTCTTAAATGTTGCCATGTTGTAAGACTAGGAAGTATGCCTTTTCCATAACAGCCTCTGTCCTGTGGAATACCCTTGCCCCAGGGATATGACAGGCCCCCACCCTTTTAGCCTTCCAGAAAGCTGTAAAGTGTTGGATCTTCCCCCAGCAGCTGGGATAGGATTGGATGGAAGCTTACAGATGGTTTTGTTGGAAACATCCAAGGATGATGGCTGAGGTGGCAGGTTTTTGTGTTGTGTTATGTTATGTTACGTTACGTTACGTTACGTTGTTTTAGTGCTGTTGTGAGCCACCCAGAGATGTATTCTAAGGCAGCCATGCAAATCCTATAAACAAACAAACATGTAGAGGCTTTGGTAATATCCTTTAAACCTGATTTGTTTTTTAAAGGAAAGTGCTTTTCTTAGTATGTGGACAAAGTTACATAGTTGTCCATTTTGTAGGAATAAAGCCTACTAAAAAGCCTACTAAAAAGAACTACACTAATGTTCTTCTAACATTTTATTAATTGAATTAAACCACTAATTACTGCTAAATACCTGTAAAATTAGGTATGCTATTTACAAAATTAATTGATCCCCATCTGCCTGTATCAACCATTCTCTGTCACACAAACCCAAATCTTTCTCTCACATAGAAAAAAAACATTCCCTTACCTTATTCCTGGAGAAACAGGAAGATGATGGTCATGATCATAATGATAATCATGATGATGATGGGATGAGGACGAGGAAGAGGAGGGTGGAGCGATGGATGGATGGATGGATGGATGAGGGCTAAAGGGGTAACTGGGAACTGGGGAGGGGAAGAAAGGGAAAAGGATAATAACATGGGGAAAAATGATACAAGAAGAACAGGTGATTACAAGGAAAGAAAAAGAAAGAAACCCTATTTAGATGTTATAAAAGGGTTAAATTCATTTATTTATGTGCACCATCAAGGATAGCTGCTGCCATTTATACCTACTTTGTTTTCAACAGTTCTGTCTATACATGTTAGTGAATGTAGATAACCAATCAAATTACATTGTCTGTCCTGGTAGCAACCAGCTTCCAACAAGGACATTCTCCAGAGAATAGCTTCCAAACTCTTTGGAATTGATTCTGAGGCTCTTGAGCTTTATCACAACTCTTATCCAGTTTCTAAATCAATTCCCATCTGAATATTTAAAACGAAAGCTTTAACATCTGAAACAATATTGTTAAAATAATCACATCTCCAAAGTGACTGAAATTTCCAATCATATCATACGAATGTGTATTTTGGTACCCCTCCTCTTATGATAAGGGTTTCAACAAAAGATACAAAGCCAAGCCAAGGCTGCTGCATTTTGTATTCATGTCTATTAGGAAGGCCACAGAACAAGTTTTTTCTTTTCCTTGTTATGAAAAAACTAGAAACATGTTTTAAAAACTCTTTAAGCTGTAAGGTCCCAAAAGGTGATAGCTCTAGTTTTCTTTATAGACAACAAAACTAATCTGTTTATATGATTTATAAGACTCCCCTAAGTAGGGACCACATGATATCTCATCTCAGTGGGAAATTGCTGGGAGCAGGATAGTTGCAAGTTGTTATTAGTCAAATAGCATTGTCTATCCAAACTTCACCAGCATCTGCCAGTAGCTTGCTTCCAGGGTTTTCCCATTCTAAGATCTGCACATTTCTTCATTCAGTTCTGCATAATGACATGTGTTTGGGAATTATACATCCTAAAGGACAAGGACCGTGGATGTTTTCCATCAGTGGTTCTCTAGTACACATTCTAAGACAATGTATACAGTATTTTTAATTACTATTGGGTGAATTTGCTTTTGATGAAGGTGGCTGTTGGAAATAAAGGGGGGAAAAAGGAAATGAAAAGCACTTGAATACTTGCAGTCTGCAATAAGTCATGGCCAGATTCACATTTTGTGTCAGGCTCCCTTAACTGGGACTCAGTAATAAATTAGGGCTTCTTCCTTCCACCTTTCTAAATTATTGGCTTGCTGTCTGGGTACTTAGCATGGTGCTTGGTGAATATGACACTGAATTATTGTACTATGTTTACAATAGAGCCCTGTCTAGTCTGGGAACTGCTGGTTTCCATTTCATTCCATATATTCAGAAGTCACCTTTCTAAAGGAATCCTGGGATCTGTCATTTCTTTCTACCCAATATTTTCAGAACATCAAGCTCTGTGCCACAATGAAGCTTTCCCAGCATGATCAGGAGTCTGGTTTTGGGCAAAGATGTCCCCCAATACTCAGAATTCTAGATCTTCCTTCTTAGTTATACCACCACCTTTGGCAAAGTATGAGCTAGGATGGGGGGGCAGCAGGGCATATAGCTCATGTTATAAACAGTCAATGAATCTATTTTCTCTACTAACTTTGATACCCTTTATGGTATTAAAAAATAAACAAACAAAATCCCCGCAATTTGAGTGAGGACACTTGAGTGAGCCAATTCCTTGATTTCTCAAGTGGTTATCTGAATAACTGCTGTACTACATCAGATAGAAAGGAAGATATGTGGTCCTGCCCACGCATGTAGAGTGAAGTAAAATTTTGTAGACACCAAATCTCATTGTAGCTTTTGCAGTGGTGTTAATTATTGTGTGGGTAGGGGTGAAAGCTTGAAAATGAAAAAAAGTGAGATTGGAAAGGATGAAATTCAATCACACAAAACATCCCTAAATGCCATATATTTTATATTTAGCATAATTGCTTTGACATTTTTTGATATTTGATCGAGTGAATGAAAGATTAATTGGTCTCCTTTATGAACAGCAATGTCATTGGGTAAACTTTCTGTGGAATTACTCCATGTGAAAACATGAAATATAAGTTGGATTTGTCTGCATCTATGATGTCACACCCTCTATTTTCAGTGCTCAGAGGTAAATGTTGTTGTTTGTGTGGCTAAGAAATATAGAATTATAGAAAAGTATAGAGACAGGACAAAATTCTGAGTGAGTCTAACCATTATATTTGAGACAAAGACAAATTTTAAAAGTAGGGTAGGTTCATGTAAAAGAAGACAGACCTTTAAATAGAACAGAAGTAGAAGCTGTAAAACTCTTTCCTTTAATCACCTTTCTTTGAAATAATAATAATAATAATAATAATAATAATAATAATAATAATAATTATTATTATTATTATTATTATTATTATTATTTATTAAATTTATATGTTGCCCAACTCCCAGCGACTCTGGGCAATTTACTCTCAAGGAAACCTATTTTTATCACTGCTTCAAAAACGTGATGATTCCCTGTTGTGTCTGTCCATTTTCTAGCATCTTAAGGACTAGGACATCTGCAAATTAGGATTCATTGTTAGAATAAAATAGTCAACAGGAAAAGTAACATAACTCCATAATTATTGTTGATGGTCATGATTATGAGAACTATCATTAATGTATAACTTGACATTAAATTTGCTATATTTTTTGCTTATATTCTGGTACAAAAGACTGTCCTATAGTTATAACAGTGGATTGTACTTGATGTTGTTCATTTGCTAGCAGAGCAGAAATGCTAGAGGAATGGGTTATCTCTTCCCCCACCTTTGCCTCTTCTTGGCTTTCAAATCAGCTTTGGAGTTTTTGTGGGAACCTGTGAAACAGTATTAATGGCATACATAAAGGAAAGGAGGAAAACTGGGGAAAGTCATCTTGAGAAGCAGAAGCCCGCTTGCATGACATTAGATGAAGATCAGCATCTAGTGCTGGCTGTTCTGATAGAAATTAAACAAAATTGCTATCTTTTTTACTGTTTTTTATTACCCTAATCCTCATGCTCATCTTGATTCTACTGAACAGACAGTAAAGATTTTATGTAGTTTCCTTCCCTTGCCCTTCCATCCAGCAAGGGATGGAAACTACATAAACAAACCTACCCTGTGTTTGTGCAGTTGATCTCCAGTATAAGTTGCATTATGCAAATTGCTCTTTTGTATGAAGACATGAACTGTTCAAACAAGTGTTTGATCTTTCTAGACTACTAGAAGAGGGTCTCCCATAGCACTTGCTACCTGATATCATTTAACTGGAGGCTGAGGCTGTGACCTTTTGTATGCAGATCTTGTGTTTTTCTTACTTCCTCTGCAAAAATCACTGTTTCCTTGTGTCTGTAAATAATACTGCCAATACTTTTCCCCAAGGTCTTTAAAATAATTTCTAGTAATGGCTTTTTTATGTTGGTAACACAGAACATTTTTTTCTCCCAGGTTTGGGTCTAACTGCTTTGAATTTGATTACCAAAATATACTTCTCTTCCTCTTTAATTTTTTAAGATGGGAGAAGGGCAGTGGTTCTTTGTAAGCATTTCATCAGATGCCTATATAGCCTTGATACCAACAGTGCTAGGTAAGCTGTAGAAAATCAATATATTATTTGACTGGATGGTTTCAGAAAGGAAATAGTTACTGGTGTTAAGAATATATTAGTGATTGTGGATGGATGAGTGGGTGGGAATTGGCTGTGAATCAATGATGCCAGATTCTGTTAAAAAAAAATGAATGCCACAGTACATGTCCATGTTGATGCAGGTTATTGTGAGAATCTGTAGTAGATCCCAGGAATCAATCTATACTTCCAAATCATCCTGATTATCCTGGAGAAGGTCTACCTACTATATATGAATATTAGGAGTCAACACTGACTTGATGGCACATAATCAATCAATGCTTCTGAATGGCCATGTATGGGATTATATGTTCCCATTAACTTTCAAGTTTGGGATCTTATTCCTGGTCATAATTGTGATTTTTTTGTTGTTGTTTTTTACATTCATACTCATCCCCCCCCCCCCCCCCCCCCATATTTGCAGGATAGCTTACAAGTGACAATTCCAATAGAACATATGCATTTTTAAATTCAGCAATATAAAATAACAGTATAAAGCCTTTAGGAGCATCAGATGAAATGTCCAAGTTATTAAAAATACCTCACAAAAATAGGAGAAAATCTGGCACAAAAATGGCATAAAACCAAGGCAAACCTTGATCTAATGCCTTGTGTGTAACATTTTATCAATAGAAAAGTAACCATCCAAAACACCTCAGATGATCCAGGTAGTAAAAACTCCCCTCAGAACTGGGTATATAATCCAGAAACTCTATGATCGTGTTCACAAAACTCGAAAGATCTGTGTAATGATGTTCTAGGCTTTCTTTCCCTTTTGCTAGATTACTGTTTTTAAAAAAGGCCACATCAATTCACACCCAAACAAACGCTATCTGAATCCACATTCAGGGTGATTTTCCTATGTTAAACAGATGCTGTTGGAATCACTGGAAGATCATCTATAGCACTGGTTGCTCAGTCTGATTTTTTATCTTCATAAACTGTTAAGTTAACCTGCATTATTTTCAAGATAGTTACTGATGTTAAGAATATAAAATAGCAGAGAATAATTCAATTCTGTTATGAAGTTCCAGGGAATTGCCATTTATTTTCAGAAGTTAACCTCCCTGATAATTTTGGTATCTAATCAGTGTTTGCTTGTTTTTAAATACAATTGACCATTTCTGAAATTTTTGTTGGATTCCTTAATAAATGTACTGAATTAGACATTAGAATTGATTTAGTCTTTTTGCTAACCTCGGAAGTAGTCTTTCTTATGTTACAGACTGCTGGAGGAGGGGGGGTACAGTTAGTTCTTAAGGGGAGAAATGAAAGTTCTAGAAAAGGACATATCTATCTTGGAAATATGTAACAAGGTGGATCTGACAGCCTGTCCCACCTTGTAAGACAAATGCACTTTGTGTCACTTTAGTATGATCAGAGACAGTCCAGCCAGCTGTCTTATTGGAAATTGGAAGAAAAAAATGCAGAAAAAATAATGGTGACTTAATCAGGTTCAGACCATGGACAGGATTGGAGAAGACATCCACCCACTCTCCTTCTGCTCCATTTCACTACAAATATATCCATTGGGGTAGAGGTGAGTAAAAATAAAATGAAACAGCCCAAGCAGCAACTACATTTGTGGAATTTCTGTTTACATAAACATTTAAAATCTTGTTTCATTTATTTTCTAAAAAGTTGGTCTTTTAATAATGTATTTAAGTACTATATATTTTTCTTATAATAATTGATGTTACTTGAACATGATTAAATGTTGAGGTAGGATCTATATACGTTTATCTATGCTTTAAACCAACAATTGAGATGTAAATATTCAAGTGGGGAACAAGTCTAACGTGGATTTAAAAAGAAAACATGTTTTTCTTTTTCAAAAGAAAAATATGTAAAGAATTTAAATGTAACCATATAGCCAGCTGATTAAACTCCAACATATAAGTCTATAGTACTTTCCATGTACAATAGACTTCACTTTATCTGGAATAATATTATAATCTAGTGGAAGATGTAAAACTGTAGATCATAAAAACCTCACCCAATTGTAATGGATTTCTGTGCTGAATGGAAAGATAAGCAGTTTAACTTTACAGCTTACGTTCAACCTGCTGTTTATTTATATATATATAAAAATTCCCCTCTCACCCCTATGGGTGGTATGTGTCTTCCTCAATCTCAGGTCCTCTACAGAGGCCTGGGAGTTTGAGGGTTCTGCGCAGTATCTTAGCTGTTCCTAGCACTGCACTCTTCTGCACAGAGAGCTCTGATGTTGTTCCTGGGATCTGTTGGAGCCATTCTCCCAGCTTAGGAGTCACGGCCCTGAGTGCTCCTACCACCACTGGGACCACTTTGGCCTTGACTTTCCACATCCTCTCTATTTCCTTCTTCAGGCCCTGGTACTTCTCCAGCTTCTCATGCTCCTTCTTCCTGATGTTGCTGTCACTTGGCACTGCTACATCTATCACTACCGCTGTCTTCTGGTGTTTGTCTACTACCACGATGTCTGGCTGATTGGCCAGTACCTGCCTGTCTGTCTGGATCTGAAAGTCCCACAGGATCTCCATGACCTTCTGTGGAATCTCCCATCTGGACTTGGGGGGTCTAGCCCATATGCTGTGCAGATATTCCTGTACACAATGCCAGCTACATGGTTGAGCCGTTCAGTGTATGCTGTTCTTGCCTGCATCTTACACCCTGCCACTATGTGTTGGACTGTCTCTGAGGTCTCTTTGCACAATCTGCACCTTGGGTCCTGTGTGGTAGACCCCTGCGTCTATGGATCTGGTGCTTAGTGCCTGTTCTTGTGCTGCTATGACCAGTGCCTCAGTGCTGTCTCTTAGTCTGGCCCTTTCCAGCCACTGATAGGATTTCCCAATGTTAGCCACCTCAGCTATCTGTCGATGGTACATCCCATGCAGGGGCTTGTCTTGCCATGGTATTTCCTCCACTTGAACTTCAACCCATGTCTGCTGCTGCCCCTGGCATTCTCTCAGCAGCTCATCTTTGGGTGCTATCTTACTGATGTACTCCTGGATACTCCGGTTTTCGTCCAGGACAGTGGCTTTGACACTCATTAGACCCCGCCCACTCTCTTTGCACCTGGCATACAATCTCTGGGTGTTGGACTTGGGGTGGAAACCTCTGTACATTGTGAGGAGCTTCCAGGTCTTCACATTGGCAGCCTCCATGTCTTGCTTTGGCCAGCTCACTATACCGGCAGGGTATCTGATGACTGACAGGGCGTACTTGTTGATGGCATGGATCCTGTTCTTCCCATTGAGCTAGCTCTTCAGGACCTGTCTTGTTCTTTGGTGGTACTTGGATATTGCTATCTTCCTTGCCTCCTCATCATGGTTCCCATGTGACTGTGGGACACCAAGGTATTTATAGCTGGTCTCTATGTCTGCTATGTGGCCCACTGGTAGTTCCACTCCATTGGTCTTAACTACCTTCCCTCTCTTTACTATCATCCTGCCATCCTCCAGTCTGAATGGCATCCCAATATCCTCACTGTAGATCCGTGTCAGGTGGATCAGTGAGTCAATGTCTCGTTCACTCTTAGCATACAGCTTGATGTCATCCATGTAGAGGAGGTGGCTGATGGTGATTCCACTCTTGAACCTGTACCCATATCCAGACCTTGTGATTATCTGGCTGAGGGGGTTTAAGCCTATGCAGAACAGCAGTGGGGATAGTGCATCACCTTGGTATATGCCACACTTGATGGCCACTTGTGCGAGCTGTCTTGAGTTGACTTCCAGTGTTGTCTTCCACAGTCCCATTGAGTTCTTGAGAAAGGTCCTTAGTGTCCTGTTGACTTTGTATAGCACCAGGCATTCACAGATCCATGTGTGTGGCATTGAGTCATAGGCTTTTCTGTAGTCTATCCAGGCTGTGCTCAGATTGGTTTGCCTAGACCCTGAGTCTCAGGCGATTGCTCTATCTATGAGTAACTGGTGTTTTGAGCCTCTGGTGTTGTTCCCAATGTCCTTCTGAGCTGTGCTCATGTACTGGCTTATATGGTCTTGTAGCTTGGCAGCTAGGCTGCCTGATAGAACTTTCCATGTTGTGGGGAAGGAGGTTATTGGCCAGTAGTTGGATGATGCTGTTCCCTTGTGAGGGTCTTTCATGATCATACATATATGATAGGCAGATGAAGCGTTAGGGAGTCTTTGCCCAAGGACCCCTACTGGTAAAGTAGGTACCAGCAGGGATTCAAACCCCAGTGTCCAATGTCATATGGCAGTGCTCTACTACACTATCCTGTGTGTGTGTGTGTGCATGCATACATATTTTAGACTCTGTACGTGATCCACTTCATCCTGAAAATCCTTATTTAATTTCAACCCTACTATAATATCTGTGGCAGTGGAACATCTGTAGCAGAATTTTCAGTCTGGGTGATTCTTGTTTCATGTGAATCCATAGTTAAGAGTTTTAGCTCTGCCACATTTTAACCTATAAAATCATGTCCCTGATTCCTCTCTGCTACTTTCTCTGTTGCTTTTTCTTATGACTCAGAAATAAATCAGCTCCAGCTTTCAGCTATTATTCAACTTCAGGATGCTGATGCCGTTTTGATGAGGGGAGACGTGATCCTTGTTTCCTCTGTCTTCTTGACTTTGGATCCATAATTTGCCATTACAGAGCAGTAACTTGAAGAAAAATAAAAGATTTTTTCTGCCTACCATTAAAGTTAACCTAGCAGTGAACCATACCATACCTGCATCACCGTACAAAAATTCTTAGTTTACTACTTCTGACTTTTTCCAAGTGTTGTGTAATGTTGAATAGCATGATGGGTAAGCATGTATGTAAATGAAGGAGAAACTGGGATGGGGTAGAGAGAATATAAGCCCAAATGTTCAATAGTAAACTCTACTGATTTGGAGTACTTTATCATCTGTATTATCTTGGCAACTCAGATGTGAATGCTACACACTCATCAGTTGCAAACGCTGGGTAGACATTGTTGAGTTTGCAGTAATTTAGATTCTTCCACCCATGAGAAGATTGGATCTTAAATTCTATTTTCCAGTTCTATGATTCTATATGCTGAAAAGTATTTAAATTTAACTAATACAAGAATCTGGTAAGAGCCTCAGTTAAAAACCAGAAAAACAAAAAGGGCACCTTTGTGGATCATCTATGCTGAGCTCATTAGGGACTGTGAGTTTATTCCAAGAATGTTTGCTTTTCTCCAACTGTGCTTTTACTGATATCAAGATCTGAGAGCAATATCTGTAACATTGCTCTCCCTGTGAAATATCAGCAAAAGCAAGTCGACTCTTGTACGGATTGATTCTAGTTAAAAAATGTCAGGAAAGTGCTTCATGTTTTCAAAACTACCTCAGCGAGAAGAGCCAAGTGGTGAGTCACATAAGCCAAAGTTTACTATTGTGGCAAGCCCAACAGGAGAACTGCAATTCAATCAAATATTTCTGTAGATGTCAAAAACCAAGGAAGCATAACTTACTCCAACTGAAGTTTGGCAGTTCTCTGTGAGTAAATAAATTTAGACACAGTCATCATTTTTGCCCTCCCAGCTCCCTGTCCTATTTTCTTCGCCTTTGTTTTTCTACATTTTTATCTTTCTTCCGTATTTTCTACTCTTTCATCTCATTGTCTACATTAAAGCCATGTCCCTCCTACATGTTTTTATTCGTCTTTCCCTTGCAAGGTATTCTGTCAAGATTTCCTTTATGTTATCCTATTTTATTCCATTTAGTTCTTCATTTTTCATCTCTCACCCACCTAGACATTTTATGCAAGTCTAATAAGGTCGTCCTGACATACACTTTGTGTGAGTTTTTAAAGTATGTTTGACTGGAATAATGCATTTTCCTCCCTTTTCATGTTGGGATGCAAACAAATCTTGACAAAGGTATTAAGAATATAAATGGATCAGTTCCATTCTTCCTTAAGTAAGCTTCTGCAATTTCTGTCTCTTTCTTCCTCCCTGTTATTTGTACAGTTACTGCATTATACCCACAAAAGATTTTTTTTCTAAGGTGATGGATTCAAACTTATTACTGTCACTTAGGCCTCCATGCAATTTACATGATGTGAATATGTGAATAGAAGAGACAAGAAGATGCAAGGACTCTATAAAACAATCACTTCCATTTAGATTAACATGTGTATGATATTTGGTGACTGAAATATATCACAGCAGGATAGGACTCAGTCCTTCTTTGTTCAGGAATCAGTGCTATCTGGCAGACCTTCATGCAAAGGGATTGTATAAGCAGCAGATAAGATCCACAACAGCAGTTGAGGATGATTATTAGAATAAGAAAATTAACAGCTAGCAGTCTATTAGAGATGAAGGACAAAATGGTTCTCCTGAACTCATATGGGTTAGGTTCACATCATAAGGAAAATGTGTTTGAATCCAGGATCTCCTCTTACTAAGCTGGCACAATGATTTTTTGTAGAAGGGTAGCTGAATAGCTGTACCCTCCTTTAGAGTAGCCATGCACCAACCACTTCATCTGTGAGCCAATGATGAAATTCATATGGCAGAAGAGTGCTATTTAATCTATTTTAAATGTATTGGTCATGCAACTTATGTGGATGGATACATTAATGCATAATTAGTGATGGCTGATTTATTTATGTATCAATTCAATTTATATAGCTGTCCATCTCAAATACATGACTCTGGTTGACCCACAACAATTAAAACTATATAAACAACAACAACAAAAGAAGCTTATATAACGACAATATAAAAAAACCTTACAACAGCACAATCAGTAGCCAGGATATACTGAGAGCCACCACCAAAAATCAGCATAGACACTGTACAGGCTCCACCACACACCTGGATCCCCAAGCCTCATGGCAACAGAAAGGACTCAGTTGCTAGGACTGTTAGTGAAATCTTCCTAATGGGATGGACAGTTGTAATCAGGGAGAGGCAGTCCTCAAATAACCCACTCCCATGACAAGAAGGGGTTTATAGGCCATCACCATAATCTTGAACTGAATCAGAAACATGCTGGTAACCAATGCAGCCTGCAGAGCAGAAGTGTAACATCCACTGATCAAAGAACAAACACTATCTGAAATTTGAATGCTCTTCCAGGGCAGCCCCATGTAAAGTGCATTGTAGTAGTCCATTTGGGAGGTGACCAAGGCATGAGTGACCATAAGCAGGGCATCCCAGTATAGGAACAGGCACAACTAGAGCAAAACATGCAGTTGTGCAAAGCCCTCCTGGCCATGGCTGCCACCTGTTTCTTGAATAAGAACCATAAGTCTATAAGGACCCTCAAATTGTGCACAGTTTCTGTTTAGGGTAGTGCAACCACATCTAGAACAAGGGATGGAAAGTCCCCAGAACCAGGGAACCCTAAAGCCCAAAGCCACTCAATCATGCTGGGGTTGAGCTGAAGACTGTTGTTCCCCATCCAAACTCCCGTAGCCTCCAGACACCAAGACAGGATCTCCACAGCATCACAGCATCATCAGAGTGCATGCTTACTCTCACTTTCTTTCTTTTTAAGTCTGTCGCTGTGGTTGCCAGTCTTTTCTCACTTCAATATGCACACTTCCTTGCTTAAAAACATGCTGGGTGGCATTGTGGGGGAAACATTTTCCCTTCCAAAATACTCTTTGCCAGTTCTTTAGATCTTGTGTGCTATTTATCTGAGATATCCATAATAAAGAAGATAGTTGCTAGGACTGTTAGTGAAATCTTCCAGTTCTTCCAATCTAACTCATTAGCAGACTGTAATATTCCACTCATAGAATCACTGAGTTGGAAAGGTCATATTATCAAAATGCACATTTACACAGCATTTTAAGAGAATATGTGTATTTAAATGTGTATTAAAGCAATATTAAAACACATTTTGAGACAGAAATAATTGTGGTGGCAATGGAACTATAGGTAAAATTTGATTAATGTACAAGTGGCACAGAACTGTGCTAATAAAAGCATGCTGAAGTTACAATTATCATATGATTGTTTATGCATTTATGTTGTTTTATTGTCAGTGCTTCCATTCTTTCAGTATAGATTCATAGCCATCCAAGATTTAAAGCATATGCCAAATGTCTAATAAATTGCAAACTATTATTTTCTTGTTTGCATTTTGTAAGCTAAGGATTCTGACACTCTTGATAAGAAACAGAACCTAAGATAATGAAGAGGAAACTTGGATGAGAGTTAGGGTTAGGGTAATAAGTCCTTGCATTACCTTGTCTCAGTAAAAAAGAAGATATTCCTAAAACAGAATTCTACTTTGGCAATTTAACGTCTTGGAAACAGTCTAAGCAGACCTCTTGTTTTGGTGGAACAATATCCTGCTGGCTTAATAACATGCTGCCTTGCCTTTATCATCATCCCGTGTCTTTACAGCTATTTAGCCAAATAGGCTATTCACGATGGTGGACAGGTATATATTTTCTGAGTGGAGATTAGTCCTCCTAAGATACAAGCATCTTCCTAATATTAATATCACTGGCCATGAAAAATTATCAGTGACGAGTCTGCTCACAGGAGCATATCTTCCTGTAAAGCTTTGGGGATCTGCTATGAATTTTTCCAGTCATGGTGCTATGAATTTTTCCAGTCATGGTGCTATGATGGCTCAAGGAAGAGCAGAGGGGTGTTTTGCAGTACACAGAGCAGTAAGATAAGACTCTTAAGATCAAGGCCTGGAGATGACAAGATCAGCACCATGTGAATAGGGGAGAAATTTGGAGGATTGCAAAGCCGCTGTGGTAACATTCTAAATCACTAGTGAGGAATGGGTCTTAGAATGTGAGGATATGGGATCTATACTATCACTTCTGCTTATAGGGGGGTTTTGCGCACATCATAGCTGGCATGTCCTCAGCACTGAATGGATTGGTGGCATTGTTTTTGCTAACGGATAACATGTTACAGTCATGAGAATTTGAAATGTGTCAGATGGATGAATGGAAGGAAGAAAGGAATCTTAAGGGTCTCTATGTTCAATACCAAATAGTAGCCCTATATATGTATAGTTGCCCCAATTTCAGAATGTGCATTTTTGAGATGTTTGACTGGTTTGGAAGTCAAAGCAATGGATCACTGGACACTTCAAGTATTTAATTTATGTATGGTCAAAATAGACAGTGTTAATTACTGATACCAGTGGGAGGCAATTGTTCAGGCTTGTGTTTCTGCTTCCCTGACTTACAACATCACCTATAGAACATTTTGTTCAAAAGCATTAACCTAATAAACTAAATTATCTGTTGGCTGATGTAGGTTGAAGAGCTTTGATGACAAAGCCTGCAGGATATATCAATTTATAGACAAAAATCACATTGAGTAAAGTTTGTCTCTTGCATACAAGTGCCGGCTGCCTGCTTCTGTAGCAGCTCTGAGTATTAAATTACCCTCCCATTATTTGCTGAAAGTACTGCTCTTATTTGTTTGTTACACATCACTTTAACTTTTCTGCCTACACTTCCTGATTGGAAAGAGTCACCTGGATTGAGATGGGTGGCCGGCCAGACAGACAGACAGACAGACAGCTCAGCCAGCCAGCCAGCCAGCCAGCCAGCCAGCCAGCCAGCCAGCCAGCCAGCCAGCCACATGGGAAAATAAAATCATGCTGTCCTTCATTGAAATTTAATTTAAGTTTGAGGAGATAGGGATGATGCAAACTGCTGGAAAGATTATTGTTCTATGAAAAATAGGATATATACATGGAGCCTTTTACCATTTTATAACTATGGTATATGCAAGATCCCGTATTTCATCCTTGAAAATTCATCAAGAATGTCTTCTCTTTTGGGTGAGATGGAAATCAAAAGCTACTTATTTTGTAAAAAAATTGAATGGTCAGAAAAAAATGCAGAACAATTCTTAGGTCTCAGAACTAATTTAATTGGTTTAAACTTCCATTTGTATACCAGGCAGGAGAATATATAAAGGATAGCATATATGCATTATTTATTAAAGAAGGGATTATATGCACAGAATAGATAATTGTAGGAGAAAGTTAACATTTGCTGTAAAGCCCTCCAATCTTTTCTATCATGCAAGACCTAGAACATGCTATTTTGATGGGGAAAATGTAACAAAGATAGGGAGGCAGTGGGACAAAGAGAATGAAATGCTGCTAGCATTTATTGAAACAGGAACATCAATCATCTGAATAGCTTTGATGTTGTCACAGCTCTTGCTTGTCTGTTTGATAAGCTGGAAGAAGAGACAACTTCTTCAGCCTGAGCTCTGAACAATGGAAATCAATTTCTTAAATAGTTCTGGTGTATAAAAAAAAATAATAAAAAAAACAAAACAGACTTAACACTGTTAAGAATAGTTTTTTATTATATATGTTGTGTAAAAATTGGGAATAAAAAAAGGGTGGGGGGAGTATTTCTGATCTGTTTCTGAAATATTCTGTGCTACAGTGAGTTTAGACCACCAGGATGGTTGCTGAATAGAATAAATTGAAACTAAAGTACCAGGACAAAAGTCAAATTATGACTCTGATTATTATTATTTTTTTAAAGTCAGAATTCAGATAAGTTGTTGTAAAGAGCTATATTTAATACTGCCTGGGGACATTAAAATCCTCTGACATGTTTTTATTAATGAAACTTTAATATTTGGGATGCATATTCTAAAAAGAATATGAAAATGGTCTTTATACATACTGGTTTTGAGTAGCAGTTGTAAATTTGGTGGATCCAAGTCTATATGCTTACCAATGGTTACATGATTAGGTTATTTGCCACCTTGTACATTCAACAAATTATTATAGTTTGGGTGTGAGAGTACACTGCACAGTTGGTGGGATGTGTACAACAGTACATTCACTTAAATGATAGTCTATTAGACATTCCAGTTTGCATAGAATAGTGTGAGCATGCGTGAGATAAATCTGGACTTTGATTTTGTTTGTGTCATACTGGCCAAAATGTGTAGAGCAATAGTCTCCTTAGTTTTAGCATGAAATGCTGCAGGTGGCAAGGGTATAACCCAAGGCTGATATTTTATCTTACTAAAAAGCATTACATAAAAACCACAACTGACTCATGTGGAGGTGAAATCTATGGGCCCAATCTAGTGATGACCATGGTATATAGAAGTATGGGGCTTTGAATGTAAGAGGAGTAAATGTTAAAGACAATTAGTAAATGAATAAATATATGTAAATATAAAAATAATTATATTTTAAATATATTTTGGAAAGATGTGAATGAAGGACTAAACTAAAGCCTATTAAAGATGAGGAAGAGGACTGAGAAAGTTTAAGATGTCTAAATGTTGGTAGACAAGTTGTGGCTGATTTGGACCGTAAAATAATAGTAAGTTGAACGTACTGAGAATGAGGTATTTTCACGTGTGTGAAAAAATAAAAAGAGACAAGATCAAGAAAGAATGTGTATTGAACAAATGTCAGCTGAATGAGAAAGTGGGTGACTAATATGAAAAAAAAAATACTGAGATGGTTTAGTGACATGAACGAGCAAGGATCAAATATCAAAGCAACGTGTGAATGAAAGATGAATGTTGAAAGAAAAGAGATTTTTGGATGAAGTTGAGATCCTCAGGAAGAGAAAGGTGAGAAGTTTAAAGAACAAAAACCAGTCTATGAACATGATAGAAACAAGAATCGTTTTCAAGGATAGAAATTTGCGGAGATGTATACTGAAAGTAGTTATAAAACTGTTTTCTTTATTTCATGCCTTCGTTTCTTTGGTTTATTATGTTTTACTTCAACTAGCACAATGAATATGTAGATAAGTGTCAGCATGGTTTCTTACACAGTTGAGGTTATTTATTTTTACACACATAAGATTATTTTTTGATGAAACATATTCATTACTAACAGCCGACATGGCTAATAATGTGAATAGCCGCAAGAAGCTCATCTATTCCAGAAACATCACATGAGGCTTCATGCATAATTTTCAGTTCCTTTATCAAGATCTGTTTTCCCTCATCCAGTAAAAATTCTGAAATGTATTTTTCTTTTTAACTGAGAAGCAAGCTTTAGGCAAAATTGAGTTGTATAGTCAAATCTGTCCACTCTTGTCATCAGTGTCTGGAGAGTTCCTCTTGGAACTACAAGCTCTGTATTCTGTGGGTCCCAAATAGGGATTTACAGAAGCCCTCTGAGAAAGTTGACTAGTGTTGGCAGAACTTATTTTTGTATTTTCCCTTAAGTTATGCTGACTTTTCACTCAGGCAGAAACCTCCAAATCCACCTTGAAACTTTGTTCTGTGTGAAATTATCTTATCACTCGGAAACATACCTAAACAGGAAGTAAGGGGGAAAAAAGACTGTCCATAGATCCCAAGCCCATTACCATAATATTAGGCATTGAATCACACTTTATTTGAGCACTATGCTAAACAGTGTGTTAAACTTCTAAAATGTCTCCCTCCCCCTCCCCCTCCTCCTCCCCATGTTTGTGGATTGTCAGTATTAATTCATAATTTATCATATTTTTCCATTGTAAATATATTGTTTAGTTGAACATTTTACATGGCTAATTGTTCATGAAAATAATTTGTCAGGTTTTGGTTTTTTTAAGCATTTTGTTGGCCTGTTTTATGCACAGAATTTGAGTAGAGTTTATTATTTCTAAAAGAACAAACAAATTCAACAATATCATTTCATCTCCCTAATTGCATACATGGCTGCATTCGAGTCAGGGTTTTTATGAAATCTGTTTCAGTAAATTTGAAAAATTCACTTTACTGGAACATAGATTTCCTGATTAGTTTCTTACGTTTAGAGATGCAGCATTCATATTCTTCCCTCCTTCTAACTCTTCTGTAACTGAAGGAATTTGCTGGAATATTCATGGGGAGATCATACAAACCTTATAAATAAATCTAAACAATAATAATTCTATGCATAGGCTGTATATTATTGTTTCCCTTTACCATGAAGTTATCTCCTTTTTTATTCTGGCAACTGAGAGACGTAATGTACTGCTGGCTAATGCTATAGTTTAGTTTCAGACAGTCTAGATTGAGTTTAATACATGTATGTTCCTTGACATGTATTTAAGAGTCCACCTGAACCTTCTCTTTCCACTATAGACTCAGATATCTTTTAGGGATAATCTAAGCTATTTTTGATACTAGATTTTACTATTTAAACATTTCATCATAGTGTTAAATTATTATAAATTATTTTGTAGCTTTTAAATGGCTTTGGACAGATTTTCAGGAGTTTGATGACTGAAGATTCCATTCTATGTTTCTGACTTTGCAATATCTCTAAAAAATTGTTGCAATTTCTTTGTCACATACAGATAAAGATGAGCATAGAGGTTGAGTAGTGTGATAGATACTTAACTATTGACATGAAAAGCTGACCAAATGAGTTTTATCACATCTGCAGACCTGACCTATCAGACTATTGGGACTGCTGTTCTCTTGCTCTGCTCCTTATGTCTCTCACTCTTCAACTAGAATTTGTTTGACAGTTTTACTTACAAGGAGATGAGAAAAAGAGGAGGAGAAATGCAGATTTATTCTGCAGCTTTTAAAAATCCTCGTTGCTCTTTCTTTTGTGTTCATCTTCCTTTTTCTAGATTTGTACATGTATATGCAAGTCTTTCCTTGTCTCTCAGTAATTTTGTCTGACTTGTAGTGTAGTCCTATTAATTTCTATGTCAAATCTCGCAGCAGATTTTCCTAATGTTTCAGTTCCCCTTTTCATTCCCTACTTCTCCCACCAAAAATAAATTTATTTAAAATCCTTCCCCCCCCCCCCCCCCCCACTTCTGCTACTTGTCTGTCTCTCTCTGGTCTGTACTGAGACTTTTTTTTATTGCACGAGTGAATCTGAAGCATTGCAGTTGCTGAAAGACTACTGTGAATAGTGCAGACAAATTATTTATATCATGTTTGGTATACAGTAGGCAATAGTAATAACAGTTTTTTAAGAAACAAATTGCCTAAGCAAGACATAAACTATGCCAACCAACCAATTGTCAGAACGTGGTGGACTCTTTGATCTTTCTTTTTAATCTGTTTTGAACATTTTTATTTTTAAGTTGAAGTAAGAGACAGACTCTGTGGGTTCAACACAACTTCTCTGTAGCCTCTCTGTTAATAATTTGTAAGTGGCTTTCTTGTCTTTTCCTCATCCTAGCTATCTGTACCCCAGAAAAGGTACAAGGGGACTATTTCAACCCTTAAAGCTATCTAGCTGAAACTGATCTCTAATAGAACTACTAACCATGCTAAGTTGGATCTTGGGGAGTTACACAGCCCTAATGGATATACATCTTATTAAATAACTCATAGTTAATGTTTTAGTTAACATTTTAATTTATGCATTAGATTCGCTGTCCACTCACAATCTCTGGAAAGGTTTACATATATACTAAAAACTCTATTTAATGGGACAAGAGCTTGGGTGAGTAGGAGAACAGACATTTTATATACAAGAGGTCCTCCTTTCATGGAACTTTGGTCTGAAGTATTGTCCTTGTGAAAGTTATAAATGGTTTTTCAAACTGCACTATCTATAATATGGATATGCTTTAATATTAATACATTAATTTAATGTTTGTTGTATTCTAATAATTCAGTGTTGTTATTTGTACTGCTTCAAGATGAATATGTGAGAAGTGGTATAAATAAAATAATTGTACTATGGATTTCAGATATTTTTCCTTCCTTTCCCATGGGTAAATATTGATAGCTTTATTTCCAATGTCCCTGCCCAAAAAGAAACTCTGAATTACATTTCCCCACTCTATACTGGTATTCCCAACACTGCTATCCTTCAATTTTGTTAGGTTTCTAAGATTTCTAGCCAATATAACTGATTCATACTGACTTAATCAGTTTCATGTTTCTCTTGTCACCAATCTTTAATTTTATTTGTGGTTTCCACCTTCTTCCAAATAAATTGAGACTTTACAGTCCATTTATATAATTTTCTTCTAAATGCCACATGCTATCGTATCCAAAATGAAGACACCAGATGCATGATTAAGGGCTTAAAAGGAATGCAAACTAATGCCACAAATTTATTTACGACACTGTTAGTGCATGGGGTGTGAAATGTAACACTGGTCTTCAATGAAATAATTTGAAATTGCTTGAAAAAATTGGCCATCGTCATACAAAAGGAGTTCCTGGGTATTCCATCTACCTTCTTTCATATGCACACCATCCATGCCACATAGGTCTAACACTGTAATGCTTGACCTTTGATTTAAGAAATAACATACTGTGCAGGAAAGTTTGTTCCATCTTCACTTTTTTAACTGGCATCCAGTCAGTAGAAACAGAAATGACCTAAAGCTAACCCTATGTACTCAACTAATTGTGATAACCTGTTAAAGACAATTTTAAAAGACCCCCCTTTTTATCCTTAAACACTCTAAAACAGACACAAATAGCATAATAGAGTTGAAAATCAACCTTGAATGAAGACTAGTAAGCTACAGAAAGAGAGAAAAAATGCTCAGCACCATAACCAACCAAAGCCCATACCTTTGAATTAAAGGTAAAGGATGGGTGCAAAACATTGCCTGGAAAAAGAGGCTGAGGAGAAGCTCTTTCTTCCCCCATAAATGCATACTCTGCACACGCACACTTTTCCAAGTTGTCATTCTACAGATTAATTCTGTATAATTAACACTTCAATTCTATTTATGCAAATGGGATTTGATCCCATGTCTTTCTTGAGCAGAATGGAGGCAAATGGTTGCTTCCTTCTGCCAGGAATAGGTCATTACATGAAACCCTGTGGAAAATATACTAGGATCTCTAACAATTACAGGAGATTGGATAAATTGATGACAAAGCTACAACTAAATATATTACAGGAAAAGGAAAGGAAAAATACATTAAAATGGAGGTGGTTATTAGAACTTGAATCTCATGCATTCAGCATTCACATCATGGGAGGCTGTAAAATCCTAGAACATCTCCATAGTGCTTAGTTGGGTTCGATTCAATTTTTATTACTTCAGTTTAGTTATGCCAGACCAGCAAATGTGAGTTCATTTGAATTCTTCCTTCAATGTTCTTCAAAAGGAGATAACATCATGCTATTTCATTATGTATTAAAATACAAAAGAACTTTCTAGGAGTCTTCAGCCATTTTATTTCTAGTTTACCTTTCAGATGTTTATTAATAGCTTTGTCCTAGTCAAGAATACTGACATATACAGTTTTTATTTTGCCATCTATTATTAACACCTTAGCTTGACACTCAATTATTCTCTAGGGATTTATCCACGTTCAGCAATATATTGTGTTTTATCCTGAGATGGCTGAATCAATCTATTTTTTAGTCGGTGCCACTTTCCCATCTGTTCACTTATAAAACCATATTATTATGATGTTTTACTATTAATGTGATTTATAAAACTGCACAAAATTGCATGTAATACAAATACAGATTTATAGATAAAAATTGTCTCAAAAATACATTTCTAAATGTATTTTTTCTTAAAATACATATTTAAAAACCTATCTTGGTACACTGACCTGAAAAGTCTGTTGGGACATTTGTGATATACAAAGGAAGGTGAATAATCCTTTTATTTGGTCTGATGATGTGTTTGGCATCTGTTTGTATCATAATTCATACCTATAAAATTATGAAGTACTTGGTATTATCTGTTTTAGATATTTACTGGGTCCACATATCACATTAAGGGCTGATTTTCAAACCCCTTTTGAAAATCATTTTAGTAAGATGCCTTGGTAATCATTTTGCAGTGATATGTCCTCATGATATCATCTGTATCTCATCTCTAAACCACTGCATAGGCACCCTAAAGTTGCCTTTAATTGTTCCATTATTAAAATAATATTTCCTTCTCTACTTGAAACAAGTCGTATTGCATTAACATTTTGTAGTACTTCAATGGCGCAGTTATGGCAGAAATCTGCTTAGCTCCAATTGCCTAAATCTGCTGTGGGCATACCTCCTCCCATCCAGTCCTGCAGCTTTTTGACTTAGACCATAAGAAAGACCAGTCTGGTACAGTGGCTAAGGCACCAGGCTAGAGACTGGGAGTTCTAGTCCCACCTGATGCACAAAGCCAACTGAGTGATCTTGGGCCACTCACTTTCTCTCAGCTCTAGGAAGGAGGCAATAGCAAATCATTTCCAAGAAAACTGCAGGAACCTGTCCAGGCAGTTGCCAGGAGTCAACCCTGACTTGAAGGCACTATATGTATATATGTATGTATGCAAGATAGACCAGTTAGTTGGTCTGCAGAGAACAAAACTGTCAGCAAGGATTGCATCTTTAGATTTTTATTTAAACTTTTTGCCATAGGACTAAAGAACTACCAGAAGATCAATATCCTATCAACCCAGGGCAAAGACAAGTTTGTTTGCATTTTGTCATGGATTTTTGTTTTTGTTTTTGTTTTGGTCATTGACGCATATGAGAGGAGTAGAAGTTGATTTCTTTGGGAGCGCCATCCAGATAGGTCATGTTTTTCTCTCCCCGCCCCCCCCCCCCCCGTCCTTTGGCTATCAGACTATAAATCTTTCAGAAAAATGATAGTCCTATAGACCTATGAGAAGAAAAGACAGCTGACTGACCAGTCAATGTTACATATGAGGTAACTGGATAAAGCAGGAGTGAACCCCATTCCAACTGATAGGTCATGGGTTTTGCTAGTTCGTTTTTCTTTTTTGCCATATAATTATTGATTTCCCAGAGGGTCAATGGTTATAAAGCAAAACAAATCTCAATTAATTGATTGATTGATTGATTGATGACTGAATAGTTGGTGGAACATATTAGGGGAGTGGGAGGATATGAGGAGTTGTCCAGCATGCCAGCTTCATTATTGATTTGTTTGTTTGTTTTAACTGATAGTAGCAAAAAATACATAATAAATACATGAATACATACTGTATATTTGACTGGCTATTGGACAAAGGAGGGATGTAGGATGAAGCACAAGAGAACACCTGAAGTTCCCCAACTCAGTCCTGCCCCATCACATGTTATATCACCACGGAGACTGAGTGTTACAGTAATTGTTTTTCTCATATTAAGTAATGCAAGGTAAGAGGGGAAAGGAAGCTGGGAATTTTCCAAGCACCACTCCTGAAACTGTCCTGCATGAAATCTGTAAGAACACAGTCAAGCTCAGCCATGGGACAATACAAATTTAGTTGACATATCTTTCTCTGGACTCAAGGTCAGGAGAGGACATGTTAACATGGTTCTGAGGAAATGTCCTTTCCCTATATCTGATTTTGCCCCAACATGTTATGAAAACACAGCTATTATGATTGTGCATCTTAGTATATTTTATGAATACATCTCTGATTTATTCCACAGGCTAGAACACTCATATAATAACTGTTGTAGTTCAAAATGCATTTTGGAATTAATTGTGCATTGCACCTCTAGTTGCTTGGTCATGGTAGAACATTTCCAGATATCTGTCAGGACTTATCAGCTCATATAATTGCCGCACTCCACATTAGAGATTTTGCAACCGAGATTCCATTTATATCAAGAGCAAAGGTTTCCCTGTCCCATTCCTAAAATATTCTCTGAAGTTGAAATATATCTTCATATTGCTTTCTCATGATAAATGCATGAGCTACGTATATTTTATCTTGACTTTCTCATTGTGCATAAACAGTAACCGAAGCCCTGATGTTAGCTCTTTGTCTCCAAATAATTAGGGCTTTACAAATCCTTAAAGGGGCACTTTATTTCAGTAGGGATCCATGCAAAACTTCCTTTCATGAAGTGGTGTCCCATTCTAACTGCCAGAAGAGAAAGACCCCACCATTTGACTTCATTTAGTAGCAGCAGCTTCTGTGAATGCACAGCACATGCATGGAAGCTGCTATCAGTTAGACAGATCAGGCAAACAATGTGAATCAACCTGATTTAATACTTTATCAGGGTGGAGCAAGCACTTCATCATGCTGAGCAAAGTGATATGCCACTGTGAAGTGAAGTGTCTTACAATATATACTTCCTTATCAAAACAAGAACAAAGGTAGTTTAATACAACTTCTGCAAAAATGAAAATTCCTAATTTCCTATGTATGTCATAGTTGTTTTGTTTCACGTCCATATTTTTTTACTTTTTTTTAAATAAATCACAACTCTTTCTTGCCCTGTTGTTTGAATCCTTCCTTCCTTCCTTCCTTCCTTCCTTCCTTCCTTCCTTCCTTCCTTCCTTCCTTCCTTCCTTCCTTCCTTCCTTCCTTCCTTCCTTCCTTTTACTGTGAACTGCAAGGGTGGCTATTTATCAACTACCCCCTGGATTTGCAGAACTGGTTTCAGACCAGGAAGAGGATTTTAATGTAAGCTTCTATGCTCTGAGGAACTCTACTGCATAGTGTCTATTGACTTCTCACTCAGGAGAGATGTTGTTTGGAACAGTGGATAATCCACTGTAGAACAACTATCTTTCAATAATTGAATCTCTAACCAAAAGGACACATTTCCTTTTCTAAAATATTCTCCTATTGTTTAAATCAATAGGAAAAGATGGGGTATTTAGTATTAATGAATTTACTATACAGACAGTGGATTAATGTCTTCAGTAACAACAATAAGTCTGACAATGAAAAGCAATATGTATCTATTATCAGTTATGAAATGTTGAAGGGATGATTCTAAAGGTCGATTTTCCTGTCCCCACAGCTTGGTTCAAAGCTGTTATCTCAGCATTTGAAATTGCTTCTTTCAGCCACTAAGCATGGTCAAAGTCTACATGTCCCTTTTTGCCATTTCTATAAATAATTCTGCCTATCTGCCTGTTCTGTAAATCTGGATTCAGCAAGAAACATGATATTCTTCAATCTCTGTGTTAGGCACCACAGGAAGAAAATGCCAGGTTTCCCCCCACCCCCTACCTTTCTTTTTAGTTTGTTTGACTCAGCACAGGGATGACAGTAATTCTGACCTTAATTTGCAAGGAGAATGCAAAGAAGATTAGAAGGGAAGAGACTAAAAGGAGTTGAAGGAACAATGTAGAAATAAAGAAAATGAAGAAAAATCCCCAAGGTACAGAAATATGAAAAAGGCAAATAAAGCATTGTTTTGGAAAATAAATGAGTAAAATAAGTCTTAAAGAGTCAGCTCGATTGCTTAGTAGCCCATCAGGAGTTTGATAAATCTCTTATTTTTCCTCAGAATTCCTTAGATGATGTTGAGTTTACTTCGTGCAAAGGCATGCTGTTCATGTTTGGTTCTAGATTAGTTTGTTGTATGAACTCAACTTACTGTGATTTATTCAGTAAATTGGTAAAACTGAGGTGAGCTATCTTGGCTTGGATAGTTTTAAAGCAGAGATGGACAACTTAGATCCCCAAGGCCACATGTGGAGCAAACCTATCCCTTTTTTTTTTAATCCCACCTTTATTATTCTTATAAATAACTCAAGGTGACGAACATACTTAATATGCCTTCCTCCTCCTATTTGGCCCACAACAACAGCCCCTTGAGGTGAGTTGGGGTGAGAGAGAGTGACTGGCCCAGAGTCACCCAGCTGGCTTTCATGCATCAGCCAGGATTAGAACTCACAGTCTCCTGCTTTCTAGTGTGGTGCCTTAACCACTAGACCAAACTGGTCTAATGTAAATCCTTTACAGCCTCATATCTCCTTGCTAAAAATTGGTGTCAGCATTTCCCACTATTTACAGGCAGAAGTCACATGAAAACTGTGGTGCATCCCTACAATAGGCTTAACATATGTTAAAATAAATAACCCTCTCCAAAAAACCACAGTAAGGGAAGAAATAGCATCATCCACTTTGCAACATTTCTCCAACAAATCCCAGCTTTGGGCTCCCAAAACTGTTCTGTGCTTTACTGCATCACTCAAAAGTCCCATTTGAAACTAGCAAGCAATTTTGCTTTTCATAACACCAAAGGTGCCAGTGTATAGATTTAGAAATTGCTGTATGACTCATTTTGGTACAGCAGAATACATATTGTCTAAAATGTATTTAACCAGTCCAAAAATGGCTTAGATCAGTATTTCTCAACTTTGGCAACTTGAAGATGTGTGGACTTCAACTCCCAGAATTCCCCAGCCATGGCTGCCTGGGGAGTTCTGGGAGTTGAAGTCCATATATTTTCAAGTTGCCAAGGTTGAGAAACACCGGCTTATATAGTCTGGAAAACAAGTTTACATAGAAGCCATTTCCCATTGTGGCTGCTACATTGAACTGCTAAAATTAGCATCAAGTCACTTAGATTTATACCATTTGAATAAGGTTCTTGCTACAAAATCAGTGAGAGTTGTATCCCTCACATTCCTGGATATTTTCCATAGTCAAAAAATACTGCTGTGTGGCAGCATTTGGAAATCAAATACTGGGGGGAGTGTTTGTCTGGCTCAACTGTATACTGTATGAATTATATTGAATTAATTTTGCGCATTTATGATCTCATATTCTGCCATGGCATGGTATAGGGAGGCCAATTGTGATAGCACTTATGAGTCCTATAAAATGGTTCAAGTTTCAGATAAAAAGATCTGATGAGAAAGAAAATAGGCAAACAAGTAATAATGCAGGATTTTTAAGCTGGGATAAATAAAGACTTGATTTATGACATGTTTGAGCACAACGGGGACATGATGCAAAAACAAAATATATAGCCATTGTGCAAAAAGTGGAATATTTAACTGGTTCACAAGAAACTTCCAGTTGTTAAAATATGCAAGTCTATTTGCAATAAGACAGAAAGTTCTGGCCTCATCTGCAGGTAGATAATTGGGAAGGAAGAAATTATTTAGAATCATAGGTCCATAGAATTAGAAATGGCTATTTGAGATGTCTGTTTTATCTGGAGGCTTTGTCAGAATGACAAAACATGTGTTATGATGTCACAACAAGTGCTCTGCCCTTACATGTATATGTTCAAAGTCACAATACATAGACTCCCTGTGGGTGTCTATGGGTGCATTTAGGTCACGGAGTGCTGTCATCTACTCAGTGCAAGAATTCAAACCAAACCATCCCTGAAAAATGGCTGTCTAGACTCTGTTTGAACATATTCAGTAAAGGGAGACTCCTACCTCTCTGGGTAATTGATTTCACTATTAAATTTTCTACGAAGAACTTTTATACCACCTCCTCCATCAGTTGGAAACTGTTTTCCATCATTCTATGTCCTGCACCTTGGAGTAATAGTGATCACACCTTGAATTTTAACTTTGTGATATCCTTTCAGGCATTTGAAGAGTTATATTATAGTTCACTTCAGTCTTCTCTTCTCAAGGCAGAACATTAGGTTATGAAGCATTTTGGATACAAAAGCAAAACGTTGCTTCAGGGCATGCAGAGGGGTGCACTTGTTTGCTCTCCTTGCTATCTGTAAGCTGGCCAGACACTCTAAAATATCTTCTTGCCTTTGCATCTGAAACACTGCACAACCCTATTACCACCAGCTCCTTCTGTCTATCTTCAGGTTCTCTGAATCCTTGAAGGGTGGTGGACACAGTATTTGGGGTGGGGTGGAGGCTGGGAATTGGAATCTATTCTAAGCAGAATAATGTAGAATGATTATTGTCTGTGGTTTGGAAATTATACATTTTATTACAAAATTTCACTTGTGAATGACTCTTCCACATGACTCTTCTCTAATAAGCTATTTGTTCCCTTGTTCTGCAAGACTAGAAGTTAATTTTCATATATGGGAGGTATACAAAATTCTGCTCTCTTCAGTTGCACAGTAATGCTGAAGAAAGTACTGCACACTTGGAATATTTGCTCTAACCCACAATATGTTTACCATATAATTCATTGGACTGCTTTCTTTCATCATTATGGCCATGACGGCACTATTAGGACAGGACTTTGAGGCAAAAATCCTATTTAGGAGAATGAGCAGGACCACTTCCCCAAATAACCTGTTAAGCCATCTAAAGAAGGATCCTCACTAGAAACATTAAATCCAGAATTGAATTTTCTTTAACAGCATCTATGAAAATATGCTTTCTCTGGAGAGCCATAGCATTTTCAACAACTGAGGGCAAAGAGGAACAAAAGAGAAACTATAAAAAAAGGTTGGAGGTCTGACATGGTGGGGATAAGGAATATGAAAAGGAGACAAACAAGGGGTAGTAGGCATTATCATATAGCCTTGTCATATAGGACAGGGTTCCTCAACCTCAGCAACTTTAAGATGGGTAGACTTCAACTCCCAGAATTCCCCAGTCAGCCATGCTGGCGAATTGAAGTCCACCCATCTTAAAGTTGCTGAGGTTGAGGAACCCTGATATAGGAGAAGAACGGAGCTTACTAACCCATCCCCAAGGAATGGATGAGCTGTGGGGATAACCTGCAGATTCTCAACAGCTAACAAGATAGAAAAAAATAAATTCTTAGAGAAATGACTGGAGAATAATAATATTAACTATTAACTATTAAATAAAATGTAAATAAAATCTATCAAAATGTTTTTATCCTGGTTCCACTATCTGTTTTTTTCTAATGTGGTCTGAACAGACTACTCTAAATCCAAGGGTAGTCCACTTCCAAGGAGGGAAAAAAAAAAAAACAATCATTTTCAAACTATAGGCAAGGACCATTGTGAAAAGGGACATGTGAGACTTAGAAGAAGATACAGTCAAGAGATCTTTCCATACAATGCCAGTGTGGTGTGTCCATTTAGGTCTGAAATGGAATTCTTAGCTAGTAGATTTGTGGCACACTTGTGCGTGTGTGTGTGTGTGTATGGAGGGAGGGAGGGAGGGAGGGAGGCTAGGAAAAATTCAAGCCACACCTTAGAGTTAAATAATATGAAATGACAGAAGGCAAGCTTTCAAAGAAACAAAGCTTTGTAGTTTATTGTAGTGTATTTATTTCTCATACTGTGAGCTGTAAATTCACCTATTTATGGAGCCACATTTTTCTCTAGTGTTTAGCTCTAAAGGTGCTGTTCTATCATCAAGTTGGATGTCAAATAGTCACAACTCTGTCAATTTGATGTCAGGTTGTTGTTGAAATGAACTGACTTTCATTTTATTTTAATTTATTTTTTGCTTCAAGAGGAGGAGGACAAAACTGGAATGTATATGTGTGCTTCTGTGTGTGTATGTATGTGTGTGTGTGTGTGTGTGTGTAGATGGGTGCTTACTGCCATTCTGACACTTACACACAGCAGCTGAAAGTTTGACGGTATTGGCCCATGCTTCTTTCACTGCATTTCACACTAAATGTTTGGTGGTGGCATCAATGAAACATGATGGTTGGCCAATAAATGTAAGTCAGTAAATAAATAAATAAATAAAATGTACAATGAGCAGCATTTTGTTGAATGATGGTCAGGCCAGTATGGAGGAATGATGATGGAGATGAAAGTGAAGAAACTAGGGCTTAGACACAGGCTGAAAATAAAATAATTGCAAGGTCATTTCGTTAGAAGAAATCAACATCTCCTTCCAACATCCTCCAATATATTTGTGATTTGTGGATGCTGCAATTAAGAAGGGACATGTGATCTCCACGGAAGGAAACAGCTCAAACAGTTCTGGAGGATCTTAAAACAGAAAGAAAAAAACAAATCATAACATATTTCAGGTAAATTTTAGCTTAGCTTTAGGGCAAGGGTAGACAACTTTTTGGTACACAGAAGCTACACTCAATATGTGGGAACAGCAAGAATCTTCTATTTTGGGATGGACATTAAATATTTCATTTTAAAAATTATTTTAAGCCTGTAATAGAATGTATACTATTGTTTTTGTGTGATTCCTCCTCAGAAAAATGCAAGAGCCAATCTTTTCAGTAACCATGGTTTAGGATACTCGTGAATTGCCACATATTATGGGAAACCATATATGGGCTTTTTGTTGAAAGAAGAAAAGACTGAATTGATGATTTCTGGATTTGGGGATTAAAAAGGGCCAAAGAGATGGGGAAAAGAATAAGATGATAATTACTTGATAGAAAGAAGGGTGAAAGGCATAACTATATGTTCTCTTTTCATTCCTTTTCTTTTTCTTACTTTCTATCTTTTTGTTGCTGCTGTTTTGCATACTTTTATTGCATCAAAATTTTTTAATAAAAATATATTTTTTTAAATTGCCACATATTATGGAGTTGAGAGGCTCAGACTGCATGCCCTAGACCTAGACTTAGGGAATGGAAATTTGAAAGACTCTGCCGATGCAAAGCACATGCTAGAACTTCATAGAAATTATCTAAGGACAGCAGATCGTATAAGTGCCAGAAATGCATGAATCATGACAGCTGAGGTAAATAGACTCCCAAGTTAGAAGCAATAAATATCTGCATATGAGGTACTAAAGGACACAGAGTGTGAGCAGACTTGCCTTTTTTATGACCTCTGCTAGGAAAAAGATGCTAGGATAGAGAGGCATTTTGGTCTGATACAGCAAAGTTATTCGATATTCTTCAGAATGCTGTTGATAAAACCAACTCGCATCTACTTCAACATTATTGAGAATAATTTGCTTCTGTGGAAACACTTTTTAAATCAAGTTTTATGAATGTTATCAAGATTATGATTATTCCATTATTCCAATTACCTATATAATTCAAGTTGGGGGAGCAGGAAACAATAGAATATCAACAGTTTTCTTTGTTTCTTTCCAAGTCTAATATCTTTCACTTTGTGTATTGACATATACAGCCTTTTTGCAAGCTTCTCTGATTAACATATATAATACAAAAATCTTGTGGTTTTGCTCAATATAATTTTATATTCTAGCAACTATATTTTTCTGTGTGTACATGTGTGTCTGTATGTATGTACGTGTAATAAATATATTCAGTATATAAGATATCAGATTGCTAAGATTTTTATTTTAAATACACTGTTTAAAGAATAACACATTAGTAAGAACACTTACTATTTTTCTTAATGTTTCAATAGCAGGTAGTTAAGGTGAGGTTTACATCTGGCAAAGCCATAATCCTAGGTCTCAGACATGTATTTTGGTAGTCCTGTATAAATCTGTTTTGATTTGTCTGAGTTACAGTGATTTTATAAATTTGCTTTTTAGTTCATGTGGATGCTTTCTCTCTCTCTTTTCTCTCATCTTACTTGATTATAAAGCTTATAGTCTTCTGTTGCTGTAGGTCATACACATATATGATGAATGGACAATTCCACAAGAGACATGAGCTGAAATTTCTTCTGTGCTTTGCATAAATGAGCTATGTATTTGAACAGGTTTGCTGGAGTAATATTTTTGATGAGCCATGGCAGAACAGAATTTTGATGAAATTCATTTATATTTAATCAACAAAACCAGTTTATGGGGAAAGCAATTGCCAACCCCATTCATAACCAAAGACCTACAGAATATTAAATTAGTAAAATGAAAAATCTATAATTGCCAGAATAATCCACAACTGGATGTGGGATTCTCTCAGTCTCACATCTGTCTAAGACTCTCAAACATGGATGGGGAACCCTGTTCATCCAGAGTATGCATTGTCTTCTAATGCCACAGGTGGTATGTGATGATTACCAGAGTGGTATGTAGCATTGATTATGGGTTGTGTGTGTGTGTGTGTGTGTGTGTGTGTGTTCCTTCAGTAAAATAGGTAAGTTACACCTTCTAAAATATTCCAAAACTGATTTATACTATCTTCATGATTAACAGAAAATGCTGCAAGTGACACAGGTATAACTAAAGTTGATAGTAGATCTGAATTAATGGACTCTATGGATTAGAGTTGATAAATACATGCATGTAAGTGAAGGTATAGGTTTAGTTATGAATGAAGGAGCTATAATTTATGACAGAAAGTATGAAATGATGTCATCTTAGTGGTGGTTATGTATGAAAGTAGGCATACATAGGTTCAGGGCAGTTATGTTACAATCCAGTGAATTGTGAAAACGGAGAAATTACAGTTTGGGGGGAAAATGTGTAACATTCTTAATACATGTGATCTAGGGAACAATTATTCTGTTAGGTGACTTGAATGTATGGGTGAGAATGACTTGAGAGAATATAGAAATAATTGGCTAAACCCAGGAATGAATAAGTATGGGGAATATTTGCTGAATATTTTCTCAGAAAAATATTTAATTGTTTAGGATGAAAGGCTGAGGGAATTAGTGGAGGACAAAGGAGAAAAGTAGTTCTGAATGTAGGACAGACCATTATTTAGTGTCAGTAGAGCATCTTGGGGAAAATGGACATGCATGAAAAGGAAAAAAAAAACAACCCCAGAAAGTACAATGAAACTAGGAAGACCTCAGGAAGAAGTGTAAATCTTGTACAAAAAGCATTAGAGAAAAGATTCATCTCTCAACAGAATGAATGGAGAATGAATATAAGGAAAGAGGATAAGAAAGCTGCTTGGAACAGAGTAAAGGATTATGCTACAGAGAGATACAGAGATATGTGAAGTTCCACTAAAGGGAAATACAAAGAAAGAAGCTTGACAGACTGATGAAGTAAAAGAGGCTGTTGATAGGAAATAATACATATAAGAGAATGGTGGGTGCAAAAATGAGGATAAAAGAAAGAAACCTTATAATGTATATACAGAGAAAAAACATGAGTACATTGTCTGCAACTCAGAGAGCAAAGAATAAAGATAAAAAAACTGGAGACAAAATGTGGGGCAATTTTGATGCAAATAAAGAATTAATTTGGTTGTGAATACGTAAATAGGGCTAAACAAGGAGCCTCCAGTAAAGTAAGCAAAGTAAAAAATAAAAGTCATTAAATGATTTGGCATGAAATTAAAGTGAGGGAATGCTAGAAGGAGTATTTTAGGGAGCTGATAAACTCCACTCAGGATGACAAGACTGAGGTATTCTTACTAAATGATCAATATCCAGATGTTTTGAAGAGAATAGCAAAATTCTTATTTATTATGAATTTAGCTCATATAAACCATTTGGTGCCTTCAGTACTTATGCATGTATTAATGGTGTGCTGTATCTTTAAATTCTGTGACTTGGTCTTGGACCATAAATAAACAAATAAAATAGAAATCTGCATGGGGATAACAGCAATATGTTTAAGAGTGGAACAAATTCTCCTACTATTATTGTTGGGAAAATAATTTGATTTCATTCTTTAAAAATGCTGAAAAACATTAAGTTTGCAGAGCTAGGCAAAATAACTTAAGAACTATTAAAATGTGGATTTATGGAGGAACTGTTTTGTGACTTGTTTAATTTGTGCAGAAAGACTACATCTCTGCCTGATGGTTGGAAGAATGCCATTATTGATCCCCCATAGAAACAGAAAGGTGATAGTGAAAGCAAAACTGTAAGGGAATTAGTTTGTTTCGGAACCTGTTTAGCAGAATTCTTATCAAAAGGATGTGAGAGGTGATAACAAAATTTGGGAAGCTTTTTGCCGGACAAAGGGTGTGAAGATTTTTCCTCTCCAGTAGGTACCTATGATAAAGTGAATAAACTTGACCTGAGGAGAGTTTCGCATGGTGGTGGTGTTTTATTGGTTGATTTTTCCCACTTCTTCATGTCCCATCACCACTTCCATGTATTGGAGAAGAAAGACTATCTGGTCATATGCAAGTCTACCTGTTAAGAACAGATTCCTTCCAATGCATTGAGAATTGTAGGGTCAGAGTCTGTGAAGTGTCTCAAGCAGCTTGCATGATAATGTTTCCTCTCTAATTGTATATATCACCAGAATCCCAGGTAACGTGTTCCCTTTACATTGGTCATGCTGCTGGCACCACTGCCATCTGATCTTCTTCACCACCACTTCCACTTCCACCCTGTGGATGCTGTTGCCATGATTATATATATTGATCCACTATTCTGACAAAGTGCACGGTGGTCCATAAAATAGCTTTTTTAATCTCATTTGCATCTTTTTTGTTTTCAAGATTGTGTTCTTCAGTATACATTTTATTTTAGGACTAGTATCACAGTACAACAAGCTACAGTTCTAATATTTTTCTCACTATTTGATATAATATTTGAGGGGATAATATTAAAGTTTATACTTGTTCACTATAATTTTTTACAATATGTGAGAATATTGGAACTTAGTCTTTCCCTCCTGTTCTTTCTTTACATTCCCTTACCTAATTTATTAAAAATCTCAGATGTTAAGTTTATGCATCCCAGCTAATGCTGATTTATTTTTTTTTTCCCACTTCACTCAGCTAAAATGATGAAAATACAGAAGTGTAATCCCTTCACTTTTTAGTGTTCTTGTTGTTTTAATTCTAGAATGAGCTGCTAACCCTGCAGATAGAATTTAATAAATATTTGTTTTTAATTTGATTATTTTTTGTTTGATTTTGGTTCCATGGGAATATTCCTATTGATCTGAAAGCATACTATGTTCTGACATCTTTTCCTTTTAATGTAAATTGGAGACTCAGCCTATCTATGTGTGACCTTGTAATGGAGGGCACTGCAACATTATAAATGGGATATTTGGCTATTTGCCATGTGTACAGCTGGGGCAGAAACCTAATCCTCCTTCAGTGCTCCATTCTCCTTCACAATGTTTCCAGAGTTGTCAAATATGACTAAATAAATAAACCACATATTGTTTCTAGGCTGTATGGTGCATTGAGTAATGTTTACCAATTGCCAAAAATATAGAATTCAGAGAGGAACGAAGGCAGATGTTACACTTCCTCCTTTTATTAATAAATTTATAAAATTTTAGTATTAATATATTGAAGGATTGTTTGCAAGCCAGAACTTGTCTGTGGCTTCTTGGGAATAGATATGTTCTGCATGCCTGAAATGTATGCTGTTTGAGTGCATTTGTCATTTTGGTATGTTATTTATTTTGAAATACTAATGTTTTTCTGTTTCAAATAAATCTCAGAAAGTGGCTAATCAAGAATGCATAGCTATACAAAAAAGAAACTAAAATACTGTACACATAAGAACAAGAAAATCAGGAGCAGAGAATCTAGGGATGTTAGGTAAATTTGATTAAAAGATGTTTGCAAAAATAAGCATCATCATTCAAATATTTGAAAGCAGGATCTGTCGGTGGAGTCAGCTCAATCTTATGAATTGGCTCCACATTTCAAAGCAGCAAACTGATTCAAGAAAAGCGATTGTTCTGGAACATGGCTAGGCAGATGGATAGAGAAACCATGTTGTTATCGAAGGATTTCTAGGCATACACAGCTAGCTATCTTGATGGGAAAAAAATGATGACATATATATGCAGTAATATGATACATTTCATCAAATACTCCCCTGTCCCACCCATGGAAACTTATGAAAGGATCATAAGGAATAGTGTTTGAGGTCAGAACAATTTTTTATGCAGAATTAAAATTAATTAAGCAATAAATAAATAAAAATAAAAAGAATATGATTCCCAATTCAAGAGCAGATACAAGCTTCCAAACAGAGCCCAATAGTAGTAATGAGACTGGACTCAAGATGGGGACAGAACAAAGAATTTGATTTAAGAATGAAGATAATCTAGTAGGGCGTTCCCAGACCCTGAAAAATGCTAAACTAAATGAACACTGCAAAACATGAGTAGGTTCAAAGCATATAAAAACAAAAAGGAAAGTATAATGGAGTACACTATTTTAACTAACTGATCACTCATGGGAGTGGGAATGCTTCAGGACTGGTTTATTTCTCCTCTCCCTAGAAAGCCTCTGATGATATGGCCAATTTATAGGTATTGACATGAATACATTCAGTAGAGGCTCTCTTTGCTATTGGATAAACTTCTAAGGCAGGGGCTCTGAGCATGGTGAAAGCATTATTCCAAAACTCTGTCCCTGGCTGTGTGAATAGCACAAACTTTGCCTTCTTCTGGATTATTCCATATTTTACCTGTGGAATAGGCTGCATCCTGTTTCTACAGATGCAAATATTGCATCATGTACATTTGATTCCCTGTGACATGGTGGTATCTATAATACTGTAGTCTTGTGATTGAGTTTCAAGCTTCAGTTGCATGCAGCAATATAAGGAGAGGAAGGTAAGAAAGCAACATTATCTTTATGACCAATAGCTAATTTTTGATGTAAAAATTGTTTGTGGCTAATTTGACTTTATCTGTATGGCCAGAACACTTACTTGGATGGATGGATGGATGGATGGATGGAAGGAAGGAAGGAAGGAAGGAAGGAAGGAAGGAAGGAAGGAAGGAATTGCAGAAAGTTAGAATTAATAGTAGAGAATATAGGGTTCACATTAAAGTTCAGATCTGCTTGGGAACAATGGAGATACCATAAGGATGAATACTCAGCAACAGCAATGCAGTTAAAGCTGGAAATTGTGACTCCTGCATGAGTTGGCAACAAAAAGAAGGACCATATTCAGCCTTCTGAAATTGTGAGAATGCAGTTTCCATAACAACGTCCCTTTAGCTTTTTCTTCAAGTTCTGATGTTATCTTTTCATGTCACTTTTCAAACTTTCTTTGCTGTAACAACAACATTCATTTGATGGTGGCAAAAGCCTTGATGTAAGTTTGAGTTGCTTTTATTTTCCAGAGATATAAGTGATTGGATTTCCTAGTTAGATAATCCTTGCAGAGAGGAACATAAATCTTCAATATCTATATTTGTTATTTTTCCATTTTTTTAAAGGGAGAGGGGGAACAAGAGTAGCTTTAAGCAATTGATGGTATAGGCTCAGTAACTATATATGAAATAACAATTTGCCTTGTGCATCCTGACCACACCTAGGCTTAATTATCAGTTTTTATGACGTTACAGAGAAGAGATTATGTTACTTTAATGCACTTTAATATTGCTCAATTTAACTAGTATACTGCACAGCTAAGTGATGTCTTATGAGGCTATGCATTCTAGCAGGTTTTTTGTTTTTTTTTAATCTCCTTCCCACTCCAGGGAAAATCAGTGGTAGGAAAACTATTACCCATACCCAAAATTAGAAGTTCAGTCCTCTAATTTGCTCTATCAGCGGTCATGGAACAGACATTGCAAACTAATACAAACTTCGTAGCAAGCACCACCAAACCAGCAAGCAAACATAAACAGATATATATGCTGTTTAAATTTTCTGTTGACTTGTTTGTCCAATGAATACACGATCATGATTAGTTTGACTGCAATTGTCAAAATCATGTCTAATATTATTAAAATATATGTTTCGCCATAGACTGTTCTGAAAATAAACACTTTATTTTTCAAATACCTCCCTCCTGAAAGCCAACTGGCAAGTAGGACTTTGCATCCCATATTTTGATTGACTGATTATGTGCCATCAAGTCGTTTTCGATTCCTAGTGGCCACAAAGATTTTCTCCATGATGATCTATTTTACAGTAATTTTAAGTGTGTCACAACTCACATCAACCTGGTTTAATCATATCACAGGGAACCCATATTCAATCCTTCTCAGTGAGCTTGCCCTTCTGTAGAAAAGTCCCCCCCCCCCCATATATCTGCACTGCCCCTTCCCTGTAGGGTTTCTATTATAGCTGTGAAGACATGGATCTTTAGGAAAGCATTTGGGTACAATGTAGATGAACTCATCTGTTTTGGGTGGTGATCTTAGTGGATAACGCCAGCATACTGTGTTGATTTTCAACTCTAGTGACTGTTCATGTAAGCCATTCAGAGCTTTGGGGAATTGAGTGGCATAGAAGCTATAGGAAGTACATAAATAAAAAAAAACTTTTTGTATAATTAAAATGTTTTCCTGACTTCTATTTTGTATGTACATCAGTATCACACCCACATACAAAGAAGTGGGGCTTTGGTCATGTTGGCCCATTCCCACCACAGACCTGCTAGCTTTAAATACAAAAGAAAAACCATAAACTGTGTCTAATAAATAAGAAACTAACTATTTACCCAAATCATAAATCAGCCTTGTTCTTGTTTAATATTCTGTATTTAACATTATATATAATAAGCCCTATCAGGCAGGCAATTTTCTATGATAAATTTGTTATTTATTCCGTACAAGTTATATATCACTCTAATCCAAACAAGGTCCTAAGTGGCTTACAAAATAATGTGACTATTAGAATAAAAATAATTGTAAAACAAATAAAATAAAACAGCCACTAGCTTCCAAACTTATGGCAGGAGGATTCCCCCTCTGAGCTGTAGTACCATCTCTATAAGTCTAAGGTGATGATTTGTCCATCTTTCTATCTCTTATATGTGTTCTTTTTGTTTACCATCTGATGTATTTAAGCATTTCTTGCTGTCACATTGTCCTCTTCACTTATTTTCTGATTTATTTTTTTCATTGGATTTGCATGCAATTTTGTTTTTAGAATGCTACTCTAGGACATGTTGGGCTCCTTTTCCCATTAGCATCTCCTGCCATGACGTCTTCCTTTTCATTATTCTGAGTTTATTAAAACTGGTTTCCTTGAGCAGTTCAAGATATGTGTTTAATTTCTCCTACTTTAGTTTCCTTTAATGTCAGTAGTAAAGTGCTACATTGTCACTTTCCCAAAAGTTCCTGTTATTTCCACTAAGTCTTTCCTGTTGGATAGGATCAGCTCAGGAAAATCTGATCCCATCATGCTTCCTTTTCTGTTCTAAAGGGAAACTTGTCAGCAAGATGCATAAGGATTTTCCTGGAAGTATTAGCTTGGCAGAGTTTGCCTTCCAATAGAAATCAGAATAACTAAAGTCCCCCATTACTATGACTTCATCGCTCTCTGAAATTTGCTCTTGGAAGCAACACCCATGTCTTTTTGGTTGGCTGGTCAGTAATGGGTTCCAACAATGATGCTGATTTCAATCTTTGTTCCTGTTACTTTCATCCAGGAGCTCTCAACAGGCCACCAAGTTGGTTTCCTGACATTTCTGGGGAAAATGGATATTTTTTTTAAACAGCACAATTTGTTCTCCTTTTCTTTTGCTTCTGAATAAGTACCTTCAATTCCAGATCTAGTATTCCAGTCATTAGATTCATTTCACCAGACCTCAGTTATACTTACTAAATCATATTTGTCTTTTTGTAGCAGGAGTGCAAGCTCTTCTTATATATTTCCCATACCCTGAACATTAGAATATAGACAGTGAACTTTATGAATTAATGCTGTTTCTTATTTTTCACTGAGTGGTTTAATAGGCCCCAGTTTAGCTATTATGTTACTTGCTCCTGCAATGTACAAGTCTTAATACGAATTCTTACTTTTTGGTTTCCATCTTTAAAACCCTGAACCATTTTGAAATGCTTCAGCAGGCATAATACTGCAAAGTTTTGTAAAGGACATTCTAACTAATGCTAATAGTCCAACATGTAGAAAATACAAACCATGGTCTCAGTCTCACATTTTTGCCATGGGTACCATTTCTGAAACCAGTCATCCACCCATAGTATTTTCCCTTTCCAGACTTTTTTAATGGACTCGGAGAATGAATGCTTCATCTTCTTTTCTAAAGTCTGAAGAGATATCCTTATAGTTGCTCTTGGTGATTTCAGAAATGCCTTGCCACTGTGTGGTGAGAAAAGGCAGTGGTTCCTTTAGTGTCTTCTCTCCTGCTCACTCACTTTAGGTAATATAGGAAGGAAGCCTGGGCTGACAATGCTGCCTCATGATGGAGGAGAAGATGCTAACTCTGGGCAGTTTAAGGATAAATAGAATAGCCATTTCATGAAGGACCAACCATCCCATCTTCTGACTTCATTATTCAATTCCGCTTCTGAGCAGAATAGTACTGAAGATTGTCATGGAGAACCAAACAGTCTACTATGGTTAATAAGAGACATCAAAGAAGCAGTACCTGTTTCTACATGTGATTCCTTTATACAGTCTCTCTGCCTTTCTTTGACAAGAAAGTGGCTACCTGTCCTACCTGTCCCTTTGCAGGGTCATACTGACTTATGCATCATTTTCTTCAATGCTTCAAAAACTGGGCTTAGCACTGCTATTCAGAGGAAGAGAAGGATCAAACGAAGATTGTTGCCTGCTGAATTACGCCAAAGCCTATTCACTTCCTTTGTTTCCCCATGTGGAGTAGAATAATATTTGCAAATCACCTTTATTTACTTCATATAAAAGGCAGTGACAGTTCTCTATTTTTCATTTATCTACTTATTTAGTATGCTTATAAATCTGGAGGGCTCTGGGCAGCATACAGTGATATACAAAATAAAAATAAATACATATAAATCATTTATTTATCCTCACTTAGCCATGATATATGGAAAATAAGTGAGTTATGACCTGATGAATGCAAGGAGTTTTAGATTCTTTCTTAGCTCGCTGTTTAGGCTTCCTATTATGCATTTTTGCCACTTATCCATATTTCTGTCTGCTAGATTTTCTGCAGCAATCGAGTATTCTTTTTTAAGGAAGTGCTGTGCAGAATATATTAGCTCCTTTCTTCTACTAATTCTCACTCGTTTTTAAAATTTCCTTTTAGAAAAGGAAATTGGTGAAATTCTCAAGGTAGAGTGTGATGTTCTTGCACTTACTTAGTTACATACTAGCCAAAGGTTATGTATGTCCTTATCTTCCCATTCTCAGGTTAAGGATACCATGAAGGGACTCCTTCCATTTGGGCTTTTCCAAAAGCTGAACTGTGAGTAGGCAGGGAGACTTCAAAGTGATGGAAAGATGTAAAATAGGAAAGAACAACACTATTCATTTCTGCCACCTCCAGTAATAAAGTAATATCCAAAACACTACTGAGAATAAACGATAAAGCAATTCTCAGGCACTTTAGGAATAAGGTAGAAAAACAAAACCTCTTTCACAGGGAAGAAAGTGTTTGAGAAACAGCAGGCAAAATTCCTCATGTTCCCCTCTTTGCTATGCTTTTCATTTCTTCAAGATCTGAATAGGAAAGAAAGAGGTAAGGCAAGAAGCATGCATGAAGCTGCCAATAGCATAATAAATTTAACTCTGAAATAAATGATACCTGTGGGTAATAGGACTGAAATTGCTGGGTTTCTTGGTAACAGTATATAATTATAACTTGCATAGGTTCTGTAGGGCAATGGTGCAATTATCACCCTTATTTCTAACTTTCAGTGAAAGTGTTAGCGCAGTGTTACTCATGATTCAGTAGCAGGGGACAAGAAACATATTGGAAAGATAATAGTAACACGTATTTCATATGCTTTTATAATCTCTCCACATAAAGTCTTTTTTTTTTTCTTTCTTTCTTTCTTTCTTTCTTTCTTTCTTTCTTTCTTTCTTTCTTTCTTTCCCCTTCCTTATTGGGCAATCCAAAAATGCAAAATGCCATGTGAAACCATCCACAGAGCTGCCATGCCTTCGTAACTCAATCTGGCTACTACAGAGCCTTCCCCCCCCCCCCCCCCACCCTTCCATAACTACCAGGGAATGAGTCATGAGTGATAGGGCTATATTATACCAGCAGGCAGGTTATGATATTGCCTCTCTACAATCACCAGGAGGTCTCTTTGTGTTGCTACATAATAACATGATAATTACTGGGCAATGGGTGATGAGTGGTGTTTTAGCAGCCTGCTTACTATTTTTTAAGCTTAATTTGCTCCATAATATCAAAGGTCACTGTTCTGAATGTTGCTACAGAATTCAATACATGCTCATGTCCATCTGTTATTGTTTTGTTACATAGCCATTATAGAGAAATTGTTGATTTGGTGTCAGTATGGCTAGAGTCACTTTGCTTGGTTGACTAATTATTTGAGACGGAAGACTGTTTTGGCCCTTTTTTTATTTTTAGCTTTGAATGAAGCAGAATAGTTCATTTTTACTGACTTCATTTTTACTGACTCGGAGTTTCAGGATTTTAAGTTTTAGGTTCATAGGAAACACTCAGATTGGATCCTAAATGAATCAATGGTTAATGTTTTTAGCTTTCAGTTGCAGCACTAGAAAAGATATTGAGAAAGTATGGAGGGAGGAAGAATTTCTATGTTCCAAATGTCAGATTTCTGAAAAACAACTAACAGTATATTTTGCATTTCTTATATTCTTTAGATTATTTTTAAAATCCAGCATTATTTATTTACAACTTGTTCATGAACTTTCCTGCAAGTAAGGGTAGTAATTTACAATGAAAAGCACAGGAGTATTACAATAAGGGTGCAAACTATTATTGCCTGGAGTCAATCCTTCTCTTAAGTACATTGGAGATATATAGATTTTTTAGTTTTAGTTTTAGTTTTAATATAATTAGTTAAAACCTTATAAGTTGGACACATGAAGGAATCTCTCTTTTTTTGGACGAGACCTAAGTAAAAGGCGTTATCACTTATTAAGCATAACCATTTTTTTAAAAAGATTCCTACCTCCTTGAAATTATGTTCTTACTAGCATGCAGATTTATGCAAATTATAAATGCAATCCTAAATTTGGTGCTTCAGAACCCCCATTGAGAAATCTTAGTTCAGTATGTTTAAAACTGCAATGATATTCAGCTACCCAATTGAAATTCAATCACCTAAGATGTTTTAACAGCATAATCTTTTCTACTCAGAAGTAAATCCTACAGAAATCAGTGGTTCTTCTCTGATAAGTATTGTAGCATTAATTAATACCTTAACTAAAAAAAAAAAAGTATCCTTTTCTAATTAGCATTTGTGTTGAGCAATTAATATTTAGTACAGTTCAATTTCTTAACAGAAATATTCTGAAAAGAATTGAGAATCTGTCTTTTCCCAACAACAGTAAAACAATATAACAAAAATGGGCAAACAGGACAATAGTAAATTTAAATTAAGTCAGTGAAGTAAACTTAACATATAGGGATTCAAAACATCAACAGATGGGACTTTCAAAAGATTAAGCATTTTTCCCCTGTTCATTTATTCTCAGTAGAAAACAAATAGTGTTGAACATTTGAGCTCCCAGGAAGTGGAATTTAGAATAGATCTTGCACTTTACAAAATGAAAAACAAATTATTAAATTCTGTATAACAATGTCTGGCATTTGAACAGATATTATTTGAAGAAACCACTATGCATAGAAGTATATTATCTATGTGACAAGGATTTTTAATGCTGATTACACTCTGTGATCAAAATGTCAAGAGCTGGGTAAATTATTCAATAAAACACTCTAGTCACCATGTTTTGAAATATTCTGAGGCAACTTTGTCTAAAGGTGTTAAATGGCAAAATGACTAGAATGTATGAGTAAATATTGCTTGCTTTACTAATCAACACTTAGATGTTAATATCATAAACCAATCTACCTATTTTCATAGGATATGAATTGAGTTAGAATTCTCCTTTGATTTTTTTTTTTAATATTATTTATTTCTTAACTCATTTTACAGAAATGAATAGAAAAATCTTTAGATCTGGATGGGTATGGCCTACATTATAAGTCCCCCACTTTTTTTTTTTAAAGCTTTTGTTTGAACAACATCTGGACGTTATTCCTTGCTGTAAGACTCACATTATTTCTTGGGCATATCACATGAATGAGCCTGTCTATTTCTAAGAATAATGAGGGCATGGTTTTATTATTAAAAATGTAACTTTTTGGTCTTTGAAATAGAAATGGATTTCAATCTCCCTTTATATATTAATTATTGATAAATGGAGCCTGGGAGACAAGTATTAAGCCTGGCATGATTAAAGATGGACCATTTTTAATTTGATATCTCTAACAGTGACAGAGGAATCCAGTTTAATCGAGTCATTTATCAAAAGAGGATAAATCAGAAGTATATGAGTGGATTGCACTGGGAACTGGAAGTGATGCAGAAGTCTGAGCTACTGCTATACAGATGATACACTTGTAAACATGGTAGGGAAAAAGAAAAAAAGGAAACATTCAATAGCATCTTATATGTATTGTAAAGTACCAGACTGAGTATGTATCTGTTCAAATATAGAGGATGAGTTTGTTTCACACATCCTTTTAAAGTGCCCACTGTACATAAACTGGCAATCAGAGTTAACGCACCCATTCTTTTGTCTGACAGACTCCACTCATAATGGACATTGAGGTATTCTTATTAAATGACCAGTACCCAGGTGTTTCAAAGGCAGTAGCAACATTTTTATTTATAGCCTTAGCTGGTAGAAACCATTTGGTCTCTTCTATTTAACTTTATAGGGTTTATCCCTTTTATATATGTATGTACTCTGTATAGTTACTTATACATATATTTATGGTGTGCTGTATTTTTTAAATTCTGTGACTTGCTCTTGGATTGTAAATAAGCAAATAAATAAGTACAAGACTTCTGAGTTTTAATTCTGGTTCAGAGGATCATGGATGACTAATAACAAATCTGTGTGACTGAGAGGAAGTAAATGAGTTCGTTATACATTCATTTTCAATCTTTTAAACCAGGTTTATACAACAAATGATAAACCAAGATATTCTCATATTCACTATCATTATTCACTTTCATTATTCATCATCATTGACCATGCTGGCTAGGCTGATGGAGTTCAATATCTTGAGGTCTGCATGTTTATTTTAGATCACAGATGGCCAAACATGTGGCCCTCAAGATATTGAACTCCATCATATAGTTATCTGTATCAAGTCACTTTGTATAATGGCTATTCTGATATATTTAAAAGACAAGATGTGTGATGGATAAATCCCGCTCATCTATAATTGAATTACATGGTTTTGATAATTTCATATAATTTCATATAATTAAAAAAATAAACATACTTTATGTATTTGTCCAATTGGCTAATTTGAAAACCTATTAAGATATAATTTCAGCATGATCCAATTGTACTAAAGCCTTGTCCATTTCATTTTAATCATACTCAGATGCACATTTTCATCCAGATTTGTATCACAAGTAGATGTGCATGCTTATGCATTATTAGAGCTGAATTCAAAAGTAAGTTTAGGCATATATTTTCAGTCTCCAAAATATTAACTGGTATTTATGGGAAATGTAAGTTAAACTCATGAAATATAAAGATTTGTGTGGAAATCTATTGAGCTCTTGGCTGAAATGTTATGTCTTAGGAGTAAGGTATTGTACTGCCAGATTGAAATGGGAAGGGAAGGGAAGGGAAGGGAAGGGAAGGGAAGGGAAGGGAAGGGAAGGGAAGGAAAGGAAAGGAAAGGAAAGGAAAGGAAAGGAAAGGAAAGGAAAGGAAAGGAAAGGAAAGGAAAGGAAAGGAAAGGAAAGGAAAGGAAAGGAAAGGAAAGGAGTAGTTAATGCAAGTTTTAGTGTCAGTGATATGAAAGCCAACTGCATTATTGAAATGGCTATGTTTCAAAGAACATAACATACAATATCTGGAATGGATTAGATAGCAATCATTAGCACTCTTCTGCAAAGCACAGATTAAATATGATTTACTTGATGTGGGTGACTTTCTATGATCAGTGCTGGAATATAGATTTTTTTTCTGATTTGAAATATGCCAGATATAAATATAAGCAAGAGTGATTATGTACCACCCCAATAGGCTGTGAAAATTGAGTTTTCCCTTTTCACAGTTGGAGATGGTTGTTATAGCTAGGAAGGCCTGCTAAGAACATGGAGTGGAAAAAATGTGATTAGCTGTAACTGAAGGTCAGTGTTAATTCAAACACTGGGGTTTTTTTTCCCCCTCATTTCTTCTTCTTTTTTTATAAGAAGAAAGTTACTCTGTATATCAGTGTTAAGAAACTGGAGTTTGCATTTAGAGGCAAGAGGCAGTTGACTAACCATAGGAGTCTCTCCTCAAATCCAGCTAGTTGTTCTCAATGGCCTTTGGTTTAAATAAGTGATAGGCAGACTGCCTATGGATTGTCTCATAATTAATTCATCCTACCCACTTCTTTTGAGCTTTACCTAAGAATCTTTAAAGAAAAGAAGAGAAAAATAGTTTGTTTCTAAGCTTTGTCTGAAATCTTAGTAAGTGCCAAGGGCCAGGGAGCCTCTATCCTTCACTCCTGTCTTCCTTGCTGAATCCCACTTCTCAGCAAACTTATTACTTAATGCCCTTAAGCACTTTGGTAAGTTTTATTTTATTTTATTTTATTTTGACAAAATGTATGAGAGTTTTGCTTTCTTGTTCATCTAGACGGAATTCATTGGGCTGCAGTTTGCCTTATCTGCTTCTGTTATTTTGTATTTAATATTGGTATTGTGGTTACAGTTTTGATAACAAGGGCACGAGATTACAGCATTACCATTTTCTTCATCATTTAGACATTCTTGCAGGAGGACCCAATCTTGCCCCTTCAAAGAGCCTCACATTTTCAAGACATTTTCTTTTTATCTCTTTTCTTTTAAAATCTATTAATTAAGCCTTCTCTACATGTGAAAAACAACAATAATGCAAATAATCATGGTATTGATAGTGTGATGGCTACTAATAATCATAATAGTCTTATTATGTGTTTATTTATCAAATATCTTACTGCCCAACTCCAAAAGACTTTGTACAGCTTCACAAAATTAAAAGAAACATCATATTAGCACAACAACAATATACCATCCTTCCACATCACCTCCTGACTTAATGGGGCTTGCAAAAACAAGGCCTGGGGGAAAATCCAGGTTTCCAAGATTGCTTGAAAGTGGGCAGGGTTTGGGCCCTATGAATCTCCAAGGGATATGCTATTCCAAAGAGCAGGTGCTGCAGTGACAGGAAAGACCCCATCTCCTGGGTCCTGCTAGGTAACATTACTTAACCACTGGGACCTAAAGCAAATCACCTCTTTCAGAGTACTCAGGATCGGCAGCCACTACAGGAGACAGGTGGTCCCACAAAAAGCTGGGTCATATGCCTAATCTATATCCTTGTGCGTACTTGGGGGTCAACCTCAAATACATTTCAGAATATAGTAAAAGAAGAGATATGGTAAGAACAAATAATTATGTCTTCAATTGTTCATATCTAAGTGACTTCCTAAATGTCACAGGGACATAATTGAGATTTTATCCAATATTGAAATGAGGGACAAAATCAGCCTTTCTTTCTCCCTGTGCCCCATTTCTTTGATCAAAAATGTAAAAAAGAATTAAGGATTTGCAAAGGCATCATTAATGGAAATAACTTGTCTTCCATGCTCACATCCACTTTCCTCTGCCTAAGCTAGTCTTATTTCACTCAGTAATTAACCTTTTGAATAATCTTACTTACATAGCTGGATTAGTCTTTGTTCTGACTCCATCCTGCTAAAAGTCCATACAGCACTATCTGGATTTTTTTTTTTTAAGTGGGTTTTTGAAAATGAATGAGTTAAGACAAACTAGTCCCCTTTTGGTTTTAGTGTCACAAAAAGCTATTTAATGGGAAATAAAAGTTATAACCCAATATTACCCAAAATGTTAAGAAAAGTGAAAGAACTTTGATACAGTTTTCTTCCAAGTAATAACAGTAAATGAGAGACATTTTGGTGTAGTGTAGTGCACGTGGCTAGAAACTGGAAGACTGTGAGTTAGTCTTACCTTAGGCATGAATCCAGCTGGGTGACCTTGAGCCAGTTCCTGTCTCTTACGCTTAGGAAGAAGGCAATGGCAAACCACTTCCAAATATCTTGCCAAGAAAACTGCAGGGACTAGTCCAGACAGTTGTCAAAAGTCAACACTGACTAAAAGACAGACGAGACAGACAGAAAGGCAGAAAGAAAGGCAAAAAGACAGTAAGAAACAGAAAGAAAGAAAGAAAGAAAGAAAGAAAGAAAGAAAGAAAGAAAGAAAGAAAGAAAGAAAGAAAGAAAGAAAGAAAGAAAGAAAGAAAGAAAATTTAAGTTCACTCAGATGAATTACCAGCAGTAGTTTATGCTATAGCAGACCTTGGACAGCTACTCTGAAATTCATGGAAGATCAAGCCAGAACTCAAATCTTCATTAAGTCTTTGATGTACTGAAAATAAATCTAAATGGTTATGGTTAGGGTTAGGGTTAGGGAACTATTACTGAAAGATCTGCACTGGCTGCCAGTGGACTCCCAGGCACAATTTAAGGTGCTGATATTGAACTTTAAGCTCTAAATGCCTTAGAGCCTGACTCTGTGAGAGACTACCTCAGTTCCTCTTCCTCTGTGTACCTGCACAGTTACCATGGATCAGCAGGAGAGGCCATTTTGAAAAAAAATCCCCATTTTCAGGAATTCAGTAGTTGGGGGAATTCCCAAGGAGATGAATCCACTTCTCTAACACCAAGCTTTTTATGGTTTATTACTTTAATGATATTTTAATGTCATTAACTTTCTTTTTCTTTTTATTGTATTATTTTTATGATGATGTTTTATATTTTGTTTTATGTCATCTTTTGAAATGCAATAATGACAATATCAGGCAGTTCCTGTTTAGAAAACTAGGATCAATAAAAGATGGGACTGTAAAGTAGGTGAATATGGAGAGCATATAGTTCTTTCCTCCACATGACAGATTGGATTGTATCATCTGAATACTGAGGGCCAAGTTCTTGGTAAAAGCTTAGAGTGGATGATCTTAACTTTGGAAGTTATTCTGAATACAATTCCCTCTTATGCTCAGTATTGGATGGGGAGGGGGAATATTCCTTTTTTTCTCTTCCTGGCAATCTTTATCTTTCACGCCAGCATCTTCTCAAACTAGAGCTGAAAGATGTATTTTTTGGTACAAAATGTATTGAACATTTTTCTATTTTCTCACTTGGCAAATTATCAGTGAATGGATCATGACTTTTACTAATTTGTTCATTATTCTCAATTGTTAGATGAATACTTTGTGGGAACAAATGTTGCACTTGGAACAATGATCCAAAATCTAGCTTTTCTGTATATTCAGTGTTCATTATATATGCTTTTTAACGTATCACTTTTGTCACCTAGCAACTCCTTGACTGGATTAAACATATGTGTGTGTGAGAGAGAGTATTTTCTCTCTCTCTCTCTATATATATATATGTGTGTGTGTGTGTGTGTGTGTGTAAACAATCTATAAAGGTACAAAAAATAAGGTTTTGCATAGCACGCTTGGTTTGTAAGTAGATCACATTTTGAATACTTGAAGATATTTGAACTTTCTGAAGTGGCAGTGGCTATGAGGTCCAGGCCTCTACTGTCCTTGGTGGAGTGGAGAGCTCTGGTAGCCAGGAGGCTTGTGATAATGGGAGCCGGAGCAAGGCAGCGGACCTGTGCCGGGGGGGGGGGCTTCCTTGTGCCTTGCAGCTCCATTCAAGTGGCCACATGACACAACAGCCATTTTGGTGGATTCCCTTGCCTGTCTGAGAGGACTTGGGACAAGTTGCTGGCACCCAGATTAAGGACATCTTTGGACCAGGATCTTTTATAAGGTTTTATATGGTTTGGTAGTTGGAGTGGGGGCTGGGTGTGGCTGGGGCCTTCTTGCTGTGTGAGAGACAGGGGTGGGCTGGGGGTGCTGCCACCCAGTCCCTTTGGGGGTACATGGCTTCTCTGCTGCCTGGATGACAGTGGGGAGGGGAGGCAGGGCAGTGAAAGAGGAAGGTTTGGGTTTTGGTGCTAGACAGTTGTGTGAAGGAAGGCTTGGGTGAGGTGCTTGGATGGAGGGCCTGCTAAGATAGAACCAGGGGAGTTCTTGCAGGGCCACTGTGAGGAATATTCTTGGCATCTGTCAGATAAAGTTGCTTGACTTCACTCAGAGTTGGATTTGGCTGGGCAGATTCTTTGGAAGTGACCGAAACATGTCTGAGTGTCAGGCCTAGCCCAAGGAACTCCAAGAGACAATGCAAATTCAGTTCAGCTTTGTTTATTAGCTACAACCTCTAGCAAGAATCTTCCCAGACTGAAGCTCCAGCTCCCAAGCCAGCCAGCCACAACAGTGTGAATTCCTCAGGGAGATGCCAGTCTCATCCTCTTATATCTCCCACACTCTTCTGGCGAGCTAAGAAAATGTTTATATCCCTGAGCCTGGCCTTCATAATTCCATTCTATCACACTGAGTCCTGTTATCTGACAGGAGTTTGAACCAGTTGATCCTGAGGAAGTGGACAGGTTCCTTGCAGCTGAGAGCTTGGCCACCTGTGTTCTGGACCCATGCCCGTCCTGGCTAGTTAAGTCTTCCTGGGAGGGGTTATATGGCTGGTTCCAAGTGATGGTTAATACCTCTTTGTGGGAGAGGATGGTACTGCCTGCTTTGAACCCAGCTGTGTTAGACAACTTTCATCCAATTTCCCACCTTCTCTTTCTGGGGAAGGTTGTTGAAAGGGTGGGTGGCACCTAGTTTCCTGGGTCCCTGGATGAAGCAGAATATTTGGACCCTTTTCAGTTGGTTCAGGCAAGGGTTAGTGCTGAGACAGCATTGGTCTCACTTGCCAATGACCACTAGAGGGTTCAGGATGGAGGTGGTCCTGGTTCACCTGGATCTCTCAGCAGTTTTCAATACCATTGACCTTGGTATCCTTCTGGAGCAGCTCTGGGGACTGGGAGTGGGAGGCACCGTTTTGTGATATTTCTCCTTTCTCTGTGGCTGGTTTCGATCAGTATTGAAAGTTAGTCTAGCCAATTCAAAGACTTTGTACTGATTAATAATCACAAATCACAGATACTTATGTTGTATTCCTCGCTTCTTATTTCTGCCTATGAAAAGTGCTGAGGTATAGGAACATATAATGCCTTTTCATAACACATTAAGGTAACTTTTTGTGAGATATAGCATTTCATTTGAACCTGGACCATGATCAAATTGTTGTTACTTTACTTACTTTAATCTTAGCGTTTGTCATCAGGCAGTTGATACAGCAGGATTGATTGATTTGTAAATCAGCTTACAGGAACCAAATTGGAAGCTATAGACACTGCAGAATGGAACTACTCTAGCTGCAACATATTTTCTATTTCTATGTGAATAAGGGGATATGCAGCCTTCTACAACCCATCTACGTAGCTCCTATCTTTTTTGTTTCTTGTAAACTGAAACAGTAAAATTAAACAAATAAATCAGGAAATGCCAGCTTTCATCACAAAGGTGACAAGAATACCTGCCCAGATGAATACTAACTGTGGTTCAGAATAAGAGGAAGGATTCAAAATTTCATGTGCAATCATGCACACTCATATGAAAAAAGATTATGGGGAGACATAATAAGAGTCTTTAAATATTTAAATGCCTGTTAAAAAGAAGATGAATAATAATAGTACTTATGGATAATAACAGTGTTCTTGTCTCCCAAGAGAAGGAGGTTTACATATACAAAATCTGATTTGGGGTTAATGTTGAAAGTAAAGAAAAATCCTGAGGCAAAAACATATAGACAATAAAGCAAAACTCAGTTGAAACTGTAAAATATTATTATGAACCACTGAAAAACAAAGTAAAGCAAAGCAGAAGCTGGGCTTTAATTTATTATTATCTGGACCTGTTTCAGTCAGGTTTCAGCCTGGAATTCAGTATGGAAATGGCATTGGTCACATTTATTGATGGCCTATGGTAGAGCCAGGTGGTGTGTGTATCCTTGTGCTTCTTGATCTGTCAAGAAGTTTTCAATACCATTGATCATGACATGCTTTTGTATGGGCTGCAGGGTTTAGAAGTAGGGGCACTGGATTACATGGTCCTCTTCCTTTCTCAGTGGCCTATTCCAGTTGGTGTTGGCCAGGGAGAAGTCATGCTCCCTCCCCTCATTTGTGAAGTGACTCAGGGCTCAGTGGTTTTTCCCCTTCTGTTTAATATCTTCAGGAAACTGTTGGGAGAGGTCATCTGTCATTTGAGGACTAGTATTATCATGTGTATACACTACAATGCCCATGTGACTCTACTGCTCTGTGAGCTGCACTGGTTACCAGTGGGCTTCCAGGTGCAATTCAAGGTCCTGGTTACACCTAAAAAGTCCTTCATGGCATAGACCAAGTTATCTAAGGGACCACCTATCTCCCATGGTTTCTGCCCATCTGGTAAGATCAGGCGGAGTTGGTATACTTCAGGTCTGTTCAATCAAATGAGGTCAGCTATCAGGACCTAGGAAACATGCCATCTGTCATGGCACTTGTTTTCTGGAATGATATCATGTGAAATTCATTCATGTGGCTTCCACCCTAATGATGTTCCAGAGGTCTTTAAGACATGGTTGTTCTACCAGCCTTTGGGTAGGATGGCTGTGGAACTCCACCAGTGTTCTCTTATGTGGGATATTGTTACTTGGATGCCTAATTACTTTTTATTGCTTTTCTCTTTAAGTTGTAAGCCACTCAGAATTATTCTGGATGTTGCCTCCAAACCCAACAAACAAACAAATAAAGCTATTTTGCTTTGACATCTGAAATGGCACTAGGTGAACTTTGAGATGTAGCATGTGAGAAAATGGTGTGACAGCAAAATAGTGGGAGGTACAAAAGTCAGTAAGAAACTAAGTGATCCTAATTCTTATAAATTTGATTCTCAAGGTATTGTGATTCTTACTGTTTTATGGGTCTTCACAGAAGAGGCAACAGTCTAACACATTCTATTGTTATGACAGTCTAGAGTGTTTGTCTATAGGACCATTTATTTCTACTCATGCATTCAAGAAGAAATGGCTTTGGTCCTAGGCCTGGGGTTGATGTTTATTATTTGTTTAAGGCTCCTGTTTTGTTTTGTTGATTTTGTTGATTATTATATTACTTTGGTCTGGGCTGTCTCTCTGATTTTATGTATTTAGCTCTTTTGATGTTTTTTCTAGTTTTGTACACCACCCAGAGACCACTGGAGTTTGGTGGCCAATAAATTTAAATAAAAAATAAAATCATAATAGTAAAATAGGCTGTACCCTTTAGCTATGTTGCATGATAGTGGTGTAGACTCTAGATCCCATGAAATGCATACATTTGTGTATGAAGATATCTGCATATAGCTCTTCAAACAACTAGAAACATTTGGACAATCAGGTTTGTGCTGATTTATTTATTTATTTTGTCAAATTTACATGGCCACCCATCTCACACTAAGTGACTCTGGATGGTATACAACAAAATCAACCATTAAAATTGAATATAAAAACCAATTAAAACAATTCAATAAAACCAAGGTTGTGAGGGGGTTAATTAAGATGTTATACATGGTGTTAGTGAGGAATTATATGCATGTAGTGTTCTTGAACCTGATTGACTGGGAGAAGTATCAAATAGATGAAAAGCCATTATTATTTTAAAATTGAAGGTGAAATGTTACTTTTTAAATATTTATGGAGATACTAGAAACACATCTCTCCAGAGAATGACACTTCCCTCAATGCTTCTTATTCTTTTACAGCTTTCAATATTTATTTATTTAATGATTTTGTTCCAGGAAACTCAAGTTCAACTTTTTTTCAATCAATCACAGAGTTCATTGGGTGACTTCCCCTCTCTCTCAGACCAGCTTGTTTATAGGTTCATTCTTATGGAGAAAGCAGTTAGGGACTCCATGTATGTAAACTTATCAGAAAAAGTGGGATATAATAATTTTATATATTTTAGGGTTGCTCACCTCAGTGCTAACTCTGGGTAATGTACGGATGAAAAAGATACAATACCTAAAAATAAAACAAAATGTCAACATTTTGCTAGCATAACAAGAGAGAATAGACATAACATAACCAAAACAGAGACTGCACAGCATGTCAATACACCCCAACCCATGCCAAAGTTTGAGGAAAAACAAGTTTTCAGAGTTGGTTTAAAGACCTGAAAGGTCAGGCAATCTGAACCTCTGTGGGGATGCTATTCCAGAGGGTAGGTGCCACAACAGAGAAGGCGCACTTCCCAGGTCCCACCTGATAACATCGTTTGAGAGAGGACATACAAAGCATACCTGTTCTGTCACGTCTTATGGGGCAAGCAGAAATTAGGGGAGGGTGGTGGCCCTCAGATAGCCAGACCATATGCACTATATATATGATGATTAGTACCTTGAATTGCATTTGGAAACTCACTAGTAACCAAAGCAGTTCACACACCACAGATGTTACATGGGTACACTGAGGTGTGCCCACATCAGCTTATGCTGCTGCATTCTAGGCCTTCTAGGTGGTCTTTAAGCAAAGACTTATGTAGAGTTCATGCAATAATTGACACATGAGGTATCCAAAGTATAGTGACCATGAGAAGGGACTCTCAATCCAGGAAAGGGCACAACTGGCATACTAGATGAAGGCCTTCGTAACCACAGTTACCACCTGCTCTTTGAGTAGAAGTATAGGAAGACCCCCAATTGTGTACCAATTCTGTATGGGGAAGTACCACTTAATTCAGAACCAAAGATAGAGAATCTCTGACATCAAGAGAACCATACTTCCATAACCATTCAATCTTGTTAGAGTTAAACTAAAGTCTGTCACTCCCCATATAAGAACATTATTATTAGTGTTATATAGAATATTATTCCATATAAATAAAACTAACAAGCTATCTCAGCCTGGCTGGAGTTGCTGTAAAATTCTTGATCTGATGCCTGGAAGCTGTAAGGGACTGGATAACATGAAAAAAGTTCAAACTGAAACCCAGCATGACAGAGTTACTGTTTGTTCAGAAACACCTTTACTATAGTATGTTGCTGATGATGGAGCTGCATTCTACATGAAGGAACAGGTCCATGACTCAAGTCCTCCTGGATTTGTACTTTTTTGCTAGAAAAGTGGCCAGAGAAACTTTTTGGACCATCCTGGACTGAGAAGCCACAGAAAGTGTGATTCATGTCTCATTGATAATGGTAATTCCTCATTGCCATATGTTTAGACATTCTGTGTGGGTCTGCCTTTGAAGACAGAATAAAAATACAAGTGGTATAGATTGGAGTAGCCAGATTGCTATTGCCATATGACACCAATACTTTGGTTACTTCTCTAGTTAAAGATATGTTCCTGGGCTCATTTCAAGGCGCTTGTATCCTATAAAATCCTACATGGCACAGCACCAGCATAGCTGCTCCAAATAGAGTCTGGCTATCTGTGCAGATAGTTAGGTGTTGATTAAGGTCCTGACCCTTATGGAACCCAAAGTAAATCTTCTTCATGGTGGCCTCAATACCATAAAACAGCATGCCTCTGGTATATTGCTTAGGCTCTTCATTATCCATAAATCAATGAAAGCTATTTTGTTCAAGTGAGTTAGAGATAGATATAGAGATAGAGGTATACAGATACATGTGTGTGTGTGTGTCTGTGTCTGTGTGTCTGTGCATACACACACATACTGCTTTTTGATCAAAGTTCATTGTTATTGGTGATGCTGGGTACCTATTTTTTCTGGTTTTATTTTATTTATGCTGGGTACCTGTTCTTTTTTTTAATTATTTTATTGTTGCTATTTATTTATTTTGATTAAAATGTGTTTATCTTCATAAACCATTCACAATCTTGGGAGCAGGGCACTATATGAATGAATGTAAAAACAAATGTCTGGCTGTTCTCACCTTATACTATAACATTGTAGAAATTATAGAATAATTTAATAATAAAATGCTTACATGTTTGAACAGGGTTAGGTGAGAGAGTGATTATGCTATAATTAACCAATCAGTTTTGAGAGCTAAGATAATATGCTGGCTTTGGGCCAGGGAGATCCTGGTTTAGATTGTCACTGGTCCAGGGAGCTCACTGGGAGATCTTCAGCCATCTCAGCTCAAACAACCACCTTAGATTGTTGTTGTGGGGATAAAATTAAATGAAACCTCTACATATGACAACATGAGCCCTAAGAAAAAAATAACAGTATTAATGCAAAAAATAAATAAATGCTATGGCTAAGAGAGGTTTTGAACCCAAGGTTCCAGCCCAAAGCCAACAATTTAACTATCTTCCACAATATTCCTTTAAAGATGGACAATTAAATTCTAAAATCAGTTCAGTAAATCACCATTTCACTTTAATCTAAACAATGTGCAAAAAAAAAAAAAAAAGATTTTAGACTTAAACCCCTTCTTTTCATTTCTAGATAATAATAAATTGTATGTTATACCAAGACAGGCACTAGGGACGCTTCTATCCATTCACCATTTAGATGCCTTTATACTGTGTGTTACTTTATTGTTTCAGAAAACTCTGGCAACCCTTGCTTTGTCTTGCGTCACACAGAATACAAAGTGATTCAGTCTATGCTTTTCTTTGGTCTTTATTTTAAAAGGTCACTGAAGCCCTCTCATAACTATGAGAAGAATGGCATCCTTATCACTAGCTCTTTTTTTCCTTTTCTTTCTTTTTTGTGCCATCTCATATCTCTCTACTGATGAGATTAAACGGGTGAAGGAGGAAGAAAAGATCTATAGAACTCTGGAGGACCAGAACTTTCTGGCTGGCCTATCTATGTACATCATTGAAAAGGTGGTGTTCTAATCTGTTATGGATTTTTATCCATGTCCATCTTATTCAATCCCTTTTCTTTTGCTTTTTTCTTCCCTCATAGGTAAGTCCACTGCTTGCTAAACTTTCCTTGACTGACTATGCTTTTACCATAAAGGTAAGTTACTTTTCCTTCAATCCATTATTGATGCATCATTTTGACAGTGTGTCCTGTAATCAAGCTGTTTTTGATCAAAGTTGCAAGGCCTGTTCACTAGAGATATAATTTCACATGCAATAAATGGAAAGGGTGATACAGCAGGATACTTAAAAATGCACATTTACTCCTCGGTCCATTATCATTATTTGCAATCTGTGGACATCAATAGCAGTCTTGGGAAAAGGAACATCTTAGCCATAGTCTAATAATGTGTGGAGTAGCATTTTAGCATTTATTTCTTTTGAGTTACAGATATACATATCATATGTAAGCAGCACTCACAATTTATAAAATTGCTTGGGCAAAAATGTATATAATTTAGATATGGAATTTCTCTTGAGAAAGACAATGAGTTGAGAAAGAGACCCTAGGAAGTTTGAGAAAGTGGTAATATAAGTCTGAGTCTGGTGTCTATTTATTCTATCCAGCTTGTCACAAACTTTCATTATAGAAATGAAGAGAGTCTGGGCAAGATTGAAAGCTATATCAACAGCTGAAGTACTGCTTTTGAAGTTTCATGTAGAATTTTTGGGGGATTGTGTGTGAAACAAGAAAGAGACAAAGTGGAACAAGAGCCCAAGTGCAAATCCATAGGAAATAAAATTTTGAAGATCTGAAGAATTAGCTTTGGAAAGAAAGGAAGGAAGGAAGGAAGGAAGGAAAGAAGGAAGGAAGGAAGGAAGGAAGGAAGGAAGGAAGGAAGGAAGGAAGGAAGGAAGGAAGGAAGGAAGGAAGAAAGAAAGGGGGAGGGAGGGAGGGAGGGAGGGAGGGAGGGAAGGAAGGAAGGAAGGAAGGAAGGAAGGAAGGAAGGAAGGAAGGAAGGAAGGAAGGAAGGAAGGAAGGAAGGAAGGAAGGAAGGAAATGATTCTTAGATTTCAGAAGTTAGGTTACCTATGGCTTTCATAACTACAATATTCACCTTAGCATTATTTCTTATTATTTCATGTTATTGTGCAAGAATCCATTTTTTCTAAAGAAATACCTAGAAAAACGGCTGATGTAGTTGGACAAAAAGGGGTCCAATATGGAAGACACTTTGGCTGGCAATGTTCGAAATTAGCAGAAAAAATAATGAATTAGGTCACAGTCCTAAACACAGTTTCTATGAAAGTTTGTTTGTTTATTTGTTTTAATTAAGTAGAGCTTATCTTGGAGTAGATATGCTTGGATAATACAAATAAAGCACTAAGACCAACTCTGTATAGCCAAACTGGCAAATAAGAGTTACCTTTCTTCTGAAATAATTATTCAACATCAAGATAACAATAAGAATATGTTGGTGAAGGTTATTATTGAATGCAAGAGATTTAATCTTTGCATAATATCAATTAATTGGGGACCTATTTCACTGATTTGAAGCAGGTATCCAGGAAAAAAGTATGGTATATCCTAAATACTTGTGTGGATAGGACAAAATAAGAGATATTATGCCCTTATGACATTTCAGAATTGCTTATAATTCTTGTTATCCTCAGTAATCCGCTTTGTATCATTGTGGTTTATTCTTGATTCATTGATTCTTTTTTTATTTACTGCCAAGTTGATATCAACCTGTTTCATAGGACAATTTCCAGTGGGATAATAACATTGGTTGATTGTGGCAAAAAACAGAAAAAGACATTTTAAAGATTAAAAATCTGATGAAGTGGACAGTACTCCATGAAAATTATGCCATAATAAATTTGTTAGGCTCCAGGGTGCTACAAACTCTTTTGTTATCTTTCAAGCTCATATAAAATAAAATATTCTGATACTTCACAGTTGGAGAAACAAAAGAGTAATTCTTAACTCTTATTTCCTAGCTTTATAGGGCTGTTCTACTTCATCAGCTATCATTCAGCTTTAACAGAGGGGAATATCATAAGAATGTTCAGATCTATAGTGATTTGGGGGAGAGGCAATGGATCCTAAGGTATCACTGTGACTTTTCTGACATTTCTTGGCAGATAAATCAGGCAACACAGATTCATCTTCTGAGCTCATTGCAATGAAGATGCTTTCCAAAGTGAAAGCTTATTCCATCACACCAATGACATTCACCTTGATGAGGTGAAATGGAATGTAATTTGGAGAAATTGCATCTTTTCTGAGCTCATTGCTACTCTGGCACTTCTTGTAAGTTGTAAGAGGGACTGCTCCTTCACAGTTTGAAATGGCTAATGTGGGCTTAATTTTACTTTCCTTCTGTCTTTGATCTGCACAATCTTCATTATCCAAGTCAGGATCAAGGCCCTATTTAGCTATTACAGGCATTCCAGAAAAGGACCAGATTTTCAACTTCAAGACCAAGAGAAGCAATGCTGAATTCAAAATACAGACAAGTTAATTCAATACTGACTTGAAACAACTGATAAAGTTTTATAGACTGATCAGAGACTAGTCTATTATTTATACCCCATCACAATCCTGAAGAAGTCTCTGAGCTAATAGTTCCATCCCTTCAGGTTCTGCATCATGTCTATTATTTTCAGCCCAATATAATGTTTGAAAAAGTTTATATAAAGAAGGGTTGTATCTGGATAACTCTCAAAACATAAACAGAATAGGACTAAATTTGGTGTGGTAGGAGAAGTTAGTGAAAGGAAGACTGAATTCAAAAATGGGCCAGATATGGTCGGGAAGCTGAGAAGGAAAAACAAAAGCAAAAAATCATGCAGGGAGAAACAATTGGGCAGTGGCTCAGAATGATGCTAATTGCTCTATTCTAAGTCCTCCTCCCAGTCATATGTTCCAGAGCAGCACTAACCCATGATGTGCATGTTTTCTGTACCTTTTTATTTTTTTATGGAGCCATCACTTCTTCCTGCAGTCTCAGGTGCAAGCCTGAGAAATTGGAATCTCGGTGGATATTTCTCTTTAAGTTGTTTTGGGTCCTGAAGAGAGTCTGTACCTTGGAATTATGGAAAAACCACAGTTAAGAGCCCACTTCAGACAACCATGGATTGTTTCTACTGCCAGTCAGAAATGCTGCTATCAGTTTCTTGTTGTCCATCACTCATCCAGACCAGTCATCCCATGTATGAGAAGGAAAACACATTCATACTCATTGCAAGGCAAACAAAATATTTTTATGAAGGAAGAAAGCAGCAGCAAAAGATACAACATCCCTAACCCTGTGAGGTCCCAAAGGAGACATAAAGCAAGAAGAGAGGGTTTGAGTTCTCATCAAAGTAATCCAGGGTGCAATTCTGATATCCAGGATAGAAAGAGGGGAATAGCAAGCCCCAGAAAAAAGGATAGAAGACACATGACCTTTCTGTCATAATCCATCATATGCACAGAGATCATGCCCTCAGATAGAATCATTTGAGAGAGTGTGGAAATATTTTCAAGCCTAGATCTGAAAGTTTCCCATTTTATTTTATTGCTGGTTGAGTGCACTTGCAGGAGACATATGCAAAACCAGCTTGACTATGTGTGTGGCTTGGTAGCCTCTCCAGACAATGGCATTAGTGAAGCTTATTCAGTGACTTCTTCAGTGGTATGTTAATTTTCAGGGTCTGACATTACATTTATCCCTTTCTATATTAATTAATTGGATCAAATAGCCCCTTTTGATGATCCAGACACACTACTTTTATCCCCTAGACCTGTGGTGTACTGATAAATGTATGGAGCTCCATTGCTGCCATGTCATAAACTGCCAACAGCTGATTGGTGTACTAGGCATCACAGTTCAGTTCTGCTGTCAACTGCAAAATTCCAGAAAATTTAACAACTGGCTTTTGTGAGCTGGTACGAGCCAGCTCTAGCACACCACTGCCATGGACCAAGTTACGTGCATGGGAAAAGGCCAGGACGTATCACTATTATTTTACTATTATTTTTCTAGTGTTCCTTCAAGTTGTTTCCCAACTCTGAAGTGGCTTCAAAAAGCATTGTTTTGCAGCACTACTCAAAACAGATGGTTTGTTGAGATAACAAGAACACACTGCAGAATGGCATCTGTGTTGTTGTTTTTAATAGTCCTACACAGGCTGTTGCCCATCAAGCTGAATGCAGCCCACAAGGTGTTGAATAAGCATTCTGTTTTTATTTTACTTTGTCAGTTAAAAAAATAAATAAATAAAACCACATAGGTAGAGGGGTTTATCAAGCTATTAATAAAGATCACGGGTTGGTTTTGTTCAGCTTGGTGGGTCACAGCCTATTTTCAGGGCCATTAATACAGCCAGGAAAGAAAATTTCAGATGTATTTAAATAAGGGAGATCTACACTTATGTTGCATGTGGTCCTGGTTACTTAGGTTGTTCTGTGGAGTGTGTGGCTGCCTTTGCTTTGTGAAGAAAGACTGGAGTTCACAGAAGCATGATACCTTTTAGCTCTTAGTTAGTGAAAACAATCTCTACAATTTGCTGATCTTGATATCAGAATTCTGGATTTGTTTGTATTTTACTTTTTGGGAGAGCAGAAAATGAAGTTTGACATATGAAATCTAGAATGACTATCTCTGGTTGTTCAGGAAGAATTAAAAATATATATATATTTTAATTTTATTTAATAACATTATGTATTGACTCATTACCAGGAGGATGGAACTACTTTTTTACCCATTATTGACATCATGGAGGAAACTTTGTTTCTCTCCTTTATTATCCATCATCTCACTGGTAGTACTGAGTATGTCTGGGAACTTCCAAAACTTAATTCCCCATGGGAATAATTGCACCCCACACTATTATGGAGGAAACATCACTGACTGTAAAGTGTTTGCCACATTAAAATGATTTATAAAGAGTTTAGAGCTGTGATGAAAATGATCTGGTTTTAATGATGATTGTATACTCCAGTGTTTCAAACAAAAGCAGAGGCAAAACCATCACAGTTTGAAAAAAAAGATCAAATAAAGTTGCTTTATTTTGTTCAGTGACCAGGCCACAAAGATCCATAAACAAGTTGGCATAAACTAGTACAAATAAACCTAATTTTAACCTAAATCACATAATAAATTTATCTCAGTTTAAAAATATTAGGAAAGTTGCCTTGTGACAATCAAGGGATAACAACAACAACAACAACACACACACACACACACACACACACACACACATCTCAGGGTTGAACTGTGGAATTCTTGGTGCTCTCTGAGCTTGGTTGTTTGCTTGAAAACATTTCATTGTCCAACTAGGTAACGTTATCAGTGCAAGTGAGTGTGGGGTTTGCTGCCTTTTTGTATTATGTCAGAATCCTCGCAAGATTTTATAGTAGATTATTATATGGCTAGTTTAAAAAAAAAATGATTTTTTCTACATGCTGCGGTTCTGCCATTGGAAAAGGGGAGGGGGAGTAGGAAGGAGAGACCGTTTGATGCAGATGGTTTCTTATCACAAGCCCTGGAATGTTCAAGGCCATGCCAGCAAGGGAATCAGAAGACAAGAACTAAGGGCGAAGAAAGGGGGGGAAAAGAAAGAAAAGCAGTTTTTGGCGCGCTTTTATTCAGTCTCAGCAATGCTTTGGATCTGTACACTTATTCTTAATAAATGAACTTTCTTTTGAATCGATATTGGTTGCAAGGAGAGTTACTGGTTTTAAGATCAACAAGTGGCAGTTCGTTACATTTTGCTGAGACTCCCTGTACAGACTTCTACCAGGGACATTACCCTGAGGGGAGTCACAAGCCTCACGTTAACCGGGACCAACCGAGCAACGGGATGGCTGATGATGTTATTGAGGAAGAAGAAGAAAGAAAAGTCCCTCCTCCATTGGAAGTAAAGGTGATAACCCAGGGGGAGCCGGTGCAATCATCACGCCCAGACCGGACGGGGATGAAAGCAACGGGGACGAAAGGACGGGCTCCTTCGTTGAAAGATCGCTTGGGGAAGTTGGAAGGGCAGATGGGGTCCATATCCAATGATATGCGAGCTATAAAGGCAGCCATGGACCAACTGCTTGGAAGGGGATCTACACCTCCCGCACGAGAAGCGGCCGCCACACCAGGAGGCACGGAGGTGGCAGAGCTGTCAGCCGAAGATGAGACTTCCAGCGAGGAGGAGGAGGATATCACACCTAGCAGAGCCAAGAAGAGCCCGATGCAGCAGCGGGGCATCTCCATGAAATTCGGGGGAGATGCTGAGCAGCTGGCTTGCTTTATCACCCAGGTCCGGATCTACATGGAGGGCTACGGGGGTCTGTTCCGCAGCGAGGAGGAGAAGGTTTCCTATGTGTCCAGTTTTTTTGAAGGTATGGCTGCGGAATGGGTGGTTGGCCTGCATAGGGCGAAGGACCGGGCTTTAAGAAAATTGGAGGATTTCATGGCGGCTCTCTGCGCGCGCTTTGAAGACCCGTGTGTGGCGCTCAAAGCACGACGCGACCTGGAAAGGCTGAAGCAGGGGTCCAAGTCGGTATCAGAGTACGCCTATGAATTTCGGGGCTTGGCTCAAAGGCTGCCTCACGTGCCGGAGGAGCTGCTGATTGAGTTTTTCCAGAGAGGCTTGCAACCCGAATTGCTGCAGCGTGTGCTGTGCCGGGGTTTCCCGAAAACCTTTAATGAATGGGTCGCTATGGCCGGCGAAGTGGAGGAGCAATGGCGTACCATTGAAGCAAGAACCCGACTTCCGCCCTTACCCGGTGCAAAGAAGGCGGCGCCCAAAGCGAAGACCAGCGCTCCGAAGAGTAGCGGGGGCCGGCGCGTCTGTTTCAACTGCGGGGAGCCGGGGCATTTTGCCGCTGCGTGCCCTAAAGCGAAGACGGAGCAGGAAGGCAAGAAGACGGAACGGAAGGGGCCGAAGTCTTCAAAGCCCGGCAGGAAGGAATCAGCGGCAGCAGGCAGCGAGACGGGAGCTAGAGCGGCAGCACGCGGCGGTGGCAAAACCCGGAAGTTGTCAGCTCCGCTCTCTCTCCGACAGGCGGCTGCTCTTCCAGAGAAAGAAAGCAGCTCACGGGAGGACTCGGAGAGCGAAGAGATGGGGGTGAGTCCCATTAAAATTTGGGTGGAACTAAGGGTGGTGAGGACTAATCGGAGGGCAGAGATACGGGCGCTGATAGACTCTGGCTGCTCCCGAAATCTGATTAACCCCGCCCTTGCCCGGGGTTTGGGACTGCGCTTAAAGAGACTCAAAACCCCTGTGGTTTTTACCCAGCTGGTCGGATCGCCAGCGGGGGGAGGGCCGGTGGAGTATCGTACAGAAGAGCTTGAACTAACTATGGGGGACCATAGAGAGACTATTAAATTCCTAGTGACTCCCATGGCATGCAACCCAGTGCTTCTGGGCATGAACTGGTTAAAAAGGAAAAACCCAGAAGTGAACTGGGAGGAGAAGATCTTGCGTTTCCCGAAGGAGGGGGGAGTGGAAGTTGAAGGAATTACCGAAACGTTGTCAGATGAAGAGATGGGTGCTGTGAGTGGGGAAAAGGCAGTGGAAGCTGCAATCCAGATTCCCAAGGAATACCGCGACCTGCAGGAGGTGTTTAGCGAAAGGGAGTCAGATCAGCTACCCCCCCATCGTGCCAGTGACTGTGCCATAGAGATTGAGCCGGGGGCTAAATTTCCAAGGAAGAAAATGTATCCAATGACACCCAAAGAGTTGGAAGCATTGCGGGAGTTCATTGACAAGAATCTAAAGAGGGGCTTTATTGTACCTACGCATTCTCAAATTGCTGCACCGGTGCTATTTAGGGAAAAGAAGGATGGCTCCCTACGTTTGTGCACGGATTATAGAGGGCTAAATGCCATTTCTGCTGACAACAGGTACCCACTCCCCTTAATGAAAGACCTGTTGGCACATTTATCCAAAGGGAAAATTTTCACCAAGCTGGATTTAAGGGAGGCGTACTTCAGGGTGCGAATACGTGAAGGAGACCAATGGAAGTCCGCCTTTAACACGCCTCTGGGGTGCTTCCGTTATGAAATAATGCCGTTCGGATTAAAAGGAGCGGCGGGGGTATTCATGCAACTTATAAATGAGGTGTTACAAGAGTATTTATACCAGGGGGTGTTGGTTTATCTGGACGATATCCTGATTTACACTGAAACCATGGAGCAACATGTGCAATTAGTCAGGAAGGTGCTAAAAAAGCTACTGGAAGCTCAGTTGTATGCCAAGCTCTCCAAATGTGAATTTCATAAACAGCAAATTGACTATTTAGGATATAGAATTTCGCATCAGGGAATTGAAATGGACCCAGCAAAGGTGAGGGACGTTACAGGTTGGGAGGCTCCCAAAACCAGGCGTCAGCTTCAAAGTTTCCTGGGCTTTGCTAACTTCTATCGGCAGTTTATACCCAACTTTGCCCAAGTAGCACTCCCACTTACCGATTTGTTGAAAACCAAGGGCAAGGACAAGGCGAAGGCATCAAAACCTGGAGCCCCCTTAGCCTGGACTAAGGAGTGCCAGGAGGCGTTTCAAAGTTTAAAGCGTCTGTTTACGGCTGAACCAATCTTAAAACACCCTGATCCAGAACAGCCATTTGTCATACAGGCAGATGCTTCGGATGTAGCAGTGGGAGCTGTGTTGTTGCAGAAGGGGGCAGGGGGGGAACTGTTTCCTTGTGCATACATATCCCGGAAATTTTCAGAGACTGAGAGACGCTGGTTGGTGTGGGAAAAGGAAGCGTTCGCAGTACGCTGGGCATTAGTTTGTTGGAGGCATTTGTTAGAGGGGTCACCCCATCCATTTGAAATTTGGACTGATCACAAGAATCTAGAGGCTTTGACTGCACCGAGGAAACTGTCACCAAAGCAAATGAGATGGGCACAATATTTTCATCGATTTAACTTCTCCCTGAAGTATATTCCTGGGGGAAAAAATTTTCTGGCAGATGCTCTGTCTCGGTTGCCTCAACACAATAGCAAACGGGAGGAAGTAGTCGCTCCAGTAATTCCATGTACCCAAGCAGCCCTAAGAGTGGTCACTAGAGCTCAGAAAAAAAAGGGTGAAGGACAACCAGAAGGAGAGTTATTGGTAAAATTAAATGCCCAGATTGCTCAGGATGAGTGGTTCAAAAGCAACAGCCAGTTGCTAGTAAACAAACAAGGGGCATGGTGGTGGCAAGACAAGCTATATGTCCCTGCAGATGCTAGAAAGTGGGTTTTGCAAAGAAGTCACGACAGCAAAACAGCTGGGCACTTTGGTTTTGTGAAAACATTACATCTGATCAGACGTCAATTGTGGTGGCCAACAATGAGAAAAGATGTAGGGGAATATGTAGCCACATGCCCCACGTGTGCTATGGCCAAAAAGAGAGGGGGCAAACCAATGGGGCTTCTACAGACAGTAGCAAACCCTGTAGCTCCTTGGGAGCAAATAAGCATGGATTTTATTGTAGACCTGCCTGAAAGCAACAAAAAGACTGTTATTTGGGTAGTTACAGACCTTTTTTCCAAACAAGCACATTTTGTGGCATGCCAAGCCATTCCATCAGCACCCAAATTGGCTAAATTATTCATACAACATGTCTACCGAGCTCATGGGGTCCCAGAACGGATAATTTCGGATCGCGGGGTCCAGTTTACTGCCAAATTCTGGAGAGCGTTCCTAAAACTACTGGGGGCATCGCAAGGCTTGAGTTCGGGTTACCACCCCCAGACAGCGGGATCATGTGAACGTCTGAACTCAGTATTGGAACAATATTTGAGATGTTTCATTAACTACCAACAAGACAATTGGGATGAACTGTTACCATTCGCTGAAGTAGCTTATAATAATGCAGTGCACCAAAGCACTGGTCTCACCCGTTTTAAAATAGCTACAGGACAAGACTTTGTACCCATCCCAGAACTGCCTAAGCAGACCACTCAAGTCGCTTCGGTTGATGAGTGGATCCAGCAGATGACACAAGTGTGGCCTCAGATTGCTGCCTCGTTGCAGGAGGCCAGAGCTACATACAAGAAATTTGCAGATGCTAAGAGAACACCAGAAAAAGACTGGAAAGTAGGAGATAAGGTTCTTTTATCTACTAAACATCTTAAATCATTACAACCTTCCAGAAAGCTCGCTCCAAGATTCATAGGGCCTTTTGTCATCGATAAAGTAATTAATCCAGTTTCACTACGATTACAGATGCCTGCCACCTTTAAAAAAATCCATCCAGTATTCCACTGCGACCTGCTTAAACCATATAAGGAGTCTTCTCAGTGGCATCCCTCTCCAGTACCTCCTAAACCATTGATGGTTGAAGGAGAACAACATTTTGAAGTTAAAGAAATACTGGACAGCAGAAAGCACAGGGGGGGGGTTCAATTTTTAATTCAGTGGAAACATTTTCCCAAGTCAATGGCTGAATGGGTTGACAAGAAACATGTAAAGGCCCCACGTTTAGTTAAAAAATTTTATGATGCTTATCCTACAAAGCCTTAACAATTGGATTGGTTATTGTATTATGTGTATATTTGCTTTTCCTTTTAGAGTGAAGAAGAGGAATCATCTGACTGACATCCTTTTCTGTGGAGGGGCAGTATGTCAGAATCCTCGCAAGATTTTATAATAGATTATTATATGGCTAGTTTAAAAAAAAAAAAAATGATTTTTTCTACATGCTGCGGTTCTGCCATTGGAAAAGGGGAGGGGGAGTAGGAAGGAGAGACCGTTTGATGCAGATGGTTTCTTATCACAAGCCCTGGAATGTTCAAGGCCATGCCAGCAAGGGACGAAGTAAGGGGGGGAAAAGAAAGAAAAGCAGTTTTTGGCGCGCTTTTATTCAGTCTCAGCAATGCTTTGGATCTGTACACTTATTCTTAATAAATGAACTTTCTTTTGAATCAATATTGGTTGCAAGGAAAGTTACTGGTTTTAAGATCAACAAGTGGCAGTTCGTTACATATAGTAGTTTGCCCTGCCAGTTTTGGTGGGGCTATGGTTTCCTACTATATATAAACATACAACAAACCCCACACTCACTCACACTGATGATGTTACCTTGTTGGTTAATGAAACATCTGCAAGCAAACAACCAAGCTCAGAGAGCACCAAGAACACAGATACAATACAGTGCAATACAATACAGTACTGTACTATATTTACAGATATATGAATTGGCATGCAATGAAACTGAACTGTGATAACACCATGGTAACAATACTGGGAGGAGCACAAAACTGGGACATTGAGAATACACAGTTTAGGAGCCCATGTTCTATTGATTCAGCCTCGTCAAGGTCTCAAGAGCAAATAGCCTTAAAATATGGAATTTTCCTATCTTTTTTAAAAGAACCCCTGTTGTAAAGCAGTATATCTTGCTCACGTGAAAGCTCTTCTATAATCAGGAATGGTTATAATGAATAAATAATCTGCTTGCTTCAGGGAACAATTGATTCTATCCAAATTAAAGTGACACAGAACCAGTGATAATGAAAATAATTATAGATGAAAATGAAAGATGCTTGAAACAGATTCTGCATGAGGAAATAAAGCAGTTGTTTTAAATAAAGGAACAGCTATTACTTATATGCTATATTTAAAAGACAAATTCCTTCTTTCATTGATATCTCTAAGTATTGTATTTTTTCTGGCCAATATCTTTAAGTACTCCAATTTACCTTTAAGCAGAGATGTGTATTCAAATGCACACTTCCTGCCCTGTCTTTGAAGAGAACATTTTTGCAGCCACAATAACATAGGAAGACTAAATAAGATGAGGAAGTAATCAAGATAAAGCTTTCCAATGGATTTCATAACTAAATACACATTTCTTATATTTGATTTACCATCCAGATCTTTGTCACATAGTTTTTCTCTAAAACCAACTACAGAATAAATTAATATGACTATATGTAGAAGAAAAAATGGAATTTTCATGAAATGGCTACAAGGAACAAACTATGTATGTGGTTAATCAGTTACTGAGTTCAATAAAGCCATACCAGCATTTGATTTGGTTGTGATTTGTTATGAAATGATCGATAGTTTATGGCTTACTGTGCTATGTGAATGCCACACATTGGGGCTTATGGATAAACCATGGTTAAGCTGTGACTTAATGCAATGTATTGAACTCCGTTCTCTGCTCAGATTATTAATCAGATTTATCTTCAATTTAAAAATAAGGTTACTCATGTCATATGCTATTGCACATTTTCTAAAAAAATAGTTAAAACTTTATTTAAAAATAACACAGCATACACAGATATAAAAATAGAGATATATATTCATTTCCCTCTTTTAAAAGGTACATCAACAGTACTCTATGCTTGTTTTATTTTTTTAAGTCTTATTATAATCCTTTTATTATATTTAAAACAAAGTTGTATTTTCAAAAAAGGTATTATCTATGAATGAACATATAATTACTGACGTTATACAATTATTGTTCATTATAACATCAATAAAAGATACCAAGCAGAGTGTATTAAGTTAGCATGTATCTTAATAATGTTTTTTTCCTTAATTGATGTGTTCTGGAATTATACCTAATTTTTAAAAAATGTGGTTTCATTTCAAATTTGATCCCTAAAATTCTCTGAATGGTGATCTATATATCTTTCAAATACTTTGGGTTTTTTACATGTCCACCACACATGGTAGAATGTTCTGTTTTGTGGCATTTCCAGTGTTTATTAGTGTCTATTTTGGCAATTACTGACAGAGTTGTATACCATCTGTAAAACATTTTATACCAGTTTTCTCTCAAAACATAGCTTGGATTGAATTTTATAGATTTGTTCCACAGTTCTTCCCATTGTTTCATTGGCACAGTTTCTTTGAAGTTTTACATCCAATTTATCATACATCTTTTTATTTGTTCTGTCTCTGTATCATATCTAGGTAGCAGTTGTTATATGTGGCCTAATAGGTGGTCTTGATTTTATATAAAAATTTCAAGTTCTGTCATTTTTCTTAATATCCCTTCTCATTTTTGAGGTCAGATTTTATTCTTACAGCAATTGCCAAGAGGGTTGTTTTGGGGGATGCTGGGACTCGGTGGGAATTGGGGCAGGTCAGAACATCACAGTGATAATGGGCACGGGTAAGTATGGTGGGAGACTGGGAGCAGACCATTCTCAGGGAACATGGGTCCAGTATCTTATACTGGTTATGTGTTCCAGCTCTCAGAACTCAACCCCTGGGCCTGGTAAGCAGAACTTCAGAGGCCCTGGCTTCCAGCTGCTACTACTAAATGCTAGGTCAGTCTGTAATAAGGCCTCTCTCATTTGTGATTTATTCACGGATGAGACGGCCAACCTGGCATGTATTACAAGTCCTGGCTGGGACCAGAAGGGGGACTTTTCCTTTTGAAAATGTGCACAGCTGGGTTTTGGGTGTGGCATCAGCTGAGACCTCAGGGCAGGTGTGCTGGTATGGCAATCATCATCCAAGAGTTACTTAAGTCTTTCAGGGGCACTGGTCCACAGGACCCTGTCCATTAACTTGGGCTCTAGAGATCAGTTGGGATTGTTGCCTCCCTGCTGCATAGCAAGCTGCCTGTCTGAGCTCCTCAACTCCATTTCTGGATTGGCAGTGGAGTTCCCCAGGCTTATGGTTTTGGGGGACTTCAATCTGTCTTCTCTAGGAGTGGGATCTGAGGTAGCTCAGGAGTTCATGGACACCAGGACCTGACGTAGGACAGTGGTCACACAATGATCTGGATTTCCTGTCCGAGCAATGGCAATGTGACCTGGAATTGGGGAACTCTTAGTGTTCTCCTTGTCATGGTCAGATCATGCCCTGATTACCATAGGATTCTCTGTTGCTACTATCCACTGCGGGGAGGCAGGACCTGTTACATCAGTCCACCCTCAGCAACTGATGGATCCTGTTGGGTTTCAGAGGCAGCTGGGGCTTGTTCCTGCTGGTCTGCTGCATGGTTCATCTGAAGCCCTGGTGGACCAAGAGGACTACTGAGGCTTTGAATCAAATTGCACCTATACATCCTCTCCCTTCTCATGGATCCTGTCATTCTCTGTGTTTCATGGAATAATTGAGGGAAATGAAATGAGAGAAGAGATGTCTAGAACACCACTGGCACTCAATGAGGGATGAAATCAACCAAACACAGGTTAGACCTGCTATTAAAGTCTACCTCGCAGTAGTAAGAGCAGTGAAGCAGCAATATTTATCTGCCCTTATTACATCCACAGATAGCCATCCTGCAGCCTTGTTTCAGGTGACACGTGCCCTCTTAGGTAGAGAGGGCTCAGAGATCCTCCTACAAGGGTGTGTGGAAAAATTTGCTCAGCATCTGTCAGACAAAATTGCTTGAATTTGTTCTCAGTTGGATGCCAGCCTTGCTGCAACAGTCAGGGAGATGCCCAGGGCAGATTCTTGCCCTGTTATTTGACCTGAGGAAGTGGACAGGGTCCTTAGGACTGTGAGCTCGGCCACCTGCTCTTTAGATCTATGCTCCTATAACTAAAGCTGCCGGGGTGTATGTGTCATGGTGGTAGTGAATTTCTTCTTGAGTGAGGGGGTTGTTCCTCCACTCCTTAAGGAAGTGTTGATTCACCTCCTCCTCAAGAAACTATCACTGGATCCCACCTGTGATGGAATGTGGGGGTGGCCTTGGAAGATAGGGGAAAGAGATGCTGCCTAGGGAATAAGAGAAAGGAGTCCGCAACAGGTAATGGTCAAAGAAAGAAACTTAGGAAAGACCCACCGTAACTACTCAGGCGGTAAATAAGGAGGGCGGGAGATTTGTGCTTTCAGATTTGCAAGATTCTGTTAATGTAGCCTTATAATAAAGTAGAATTAGTTCATCTAGTCTTCTTTCCTGTCTGGTTTGCCTGGGAGGGCTGACGCCACCATACTATAGAATATTCACCCAGTACCTAACCTCCCCTTTTGGGGGAAGGTGGTTCAGAAGGTAATCCTGCAGTAGTGTCAGAGGACTCTGGATGAAACGGATTATCTCAACCCTTTTCAGTGAGGATTTAGGCCTGGGTATGAGATGGAAACAGCATTGTTCATGCTTTTAGATGATCTCTGGCAGGGATGGGATGGAAGTTATACATCCGTCTTTGCTCTTCTTGACCTCTCAGAGGCCTTCAGTACCATTGACCATGATATCCTTCTGGACTGGTTCCATGATCAGGGGTGGGTGGCAATGTATTATGCTGGTTCTCCTCCTTTCTCCAGGGTTGATACCAGTTGGTGGTATTAGTTTCTGTTAGTTTTTATTGTTCTGATTTTAAAATCTAATAAAATTATTATTTAAAAATAGATACCAGTTGGTGGTGACTGGGGAGAAGAGATCCCAGCTTCTTTGTGGGGTTCCACAGGGTTCAGTTCTCTCCCTTCACTTCTTTAACATTTACATGAAGTCAGTGAGTGAGATCATCTGCCACCATGGTGTGCAGTATACTGATGATATCCAATTATATCTTTCTGCCCCTAGTGGATTAAGCAATGCTGTTCTATCCTGATGCCTGGAGACTGTGAGGGTGTGTATGGGAAACAAAAGTCTTTAACTGAACCCTGGCAAGACTCAGAGGCTCTGGATTTTGGGGCCCTGTGGTTCAAGGGCTATGCCGTCTTTGGTACTGGATGGGGTTGCGCTGCCCCAAACAAACCTGGTACACAATATGGGGGTCCTCCTGGGCTCATGACTCCTGCTCAAAGAGCAGATGGCAATAATGGCTAGGAAAGCCTTTGCACAGCTTTCTTTTGTGTGCCAATTGCAACTGTTCCTAGACCAGGAAGCTTTTCTCACAGTCACATATGCCCTGGTCACTTCTCAAATAGACTGTTGCAATGTGTTCTACATGGGGCTGCCCTTGAAGAATATTTGGGAGCTTCAGTTGCTACAAAATGCAGCAGTATGGGCAGTTATGTGTAACTCTGGAATGCCACATGTTATTTTTCTGTAAGCTGCATTGGTTGCCAGTTTGCTTCTGGGTCCAATTCAGGAAGGTGCTGGTTTTAACCTTTAAAGCCCTTCATATCATGGGGCTGGGTTACTTGAAGGACCACCTCCACCCAGTTACAACTGTCATTCCCATTAGGTCTGGCAAAGGAGGTATGCTACAGGTCCCATCTGCAAAGGACTTACATCTGGCGAGGCCTCAGAGACAGGCTTTTTCAGTTGTGGTTTCCACCCTGTGGGATATCATTCCCCCAAAGGTGAGACTGGCTCCGTCCCTGACATCCTTCCAGAAGTCCCTTAGAACATGGTTGTGTCATCAGGCTTGGGGATCTCAAGGAAGCAGTGAACTAGTGAGATGGCTCTATTGCCTATAATGATAGCTCTCTCTGCTATTCTGTTGTTAGTAACTTTGACTGGTGTTTTTAATTGTAGAATGCTTTTTTTATGTTAGTTTTTTATGTTGTGTTTTTATTGTACGCCACCAGAGTCACATTCAGTGAGATGCGTAACTACATAAATGTGATAGATAGACAGACAGACAGATAGATATCCAAAAATGGATATGCCATACTTGTTTGTTACTTATACTTGGTCAGAACATCACATTCTTAGAAGGATTTTGCTGTCAGACTTCAGAAGCCAACATTGGAGATTTTTCAGATCCTAAAATTCTGCTGAATTTCAAATTATGCTGCTAGAGGCAATTGTGGAAATTTTGTTAGAAGTATACATTTGGCATGACTGGACTTATATTTAGGAAGCTTGAGCGGTATGCAACTTTTTCACCCTTTACTGATCAAAAAAGGCAGGCCTCATGGGGAAAAAAGAATCTATAACAAACAAGAATGTGTGATGGCCATGGGAGCCCAAATATTTCAGAAATCTCTAACCCATCTATTTTATGGAAATAATTGTAAAAACATTAGAGAACCTTTTGTTTACAAATTCAGTTATACCTTGCTTTGTATTTCGTTTAGTAGTATATATGCCCTATGCCCTTTGGAAAGACCACCCAAAGAAGTGGTTTAATTTTCAAAATGTATTTATTTTATTTATATATTGTAAAGCACTTATATGCTGCATGGAGTCTGAGACAATTACTTAATAATTTGGGGATAGAATTCTACACATACATAACACTTATTACACTATACTTATTCTTGTTTTTCTAATGTGCTGTAGCCACTTTGTTTGTGTGAACAAAGTTCTGTCTTATGAAACCATGATGCTGGGTTAGGTCACTGAAAAAGCCCTGTTTCACCAGTAACCTGTTAAACAGATACTACTACTCTGAAATTTTACTTAATTGTGCATAATTAGAGAAAAACTGGAAGGGTACAGAATATTTTGAAGGTTCCTCAACTTTCTGTAGTCTTTTAAAAAAAAATAGTTGACTATTACTGGTCTAAAAATGACACTCTCTGAACTTCTGATATAGACACTGTTGATTGTTGTATGTTAATTTGTTATTACAATATGCCCTTCCTGAAGGCAGAGTATGACTTTGGAAGGAATTATATATAGTTGCCTGTGAATCCACTGTCTGGAGGTTGCTATTTCCTAGGTAAAATGTTAGATGTGTTGTTCAGTGAGCCTGTTAGCCTACCTTGACTGTTGGAAATTACAGCTCCATTTGAATCACCCATGGCTTCGTTTCAGTTGGTATACTGAGTCTTTTGCCAAATCCAGTTTACTATCAGCTCTTTCCCTTGCAGCAGCCATGTGAGCAATACAATAATGAGCTCAACAAATGCTCATTACAAGAGGGAACTTGGCAGGCCAAAATAAACCATAAGGTACTGAGCACCCACTGATGTAAGCAGCTTCAAGGGGAAAAACTCTATGCCACACAGAGGCTGAAATTCATGGCTTTTGATTTTCAGTCTGCTTCTTGAGATTTCTTAAAATGGGAGTGGGGGGACCCTACTACAGAAAGTAAACATATTTAATGATGGAAATTATTTAGCTTAGCCATTTTGTCTAGTAAATGTGTGCTCATGTGTGCACACATAAATACTCAATGTGTTTATCTCTGGATTAGAATAAAGATTTGCTAGCAGAGATTTAGTTATGCTTTCAGCAATATTCCCCTTTCTTTAATTCCATCTGTCTCCTTCACTGCTTCCAGTTCATCAGGATTCCAGTCACACTGTTAAGGGACTATGTGTTTAGGGGAGGGAAAATGGACAGCTTACATGTGAGTGAGATTACTTTTTCAGTGATAGTTGTTCTTTGCAGTGATATTATTTTTCAGAAACTTTATATAAAATCTATATTCTGGCTCATATTAAATGTGATCACATTTGGAAATTTAGTCTGTTTAGTCTTTAGTCTGTTTCTTTTTCCCATGTATCCCATCCACGGAACAATAAACAATGGAAATGGTTGTTTTTTAGCATATGCATGTAAAAATGGCTTCTAAGAAACATAACAGGTTGCTTTATATGAGTCAGATTATTAGTATACCTCACTTAGTATAATGTAAGAATCCTATGCTTGAGTATTCAAAGGAAGGAAATTGGGGCTTTCAACTACTTTTCTGCTAAGCAAGAGTCTTCCTGTCCGAAGGTTGTGAGAATCAGAGCAGACAAATATACCTGTGAATTCTTCCCAATTCACAGATACAAGTAGCCTGATTCACTGAAATTGAGATAGCCAATCTCACTGCCATATTTTCTGCTAATGTAAGTGAGTTGTAACTCTGATTAATAAGGAAAGTGCTAGGTATGCCAATGCTATTAGCGTTTAATTAGATTAAAAATATTGAGATTCATTTTCGTCTTCATTGTCACCTATAGTTCGGTGCCTAGTCTTTAGTAAATTTGCTTATTATATATGTCCACATCAGAACGGAGTTGTACCTCTGCTCCCATTTCTCTCTCCATTCTTCCCTAGATCCTTGGGAGAAGAATGTATGTTCTCATTCTTCATATGGTGGCAGTTACATAGGTATACAGATGCTTTTGTATAATTACTGGTAAAAATAGTAGAACAGTTCAGTGCTTCAAAGTTGCAGGAGCACAAAGCTAGCACCTGTTGGCAATATCTTAAAGCACAATTTGTAGGCCTTCTCCCTGGATAATGTTTAGGATGCCTCTTTATTTGGCATGTCTTGGGAGCCTTGACTCAAACTGTGTATATTATAGCAATATTGTCACTGTGTAAATAGATATTAGGTTACTGAATTGATATTTTTGGGTTTTTTTTTCAGTCTTTCACATTTTATATTCTTACAAACATGGTGTGAGTAGTTCTGATGTGTTTATCAGTCTGCTGACTCTCTATTATATCTATGTCCTCCTCTATCCTCCAACCAAAACTCTTTTTTTCTAATATCATAGCCCTAATGTCTGTTTGTAAAAATGATTTTTCCTTCTCTTTGTGAGAGCTTCTGTTATTACACAAAAGGTCATGATTACAATATGAATCTGGAACAATAAAAACGGTGCATAATGGATTGAAAAGCAATGCGGCAAAGGGGTCTCAATTAAAAAACAGTTTGCTGAGCTTCCACCAAACAAACAACCACAGACTCCAATTTCTCTTTACCTATAATTAGCTGCCATTGATGCTGAATTAATTTCAACACTGAAGAGGAAGGAAGGAAGGAAGGAAGGAAGGAAGGAAGGAAGGAAGGGAGGGAGGGAGGGAGGGAGGGAGGGAGGGAGGGAGGGAGGAATCCTTTTTAGACTTAGCACCAAAAGCAAACATGGCTCAAATACAAAATCCTTGCATAAAATTTAAAAAAAAATCCAACTTGTGTTTTAGAAGAATAGATAGATAGATAGATAGATAGATAGATAGATAGATAGATAGATAGATGATAGAGAGAGAGAAGGAGAGAGGGAGGGAGGAAGACAGAGGCCCTGTGTTTTAAGTAAAGCAGAAAAGTGATGCATATTTAATTCAGAGTCCATTTAACTGAGCAAACTCCAAACAAATTGAGGTTTGGCTTAAACTCAGTCTAATTCAGCTGAGCAAAGACTTCACTTAAGATTGTAACACTGGCTTTAGGACAATCACTTGTTTTAGTCATATACATATTGTAATGTGCATATAGAATACAATGGAAATGAAGTATTAGAACAATTGCCTCCCAGTCTAGGCACCTTCCAAATATTTGCAATTCCTAGAATTTTCCACAACTGTCATTCAGGTTGGAGCATCTTAACAGCTGCATTTTAGGAAAGCATACAGGTTGGATAATACTGGGCTGAAATCTATTCCACAGTTTCATTCAGACCTACATATAGATGTAAGCTTAGTATGATGTAGAGATTAAAATGTTAATCACAGTTAAATGAATCTGAAGGTTTTAGACCAACCTACAAATTGTTATTAGGACAAAATATGAGGGAGAGTATGCAAGAAAATGCAATAGTTAAAACTGCTTATGAATATGAACATGTACATGAGCTAATAAAGCTCATGAAATATCCTTTTTCCCTAATATGATATGGGAACTACTGTGCACTAATATGGGCACTGCTGACAGGTTTTCCCAGGGAGGAAAAATAGGAACAACTCTAGGCCCTATATATGAAGGGGATCTACATTATTTCTGATAATAATATTGTCTCAAAATACAGAAGGAAAGTGTAACCATCAGAAAGATATTAGATATCTCAGATTCTTAAGGTTCTGTGTCCAGATGTTTCTGTTCCCCTATTTATGTTTATTCTTGAACTTCTGAATGTTTTTCATGACTGTTTTGGAGGTTTTATGGTTGTATCATTGGATGTAAGGTAAGATTCTGTGCTTCATTGTTTCTTTGTTAGTTTTCATTTGCGTTTTCTAGGAAAATATATACAAAATCCTCTTGTGTCTAAGCCTGAAATGTAAAACTTGTAGCAGAAAGCAAACCATTGAACAGGAAAGTTGTGAGATAGATAGATAGATAGATAGATAGATAGATAGATAGATAGATAGATAGATAGATACACACACACACACACACTATGGAAAGATTCCTAAGAAGCTTATGAGAAACATTTGGGTTCATAGAAGAAACAGAATCTTCTAAAAGACTAAGGAATTTGGCTTTTAATGTCAAAAACTTTCATCAAACTTAATTTCCCCAAACATGCTATTTAGAGGAACGAGATGTAAAAGGCAATCCTAAGAAGTACCCACACTATCAATCTGCCCCAAAAATACACTTAAAGGAAATGGTGGTCATTGATGTTACTAGAGGACTGAAGAAATTGCTAAATTTTGTCACATTCTAACCCCTTTAAAAATTGAACAGAGAAAGTGTTTTCTTTCTCTCCTTCTCCTTCTCCTTCTCCTTCCTCCCTTTCAAAGCTGAACTCCAGTGGCATCTACTAGAGAGTGGCTGGGTTGGTTGGTGAAAATTAAAATGATGGAGCAGCAATGTGATGCAAGTACCATCTTGCTAATTTAGATACATGTACATGGATGGTGCTGTTAAAGCTTCCTCTTCAAATTTGATCTACGTTTCTGGCCTTTCGTGTCAGTGTAGTGTTTCTCTAGCATCTTTCTATAAATTGTATTGAATTCTGCTGCATGTATCAGACTATAAAGTGGCTTTACAGTTGAATCATGCTGCTAGAAAAATCAAATTGATTCACAGAAAACTAGTTCTAGTTCATTGCCCCAAATTTAAAGGGGGGGGGGGTAGAAAATGATGCCAGCCAAATGACAATGCTGTCATAGAATGCCAGTGGGCGAGTTTTAGGAGGGACATAAAACAATTGTATTTCACTGGAGTTTCCATGGCAGCAAATGACTACTTTTATGTTGTTGAAAAGTGAACAAGAGTAACAATGGAGACCATGGTTCTCTGTAAGGTGTAAGCATCAGAAATTCATTCAATTCCCCCCTCCCAATCTAGGACAGCAAAGAAACTGTTCAACAACAGACTATCAAATGGTGTGTGTGTGTGGGGGGGGGGGAATAGCTGGGGGAGAAGAGATAGGGGAAGAGCCTCATTTTCTCAATTCTGCTCCATTCAGTATCACATATTTTATTCACTAGGAGAAAGAGGTCATTTTTTTTTTTTCCAGGAGTAATTTGTCTGAGTAGCAGCTTATAATCAGGGGCAGTTTAGAGAACAAATAAAAATAACTCATTTCAGGTGACTACTTATCTAACAATGTTTGGGGTGGTTTCTTCCATCCCAAAGCTATATATATCTGGGATAGTTTCTCTGGGCTTTGGGCCAAAGAAACACTCCAGCTTCTTCAGTGTCTGAAAAGGTTTATGTTTAATTGTGTTGTTGCTCAAGGCCTTCATGAATATTTGCAGTTAGTCTAGAATATAAGTGAATCCAGATCACATTAAATCTTTTTGCTAACTTTTGGTTACTAATTCTTAGAGCTATGATGTCTCTGTTTGTTAACAAACAAAAAACTGGTAACTGCTGAGCATAATATTTATGGACTGACAAAGCTCTATTGCTCTGTCCTAGCACAGCAGGGCTGAGTCATAGGTTCTTTTGGATTCAGAAGCAATGACCATACAGTATTAGTACCTGAGGCTTTATTCCAAGGCAACATAAGAAAATACCATAATAGCATAACACTCAACAGCAATCAAAGAATATCCAAGAATACTGAAGAATATAACATAAGATGGTGATTAAGTAATATAAAAATACAGTAAGACAAAGAAAGAAAGACCTTATACCCCTTCTGTCAGTCAGGGAACTCTAAAAAGAGGATGGCAGGCAGACCTCTTCAAAACCAAGATAAATGCAGCACCCTCCCAGTAGGTCTGCAATTACAGTTCTATCCCCTGGGGATTTCTGGCTAGCCTATATAGGCTCTGAACCATCTGTTTTCCATGGAGTCATCTCACTGGAGTTTGTCAAGGAGAAGTCTTTTATGTTGTGTTTGAAGTGCTTTGTCTAGTCCTGCCAAGGATGAGAGCATCAAGGTTAAGGAGTATTTGTATATGCAAGTGGTGATGAGACCATCTCAAAATTAAGTGGTCTGTTTCCCGGGTTTTTGTTTTTTTTTTTTGACTGACAGTGAGAAAGATCATCCTATTCTACACAGGTTTCCCACCAAGGACAGGGCAAAAAAAAGTATATCCAAGTATAGTCCTTTGGTGACTAAAATAAACACTTGTTTAATTCTGTATCCAAGTATACAGAACCGTTACATAGGAATATAATGGTTGAATATATAGTTCTATGTACTATGCACCTAAAGGAAAGAGACACACACCACTATCCAATTCTTCCTTGCCAAATCTTCCAATAAAACCATCAATACTACAAGGGCTGGAAAGATTTGGGTTCCATTGGAGAAGCTTGGATTGCTGTTGTGGGGTAAAATTGGAGGAAAAGACTGCTATTTTTGTTGCCTAAAACTCCTGGAGAAAAAGTAGGATATAAATCTAATAGAAGAGACAAACTGTGGTGTCTTATTTCTTTGGTTTTATAGTGTAGATCAGCCTTTCTCAACCTTTTGACTCTGGAGGGACCCTTGAAATATTTTTCAGGCCTTGGGGAACCCTTGCACATTCAGGCTTAAATATAGGCCAGAAGTTACAAAATTATTATATTTGTTTCATATGTAGGCCTGTATATATGCATTAACAGTGTTCTTAAACTGAAAATAATGAGACTTACTCTTTAATGTGAAACCTGTGCTTGTTTTTTGCTGCACAAGTAACCGAGCCAACCGTTGATGGAGCACCATCAGTACAAATGCCAATACAGTTCCTCCAAAAGAGACTTTTTGTTTCCAGATATGAGGATAAATTAAATACATCTTGGCCTTTGCAAGTTTCATGTAGTACTTTGCAGCAGAAAAAGTTTTCTTGAATTTCACCGTCATTTACAAATCTTACAAATGCCATAACATGACATTTATTGGTAAAATATGTTGACTCATCAGTTTGAATAGAAAAGCTGCTGTTCTTCAGTTTATGACACAAAACCTCTTCAGCATCATGTGACATGTCATCAATACGTTGACTTATTGTACTGTTTGACAGTGGAACCGTTTCCATTTTTTGTACTGCATCTGGTCCTAGCCTTTTCCCCACTATTATTTTACATGCTGGCATGATTACCTTCTCACCTTCTCAAAAAGCATGACTTTTCCTTTGCTGTGTAATAAGTTCTGCTTCTAAATAACTTGCTTCTTGGGCTTTTTTACTGACTGCCATTTTATTAACAAAAGCTTTACCCTGTTTGTTCTGTGATTCCAATAGCTTTTGAAAATAATCAGAACTTTTACTTGATATATGGCTGTCATTTGTAGTTAAGTGTCTTTTTTAATTTCCTGGAGCCATTGCTGCATCTGTAAGTTTTTGCCATGGATGAGGCACAATGGAATAGGACAAATTGGATCACCTGTCCATGTAAAACTCATTGATAAATAGCTTTCATTGTAAAGATGGACTTTTTTGAGTCCACTGATGTACCAGTGCAGGGAAATGCCTGAGACGATTTAAATTCTTCATTATCTTTATCATCAAACTTATCAGTGCGGTCCATTTTAGAATCCTCCTCTTTGCTCTCACACCTCCTCTTCAAAAATCACCACATTGGACTCAGACATGACTGAATAAACATGTTTGAAATTTATTTAAAATAATGGGATAAAATAACTACAGGAAAACTGCAGGGAAAAGATGCAGGAGGGAGACTGACGTCACAGACTAAGTTGGACGAGTCCATTAACTTTTTGAAAAATGCACTTCTCCCTCCCCTTCCTGCAATATATTCCTCCCTTCCTGCAAAACAGCATTCATCTGTTATCACCGGTCTCCTCTATCTCATGTCAAAAATTAAGAATGGATCCAATCAAATAAACACATTCCTACAGCGCACTACCAGAGAACTCAGAAAGAGTTGTAACTAGTTTTTTGTTTGGTCTCTGCTCATCACTGCGAGAACACATTGCCTGAATTTGAAATAATTTATTAAATAAATCATGATCTCCCAGGGAACCCCTAGTGACCTCTCGTGGAACCCTGGTTGAGAAATCCTGGTGTAGATATATGCTTTTAAATATTCTAATGTATTTTAATATTTGAATACATTAGAATATTTTTTTCATATTCTAATGTAACAAAGAATAAGATACTCAGGTTTGATTTTAAGTTCTGATCCACAAAAATCGCTATAACAGATTTTGTACAGTAATGCATATTCTAACATAAGCATCACATATACATTATTTTCTGAGACTAATTTAACTGCATATCTTGATGATGATAAATGATGATAATGATTTAGAAGCAAGACATTTCTTTTTTTACATATAACTTTATTAAGATTTTAATAAAGAAAAATAAAAACTAGCAGAAACAAATATATAAAATAAAGTAAAAAAGAAGAATAGAAAGAAAAAAGTCAAAAGTGCAGAAAAAGGAAAGAAAGTATGAAGAAGTAGCTTCCGATTTTCTTTACAGCAGTTATAAGTATACATTTACCTCTTACTCCATGGTTATAACATAACTTTCATTTTTTCTATAATCTATTTTTTTCTAATCATCAAAACCATAAATCAAAAGTTCATCTTTTTATATTTCACAGAAAAGTCTATAAGGGGTTTCCAGTCAGCAATAAACTTAAAAAACAAGACATTTCTCAAGTAATACAGTGCCAGTCTATGATATAAATTTATCATAAATTTATATCATATGCTACTGTTTGCATTTCAAATGCATGCATCATATCCAATTACTTTAAGCAATTGCCTTAATCAGCCTTGTATCAAGTTACTTGATATTGTTTGTGTTGGTTTTGCTCAACCATAGTATTCTCAAACTTTCTGCATTTATTTGTAACCTTCACTATGAGGAAGTATTTTCTTTGTTGTTATTTTGGATTGCAAGTGCCAAATAACATATAGTAATGGTATTCTAGAACAAATCTAATCTCATTTAATAGAATGAGTGTATCTCAGATGGACAGAATTTATGTCTATGAATGACATAATAGGTGCAACATTTAGTTAGCACGGTGTTTCTTATTATTTCAGTGCTGTCACAAAAATTCAGTTAAGGACTCTCCCTCTTAATCAGACCTCCTCCAGACTAGCTTCTAATTGTTTTATTATCAAAGGTTGCCAACTCCTGATTTGCAAATGATGCCCACATCAATTATGCCTGTCAGTTCTAATACCTAACCTTAAGGGAGAGTTTATAAATTTAATCCATCACATTTTTCAATGTTTATATTAATATTATAATATAATTAATAATTAATTTTGGATTTCCCAGTTATACAGGAGAACCTGGAAACATGATCACAAAATCCATACTTTTCAGAATATTTGAATGAATACACATATGTATACCCACACACATACATGAGCACATCCCAAGAAAATATGCATAATGATACGCAAAAAGATGTGCAGATTTGGGAAAATTACAAAGTGTCTTTTCCTGTATAAAACTGCTTGCAAAAAACATGTTGGTAAAAACATGCATTGAAAAATATGTCCATTTGGAGAAATGCACACAAAACATGTACAATCTTGCCTGGCTTTTCTGTGGAATTTGTAAACAGCAGAATTGAATAGAACTTTAAGTTAGTGAATTGAATCATCCAGTTTAAAAAGCATTAACAAGATTCCTTGTCCTAATCTATGAGACTAAATGTGGTTTAACTGATATCAGGTAACATTGCTATCATTTTGGTATCAGATTAAAATCTACTTATTTAAGCAGGCTTTTAAAAATTTTATATTCGTTTATGTTAAACCTTCTCTGTTGCTTTTATGATTCTGATCTGGTTTTATATTACGTTGCTTTTTAGCTCTTCTCCCAGTTAATAAACTTTAAAAACTAAAAAAAAAAAAAATGGGTAAGGCAGCTAACCCATAGTTCAAGCTATGAACTTCTGTGTATCTCTTTTGCTAATCTTTTGCAGGTAAGGAAGCCTAGTTTACCTCACATCTGATCCCTGTGATTATCTAACATGTGATCAGGGGTGATAAAGTCTAGATAAGGATTGTTGAGGCATTTGGTTGTTGTATTTCCGATACAGATTTCTACCTTTCAGAAAAATTATCTTGGCTGGAACTCAGCTATCCACCAGATTTCCTACTTGTGTGTGTGAGGTGGTGGGGGTGGGGTTGGAGGGAAGGGTGATACAAATTTTGGCAATTTAAAAGTACAAAATAGGCATTTTTAAAGAACCAAGCATATATTTAACACATACTTAAATATATATTTAAGAGATGGAATGGGGGAAAAACACTTTGAAGAGGCACAGATAAGAAATGCACGAAACAAGGAAACAATAAAATAAGCACGTTGATTTTTTTCCTCCTCGTTTGGGATTATGCTGACAAAAAATGCACATCCCTAGGCCTAGATGCCATTGCACACTCTAACAAGTAGTCATACATGTATTGATTTTACCTACCAACTGCTGCTTGGGAAGTTTTTGTCTGCTGTGGTATATTTATTTGGAACTAAAAGGAATAAAAAGACAGCTGATCAATCCTAAATAGCAAACTCTCAAGAACAATAAAAACTTTATAAAAGATATTTTTTAAAAAAATCTTTAATCCCAACTCCCTGCAGAGCTTACCTCTAGGCCTTGAGAAGTTTGCAATAATATTGTGCAGATAAATAAGATTATAATTGTAAAACACTTTATACTTTCAGAGTGCAATAGAAACAAGCAACTCTATTAACACAGTTCATTGTGTGTATCGGCAAGGAATAAATGTGAGACTACTGCATATTAATGTCTGCAGTAATGGCAGATCTGCACCATTATGAGACAGCATATTATACGTGAGCTGAAGGCCTATAGAAGACATCAGAAAACAAGTAAGGTCTTCCTTACAGTACTAACATAGTTTGGGGGGGGGGGGGGAGGGATGTCAAATTAACTCATTAAGCCAAGACATCAGTTTTCCTTATCTATTATAAACAGAGCAGCCAGCACAATTACTATACCAGGTAGAATTCTGGGAAACACCACATCGTATACTGTTAGTCCTTGTTTAGCGACTGCAATTGGGACTGGCAACTTGGTCATTAAACAAAGTGGTTGCCTAGTGAAAAATCACGTGACTGCAATTGTGCTTACAATTTTACACAGGATAACGCATAGTAACTGACTGTAATGGAAAACACATGACTGAGAGAGAGATACTGCAAAGGTCATGAATGCGGGCATTGGTTGCAAGGTTACTTTTTCGTCACCGTCGGAACTGTGAATGGTGGCTGTCTGAAGCCATCGCTAAACAAAGACTACATATACTAAGCATATACTAGGCACTGAGCATAATTTCATCAGGATCATCTTTATTGAATGATTGGGGAAACACCACCTCTCAAATGCACACATCCTTTCCCAGTGCAAGGCTGACCTGTCTTATAAATTCCTCCTAGTTTAGAAGAATAAACAAAGTCTGTGCAGCTTTGTTTTATGTAGCAAAAAATATAAAATCTTGATCTTCTAATTTGCTGAAGTTTGGTAGTGAAAATAAGAAAAGTCTTGTATTCTCAATTTGAACTGATTTTTTAAAAAATTGAATATATAGTTGGTAATCTAGTATATCATTGCTTCAATAAACAGATCTTGTTAGAAAAATAATCAGCAACCTCCACTGGTATTAGTTGATATTGTTGTTTTTGTAGTATGTAGATGCCAAACTGGATTTTGGAATTTATTTATTTAGTCTATTTATTTATTTGTCAAATTTATATAGCTATCCATCTCATAAACAAGTGATTCTGGGTGGCATACAACAAAGCTAAAAAACAGTTAACTTAATAAATAGTAAAACAATTATCATCATCATTATTATTTAAAAAAATTAAAAACTATAAAAGACAAAGCTAAAAAAGAATATAGTTAAAGAGATATTAATAATAAGGGACCCACCTCAATAATTCACCATCCCCTGAGGTCCCCAGGCCTGATAGCACAACCAGGTTTTAGGGAACTTCAGAAGGTCAAAAGTGATGAGACCAGACTTACTTTGGGAGGGAAGATATTCCATAAAGCAGGCGCCGTAGCAGAAAAGGCCTACCACCTAGGACCTGCCAAATGTAGCTCCCTAGCTGATAGGACCCACAGCATGCCCTCTCTGCTGGATCTGGTGGGATGGGCAGATGCGATCAGCGAGAGGCAGTCTCTCAGATAGCCCAGGACCATACCATGTAGGACTTTAAAAGTCAAGACCAGCACCATGAATTAGACCTGAAAACAAAATGGCAACCAATGCATCTTGCAGAGCAGAGGTGTAACATGTGTTCTGCTAGAAACACACATAACTGCCTGCACTACTGCATTTTGCAACAGCTGAAGCTTCCAGATACTCTTCAAGGACAGCCCCATGTACAGCATATTACAGAAGTCCAACTGGGAAAACCTCCCTTGGGTATATTTTAAAAGAGAAAGCCTCAGGGCTGCAGTGTTTCATTGAAACATTCCAATCTGTAAGCATGGTCCTAATCCCAAAGATATAGCAATTTCAAAGAAATTTCACCCTGCATAGTTGCTGATTTTTTCCCCTTGCATGCAAGAACAAGCACATAAGAACAAAAGTCATGAGCCAATTCTATAGTCCCACACCAGTAAGTCTCAGTAAAAATGAATTATTGGTGTCAGGTGGTCAAGCTGTAATAGTGGCATGTTCATATACTTTGAAGCAAATTATGCATATATACACAAATATGCAAGTTCATACACGCAGGCACACATAAGCATGTTATGTTCTTGTACAGTTCCAGGCATGGAAAGGGCGAATAAATAGACATATTTTATTCTATAGAATACACACACACACACACACACGTATATATAAATATTCAATATCTATATCTGTTATATATACATATAGCAACTGCCCAGAAGAATCCATTACTTATATACAAACATACTGTTACTGATATATAGCTGTAAGCCCCATAGAATTTTTCAAAGAGCTGGCATACAAATAATAGTATAAAATAAACAAGCAAACAAAATATTTTGAGATTTTGAAAGTCTCATATTTCACTTTTAAGTCTAGCCCTTAAGGCTACAATTATACTTGCTAAAACCTGACAAGTGAAAAAGGAAGGGGATGATGTGGTGTTCATAGTGGGTGTGATGCAGAGTAATACTTGGGCCCTTCTGCATGACTAGTTGAGAAGTAGAATAGACAGCATGTGTTCAAAGTACCTTTGATGTGGATATTTCTTCAAGTTTTGCAATTTAGCATTCACTGATGCAGAATTTAATTTCATTTGACATATTTAACCAAACCAAATCAAAAGCATAATCTCAGTTTAGACATAGCAGTTAAAATGGATTATTGGAGGAAACTGACTATTGAATTAGATTACAATTTACCACTGAACAGCATTTACTTTTGTTCTAATTTCAAAGTTTATTTCATTGATCTGCACCTTTCAGATTAATGTGTGGGTTTGAATTCATCATCATCATCTTTTTTTTTTAATACTAAATTAATAAAAAAGATGTAAACTTAATTCAAATGTTAACAGACGATGCAAATCAACAATCCAGGTGTAAATTTCTCCTTCTGGTGTTGTATGATAGTTCTTTTAGTAAACCCCACACCCACCCCATGGCAGAAAAATCCTCAGCACTTTATTCTAAATAATCAGGACATAGCCAAGAACATATGTGTCTTTACCCCCCAAAAATCCATCTGAACTCATTCTAAGAATTCTGTTAACATTGGCCCACAATGTGATGACAATAGAACATGACTAAATCATATGAGTTAATGTTCCAGCAGTAGGGTGATTGTGGCAAGCACTTTTTAAATATTATCTGAGGCATCCAACATGCTTGAATCAATTATTTTACTGTAATTACCTTATTTTAAAATATTAAGAAACTAATTTCCTAGACAACACGGCGAGACATTCAAACTTAATATTGCCAAGTCACAGAAATAACTGATGTCAATCTCATCAATTATTCCAACTTCCTGTAAAAAGGATTACTGGTTCAGGAACCATAATTATTTCCTTCAAACCTTATAACTTGATATGTCTTTTAATTTTGTAGGACATTGTCTCTCTCTCTCTCTCTCTCACACACACACACGCCCACACCCACACCCAAATGGAATTGAATACATTTAGATCGAGAGAAAATAATTTTAGAAATGAAAAACTTTCTTCATTATTACTATAATTATGCTTCAGTGCAAAGGACTTAGACCTATTATGCAGCACAGTAAGAAATCCTATTCTAACATGGCCCAATTAATAATAATAACAACAAAAACAACAACAACAATAACATGGCATTATTTATACCATCACTGACATGCTATAGGTCAGTTTTAAACTTTTGTCCCTTCTCTTCTTCTAACATTTGCAAAATCAAACTTACAGTAAACTTGAAATAATTCAAATAATTCCAAATAATCAAATTGACTCACAAGTATAACAGGCATTTAGTGTATCCTCGTTTCTATTTGTTTTTCACCATCACACTCCTTCTGCAGCTTCCACTCCGCAGTGTCCTGAACTATCATCTATTCTGTTGCTGTGTACTGTCATTTCTTTTTTTTTATTATTATTATTTTGCTTTCATTTAATACAAATGAATACTTTGGCTGATTTGCATATTCATGGCATGGTTGATTAATAATTGATGAGAGGGCCTGGGGCAGGTGGTTGAGCATAAAAAACATTTAGGAGAAAGCAGAGTGGAAGGCACAGGTCCCCAGGCTGATGTGTGTCCATGGGGGGATTTAGCTGCTGCAAAGGGAGGAAGAGCAAAAGGACAGATAGTCTCAGAAATGAATGTCACAGGCAGAATGTAATTTTACCAATTTAAATATTTAATCATGTTCCAAAAGTCTGGTCTATTTCAGTCCCAGGGGCTGACTATGCAGTTGTAAGCCAAGAAAATGGAAAGTTTGGTTCTTAGTATTGAGAAGAAGATGAGGTGGGATCATGAAGATAACTAACCAGATTTTGGAGAATTTTGACTTTTGTATCAAAATGTGCTTACTGAGTTAGAGAGAGCCTTTCCATTCAGAAGCTAAGCAGAATGTAAGCAGAATCAAATCTTTATTATGATAATAGACCAGCATAAAAAGGATAGGGTATAGTCAATTAAAAAGCATAGAAGATACATCAGAGTCTAAGAATAAAAATTATGGAAAGCTAGAAGATATAAAATAGGTTAAATCAGAATGTATATATAGAAAACAAAAATCTAAAAGAATCTAAAAAGAGGGATAAGAGCATTAGATGGTTGTAGGGGTTAGTATGTGGAAGACTATATCTATCAAAATAGACAGCAGTCTAGTTTGGTAAACTAGAAGTTCATTAAGTCTAGCTTATGGCATAGGTCATCATCCAATGAATTTTAAGCACTGCTGCACAGATTACCTGTTGGATTCACTGGTAGTGAAGGTTGGGGTCCTGGCTAGATCCAACTGGCATTCTCTGTTTGCTACACACTGTTTAATGAGTGCTTTGGCCTGATCATATCTCATGCTGAGTAGAAGAACTGGGGAGAAGCCCAAGGATAAGATTTTAGTTGCCACTGCCTGTTTCCATGTGGATTGAAAATCATAAGTCATAGTTAATGGGACAAGGCCAAGGGGAAAGAAGGTTAGTCTGAGCCAATAGTTGACTTTGGTCACCCACACTCTAGCCTTCACTTTCATGAGGCCTGTCTCTAGTCACAGGGTGGCATTCGAGACACATTTTTGGAACTTGAAGAGCTGATCTTAGAAATTTGGCTAGTACAAATTCTAATGGTGCAAAATTGAGAAGTGGCTCAGCTGAGCACCATAAAGAAGTTGTGCTATTGGTTTGGCTTCAAATAATTTGAGTGCTGCAGGTATATAGTGGCACCTCTTGTCTTAAAGAATTTAAGGATGGCAGATGAGCTCCTCTGAGCATTTTCAGCAAAATAGTCCCCGTGGGCTTTCCTACTGCTGACAGAATGAAGGACTATCCCCAGGTATTTGAAACAGGAGACCTGCTCAGTCTTATGGCAGAGTGGCTCTTGAGCCTTTTGGCAAATGCCATAATTGTAGTTTTCTGATGAGTTCTAGCTGGTCTTCCTTGCAGTACTATGCTAGTGCTCTCAGTGCTCTTTTAAGGGTAATGAGTGTTCTTGAATGTATTGCTGCATTGTCTGCATAGAGTAGAACAAGAGCGTTGGGGAATGAAAGTTTGTGTTATGGAGATGGGCCACTATGGACCTGATATAGAAACTAAATATGAGTGGGGCCAATATGCAGCCTTGCTTGATGCCTTTCTCAGCTTCAGTGGTGCTGGTGAGATGGCCCTGGGGGTTACATCTTACTTTGAGTGAGGTCCCTTCATGTAACATACATATTAAATGAAATAGATATCAGTCAATCAAGGTGGCCTCCAATTTTTCCTACAATTTAGCTCAGGATATGGAATCAAATGCTCCTTTGAAGTCTATGAAAGTGACATAAAGGGAGGTTGTGTTGCAATATTTTTCAATGAGATGATGGAGTACTAGGTACTGATCAGTAGTGGATCGGCCTCCCTTAATGGCAGCTTGCTCCACTGCAAGTATGTTTTCTTGTTCCAGCCAATCCTAGAATTTCCATTGCAAGTGACTTGTGTACAGTTTCTGATTATGTTGAGGAAGCTAATCAGTCTATAATTAACAGGATCATCCTTTTCCCCTTTTTGGATTAACGCTGCCATGGCATATGACTTGAATGGAGGGAGGGGTATTGCTATGGCACCTAGAGGAGTGGATACTAGGACCCCCAGGTCCCCTTTCACTCTTCCATGCTTTACCCCAGGTTCTGCCCCAACTGAGAATGAATGAAATCCATTTAGTAGCAGTGCGTCATCAGTCCATGTTTCTTGAATCAATAGGATGTCATGGTGGGAGAGGAAGTCAGTAAAACAAGGGTCTCTGGTGGATCCAAACCACCCAGCCACATTTCAGCTTAGAAGGGTGACCTTATGCTGGTCACTTAGATGTCAAGCAGTTGCACTACAAACCAGGGCTGGGTGGGTAATTTTCGCAGGGGCAGGAGCTTCACATTAGTTTAATTGTCTCCCTCTATGGGGAGGAAGGTGGGGTACCATCAAGTTCCTGCTCTCCCTTCTCTGCCATCTGGATGTCCATCAAGCATCTCATCTCCTCATGAGGGGGCAAAGGAGCTTGTAGTTCTGGCAAGGAGACCAGAAGTATCAGTGCAGCATTGGCAGCAAAATGTGGATCACTGGCAAGCAGGGATCCCAAATTTTTAGCAGGGGGAGCATCCTTTGGCTTGTCCAGTGAAAGAAGAGGTGAGGGGAGCTGTTTCTCCTATGAGTCAGGTTCCTCTTGTGAGTCAGGAGAGGCTCCTCAGATTTGGAAGCAAATGAGGGTATAACTCAAGATTGGGTTTCTGTAGTGCTTGGCTGAGGTTTGTTTTGTTTGCAAGTTTCTTTTGGGTATCAACTACTTGGGATTGCATGGGTTTCTTGAATCTTGCTAGTATGGAGCTCTCAGAGGAGTTGCTGTCAGTGTCACTTTCACTGTTATTGGTGAGGAAGTCATAGTCGTGTGCTGACAGCTTTCTGTGTGTCCGCGTCAAAAGAGAGGCAATGGTGTGCCATGGTTTAGAAGGTGAGCAGTTCAGTGGGAAGGATGTATTGAGTTGGTGCTGGACTTCCATACCACTACCAGCATTGGGAGGGTGTGTCAGAATTGTTGTTTTGATGTCTGCTAGTTTTCTTTCTTTTCTTTTTTTCCAGATTAATGAGTTCTAGCATTTATAGATTTAACTTCCTCCCTTGAAGTGTGCTTAGGCTCTTCACTCTTGGCATAGCTGGCAGATTTACTACATTTGGTGCATAGGATTTTATGGCTCTTATCTGCAGGGTCATGACCATTTGTCACTTTCCCAGTGATGAGGTCATGGACTAACTCGTCCTTAAAAACTCTGACAGTTTTGATGTGATGAATCTGCCATAGGAATTTGCTAATTTGTGTGAGTCTGGCAGGGAGAGATGGCTGGTTGAAAGTCAGGAGTATACAGGTGAAACTCGAAAAATTAGAATATCGTGCAAATGTTCATTTATGTCAGTATGGCAACTCAAAAGGTGAAACCAATATATGAGATAGACGCATTACATGCAAAGCAAGATATGTCAAGCCTTACTTTGGTATAATTGTGATGATTATGGCGTACAGCTTATGAAAACCCCAAATTCACAATCTCAGAAAATTAGAATATTACATGACATCGATAACACAAGGCTTGGAAATAGAACAATATCGGACCTCTGCAAAGTATAAGCATGCATATATACTCAGTACTTGGTTTGGGCCCCTTTTGCAGCAATGACTGCCGCAATGCGGCATGGCATGGATGCTATCAGCCTGTGGCACTGCTGAGGTGTTATGGAAGACCAGGATGCTTCAATAGCGGCCTTCAGCTCTGCTGCATTGTTCGGTCTCATGTCCCTCATCTTTCTCTTGGCAATGCCCCATAGATTCTCTATGGGGTTCAGGTCAGGCGAGTTTGCTGGCCAATCAAGCACAGTAATCCCATGGTCATTGAAGCAGGTTTTGGTACTTTTGGCAGTGTGGGCAGGTGCCAAGTCCTGCTGGAAAATGAAGTCAGCATCCCCATAAAGCTCGTCTGCGGAAGGAAGAATGAAGTGCTCCAAAATCTCCTGGTAGACGGCTGCATTGACCCTGGACTTAATGAAGCACAGTGGACCAACACCAGCAGATGACATGGCTCCCCAAATCAACACAGACTGTGGAAACTTCACACTGGACTTCAAGCATTGTGCATTGTGTGCCTCTCCATTCTTCCTCCAGACTCTGGGTCCTTGGTTCCCAAATGAGATGCAAAAATTGCTCTCATCAGAAAAGAGGACTTTGGACCACTGGGCAATAGACCAGTTCTTTTTTTTCTGTAGCCCAGGTAAGACGCTTCTGACGTTGTTTGTTGTCAGGAGTGGCTTGACAAGAGGAATACGACATTTGAAGCCCATGTCCAGGATCCCTCTGTGTGTGGTGGCTCTTGATGCACTAACTCCAGCCTCAGTCCACTCCTTGTGAAAGTCCCCAACACTTTGGAATGGCCTTTCCCTGACAATCCTCTCCAGGCTGCGGTCATCCCTGCTGCTTGTGCACCTTTTTCTACCACACTTTTCCCTTCCACATAACCTTCTATTGATGTGCTTTGATACAGCACTTTGGGAACATCCAACTTCTTTTGCAATTACCTTTTGGGGCTTTCCCTCCTTATGGAGGGGGTCAATGATGGTTTTCTGCACAACTGTCAGGTCAGCAGTCTTTCCCATGCTTGTGATTCCTACTGAACCAGCCTGAGAGACCATTGAAAGGCTCAGGAACCCTTTGCAGGTGTTATGGATTCATTAGCTGATTAGAGTGGGACACTTTGAGCCTAGAATATTGAACCTTTTCACACTATTTTCTGAGATTGTGAATTTGGGGTTTTCATCAGGTGTACGCCATAATCATCACAATTATACCAAAGTAAGGCTTGACATATCTCGCTTTGCATGTAATGCATCTATCTCATATATTGGTTTCACCTTTTGAGTTGCCATACTGACATAAATGAACATTTGCATGATATTCTAATTTTTTGAGTTTCACCTGTTTAATGTTTCTTGGACTGGGTAAGTAATGAAAATCTTTCAAATCAGTTATTCTATTTTGGCAGTTTAGGAGATGAGATATGGAAGTCACAATAATCTTATGGCTGTGCCATCTATTGGAATTCAGATGGATTTCTAGGTGGAGTTGCTTTTTCTGTAGCACATGGCAGTAGCTGGCTGCACCAACTGCTTCCAGATGCCCTGTTGACGTCATAGGACAGGCTGCTGGTACGCCAACGTGGCCAGCTTTTGTTGCTATTTTAACTCCCTGATTGCCATGGAGGATTTGCAGATCAAGGGCTTGTGGAATCTGTCCACCTTGATTACAGTGTTATTTAGCCATTTCAGTATAAAGATCAGAGTTTCTGCAGACAAAAAGCAGATCTCATGGAAAGGAGAGTAATGTAGGGGGCACAGGATACTTGTTCCAGGAGGTTATCTCCACTACTTCCCTGCTCCAGAGACTGATTTGGGCTGAAGCTTTGGAAGGCTGGAAAGGAGGCCTGTCTTGTTACTGGTTTCTGTGTTGTCATATTCTTAGGGGTGAAGGGAATCCTAAAGCTATAGATCTGTTACTCACATTTTGTGTTGTCCCTGCAGTGGGAAAACAGGAGTCAATCCTCATCTATTTCTCTGCTTTATTGGATTTATGGGCCCCAGTATCATTACTGGGGCTGGTCTGAGTTCTTTTCTTGATTCTGGACAGCATTTTTAGGCCATAGGACTAAGCCAGAAGGGGTAAGGCCAGTAACAAGTTGGGAGCTCATTTCGAGAGCTGCTAGTGTGTTGCCATCTTGGCTCTTCCCCCAGAATGTATACTAAAGAGGTTTATTTTATCCCCATTTCTCTGCATAAGCCATGGACACTAGATATAGCTTGAGGACCACAGCATAAAAGCCCTCCAGTTTCAAAGAACAGGCATGCTAGGAAACCTCTCACACTTTGGGAGGAAAGAGAAGACTGAAACTCATCAGTTCATCTGACCAAGGTTAGACAAAGCATTCTGAATTAATTAGCAAACTCTGAGAAAAAAAAATAAAAGCCACTGGAAAATGCAATTGTGTTGGCCTAGTTAGAAAATGACAGGGAAAGTAGGAACCAGAAGAACATCCATATAAAGGAAGTACTAGACAGTTACTGGACAAAGGCATACCTTGGCACATGCCATTGTACATGTGCCATCATATACTTTTATCTAGTAATCATTTGCCAGCTTTTGATGTTAGCTGATGGTCAAAGTCCATATGAGAGCAGATATGCTGGTCTCAGAATAGTGCCCACTCCTTTTTTGAATATAAGAAACAGCTGCTTGGATTGTATCCAAAACTGGAGCGAACCAAGATCTTTGTGAAATTTGACACTGGTGGAGAGTAATGGCACAAGCTTCTATTTTTTAAAGCTCTTTTCTTAAATTTTCTTAAATTCTCTAATTTTCTCAAATCTTAAGGATCACCAACTTAATTACAGATAAGTGAAGTGAAAGGCAAAATAGTAATCCTGCTTTTCATTCAGTATGCAAAAGTTCACTGAACTGAGAATGGAATCTTGTTTCAATACTGGCAATAGAATAGTGTCCTTCTCTGCAGAACAAGCTTCACTGCACCCACTATCCTGTTATTCAACATTGCCACTCTCTGTTCCCCAGAATTTGCTGTAAAATCCTCCATCTGCTTGGTAGTTAGAATGGCCTTACGTCAAGCTTAGATAGATATTGTGATCTGTTTACTCTGTCGGTAAGAACAGGGGTCGGCAATCTGTCATCCATAGGTGCCAAAGGGTCTGTCATGTCCTAAAGAGCACTGGAGATTCTGAAAATTATATTTTTTAAATGTCCTAGATCTTAGACCTCATCCTGTGATCTATGGTATTCCTGCCTGTGATCTTCTAGGATTTCAGGCAAGAGTATTGAGATCTTACATGATTTAGTGATTCTTATGTGTGAACATGACCATAAAGAAGGCTGAACGCCGAAGAATTGATGCCTTTGAACTGTGGTGCTGGAGAAGACTCTTAAGAGTCCCCTGGACTGCTAGGAGGTCAAACCAGTCAATCTTAAAGGAAATCAACTATGATTGCTTATTGGAAGGATTGATAATGAAGCTCAAGCTCAGATACTTTGGTCACCTAATGCGAAGAGAGGACTCTTTAGAAAAGACCCTGATGCTGGGAAAGATGGAAGGCAAAAGGAGAAGAGGACGGCAGAGGATGAGATGGCTAGATAGCATTACTGAAGCAATGAGCATGAAATTGAGCAAACTCAGGGAGGCAGTGGAAGATAGGAAGGCCTGGCGCAATATGGTTCATGGAGTCACGAAGAGTCAGACACGACTTAACGATTGAACAACAACAACAATGTGTGAACATGAAATCACTGCCATTATTAGTCATGCATACTTTCACAATCCAGACACGGAAACTGCAAGTAGAAAAAGAGAAGCCTTTTTTGAGAAATAGGGTAAAAAAAAGTCTAGAGAAATGGAAGACAAATTTCAACACATGTTTAATTGAATAAGTCCTTTAAAAGAGCTATATCATAGCCTGAATTATATATACAGTTCCTGGAAGGTCTTCACCTGTTATTGAAGTTGTTAATTTACCATTATGTTTAAGATGAAAAATAAGGATGGAGAAGTTTCAGTATTAATTGTGACACCTAGTAGCCTGTTATGGGGCAGCAGAGCAAAGATCCATAATGGCCAACTTTATCTCCATTTGAACATTTGTATGATTCATTTATGAATAGTCTCTGCAGATAAAAGTGAAATAATGTTCAACAATAGTCCAAGAGGAGCACTGATCATTCATTATAATCTATCAGTGTGAGGTTATTTATTAATAAGTAATCATATGATAAGTTATGGAACAAAAATGAGTCATTACATTATTTTTACCTACTTATTTATTAATGCTGATCAGCATTGGATTAAGTAATAGATTCTTTATAATTCCTTTCAGATTTCATGCAGTTCTTACTGTAATTCATGCAGTGAGAATATAGAGAGGAACACTAGTAAGCTTTATTTGATTAACATGATGCTGCATTTTCCATAATACCAACCAGGAAGAGATACCTCTAGGCCAACATTTTATTTTTAATTTCAGGCCTATGGCAAATGCCAAATGTGGTTTTCTTGACTCCAATCATGTCCCCCATTGAATGTAATTCTCCTAAACAAACGTCTGTGTTAATTTCTCTCACATTAATACGCACAAGGTTTTAGTCCACATTTTGATTCTCTGTGTCTTTATCCTTGGAATTATTTGGATAGAAATTGAACTGAACATTCTTTAAAAAATCAGAATTTGAAGAGAACCAGAATAATTTCAAATCATGTAGCAGAATTTCACAGGTACTTCCAGAACTATATTTGAATAATTACATTTTTGTTCAAAACTACAGTGTAAATATATACACATTCAAATATAAAATATAATTTGAAATGATATAATTAGAAAATGTCCAGGATATTTTTGTATACAAAACCTGTCCAGTGGGGTTTGCCCTAATTTTCTTATTTAGAAAGGCTAATAAATTTAATTGGCCCTTACTTTTTAATCTAATTTGTTTAATTTCTAGACAATGGAATGCTATACAGCTCCTCTACATTTTGTAATGCCATACGGCTTAAAAACTGTACAATAATACAAATATTAGTGAAATTCTGGTATTACTACATTATATATATATGTACACAGAGAGAGACAGAGAGAGAGAACTGTGCAAAAGTTTTAGGCAGGTGTGAAAAAAGTGCTGTAAAGTAATAATACTTTCAAAGACATATATTGCAATTGTTTATGTTTATCAATTTACAAAATGCAAAGTGAGTGAACAGAAGAGAAATCTAAATCAAATTAATATTTGGTGTGACTACCCTTTGGCTTCAAACCAGCATCAATTCTTACACTTGCACACTTTGTACACTTGCACAAAGTCAGGGATCTTGTAGGATTAGAGTCAGGTGTATGATTAACCAATGATACCAAGCAGTTGTTAATGATCATCAATTTCATATGTAGGTTGAAACACAGTCATTAACTGAAACAGAAACAGCTGTGTAGGAGCTTAAAACTGGGAGAGGAACAGCCAAACTCTGCTACTAAGGTGAGGTTGTGGAAGACAGCTTCATGTTACAGGTCATATACCATGGCAAAACTGAGTACAGCAACAGGACACAAGGTAGTTAGACTGCATCAGCAAGGTCTCTCCCAGGAAAAATTTCAGAGCAGACTGGGGTTTCAAGCTCTTTTGAAGAAGCACAAAGAAACGGGCAACGTTGAGGACTGTAGATGCAGTGGTCATCCAAGGAAGCAATGCAGCAGATGAAAGACACATCATGCTTACTTCCCTTTGACATCGGAAGATGTCCAGCAGTGCCATCAGCACAGAACTGGCAGAAGCCAGTGGGACCCAGGTACACCCATCTACTGTCTGGAGAAGTCTGCCCAGAAGTGGTCTTCATGGAAGAATTGCAGCCAAAAACCATACCTCCGACATGGAAACAAGGCTAAGCGACTCAACTATGCACAAAAACATAGGAACTGGGGTGCAGACAAATGGCAGCAGGTGCGCTGGACTGATGAGTCAAAATTTGAAAGATTTGGCTATAGCAGGAGGCAGTTTGTTCGCCAGAAGGCTGGAGAGTGGTACAATAATGAGTGTCTGCATGCAACACTGAAGCATGGTGGAGGTTCCTTGAAAAGTTGGGGCTGCATTTCTGCAAATGGAGTTGGAGATTTGGTCAGGATCAATGGTGTCCTCAATTCTGAGAAATACAGGCAGATACTTATCCATCTTGCCATACCATCAGGGAGGCATGTGATTGGCTCCAACTTTATTCTGCAGCAGGACAACGATCCCAAACATACAGCCGATGTCATTAAGAACTATCTTCAGCGTAAAGAAGAACAAGGAGTCCTGGAATGGTTTGGCCCCCACGGAGCCCTGATCTCAACATCATTGAGTCTGTCTGGGATTACATGAAGAGACAGAAGGATTTGAGGCGGTCTACATCCACGGGAGATCTGTGGTTAGTTCTCCAAGATGTTTGGAACAATCTACCTGCCTAGTTCCTTCAAAAACTGTGTGCAAGTGTATCTAGAAGAATTGATGCTGTTTTAAAGGCAAAGGGTGGTCACAGCAAATATTGATTTGATTTGGATTTCTCTTCTGTTCGTTCACTTTGCATTTTGTAAATTGATAAACATAAAGAATTACAATATATATTTTTGAAAGCATTCTTACTTTACAGCATTTGTTCACACCTGCCTAAAACTTTTGCATAGTACTATATATCACAAAGAATGTATAAGAAATGGTTGTATATGAGAATAAATGCAGATATCACAGAGTGACTTCATGATTGAAATGTGTAAAACTGATATAGATCAGAAACAGAATGATGCATCAAGCCCTACTTCAGCAACAAGCTATTCAAAAGGGCTTTCAAAATGTGACATTGAGAAAGAAGTAAGGAAGCACAATTAGCTGGACAAAGTTGCATTCAAAGTGGAAAAGAGGGATTTACTTTAAGAAGTACCCTTGTCTTGTTCTTGAAGTTTTTGCAATTATTATAGCATCAATTAAAGAAATTCAGTTCAGAGAGTGCTTTTATGTACACAAGAGAAATCCCTAGCTGGCTTTGAAAGGTACATAAAAGGAGACATATTTGTTGGAAGTAAGCCATAAGAGATGATGGAAGTAACAATACCCTTTCCTGAAGCAGCATTTTCAATTGCATTATTAGAGCCCATGTCAGTGAATGCCTTGTTTGTACATTTATCTATAGAGTATATGATTGGCTGGCACTGAAACTCCATTTCTGTGGATAAAAAGGGCTTTGTGAACCAGGCTTGGAAGCAAAATTACATATGTATAGGAAGCATAGAGTTTTCCCTCCTCTCATGCAGGATGTTTAACTTGATATGTCTCCTGAAATTTTCCCCTCTGTGCATTCCTTCTTCTTCTAACCTGTCAGCTTCTGGAGTGTTGGCACTGCAACTCTCAAACCAAGCTGGCTGGGGATTCTGAGATTTGCAATCTCAGGACAAGTTGCAGAAAGCTGTCCTACATGGTTGGTGGCTGTTGTCAATGAATGTGAGAAAGATACAGTGTAAGAATCTCAGAACGTGAAATTTTGACTATAGCAGCCTTATATGGTATTTGATACTGAGCTAAAATTTGTCCTCCAGTTTTCAAAAGCTTTCTTCCTCTGGTAAAACAAACAAAAAACTTTTTTTGATTTTAAAATTAATTTTCAAGATGCTTTGGCATTTCTTTGGGTAGTATCATTGGGCTTACTTTATTGTTCCAAAGTGCCCTCAGATGACTTTGTCACATACTTCACTATTACTCTACAGCCTTCCAGCCTTCTATTGTCCTTGTTTTCTGAAATGAAAAAGGTCATAGGAGATGACCCCTCATGATGTCCTTCCTTTACCTGGAATTTAACTGAAGCAGGGGAAGCTAAGACTGCTCAAAAATATACCTCTTCTCCAAATATCCTTTGACACTTCATATCTATAAGATATTTCTTCTTTGGAAAAATATCAAAAATACTCTTTCCTTTCAGAGAATATTTAATAGTTAAAAAAAAAAAAACTTGCTAATTTTATACTCCATATAAGCTTCTCCAAGAAGGATCTTGATGGAGAGTTGCAGACAGTTCCCATACTGTTTAACTAGGAAGCCACTGTGTTTTAGATACCATACTTCCTTCAGTAAGAGTTTTCCTGGCTAAGTAACTATTTATTTGATTTGTTTTATATTTTATTTTATTTCTCATATTTGTATAGCCACCCATCTCACATAGTGACTCTGGGGGGCACACATAATAAAACAGAATACATTAAAAAAAAATTAGAAACCACAATTTAGATTAAAATAAAAATAAGAGAGAGAGAGAGAGAAAAAAGAAGATAAAATGGCACCATGCAGACAGAGGGTGTACCAGTTAACGTTCATACAACCATCTAACAGGCTTCACTCTATCATGGGATCCCCAAGCTTGTTGGCAAACCCTTTGACTAACTTTTTATTTGACCATGTAACTAACTTTTTATTCACCTTTTTCTGGTCTTTCAGTTTCCCCAGACTCCTGCATTTAAGCTACAAGAGCAAATTCAGTGTATTTCCTTATCTCAGTGATTGTTTTAATTTCTTTAATTTGTGATGCAACTACACATAGACATGTAATCTCATCTGGTGGCCACTAAAGCCACGATCAGATGTGTACTGATGTTTAGATGTTGTGAAGATTCCTCCTATCAAAACTTCAGTGTGCTTATTCCTTACAAAGCTGTCAAAAAAGACTATGAAGAAATGGCCAGCCTTTGTTCCCTTTAGGTTGTCTGATCAAGGCAAAAGAGAATAGCAAAGTAAGTTTCAAGCTTTGTCCATTGAAAAAACTGAATTTCCTGCTGTTATGCCTGATTCCCCTTAAGATGATTTCTCTTTACTAACTGCATCTGGCAGACAGTGTCTGTCTTAGAGAAAGCCCCAGAAAGCTTCTGGATCAAAACAGAATCCAAAATCACAGATACAATTCTGAACCTTATTGCCTCTGCCTACAAAAGCAAATCTGGTAGGAATAGGTAAGCTGCCCTACATTTTGACTCCATTCCCATTCAGATCTATGGGAAATATGTTGCCTATAGAGAAAAGTTGAAAAGGAAAGAGTGAAATCTGGAATGTGATAATTCAATTTTCTGAAAGCACACATCTACCAAAGGTGCCTGTAAGTTTGCATGGGATGAAAGGAAGTTTCGTAGATTAGAACACAATGCATAGCTTTGAAATTCAATAGCATGAGATATAGCATTCTGTTGATCAGCATGATTTTTTGGTGAAAAATCAGTGGTTAGAAACAGAAAGTAACATCTTGGAATGTTGATGTTAATGAATACTGAAGTTTTGTATCAACATCATTTAGAAGTAGTGTAAGGACTATGCTTATAAATAGGGGGGAAATGAAATACGTTACCAATCACAGGTTAACAGCAAGAAATCTTAAACAGCCATGCCAAAAAAATATTATTCATTTGTTAATCCATTCCTATGTCTTATTAAACCATTCTCATACTTAATATAAATATTGCCCTATTTATTTCAATAATTATAGGCAAAGGGTTGGGAATAAAATTTGGGAAAGAGAATCACAGTGTTTAGCCTCCCTTTCTCAAAGGGATTTAGTAAAATTGCTTCCCTGTCCAGCTAGGACTATTAAAAACATAAAGATAATATCTTATCAAAGCTATTCTAATAACTCTTTAAATAGCCTTGTAAAAGAATTGAAGAACAGGGAATGAAAAGTGGAAAACCTCCTTCCCCATTTTCTGTGACTTCTGTTGACAAATTATCACCAACATTCTTGTGATTCCTTACAGAAAATCGCAAAGAATCTATACATTATGCGCACGTGCACACACACACACACACAAGAAGGGAAGCCATGATGATAATGAAAAAGAAAGTGCAGCTGACTATGTACTTGAGGAATTTAGAGGGAATAATTCTAGGCTTTTCCTCCTGTTTGAAATGATTTAAACACTACAGTTTTCATGAGCTTCTTTTCTGAAAATGACAGCAGATCCTGATTTTATGGCAATTCTGGTTAGATGGGTCTTTAGGAGCTATAAAAAAGGGTATTTTAAGGGGTTGTGGTGGGGGCTCTGGTTGCCAGTTATAAACAAACAGAGCCAGTAAATCAATGTTTTTCTCTGCTGAAATCATTTTGACATTCTCAACACTAATATTTCATTTCTCTTAGAATCAAGAGTTCTAGCACCTTGTTTTTTAGATTATAATAACAGACAAATTTCCAAGATGAGAAATTCCAATAGTCTGGGACAGAAAAAGCTCAATTTATGGAAAGTGCATACAAATATTTGACTGGAATCATCTTGTGATGTAGAAGCTTCCTCTTCATGAGCCACTGGCATTCCCAAATTCTTTGCACTGAATGAGTCTTCATGTTGAACATTCAGAAAATTTTAAACAGTTTTTTAAAGATTCAAACTGGATTAAGCACAATTCACAGATGACTGGCACCAACTTCCCCAATCCTAATTAGGCCTTCCCTATTATTAAGGCTTTATATCAGATATAACCATTAAATTCTCTCCCACATTCCTAAGTACATAAAAAAAAAAAAGTTAGAGAAGTTGATTTATTGCAGTTCTGAAGGTTTTTCAATCTTAAAGAAGCAGTAAGAAAAAACTAAACTCCAAGGTGATTAAAAAGATGAGGTTTAAACAAACTTTGAGTCATTAAAAGGCTACATTAATGACTGAGAGCATGATGAAACCTGCAAATCCCAGCTGATTGCAAATGGCTGCAAAAACATCAGTTTCTGCTGCTGACTCACAAAAAAACCCATAGCTGACCAGAATGCATGAGGGTGATCTCAAGCTCTCTTTGATCCAAAGAGATTTATCAACAATCTGGATCCACATCCAGCTGCCTTTTGGCCACAATGTCTCCCATAGAGTGCGGGGCATCAGTTTGCTAGGCTCACCAGAAGCATTCCCTGAAAAGTTGATTTATTGCAGAGAAAAAGTCAGCAGACACATGAAGAAGTTCTTCATCTACCCAAACCTTAGAATCTTGTCCTGTATGTACGTTAGTACTCAGGTTTTGTATATCTGCTTATTACTAGCTCTTGAACACTTCAATCATATTTCCCTTGTTTACAAAACTATTTTGTCTGATGTGAGAATCAGATTCCTACCTTACCAACTTCAACCCGTCAAACTACTATCTGTTAACTGGCTGCCTTGGGCAACACAGAAGAACTGGAAAGTACAGGTTGTAACTTGCATTTTGATTCAGCCCAAATCAATGATATATGGATCCAATTCAAAATAAAAGTATAGTTTTCATGGAGGGAAAAAAATGTTTAGCTTAAAAAATCTTTGCCCCTTATTTAAAGTCTTACACATGTTTTTACAATGTTTTGTTGAGATTTTGAGATATAACTGACTCTTATAGAATGCATCTTTGTATTCAGAAGTGATTTAGAGAAAGTCTGCTAGTTATGTATATTAAATGTTCTGTATGTCCTTTACAAAATTAAAACTTTCTATAGGTGACATTCTTGCTCCTAGTTCTATCATATAAAATTATATATATATATATATATACAACATCTTAGGATATACTGATATACAAGAAGTTTCTGATTCAAAATAGTCATAAGATAACATAAGTTTATAAATATTTCTGCCACAAGTTTACCTAAAATTGAATTTGACATCCACTGATGGGCATTATAATTAATTGCTTACACAGGACACATGCTGATAACCATTTATCATAAACTTTAGGCTGGAATTATCTTAAATTCCTAGGAAATGGTTTGTTTTCATTTTCCTTCTTAGCAGAACCAGACAGAATCAAACATTCATTTTTCAGAATTGCAGACAGCTGGAAAATAATGCAAAATCAGTAAGTTTTACTGTTTGTTTAACAACAAAATAGGGATGTAAATGAATTTTCTTACAGAGTCTAATGAGAGTGAATTTAGGCATGGTTTATATTATTTTTTATGTGACTCATAGCTGCATGCAACTTCCTTTGCATCATTTATAGCCATCATGATACAAATGTTGATGGTGTGATGTTTAAGTCCCCCCCTCCCCCAGAAACAAAGTTCCAAATAAATGAAGTAAGTCTCTACAAGATATAGTACACTTACCTTTCATTTTAATATCCTCCCTATTGCTCCCCCCCCCCCCCGGCCCCATTCCTTCAAAAGCACACAAGAAAAGAAGCTGAAAGTGTATGGCCCTATGACTCCTTAGAGGCAAAAAAATATATGGATGGATGGATAGATAAGCAATTATGAAATCTGATACAGTTTTTTCCCCCCCTAATTCTATAGAAAAATCCACTGAATCAGAACAGTGCTATATTAATATGGCAGTAATGTTAACCCAGACAGTGGATGGAATTTAAAGGGGTTTCTTTTCAGTATTCTATAAAACCTGTAGCTACTCAGCTTTGGAATCACAATATAAAAATGCAATCATATATACTAAAGCAAAGTTACACTTGTTGGTCGTTTGCATAATTTCTGCCATTTTACAAATCAACTTAATGAAATAAAATAAGAGGATACCTTTAACAAATCATCCAGACTTGTTTTCTCTACCATCTTTGTTCTTTTGTTTGTGTTGTTTTTGTGTTTTAATATTGTTCCTTATTTTTAAATGTTTTTAACTGTTTGTAATCTGCCCTCAGTCACTGGGAGTTGGGTGGTATATAGATTTAATAAATACTATTATTATTAGTTCACTTTATGTCCCAGACAAGCTAATCATTCCTTTCCCTTTTCTCACTAAATCTTGCTTAAGAACAAATGAATATTTCTCTACCAAATATTCATAGTTCAGATAACCATCAATATATTGCTTAGGTAAATAGAAGGTGACTTAAATTGATGAATTAGTGGTGACAAATTTTAATCAGCAGTGCTGGAGATAAAGGCACATTTGTTTACTTTTTTAGGGCTATGATGTTGTTTACTACAGTAGTGAATGATCCAAAGATACTGAGGGGCTACTTCTTCCAGTTATTAAAAAAAGAACTAATGAGATTTTAGTGATATGGAAATGTATTTCAACTGAATTTAATCAATTGATTAATCAGTTACAAGGCAGATGAATCATAACTAATAATTCTTTAATCAGAAGACAGCTGTCATAAACTGCTTGGGGACATTTAGGTTGACTTCACAGTAGGCATTCAGAGCAGTGGGAATGCTGTTGGAATACAGATACAAAAAATGAAGCAGTTGCTCAGTATTAAAGAAACAGCAAAATTCCACATGAACAAAAAAGGGCATTTGCCCATGAAAATATTGCAGATAGCCATGAAAAGAAGGCATCAACACAAACTGACTTTCACTCTCTGCTTTGTATCATCTCAAATGTTGGGGTGGCTGCCTTAAATAGCTTAACTGTATCATCATCATCACCACCACCACTACCACCATCAGGATGTACACTATACCAAAGCCAAGTGATATATTCATTTTTGAAGACCCTGACTGGTGTAGATGAGACAATACCAAATGAAAAGTACCTATAGGTTGGGATAGAATATTGAACTATGGGGAGTGGGGGTGGGAAAGAACAAAACTAGCAAGGTAGGGAAACTCAACCCAACAAAGGCTGACTATGGCACTCTAACGTAAAACATTAATTGATTTTTGATAAGGAGGAGCAACAGAAAGCCTTGGGAAGAGTAGGAAAGAAACTAAGTTCTTTGAAAAAAAGGTAAGCTTCCAGCCAACAGTTAGGACCAGTTTCCAGGTTTTGTTTCAGTTCCCATTTAAGTTCTTTTAAAACACAACCACTTCAGTAATTATCAATGGTTCTTTGTCTAAACTGGCTCCCACCCCCCATTATGTGAAATGCTTTTGACCTAGAATATACACATTCATCCATCAGTGTCTTATGTATGTATTAGTGGGAAAAGTCCAGCCAGCTGCTGATAGTTTTATTTTTTTCCCCAGCAGAAAGTTAAGAGCAGCACTGAGGTACAGCCTTAATAGTCAGACCTCACAAAAGCCTGAATGATAGAATATCAGTGGAGTCTGACAACAGTGGAACAAAATGACATAAATGGCTAGCTTTATTCGAGAATAAAGAAGTTTGTGAGTGAAGCATGGATATAGAGCAGTGTTTCTCAACCTCAGTAGCTTTAAGATGTGTGGACTTCAGCTCCCCAAATTTCCCAACCAGCATGCTGGCTGAAGAATTCAGGGAATTGAAGCCCACACATGCTAAAGTTGCTGAGGTTGAGAAACACCAATATAGATAAATGAGTCACCCAGTCCTCATATCAGATTCTTGCTACATGATCTGTTGTAACACTTTCTCATCTCAAACCTAAATTTCATGACTTTAAAACTGAATATATACCATAACTTTGTGTTTTTTGCCTTCTCTCTTACCCTCTTTCTTTGATATCTCTTGGTTTTCTATTTTAGCTGCCATCTTCCACGTTACATGCTAGCCTCTTTTTGTCTTATTTTCTCTATTCTTTATCTTCCTTTCTTGTTTTCTGCATTTTTTAAAAATCACAAACATGTAGGGTTTCCTTTGCCCATTTGACACATCTATCTTGTTATCTGCCTCCCCCAGTGTAGTGAACACCACATGCTTCCAAGGAAGGCATGCATATGCTTTGCAGTTATTTAGGGCTGTTCAAGCAGAGAAGGAAGGACAAATTTGATGCTCTGAAGCTTGCAACCATTTTGACATCCCTTAAGATCTATTTAGATTCCAATATTGCTACTTTTTAAGAAATTATCCAGCCACTGCATTTCATTTGATAGGCGTAGTGGCTTTGTATACTATTGGCTTACACAACATTGTGAGAAGAAACATTTCCTTACATTCACTCTATAAGGTGTTTCTTTTAATATTTTTATCCCTTTTATCCCTTTTATCCTGGATTTTATACAACTGGAGGTGCTATCAAAAACATTTTGAATTAAGAGTGACTGCTGTTTTTAAAAGACATTGTTGATTTTGAATCCATATAAGAATGTATGTTACAAAGATGCCTTCCTGTGTGAAAATGGAAAAAAAAAGGGAATGTTCAACATCTTATACACGTTTCCAGTATGGATCTATAACATCACCTGTGTGCAAGAAGTCATCAGCTGGAATGTTCCCTCTGGGGCTTTCAAGGGTTGAAATCTCAGCTATGAAAGAAAGTAAGGAAGCAAGAGAGAATTGATATTGCATTAAGGAGTTCCAATGGTAGAGGTTAAATCCAATAAAAATCAAGGAATCCCTTGACCCATTGGATGTAAACAGGACTGTTTCCTGAGGCTGTAATATTAATAGAGTAGTATATGGTAGAAAGTTTAATGGAAATAGAAGGGATTTCTTCTCAATGTTCCACTTGCTCATTTTAACTATTATTCCTTTCTATGGCTGCCATTCAGGTTAGAGTCACTGATATATATTTAATTAAAATATGCTGTATACAAAGACATTATTGAAAGATCATTTAACTGAAAATAGGTCTATTTTCTTTTTTTCTTTTTTTTTCCTCCATTTTTTATTTTCTTCTTACTGTAGAAGTTGTCTTGATAAGATTCCTGCCACTGTGTGTTGTCTGATGATGGAAGAGACATATTTTTCTGCCTGGGCAAAAGAAAATTCTAATCATTCTAAAGCTGAATCTCAGTTCAGATTCCTCTAATGTAGGTGACAACAGCTGTAAATTAGGGTTTGTTGTCTCATCATAAAAGTAAATGGTTGTTCCTGGGGCAAAAATCAGACAATGCTAGACGGGATTTTTTTTTTTTTTTTTTACTTACCTTACTGTGTTAACATAATATATCAGAACACGGATGCAATCCAGTTTCTTCCATTCATATCCTTGACACTTTGTTTACATATAGTTGTTTATTTTGATCATATTCATCATTTACTCTTATTGGCATTATGCCCATGGGAAAAAAATACTGCTTTAAAAAAAAAGAGTTCAATTTGATAGTGGAATAAATATTTTAAACTATTCCAAAGATGTTGCTTTCCCTTCACAATCAGAAGATAGAATCTGAAGACTTTCTCTTTAAAAACAAGGAAGTCATTCAAAGACAGGATTGATCCATTTTCTGATAGCCTACAGCACTGGGATTTGGACTGAATCTATATGGTCAGTCTTTCAGTTTATAGGAACTAGAATCAAAACTATTGTTTTACAAATTCCCTGTACAAAGTACAAAGCAATTTAGGTGATTAATGGCTACAATGGCTATATCTCCCCCACATCAACATGACCCCTTGCACAGGTCACCAAGGAATATTTTGTGTCACCACATTTCCTAAATACTAGCTGGAAATATAAAATTTAGCATTTATGTTTTCTGTACTAGTCACAATTGAAATGGCTTCTGAAACTTAGATGAACGTATTTCTGAAATCACATGAAATATGTTTATGGTTAATACTGGGATTAAGTTAAACTAACAAAGGCTTTTGGGTTGGTAACAGATTTTGAAAGAATTACAAACAGAAGATTTATAGAAGTCTGAAAAGGTAATACAATATGTCATTATAAAAGTAAATGGTATTACAGAATAACATATCTCTTGAAGATAATTCTCACACTGTCCTATCCTCTTATATCACATATTTCTCTGTGCCTTACCATTTTTTTGTTCTAAGATGTCTGATGATGATCTCATGAGGATTAGGGCTCATTCAAAGAAAATAAAAGCTAAAACTGAAGTTCCCTCCCTGAAAACTGAATATAGAAGAATTGCCAAACAAATACTTTAGTTTATAGTGGCAAAACTAGAAGGTAAAGGTGAGACCCAGATGATCTTCCCCAGTGATGGATTATCTGCATTCAATTTTCCCATTGGAAGACTGACAGGTAGCCCCTTTTTAAACTGGGACTTTTCTGAGTTAAGGAATTAGGTTTTGCAAGAAACTCACTGTTTCTTCCCAGTTCCTATACATGTCTCCTTAAAAAATATGGTGTCGAGCAATGCCTCTACCTAGTTCTACTTCCAGAAAAAATGATTTCTAAATCCTCCCTGGGAAATCCAATAAAAAATAATAGCCATCTCTTGGCTGCAAGTAGATAATCAGTTTTACAGACATATAAATGGAGAAATAAACAAACAAAAGCCAATGTAGCCCCTTTTAAGTTATTTCATCAGATGTAAGAATTACTTTAAGCAATGCTAATGAACTCTGTGGAGTGAATCCATTTACCTGCAGAGAGGCATCTGTTGAGAATGAACACTTGTCTCTCTCCAGATAGCCTTTACCCCACCCAGAGATTTTTCTGAAGTTGGTCTCCCCCTGGGGTACTTTCAGTTTCTAAAACAACAATATATGTTAAATAGGCTGTTCACCTCCTATTCATCTGCTTTTATTGCCTGAGCTCCTGCTTCACCTTTCCAGGGTTGTCTGATCCAGAATATTTCTTTGTTCTTTGTTGCTCAGCTGGGCCACTCTAGCCAGATACTCAGTGGATCTTCTTGGTGCTTCCCTCGCTGGCTGTTCTGCAGGCATACTCCATTGCCCAAATTTTGCCAGACAAAATGCTTTACATGTGCTCAAAATTCTTGCTGAGCAAATTGCTGCAAGGAAGAAAAAAATCTGCTTTCTCCCTTCTACATATGGCTTATTCCTTCATCATCTCCTGTTACAGAGAAAGAATGGACAATTGAACAAAAGAGAGAAAGATGTCCCAGCTTCTTACCTTAATTCCCCTTTCAAACTCATTGCATTTCAAACTCATTGCTCTCAGCTACTTTTCCTTTCTCATTAGACATATCTCTTATTCCCCACACCTCTTACCTAACCTGGGTCTCTTCTTATATACCTTCTTCTCATCTTTCTTCACTCAGTTCCTTAACCTTCATTTCTTGGTTTAAAATCTGTTCCCCAGAATTTCTCTTCCCCACCCACTATAGTTAGCTTTAGGAGCCCTGACTATTAAATTAATGTTACCATTCTATCTGAAATACATTCCTTTTGCTTGTGATCTCCAACCTCCTTTAATAATACTATTTCATCCCCAAGGATGCTAATTCCTCTGATTTCCACAACAATAATAATCTTGCAACTTCTAATAGCACCAGGGTGTTGCAACAGCATGCAAAGTAGCAAAGTAAAAACAACCTGGAGTGGGTGGGTGGGTATTTAATTTGCTCTGTAGCTCAATCAGTCTCACCATCACTACCATTACAACCTGCCATCATGTGCCAGATGATGCCATGACAAGGCTTAAGATAAAAAGAAAATTGAACCCTTCGCAAAAGTTCATCTCTGACATCACCCATTTCTCTCAGCAGGAAGAGATAGAAGTCATCCTTTCCTATATCCTGCATGCAGAAAAATCCTCTAAACAGAATGGAGCAGGAAAGGTATCATGTTGTATAAACGCAAGATGAAACACTACTATGAAGCAGGAGAAACTGCATCACCCACATTGCTAATATTTAAATCCCCCCCCCCAATTTCTCCTCTCTCTTTCTCTCTCTATATACTGTGTATACTGTATATACTGTGAATATTATATATCTATATCTGTATAGATATAGAGTCATGTCCAGAGTCACCCGTTGGGGGAGATGGGCGGCATACAAGTTGAATGAATAAATAAATAAATAAATAAATAAATAAATGTATGCATGTACTATATATTTATCTCAAGGCAATATTTATATGGTTATCAGGTTTATCCTATCACATCAACATATGAGAAAGGAGAAGTTTTCCATGTTCACATTGTCTCTCTACTGCAAAGGCTGAACACTTGCATAGGGCTTTAGATGCTTATATCAACTGAAGTTGATACTTTGTAGATTTTCTTATACTGAAACAGCAATATAAGTGCATATAACGGCACACAGATACGCTCTTAAGTATTTCTGCTCATAGACATTTCTGTGTATTGAAAAAAATCAACTATGTCCATAATGACTTTAAAAGCTGGCAGCTAGTCTATATGGATCATTGATTCATCTTAGTACAGTAACAGTTGGGACTTAACAGACTAGAATGACTCTAAAGTTGAAAAAGAATGGCATCCTTTAGTATCTGCTGGGAATGATAGAAATGTTTATCTTTAAAAGATTTATGCAATAGAAGTCTGCAATAGAAGATAGATAGATTTAGGACTGGTACACAAGAAAAAAGTTCATTTATGCTGTGTCCAATTTGAAGTATATATACATATGATTTTATGAATGCTGTTACATTATATCACTTTAAATTACCCATGGAGAGTAATGTGAATACATTTTATGTTTTAGGCATGTGTGTTTTAAAAATCAAACATCATAAACAACAACAGAAAAAAAAAACAGTTATGTCTACTATGGAATAACTCCATGTATCAGACTGAACAATTGGATGCAAATATAGTTCATAAATAAGTTGAAATATTTTTATCAAAGAGTTCCTTGGAAGTTATCTCTTTGCAAATGATTTCAGGATCAGGATATGAAAAATATTTTAAGGGAGAAACCTTTTCTGCTCGTTAGTTACTCATTTTCTAGTAAGGTAAAGAGGCCATTGTGTCAAACTTGATTCTTGTCAACAGTACATAAGTGGTTTGCAATTGCCTTCTTACACATTTTCCTTTTTCAGCTTCCCAATCTTACCTAAAGCCTGGAATTAACCTGGACCCAGCTTGCTTAGCTTCAGACAAGATAAGTTAGGTACTGTCATCTTCTGAGGTTGACCACAAAATTGAAATGAAAAAGGGAAATTTGAACAATTTGACTTCTCTCGAGGCTAGTTTTATGCCAGGCCATTAAGGATGCTACTAACAGGTCCAGCTCTTTCTGAACTATTAGCTGTGTAAAAATCAGGCTGGAAGATCAGCTGTCTATAATGTTGTATGTTGCAACTATTGTGGGGGCGGAGAAATCCAATAAAATAAATAAATAAAATAAACTCATATACAGGTGTAATCATACCTTTGTTTCCTTTTTTCTTTTTTTTAAGTATTATCTGCACTAGTGGGAAACTTACCCCCCCCCTTTTTTTTTAATGGATTAAATTGTCTTACTGCACAGGATATGTGATCTTTGTTGAGAGGGATATCTGTGCATATAGGGAGATCAAGAATATATAAACCAGTGCTTCCCACACTCAGATCTGAAATACTAATGTTTTCCATATTTAATTGTTGGTCTTTAATGTTTGGTATGCTTTCCTCTATCCTTCTAGGGTTTTCATAAAATTGGAGTTTAAAATGAAGTTATTATTGCCTGTAGAAAAGTAAACAGAAGGTTATTTATAAAATCTTTCTCTCTATTTTGTTCTCATTATTATTTTCCTCTTAAATAAGAACTTCAGGTAAGATCTGTATTTATTTATTTTTTTAAAAAATCTGTTCAATTATGTCTGATTCTCAGAGACTGCCTGGACAAGTCCCTGCAGTTTTCTTGGCAAGGATTTTCAGAAGTGGTTTGCCATTGCCTTCTTCCTAGGGCTAAGAGAGAGTAACTGGCCCAAGGTCACCCAGCTGGCTACATACGAAAGGCGGGACTACAACTCACACTTTCCTGGTTTCTACTTGATGCCTTAACCACTACACCAAACTGGCTGCTCAAGTTCTGTATGGTCCATCTCAATTTGGTATCCTTAAACAGCTTCACTACACCTGAGTGCATCTCCTTTCTTCTATTCTATAACAATTTTGGAATTTTTCATGACAAAGTTGTTCTTATAAAAATGCCTCTTTACTTCCACTGGGACCAGTATATGTCACTCTACATTCTCTTTTATTAATTCTCTTTCAGCCTTTTTAAAAATCTATTTATTTATTTATTTATTTATTTATTTAATTAATTAATTGTTACATTTATATATCACCTGACTCCCAACAATTCTGGGCAGTTCTCAAGTAAAAAAATAAATAAAAAATAAAAACAATACACACACCCCAGAATACACAAAAACAAAGGGGTAAAGATGGCAAGATAACCAAAAAAAACCCAGACAGGAATGAAAATAAACAGATCCACAAATTCCAAGGAGGCTTCAATCTTCCTTGCCAAAGGCCTGGTAGAAAGACAGGTCTTCAAAACTCTTTGAAACACCAGCAGGATGGGGACCTTCACGAGCTCTGGGAGAACCTCATTCATTTTGATATGCTGCTGGTAGAATACTTAGCCCTTGATTAATCACTATCTAGTGATGATGTATTTTGTTTTGCTTACTTTGATGGTGGTGGTGAGTATTGTAGATGACAAGTTGTTATCAGTTGCTATATTGTTTCATTGCCTATTTGGTGATATATGAAGCATCCCATTGCTGAAAAAGCCTACCAGTGCCTGATACACGAATTGACCTGCAATGTTGATACCATCTGTGATGGCATGTGACATGTTTAGCAGCTCCTAGAGCACTCTCAGAGTTTGCAGTACCATTTTATTTTCAGCCATTTTGGAGGACTTGTGAGTCTTTAAAAAGATAAAATGGGAACTTTAAGCTTTAGCCTAACCCTAACCCTAGATTCTCCTCCCCAAAATATTTTTTTCACCTAAACTTTCGAAAATAGATCCAAAATTTTTGTCCTTCCAATCTCAGGACATTACAAAAATTCCTTTCCCATGGCTTTTGGAAGCCAAATTATTCATTTGTATAAGTATGGTCCCTTGCCTCAAGAAAATTAGGACATTTGTGAGTGAAAATGGCAGCTGTTTGCTGTAGCTGTTACATTTGTGGCTGCTGCAAGAGTGGAGTAAGAAAAGCTAGGAGAGACAGGCATGAACAATTTATTTATGCTTCTCTGCATGCATTTCAGAATTTAGCTCCTATTCAGTTCAGTTTTCCATTCTTTTAGATTTAAACTAGAAGGAGATGGGAAGCCTGGCCTGGGAAGCAGAAGGCAGCAAAAAGCAGCCATGGATCCTCAGGAGAAAACAACAACTAATAAAATCCAGTCATAAAACAATTCAAAGAAACAAAGAATCTAAAAGGATGTGTAAACTCTGTTCCTCTTCTAGCTCCTTAATGTGTTTAACTTTATTTTCCATTTAGAGACAAAGTCTTATTTGGTAACAGAGTTTGACCCCAGCATGCCATATGACTGGACATTTTTTCCACCCAGGCTCTGCCCTATTGAGCAGCCTGTATGCAGGAAAGTCAGAAGATTCACTCCACGAGTGAGGTCTATGCATTAGCGCCAAGAGACATTAGCAGCTGCTGGCTTCATTAGGCACAGCAGAGGCCAGCTGCTTTGGCCTATCTGCTGTTTGGCATACTGCGGGTGACAAGTTTCTTCTTGACTTCCACTTGAGCTTCCAGTGGGGATGTAGAAATGAAGAATTTGAACAAAAATAAGACTTTTTAAAAATGAGATGATAAAAGACGAATGATAGTCATTTCGAGTGGAAAAGAAGAGCTTCAATTCATTTAAGTGGCCAGTGAAATCGTGTTGATCTGATCTCATCTCTCCACTCCTACAAGATATCAGCTATAGACCCTCAGGAGGGATATTGGGCCTCTACCTAAGAGCTGTGGAGCTGTTGCATCCTGAACTCTTTTTAATCACTCCAGACGTGCTTAATCTTGCTGTGTTATTCTTGTGCAAGTTCCCAGACAACTGCTGCAATTGAAAGCTGGCATGGTGCATCTGGAAGGAACAGTGGGTAGCCACTTTTTCTGACACAGATAGATGGGTGTTAAAATATTGATGCTGCCTTCTTCCTCCACCTGTGAAGCCTCTAGGCATAGTTATCTACCTGCATCCAAACGCATCTGTCTCTGCCTGGAAACAGTTGTCTACGCTGAAGCAAATTCACTTAGCTCTTGGCACAGATACCCAAGACAGTATGCTATCTTGCCTCTCTAGTAATACACAGACAAGGCTGCTCTCTTATGTTTATTGTCACATGTTACAGGCCCACTGGCATGGCTGCTCTGTAAGCAGCACAATCCAATTGACCAAGCTGTCAACAAGCAGGCACAGCTTCAGCTCCTGGCCTGATGTATAGCCTCCTACTCCATGGAGTATGGTGCACATTGAAAAAGACAGGTGTCATACAAGACTCAACTGGCCTGGCATTACCATTGCAACTGCCCTCATTTTTTTTTTTTTTTTTTGGTGGAAATGGAACAACGGTTGATCATTCTGTTATCTGGAACATAAAGAATTATGAAATGGTAAAAGCATTACATGAATCTAAAGGTCTCCGTCTGCAAGACTGGCTTGTCTACAAGATTGGCTTTTAGAAACCGTGGGTAATTGTGTTGTTTCCAATCCATGCCAGATCAGCATGTGTTTGTTTATAAATCCATGTCTGAATTAATCTGCATATACACACATATTCCAAAATAGGCCTTTTATAATTTGCTTGAGGTGAAAAGTGGGTTGCAAGTTTTGGGAAATTCAAAAGATGGTGGACAACTTAGTTGTAAATTCACACATTAGCCAGACATTAATTCACAGACAAAGGAGGTAAATTTGCATTGGAATTCAAAAATTTCCGTTCCATTATGGGAAAGACAGTCCTGAAGTTTGAAATAAGCTGGCCCCATTTGATTCATGATAGTCAAGTATTACCCCAAAGTGTTTGCAAATGACATCTATTTATCACTAAGCTCTTCTTCCCATGTGTTTATTTCATGCCTTCTCATAAAGCTTTAGAAAGAACTTAATTTCTGTATTAAAGAAACCGCCAAAGGATTATTTTTGGCTGCCAGTGACACCTGGAACACCTGAAAGCTGATAAACATCTGAAAGCTGATTTGTTAGCTTCCATACAATGGCATGAAGTATATTGGACAGCACTGATAATAGATTGGCAGTAACTTTGCTGACTTTCTACCTAAAGGGAACACTTTCTACATCATCAAAGAACAATTAGCTACCTGCAGAAGTCCAATGCTGCTTTTCAGATCCCCACTAAAGAGACAAAGGACTTTTTTCCACTAAGGCAGTAATGTTCAATAACAGATGTCAGTAGTGAGCTGCCTCATGGGACGTATTCCCCAGTGATGATTTGTTGCAAAACAGGTCAGTAGTGGGGGCAAATTGATTTTCCAAATGGATGTTTCTGAGAGCTTCTGACAAACTTGTATGAAACCCAGAATTTGACTTTTTCAAAAAATTTCTCATGTAACTTTTAAGTGTCTATGAAACATTTGACAGATTGTGTTGAAAAACAATCTAATGTCTTTTTCCTGCTGTGATTAGGAAAGAGGAGTATAATGGTTAGAGTTTTAGACAAAACCTGGAGACACCCTGGCTCAAATCCCCTATCATTAAGTTTGCTGGGTAATCTTTGAGCAGTCATCATCTTGTATCTCGTCCTGCTGTTGTCCATGGACTTGCTTTTTAGATAAAAATAGGAAGCAGATAACTATAATTACTATACGAAATACTATAATCAGTTTATAATATATGCACCAGTTTGGTGTAGGAGTTAAGGTAACAGGCTGAAGACTGTGAGTTCTAGTCCCACCTCAGGCATGAAGCCAGCTCAGTGTCAGGCCAACAAGGTAGACAGACCAAAAAAAAAACCAAAAACAGCGCTATATAGATCAGGACTACTTTTATTGTAACAACTATAGTAACAGAATCCTGCAAGTCTGAATGTGGTTCCCCCTCCAAGTTTATCTTCATGTGAACTAGGGAGGGGCTTCTCTGAGACATTTCCTTAAGTTGTTTTCTTGGCAAGGGCTCAAGCCCCTCTTATCTGGCCATTGCCTTAGTAGTGGCTCTTCCTCCTGTCCTTCAAGGCCATTGTCTACGTCCTCCACGCTGGTGACTTTGGGCCAGTCATTCTCTCTCAGCCTTAAAAAGAAGGCAGTGGCAAACCACTTCAGAAAATCTTGCCAAGAAAACTGAAAGGACTAGTCCAGGCAGTTGCTAGGAGTCAACACTGACCTGAAGGGACAAAAGTTGTATATTGCTTTGAGATCTCTGAAAGAAAGGTGGGATAAATGCAAGATAGTTTGATGAATAAATAATTGGGCATTCTGAACTATATCTTGGTTTTTATGGTAACTAGGAAGTGTGAAATTTTAACTGGCAGATGAATCCAAGTTATCTGAAAGGCTGATAACATCATTCTGAACTTCAAATAGGCTGCTTCTTTCCCCACCTCCTCAGTTCTTTCTCCTCAGATACATGCCAAGTGTTATACATCTTGAGAATTTCAGTTGTTTGTTTCAAGCTGATTGTGACTCTAAAAAGAGCTTTATTTAAATATTGAAATACCACACTTGAGCTGCTGGATTTTTTTTAAAGAACAAGGCAATTAATTAGAGAAGAGAAAAGGGGATGATGATATCAAATATTCATGTGTTTCAAAGAAAATACTATCTTCTTAGCTCTCCTGTGGTATGGGATGTTCTGGTAATGGAACGTGTTCTACCAGTTCAGTGGACCTCCTTCTGTGTCGAGTTGCCATTCTAATAGTATTTGGCCAGGCAACCATAATGCAGTTTGAGAATTTGGGGAGGATGAAATGGAGTACACAGCAGAGAAAGTGAGAGGTGCTTTAAGAAAAACCAAAAAGAGAGGTAAACTGAGGAGAAACTACCTGTGATACAGCTGAAAATACTGCAAGTGGCTGAGAGAAAGATAGTTAAGAGAGAATATAGAAATCAAAGGGTAATTAATAATGTTCAGGCTCTTGAACATCTGAGAAGGGAGAGGTAAGCAGGCAGTGGGATGAAGTAGAAAATATAAAAAATGATACAGAAGGTAGAAGTTGAGCTGTGCATTATGTTGTTTCAGGCTGATGAAGACATTTGTGTGTCCAAGGCTATGGGGCATTATCAGTATTTCTGAGGAGAGTATGGCCCATGAATGCTACTAGACTAGGTGCCAGAATAATAATTGATTGGCTACAGCATTCTCCAAGTGCACTGACTTGCAGGGAAGGGAACAGCCCACAATGCAGAGCCAGATGATAGACACTAACACAAAAATATTTATAGATGGTGTGTGTCCAGTCCAGAAGAACATTTAGCTGTTCTACATGGACACAGCACCATAATAAATGTGAATGTAGCTTACAGCAGAAAAAGAAAAGAAGGAAGGAAATGGTAGCTGAAGAGACCAGGCAGACTGAAGGCCAAAGCTTCACCAGTGTGTCCAGCTCTCAGATATACATGGCAGTAGAAGCGAGCAGTGTGCATCAGGAAATGCATGTAGGGACAGATATTATGGAGTAACTTGCAATTGGAGCAGAGGCTGGTTTCCTTGTTATTGTTTAGAATGTTTCTTGTATTTACTTTTTAGACAGTTGTTCTAGGCCTTTTAGAGTTTTTAATGCAATTTGCTTTTATGGTTAATCTTACTGCTGTTATCATATATTTCAAAACCATATAGGGCTACTGGGACTGAAGTAACATATTGTTTAATGAATAGAATAAGTACGTATCTCCTTCTCACGATTCATTTATTTATTTTATATACTGCCATTGTCAGCTGATTCTCAGTGGTTTACAATAATTGAAATCAATACAATAAAACAATAATAGGCATAATAAAATGACAATCACATATAAATGCACATAATTAGAAACAGAAATAGAGAAACCATGGCTTTTCATAAACACTCATAACCATTAGGCTCCAAAGGTCCAGTGGAAGAGCTCCATTTTCAAGGTTGGCCTTAATGAGGCCAGAATGGTTATAACCCAAACTTCTAGGACTGGCTATTCTGTAAGGAAAGAGCTACAACAGTCAGCCATTGCCTTTGGCTCCCTCAAATCCCAATCCTCATGGCTGTGTGTTTCCCTGACTTTTCCTACCATGGATGAGCATACAGAATGGTGATTGGAAGGAGCGGGCAGGGTGGGTGCAAAATAGCCCCCTGTTACATTTTGTTACCACAACTTTTATTCAGAAAAGATTAATGTATGAAATGTGTCCTAGTCCTTGTAACCTCCTATATTCCTTCCCTTCTGTCTTATATCAAACCACCCTCTGACTATCTGCTATGTACATTACTATTCTCCCAGGCCTGCTACCTTCCAGGGTTTAAAGACTCTTGCTACTGCCTTCACCCTCCAATCCCAATCTCCACAGCCAACAGTGATTTTCTCTCAGTTCTATTCTTTGCCACAAGCTAGCAAACAATATCATATTCCAATATAAACAGCTTGCAAACCAAATGGATTTCTTTTCTTCAGGCTTTGCTGGATATTCTTTCTGTAAACAACTCATTCTGTGTTTGAAAAATGTCCATGCTGTGTTTGTAGGTTTGAGCCCTTCCTTTTCAACTGAGGAGATATTCTAACATGCTTGCAGTACCATGCTTTCCAACTCTGATGCTTAATTTACAAGGGCATAGGTGCCAATCCCCAGTGGTTCAGGAATTGTTGGTGCCATTTGCAAAGTGATACACAGGGCCTGTAATAGAATGAAGGGCCCTAACATCACCTGCCCTTAAGTCAACCTTTCTCAATCTTTTTACCCTGGAGGAACCCTTGAAATAATTTTCAGGTCTTGGGGAACCCCTACACAAAAAAATGCAAAAAGTACATATACTTTGCAATTACAATTCACTTTTAACCTATGCAATCCACCTTTTACAACATTGACAATGTTGTAAAGTGGCAGGCTAACAGCTGAATAACAGTATGTAAAAATGCCCACCATGTGTTAGCATTGCATGGCACACAAAATTCAAAAAATGATGTGTATGTTTAATTACAATCAAAATCTCTCATGGAACCCTTATTGACCTCTTGTGGAAGCTTAAGGTTTCACAGAACCCCAGTTGAGGAAGGCTGAATATGGATACTTTACTCTCCAGAACACTCCATAAAATATATTTTACTAGGGTTCAAAAAAATAGAAAAATCCAGCAGAACATTAAGAAGCAAAAGAACCTGCACATGATGGGAGTTGAGTCCTGATGTTTCCCTATGGCTTATATGGAGTTATGGTGTGATTTAAAAAAAAAAAAAAAAATTGGGCTACTAGATCTGTGCTGCAAGATAGCAGCAAAACAATACAGAAAATTCTGAGTCTTTACTTCATTTAGTGGTTGGTTGACTTTTTGCAGCACAGATTTGCAGCACAGACCTGGTAGTCCTAGAACAAAATCTTCTATACAGCATAGAAGTAAATTGTGTTCCAAAATAGTTCAGAATAAGGTGAAATCTACCTCTGCCTATATGTCCATCATTCCTCCCCCCCCCCCCCATTCCATGCCACTCAACCCTTATTTTTATAGCTGATCCTTTGGGAATATCACACAACGGAGTTTCCAAAGCATTAATGGCAAACAACTTTCAAAACTGCATTTCCCAATAATTCTAGATTATGGTACTTTGCTGTACTTATGCACTGTGCATCCTAGCGGGGAAGTAAGAGAATAACCTTCCCCCCCGCCCCCCAACATTAAATAGGGTATTTGGGGCAGAAAAGGGGTTGGAGTCAGATGTGAAAATATGAGGGAACATTTAAATTGTTCTCTGGTTTAGATTAAATTCTGATCCAGAGATTAGCATCTGTCGCTATAATACTCGCTTTGTACTTCAAATCAAAGTGCTACTGTAAACCATATATAAGAAATAGTTTTGCTACTTTGGCCAAATCCCCCTTCCACCTCAGAGCTTCATAGAGAGAAGGGGAGACATTTTAACTATCTATTCTTGAAACATAAGATATGGATGGCAATTGTCATTTTTTACCAAACATTGTGCAATAAATTTTAATTTGGTGATAAAAAGGCAGTCATAGAAGAAGCCCAACTGTCACTGTGACCACTCCAAAAATAGCAACATAAGGTAAATGGGACAAAGGAAATCCCCCTTTCTCAATCCGTTATCTCTCTGGGCTGAACATCTAATTAGAAAATTATGTTATAAATAATTTTTTTGTTTGGCTCGGTTTTGCCAAGAAGTTTGGATTACTGCATCATAGAAGACAGATCACATACTATAGCTTAGAAACATGTTAGATCATGTGCATATATCTGGATATAGATACATGCATTTCTGTGCTCAGAGTCCTTGAATACCCCTTTTTGTTTTGCCCAACCTAAAGCCCTCTCTGTGTCAGTTACCAAAAATTAGTAATGCAACCAGCTGTCATTTGTGAGTCAGGAAACACACAAACCAGTAGTAAACAGGCAGGTAATCCTAAAGGGCTAATACCAATTTAGTACTTGAATGGAAGACTGCTAGGAAGTTGCAGTAGTGTGGGAAGTAGAGGGGGAAAAAAATCTGGAATGCAATAGCAGATCACCTTTGTAATATTACCAAGAAAACAAGTAGTCATCTACTTGATTCTAGAAAGTCTTTACTATTTTAAAAAGACCCAAATTTTCCTAAATTCCTAGGAAAATACATAAAAATGTTTAATTCATATGCATTTCCTGCCTTCTTTCACCTTGTACAGTCATTCAATCCACCCTTTCCTTTCTCTACTCTTAAAAAGATCACTTTTTATTTGTAGATATATATATCTATTCCAGTAGTAATGTATGGCTGTGAGAGCTGGACCATAAAGAAGGCTGAGTGCCGAAGAATTGATGCCTTTGAACTGTGGTGCTGGAGAAGACTCTTAAGAGTCTCCTGGACTGCTAGGAGGTCAAACCAGTCAATCTTAAAGGAAATCAACCCTGATTGCTCATTGGAAGGATTGATAATGAAGCTCAAGCTCAGATACTTTGGTCACCTAATGCGAAGAGAGGACTCTTTGGAAAAGACCCTGATGCTGGGAAAGATGGAAGGCAAAAGGAGAAGAGGATGGCAGAGGATGAGATGGCTAGATAGCATCACTGAAGCAATGAGCATGAAACTGAGCAAACTCAGGGAGGCAGTGAAGGACAGGAAGGCCTGACGCAATATGGTTCATGGGGTCACGAAGAGTCGGACACGACTTAACGATTGAACAACAACAATATATATCTATCCTTGTCTGTCTGTCTGTCTGTCTAGCTATCTATCCATCTATCTATCTATCTCATGAAGATTCTCATAAGAGTCCTTTCACATCTATCCTAGATGTCTCAGTGAAGATGCAGTTAGCAAAGGCATTTTCTTCCAGTAAAGTATAAACTCCAATATTTAACAATCCAAGATTGTTAGAGTTGCTTACACCAGTACTAAAACATATTGTTAAAATAAACTGACAGCTAAAGACCTTTAGCACTTTATAGTTATTCTGGATAACGGTTGTCTCAGTTTGAAATCCTTTTTTTTTTAATTTTCAAAAACGGATTTTAATCTGAAACAACAGTTAGCCAGAGTAACTATAAAGTGCTAGAGGTCTTTAGCTGTCAATTTATTTTGACAATCTGTTTTAATAGTGGTGTAAGCAACCCTAACAATCTCAAAGCTGGATGGGACTAAACTAAAAGGAATATAAATATACACCCCATTTACAGCATCTTCTTTATGCAATTTGTTTGGTTGGTTTTTCTGGGGGCAGACTGTTGTAAGGTGAGGACTATTGTCCTTTTTCTAAATGCATGTTATTTGTATCCCAGACTTGGACTTACAGCCAAGAAGAGGGAAATGCACCTGTTATCTGGACTAGGCTGGCTTGAGTAAAGTGACTGGTCTTTTCAACACAAAGGAAAAGATAAAAAAGAGCATGGACAATACCTTTATGATTGTTGTTTGCTTCTTGAGAGTACCACAGATTCTTTTTACCCTCTTCCCAGTTAATCTCTACTATCCATTTTTCAATGTTATCCATCCCATCCCATTTTTCTGGCCTCTGTCTGGCCTCTCTCTACTCATGATCTGAGGAACTTCATTGTTATCTCCTTGAACAGGGAGATATTGTACATTGCCATCTTTTTTTTTTTCCCTCCACTATTAAATAAATAAATATTTTATGTTTCCTTGTCTACAGATCTATTTTTTGTGCACAGACGTTCATAGCATTATTTGATTTTAGGAAAAGGTATATGTGCCTTGTGTGTGTGTGTGTATGTGTCTATATGTATATTCAGGCATCCTCATATCCCAGGAATGTTCAAGCAGTTAGTCTGTGAAAAGATTATTTTCTGTCTTCCTCTGCAAAACTTCCACCATAGCTACATTTCCCCAAGATATAATGAGTTTTAATGGGCCATAAACTGCCACCATCACTAACCTGCATGTATTCATTTGCATTAGCACCTGAAGTTGTGGACATGGCACATAAAGACTTGCTATCTCTGCTGTTCCCCATTAAAATAGGAAACCATTCATATTAATTGCATTTTTCATATTTATATCTTACGTATTAGTTCCATTGGATTTGCCTTCTGCTGGCCCTAGGGACATCTGTAGTATTAAACCTACAAGAAGTTTCCTTCACTTCCAAGAAGCAAAAGCTTGATCAGCTGTGTAATAAGAGAACTTGCCCAATTCAAATAATTTGGCATTGTTTGCTTCCTATCAAAATACTACTCATGCTTCCAAATTACTGCTTCTGGTGACATAGGTGTTATTCACAGTGTTAGTATTCACAGTGTTAGTATTCATTAATCACAGTGTTAGTATTCATTAAAGTTTAACACTTGGAGCCAGGTTATTTGAAGAACTGACTCACTCACCCTAACTCTGGATGTTTTCCAAAGGCTGAGAATCTGGCAGAGACCTTCTATAGAGAGGGGCTTTTAAGTTTTGCACTACAGTTATGGGACACTACCCTATGAAGTAGAAAAATGTGACTACAGAGAAGTACTTTTTCCTTCTTCACAATATTGGAATTTGGGCTCATCTGTTGAAAGAGAATGCAGGAAGGTTCAGGACTAGTGAAAAGAAGTACTTTTACACCACACACAGTTCAATTATAGAAAAAGCTGCCATAAGAGGTGGTAATGTTTTTAATAAGGGATTAGGTAGATTTATGGAGTGTAGGGCTATCTGTGGGAGCCAGTTTGATGTAGTGGTTAAAGCATCAGGCTAAAAACCAGAGAGTGAGCTCTAGTCCCGCCTTAGGCATGAAAGTTGGCTGGGTGACTTTGGGCCAGTCATTCTCTCTTGGCCCTAGGAAGGAGCTGATGGCAAACCACTTCTGAAGTCTTGCCAAGAAAACTGCAGGGACATGTCCAGGCAGTCACCAGGAGTCAACACTGACTCAAAGGCACAAAAAAAAAAAAAAAGACTATAGCTACTAGTCTTGATGGCTGTATGCCATTTCCTAAGTCAAAGGCAGCATTCTTTCTTGGTCCATTTGTGACTTTCCCAGATGCATCTGTTTGGGTGCTGTGTGGCAAAGAATGATATAGTAGGACTCTTGTTATGTTCTTATGATTGCAGAGTTTATTGAGTTCACCAAGAAAACTATGGAACATAGCACAAAAGTGTTCCTATAGCAATGGCCAAGATGTTCTAAAATTCACTCTCAGAACTTTACAAAGGTGGACAGCATGATCAAAGCTTTACTGCTTTTTCATTGCCCTAGTTTCCACAAGGCCATCAGCATTATTATTTATTCACAAAGCTAAAGGGCTAGTGATTTACACAATGCCATCTGATTGTGATAGAGCATCATTGCAGGAACCTCGCAATACACAAGCAAAGGATTTTAGGGTATGACCATTGTTCTGTCTCATTCATAGCTTAGACTGAGATGTCAGATAATTGATGAACTGTAGTGCTATCTAGCTTTCACACCAAAACTGGAAAGAGCTAAATCCTTGACTCAAACTTGACTACCACTTCCCTTATCCCAAACACATACTCTCCCCAATACAGAGGACAGGAATGAGTAAAGGTACATTTTTAGTTATGCAATCTCACACTCACATTGGGCTTCAACAGGTATTGGCAAATGATAAACCCTCAGAGGTGGGATGCCCTGTGGGAGTAAAGATTTTTTCAAATTGTCATTAGCCTGTAGTTATTCAAAAATTCAGAGCCAACCTGTGGTATGGAATAAAATGTCAGTTAGAACCCATTTAAGTTCTGTCAAACCAATAGACACATTAACAGGAGTTCTCTGAATTGTGGCCAGCATGTTGCCAATCAACAACTGGCAAGTAGTCATTTGCAATTATAGGATGGGGCAGATGCTGAGACATTTTTTAAAAAATGTTGTTTTAAAGATAGGCTTCGCTAACCAGTGTTTGAAATAATCATCCCCAGAGTTAAAATATGATCCTTGCTTCTGGGCATCCTTTCTTCCACTTTTATCAGTGGAAGGCAGCATATACACCATTTCCTTCAAAGAGAGAGCACTTATTCTGAACTGACTAAATGGGTCTTTAAATAAAGAAGTAAGACTTTATTTCCCTGTGAGGAAAAGAAAATAATAATAATGACATTTGTCATCTCTCTTTGGAAAGAATCAAATATGAGCAGGAAATGAAATATTTATATGCTTCAAAAATGAAATAATATAATTTCAGTGACATTGTTGCTAAATGGCTGCTCTTTGCAAGCTTTGAGTGACAGATAAAACAGTCAGCTTGAAGTGTTGCTCTTGTCTGTAGCTCCTTTGCAGTCAAGGTCCTGAAAGTTTGTCACATCTTTCTCTCTGTTTGGATGGCAGGTATGAGAGAGAAAGCAGAGAGACTGTATTTTCAGAAACAACTCCATCTCCCTCCCTTTCTTTCCTGTCTCTCTAATGTTGTCTAATGTCTGTGTGCGATTAATTTCCTTGGTGCATTTGATTTAGGGCTGTCAATAGTGTGGTTTAGAATTTGCTTCTGCATCCTGAAAGATTACGACTGTAGCAAAATTCAAATGCTGATTTCTTTTAAAAGTTACACAGGAGAGGAAGCATAGAAAAAAAATTACCTCAAGAATGGAAAATTCCTGAGCTCCTGATTAGGGCTAGAACAAAATATGATTTAGTTATTTACTGGATTTATATCATCCCCTTCCATCTGACAAAGATATTTGAAGTTGCTAGCAACCAAATAAAATGCAAATGCAAATTAGAACAAGAACACTATTAAACATAATTGTAAAATACATGTATTCATAATGTAATCATTATTAAACAATTCCAAAGATCAAGTTGAGCAGATGTCTCATCACACCCTTTCTTTAGAGTGAAGAGAATAAAGACCAAGTATGGGCCCAGTATCCTAGCTTTTATTCCAACCTTTCTCATCATCTAGGCAATGCATTCAGCCTTATTCCATTATCATAACAACAATGTAGATTAGGCTGAGTGAGGATTTGTATCATTAAGTACAATTTGCTGGGCAACAATGGGAAAATCCTGCTTGTAGATTACCTGGAGTAACTGTGGGGCTAGATGGACCCATGACCTGATCTGGCCTGGTCTTGAAGCTCTTGTTCTTGTAATATAATTTCTCTACTATGTTTTAAAATCAGAGAACTAAATGAATGTTTTTTCTTATTAAGTTAATTATCCAGCTATTATAGATAGTATGACCGAACTGGCACAGAGACGTCTACTTATTAAACAGGATTTGTAATATTTATTAATGCACCTTGTGAATTTTCTCATCTCAAATTTAGAAGTGAAACTCCATCTTGTAGAGATTATTAGATTCAATGATAGGGGAATTCTATATGTATTTGAAGTCTGATTCTGCCTTATCTCAGAAATTGTGCATTGATTGCATATATGACAAGAAGCAATCTCCAAATATTGATTTGGGGATCAAATATCAATGTTGAAGGTCACATACTAATTTTAGGAGATGAATATAGATATTGAAGGCCCTATATTGAGATAAATAAACATGTGAATTTTCACAGACATATCTGAACACTTCATTTGAAATTAATTGTCTTTTAGTTATACTCCAAGGTGGATTTTTATTATTAGTGGGTTATTTGTGAGTCATTTTAATGCCCTTTTCAAGCTGTTAAACTATTGATTGATCTTCCTGTGCCATTGATGTGCCTACGGCACATCAGGATATGATTAGTGAGAAAACTGTTTGTGACATGGTGAATTCAATGCATTTTCCCCCTTTTCTCATAATGCTGCAGTATACTGTACAGCTTCTTTTTTAATTAATCATATACCCTTTATATAAATGCTTCTATTCAGCATAGATGCATACAATTAATGCTGATGGTATTTTAAATATTACCTAATATGTGCATGAGCTGCATGTGGATACACTTCTCAAATGCAGGAAAAGTCTATAAGAATATGCTGTTTTCTAATACTGTAACCAAAGATGAAGGATGTGTGACAGCCCATCATAATGATGATGGGTTTGAATAACTACCTTTTAGCATGAGCTTTCAAAAAAAACTGGGTAAAGTCACCCAGAGTGATTTTATTTAAATAAATAAGTAAGCAATCTGGATTTGCACTGGCATCACATGCACACACATGACGTATCTTTCCATAGGGCCCTTTTAAGTACTAAGAGTGGTTGTGTACAGAAGGTAAAGAGGTAGGAAAAAGTCAAAATTGGCTGAACAATTAACAATACCTAGAGTTTCAAAACTATTTAGAGATCATTCTGAAATGATGGAGCCTTTCAACTTTGTTCCTTCCATATAGAGACATCAGAACAGGAGCTGGGGGTGGGGGGTGATGAAAGCAGTATTGCACCTTTGCATTGCAAGTTCTGCCCCTTTTATATACATGTTTTGATGTTGTGTGCACATATTGTGATTCCATGATGCTGCTTTCATAATTTTATTCATTATTTATTTGACAAATCTATAAGACTGCTCAACTGCATCAAGACTCTGGGTGTCACAGATTAAGAACAGTAAGGAAAAATATAACAAAGAAAGAATGATGCAAGTCTGGAAGAGGAAAAAAAAATTCAAATTAATATGCAGAATCCTGTAAGAGACTTGCCACCCAGATTAGGCCAAGGCCTGAGGGAAAAGTCAGTTTTTTAAAGACTATTAAACATAGTTAGAATAGAGGTTATAATGATCTTTGGAAGATGCTGTTGTAGAGGGCAAGCTCTGTGACAAAGAAGATCCACTTCCTGGGTCCCATCAGATAATATTGTTTAGTCAATGAGACCTGGAGCAGATCAATCCTGTCCAATTGTACAGAAGGGGCAGAATATTGGTGATATAAGGTCCCTCAATAGCCAGGCCCTATGCCATGAAAGGCATTATAGGTAGTAACCAGTACCTCAAATCGCACTCAGAAGCTAACTGGCAGCAAGTACAGTTCAAGGAGCAATGGTGTCACCATGGCATGTCCATTATTGTCTACACTGCTGCATTCTGGACCAGCTGCAGCTTCTGAATGGTCTTTAAAGACAGCCCTGTGTATAGCTCATTGAAATAGCATGATGGCTATCTGAATACTCTCCTGGTTCAGGAACAGGTGCAGTGGCACACAAGATGGATCTGTGCACAAGCTTTCCTGGACATTGCTGTCATCTGCTCTTTGAGTCCAGGAAAACCACAAGACTATGCACCAGTCCCAAATGGGGAAATGCTACCATATTGATCAAAGGTGAAAATTCTCCACCATCAGGTGGCCCAAAGAAAGCCATTTTTTTTCAGTTGCCTTGCAGGGGAAGAAATATTTCTTCTCTCTGGAGCTTCTTTAAATGTTCCTGTGACCACTCAAACCTGCATAGCACCTTCTTAGTTAAAAAAAAAATGCTGATTTTGAAGTTGTAGGAACTGAACCTCTAACTATATCAATTATGCATAGGGAATTGTTAACATATGTGTCAGTGTGTATGATAGAGAGATAAGCTTCCTTTGGCTACTTCATATTTTTACTAAATTAGGTATAACCTTTATGGCACCTCCACCACAAAGAATTTCTAAGAAATGCTTCTTGTCTGGTTCTCTGCTCTTCTTGTTTCACATTCATCTACACAAATGGGTGTAAAAAATGGGGAGTGCAAAATGTGGCATAATATTAATATTTATTAGAAGCCAAATAAATAAATAAATAAATAAATAAAGAGTCACAGAGGAAGAGAACAGAAGCACTAAGAGAAGGAATGCAGTTTTTTGAAGCTTTGATAAGGAATGAGGAGACCAGTTCCATGGACTACATTTATTTTTATTTTTTATTTTATTTGCTTACCAAATTTATATGGCTGCCCATCTCACAAGAAGTGACTCTGGGCAGCATATAACAATTTATATCACTAATAAGGCTGTGCAGTGCTTTTGATTACAAGTCAAAATAAGGTGCTTCTGTAATGGCTGACAAAGTGGGAACCAACCATTCTCAGGTAAGAGAGAGCATTATGTCACTACATGTCAGCTGCCTATCAAGGCCACCAAATGATCCATTAATTCAGAAGGGCAGGAAGAATAAGCTTAAAGTTTAAGTCCTGGACCACTGATATATGTGTCACTGATTTCTTTGAACTACAATTGACAGTCAACTGTTGAGGTTTCATTGTGACCTTGGGGGAAAAAAATTAAAGAATTGCAGATTGGTATTACATTGCACTATACATAGTTTGAAACAGTGTTTTACCTTTTTGCCCAGCCTTAATTATTAAATTTATACCACACACAAGACAGCATGACAAAAATGATTTGCTGTTGCCTTCTGATAAATATCTCTTGTTCATAACTTCAGGTTTTTAACTTTGGAGTTATGAATTGTGAGATGTATACATATATTATCTCCAGTATAAACAAGGTAATAAAACACATGGAAGTTACAGAGAAAACATCTGGACTAAAAGTTTTTTCTCTTTCATGTTTGTTTGTTGATTTGTCCTCTGAATGAACATAAATACAAAACTTCAGGATCTGGAGCACTTTTCAAGTTTGCAGTTTTCATTTTACCCCACTGAGGTGGGACTGGTGAAAGAGCCATAGACAGAAAGTCGTAAGTCAAAACTTCTGTTAGTATATTTTATATTTTAAAGCTAGGCTCGGCCCTGAGCATTACTTTGCAGCTCCCTGTCCATGTGAAATATTTTACAGCAAAAGAAAGCCTCTTGAGTTTTAGTTCATTGAGTTTCAAATCTGAAATTCTTTCTCTGCTCTGATTTTTTTTTTTCCTGGCCTTTATCTAGCACTCGCCTGTAGTTTTTCTTTAGTACTCCCTCCAGAATTAAACTCCCTTCTGACTGCTCCCTTCAAGACTGCTAATGTACCTGATCTTTCAAGATCTTCCTTGACCCTTCTGCTGGTTTCCTGCCATAAACATTTCTTTGTTCCCCTCGTGTTCTATCACATGGCTATTGCAGAAGGGTAGTTTGCATTCCAGCTTTTAAATATCCATTTTGTTACTCTGGTTCAATTATTTTTCTATTAATTCAAAAAGTGCTTAAGTGCTCATAACATTTTTTAATGTTCTCATAGAAAGAGCATAGGTTGTTTAATGCAGAATTACACATCCCAAATAAATCTTGTTCAATTAGCTTTACTTCAGATTAAGAGAATATTATCACTTATACTGAAATTGAGTTGATAAATCTCATTCACTAGTTTTATAATAGCAAAGGATTCCTAAAGAGGTCTACTTCAGATTCATTTTAGTATAGAGTTTAACTGGACATTTTGAGGGATGTGTCTCTTGATATTTATTTCTTGGCAATTGGAACTGTATCTAGCCTGTTGTTCTATGAGCCATTTAAGAGGTTGGAAGGTTGCAAAAGGCAGATATTGCATCTGCTTTTGTTTGCTTGTTTTGTTTTGTTTTAAAAAGCTACTTTTTCTTTTCTGTATGTTGAAAATGCCAGAGGAATTAAAAGAAAAAATCCAATTCAGTGATTTCCTCTAATCACAGGACAAATGCCAGGTGAGGAGGTGGAAAAGCTGGGCGCATGACAAGCCCACCATCTAATGATAAAGAATAGGGTACCAGGAGACCTCCAATCACAGAGCTTTGGGGAATGAATATTAATTAGAATATAATGATTTCCTCCTGTCTTTTTTGGTGTTATTTTTGTTTCTTCTGAGCAGTAATATTAGAACAGGTTTGGTGGAGGCAGTGAGACAGAATATTGTAAGATGCTACAGAGGAGACAGGAAATTGTACTGGGTAAGTCTAATTTAACAGATCACAGCTCTGCTATCTGCATTATACGAGCAGTGTCTATGTCACAGTGAAGTTTGGTAACACAGAATGTATGTATTCATTCTCAGCTCAATCTTTGACCGTTTTTTTTTTAAATGACCATAGATTGCTATCTATGTAAATGCTGTCATTTACATTTGGACAGTCATATCTTTCCTAAACTGAGGTGACAGGAAAACTCATGAATTAATTCTGGAGGGGAGATCACAGATGAGCATTTCACCTCTGATATTTAGAATAACCAGATGGGACTGCACCTCTATCTACCTGTAATTGCTGGGAATAGGTGCAAGTGCGAGTAAGAGCAGCACCATTTGGACTGCAAGGGTGGGCCCTCCATTTATGTGGCAGCAATATAAAGGTGATTGTTCACTCTCAGCTATTCTTTTTTCAAAAGAAGTCATTTTGGAAAACTCTCAGCCGTGAAGCAGTGCTACTGCTGTTTGCTGTTCTAACCTGTCACCGAACTGTTGGAGCATTATTAGCAAACATGCCTCCACAACCTTCCAGCATTATTAAGAAATGTTCTGCATTATTTTTCTTTGCACTATTGTGAAAGGCAAACAAGGAAAGATGGGCAAGGGAGGAACAAAAGCAATCTGAATGCTCATATACCTAAAATGGATACATTAGGAATTGATCCAACCCTCAGCTAAAAACATGAAACATATTCAAATTACTGAAAAGACTCTTATTAGGGAGTTAAAAATAGCTTGGTTTCTAATCCTATAGAATATAAGAAAACATTTTTCATAGTATCCTGCTTGATATTGCCTAGATTTGTTTGCCAATCTATTTATTCTAACTTTCTTATCTATTCCAGATTTATAGTGGTTGGAAAATTGAATATTTGTATATCAAACTATTGCCAATCCCCTTTATCACCACCAATTTCATTAGAGCAGAAAGCTTGCTTGAATCCCACCAATGAGTTTACCCAGTAGTGGCATTAGTCAATAGCTATTATGCCAATAGAATTGTTCTAATGTCACACCATAAGATATAGGACCATATGGGAAAAATAAATGTTTGTCCATCACTGTTGGAGGGAACTTATGATCTCACTGAAGAATATTTTGTTAAGGACTCTTTCAAACTTAAATCCAGCCATGCAGATGTTGCAACCTCTTGTGTTTTAACACTGATTCCAAGGCTGCCATCTACTAATGCAGAAACTAGCCAAAGCTTGGTTTGGAATGTATTTGGCCAGAATTCAGAAAAGTTGGACATTATATTCCTTCCTGGGGATTATTATTTAATATTAAAGCTTGTCATTACTGCATTAGATCTGTTATGGACTTTCTATCAATATAAGGCAAGGTGATTCCTTGGGATTAGCCACTGAAGCATTTGCAAAAACCTACACAATTCTAAAAACAATCATAGTTGTGTTGGCCCTGGGGAAAGAAAACCAAATCTACATTGGGTCCTGTCAACCAAAATCACACACATAAATGTATATTCTGATGTTACAAAACAAGAGGGGATAGGGAAGAAGCAAGAAAGTATTAGAAGTTACTCCTCATAAAGACAGAAAACAAATCATTCAACATGAGAATCTGAAGAAGACCCCTGACCCTTTGAAGAAAATCATATATCATCCTAAGTCATGGTTTGTTGAAAAAGTCACAATGGCTGGGTTCACATATACCACTAAGTCATTAAATGTGACTCGATGAATTCATACAACATACAAAGGCTCTGTGGTTAGTCAGGAATGGAATATTCCCTTGATATCAAAAGGGTACAGGAAACCTAGAAAGAGTTAAACATATAAATGGTATTCAGAGTATCACTGTGAAACATAACACCTTTTCTCTCTTTGTTGCCTGTTCTCTTTCCCCACCCGTCCGCATCTTCTAGCTCTTGTAAGAAAAATAACAGCAGGTTTAATGGTATCGACAGACCCTTGTCTTCTATGTAAAACTGTTCTCTATACAAATGTATTGGGGGCTTTAGGGCACTCAAAGAGAGCAAGATTGAAGTTTCATTAATACATCCCCTTCAGCAAGCATTCAGACTGACTCCATCACCCAGCTGTCTGGATCCCTTCAGGCTGGAAATGCCAGGGCAGGAATCCCCAATTCAGCTGACATGAGGAGGAAGGGAGGGTGAGCAGGGGGATAAGATTAAATTAGTTGTTCTGTTTTTTGTGTATATTATATTTAGCTTTTGCTTTTCATGTATGTCTTGTTCTCTCTCCATGTCTCTTTGTCTTTCTCTCTCTTCATCATCTGCACAATAAATATAGAGCAAGGCATGATCATTACAAAGTGTATGCTTAAATGTCATTGAAAAGTATTTTGCTCTCAGGCCACATTTTATTACAATGCTCCAACAGCAATAGTATTTCAGATGGAGAGAGAAACAGCATCCTGAACATTTAGGACGATTAGTGCAATCTCATTTGCTACAATGTTTCCAGGAGATTGGAATTGTTTGGCTTCCTTGGCAACATTTTAACATTGCCATCACATCTTCCTAGAGTTCTCTTCACAGCAGCTTTCTAAATCTGGAAATCTACAAAGAAATATTGGACTTGGCACAATAGCATCATGGAACAACATAGATTTGACCATGGGAACTGCTTCAAAATTTAAAAGGCTCTCTCTTGCTTCCATCACATCTCCCATCCTCCAGTCCCACATGACTTTCAATCCCCTCCAACCAGTTTGTGAGTTTATCAAAGACATCAGCTAAGAGGAAATTATCTCAGAGATGCTAAATTATGAGTTGTACAGTTTGCACATGCGTAAATGCTCCAGGTTAAATGGCAACTTCTGTAATGATTTCCTTGATTGTGAGCACTTTGAAAACTTACTTTTGTAGACTTTTCTGTGGACAATTTCATCTCAATGCATATACAGTATGTGCCACATATATAAGTTCATTGTGTCCTCTTTTTCCAGGCATTTCTATGGTTTTATATGTAGTACCATTGTTAGTGATGACTCTGTTTGAAGTAGTGGGCTCTGTGTTTTATATCTTCTCTGACCTAGCTATTTATTATTTATTACATTATATTATTTTCTCACTCTTTTTCTGGTTGTTCCAAAAATATGCTTTTACCCTTTCAATATTTCAATTACCATTGTAATCTAGGCACAGTAAAAGTAAAATAAATCAGTCATAAGCATTGGAATCATATAGAACTTTATTTCTTGCATGGGAAAAACATTTCTCTTTCTCATCTCACATCTGCAGCTTCTTCAGCCAAGCAAAGAACTTGTTGCAATAAATGGTCTCACTTTCTTTCATTGTAACTTATTGTCTCCACATCATACATCAGCAGTTCTATTTACCTGGCTGTTAAAATCAAGGTAGATAGCAACCAATCATCAAATTTATCTCTGAATGAAGCTATGTTAAATCACTTCTGATATTCTAGCTTGGGGTGGTCTAATCATAGGGTGTACCTATTGTCCAAAAGTCATCTGGAAGGTAGGGTAAGTGAGAGTTTAACAAAATTCAGCACTGGGAGATTCACCATTGGGAAATAATGTTTCATTTTAAAGAATTGATATGGGTGAAATGTAGGTATATTAGGACATTTCATTTGTTCTGAATTTTAACTCACCTATTTCACATTTGCCAGAGTACTGTGCAGATTGGAATACAGCTGTCATTTAGATTCTATCCTTCTCTGGACGTTGTGATATAGTTCCTGATTCAAATTATTGTGAGGTTAAAATATGTTTTATTAGAAGGATTTTATTTATATGTAAAATAAAGTTTTGTACAGAATAAATGCGATTTTTGGATATTTTGCCGTCAAAGACATTTGAACTCAACATGGATTATTGGAATGATCTCATTAATTTAATTAATGAATTCTGCATTTAAGATTTTTAAAATGTGTCTATATTAGGCATGAACAAATGTCCCATTGTTTAGTCCTGGAACCGTATGGAGTGTCTGTATTCCTTTTACATATCTGAAAGTGCTGAAACACCCATGTTTTCCTCACAGTGTTGCATTCATCTGATCCCCAGCCTGTGAGTAAGAGAGGTTTAGGTCATCATTAATTGTGTCAGTGTTAAATATTTTTTTCTTTATCCCAACATTATCCAAGGGCAATTTCAACATCTATAAAATAGGTTAGGGTTTGACACCCATTACCTTGCAAGGAAGCCAGATGACTGGGAATGGTCACGGGTGACAAAGCCTAACTTATTTTATAGATGTTGATCTATAGATGCAATATCTGGGACCATTAGCAAAATTTTGGACTTTCTCCTTTATTCAGTTATGCTTTTATACAGTGACATCAATTGTGATGATGCCAAAATAACAAGATGTGCATTGTGATGTCACAGTGCAAGCTCTACCGATTTCATACTTGTTGCACACAAGTATGTAAGGGTTGGAGTTTTCATCATTTTCCCACCACCCTTTGACACAATGGAGACATCAAATTTCATGCCAGTATATTTTTCTGCTGACTCAAGAATTGGTGGAAAGCACTCATGGGTGTCTGCAAAAGGGAGACATCACAATGCACATTTTGTTATTTTGGCACCATCACAATTGATGTCACTGTATAATAGCATAACTGAATAAAGGAAAAAGGTCCAGAATTTTGCTAATGGTGCCAGATATTACTGGCAAAACCTAAATAACACAAATCCCTCCCACTTTTAGGCAAAATTAAAAAATAATACTACATATAGGGAGATATAACCACGATAGGAGGAGGATGGTTAGGTCTACTAGGCCTAAGTTTGATAACTCAGTATTGATCACCTTGATCAATTCTAGAATTTCTGAAAAGATTCATAAGTGTACTTCAAAGTGAATCATTTTAATGAATTCTAAAGTTACTTTAATGTGGTCACCTTTACAATTCTCTCTTTTACTCCTGCTTTTCCTCCTTTTTGCAAAATATGCATTTTGTTTGTTTGTTTTATTTCAAGAGAAGGAGTTGGCAGTATAAGGCTAGAAACTTGGATGAAAAACAACACTCACATGGAGCCAGAGAAGCGTGCATCTGGAACTGAATTGAAATGTGGCTAAACTTTGTGTGAAGTCACACAAGCCATCTATACTTATTCTCTCAGTATCCCTGTAACTGCATGTAGGCAAGGGAACATCTGATCATGTATTCATAGTTTCACCCATGTTACACCAGTTTCCCTCTGGGTGCAATGCAAGGTGCTGGTTATCACCTTTAAAGCCATACATGGCATGGGACCCGGTTATTTGTGGAACCACCGCTCCCCAAAATATCTGCCTGTCCCACTGGATCAGATAGGGTAGGCATGCTCTAGATCCCTTCCCTGAAATCTTGCCACCTACCGGGACCTTGGAAGTGTGCCTTTTCCATGGCTGCCCCTACCTTATGGAACACCCTCCCCCTGGTGATTCAGCAGGCCCCCCACCCTTTTAGAAGGCTATCAAGATATGGCTTTTTACAGAGGCACCGGGACAGGTGTTCGAACATTTTACTGTTTTATTGTTTTACAGTTGTTTTATAGTTACTGGTTTTAGTGTCGTTGTGAGCCACCCAGAGTTTAAGATGAGTGGCTATATAAATCAAACAAACAAACAAATAAATAAATTGCAGTAGAAATATTTGTAATGCCTCTTGCAATTGGCATAGATTTGGGATTATTTTCTGATGTGCATATTCAGCTGTAAAAAGTGCTAAGAGAATAATTATAATAGACATCAAGTTTATCTCTTTGTTATGTCAGATTTCTATTGCAGGTGATTAAATTAAAAGATAGATGCAGATAGATGATACTGTTTAGTGATGATTTTGAAACGTGCTAAAAGTCTTGACTAAAACACAGAATGTAGGGAAAGGCAAACCTGTTAAATGTTTGATTAATTGCTCATTTTGTGAATTTTAAATTGTGCATGAAAATTCATACAGAGATTTGCACAAAAGTTCATGTGCATTTCGGTAATGAATAAAATGTTGTGTTCAGCTCATCTAATATAAGTCCAATTTTTCTTAATGTTTTAATAGACTTTTTATGAATCTATCCATTTTTATCACACTTTTTACCAATTTTTCACATATCTGTATACAATATTTTTTTAATGAACTGTATTCATATAATTTGGAAAAGCTGATTTCATTGCTCATGAACATTCCTGATTTTTTTTTTTTTTATCCGTTTAGGAAAAGTAAATAAAATTAATGTAAAAACCTTCAGATGGAACAAACTTCTCAGCCATTCCTACAGAAAAATAGAAGCAATCCTTGAAATGCAGCAGGAAATATGTAATGCAAATTGCCAAATCCCCCTATGGGAAACTATATCTAAGAATAGGGGCACATTTCACCCCATCACTGATTTTACACTCATTACTGATTTTACTCCAAAAGCAGCTTGAAAGTGGTTTGTGATTGTTTTCACTTCTGCTAGCTTGAATTGCTGAGAACAAGGAGCAAAAATCACTTCCTACCTGAAACTGCTACTGTTTCTGCAGCAAGAAACATACCCTTATTCCCATTCCAAGCAAAATGAATAGGGGGAAAATTGTCTTGTGCTAGCCATTTCCACCCCTACTAAAGAGAAAAGGGAAAGTTGTAAACAGTTGTCAATTTCACCTTTGTTCCAAGAATTCCCAAGAGGTCAGACTAGCATTTTCTATGGGATCTATAGTTCAAGAGGTGGAAAGAGGAAAGCACGAGATATTGCCAGTGGCAAAAATGAAATAACAACATCTCCCCCCCGCCAACACATACAAAACACCCTCCTCCCCCTCCCTCCCAAAAAAGCTTCATTAGTCGTCTTCTGATATTGGTGCTAAATGAGCTAATTTTGCTACAAAAATGATAACATTGCTGTAGTTCAGTATTCACAATACTGTCTGGGAAAAGACTATAACTACAACAGTGTAGCTAGCTGAATTTTCCTAAACTCTTACCTAAATGTATAAATATTCTATTCATATACTGTGTGTTTTTCTCTTTTATGTATATGACACTTTTAGTCATCTTGGGCACTCCTGGCAAAAGGCCGAGGTGTGTAGAGAATAAGACTGTGTCTGCTAGATTTATATCCTATATCCTTGTTAAGTATATTTTCTTCAGAGGAAAAGAGAGGAACACAGAACATGAGATTATAGTGACAGCCCTAGCATTCATGGATCTAACCTCTACATACATTGAACTTCAGGCATTTATGAAGAACAGTTGAAAAGGCCCTCTTGTTTCTCAAAATTAAGGAAATCTGTGTATGTGTCTACAAGATTGTCTTTTCACATAGCATGTATATTGACCTGCTCACTATCAGCACCTGGTATCTTTGCTATCTTCTGCTAGAAACTCACACACTTTGGCAATACTAACATTCTCTAGCCCATCAGAGAGAGAGAGAGAGAGAGACATGCAAAACTGTAACACTGACAAGCCCATTGTATTAGGACCTCTTGTTTTCTTTTATTTTTCTTGTCCTGTATTCTGAGATGTGCCTAATCGCTAGAGCTTGGCATCCTTTAACTACTTTAACTAGTTATAATACTTCTGGCCTACTGTTACTCTGAGACATTCTAGAAAATGTATTTATTCGAATTACGTGCTAACCAACTCCCAAACAACTCTGGGTAGCACACAATGTAGCAACAAAATAAAAAAAAAAATGGACATAGGATAATGTCAGCCCCATTAGGTAGAGCAGATCAAATAATCAATTTCATAGAAAGACTAAAACTACCCTTTACTGAAATAGGCTTTAGTAACAGAATCTTGCAGGTTTGTTGCACCACCTCTCTTTCTTATACCCCAGTGAATCAGGGAGGCATTTCCCACTTCCAGATATTATCTTGTTTCCCAGGACTCAAAGAATGTTACAGCCCTCTTTGCCTAGATAACAGTCCTTGCATATTTCTGTCAAGCTCACATTCCAACTATTTAAAATAGTTGTTTTAAATTGTTGAGTCCAAGGAAAGCCTCTTGAGGAGGGGGGGGGCATGCCCCTGCTTCCTTCAAGGCCAGAGATACAACCCTGTCGTTCAAAGACATTGATACCACAGCATTACCTCCATGGCTGCTTTAACCAATCCAGAAGGACCTGGGTCCAAGCACAGATTCCAGCCATATATCCATTTACCCATCACTGTTCTAACTGTCCCCTCAGCTCCTTCCACCCTGCTTTCACCCCTTGTTCCCTCCTCAGAGGCCAAAGACCACATTCACCAGCTTCACCAACTACATCACACAAATGTAAGCCAGAGACCCAAACAACCCCCTGAACAAGACTCTCAGCCCTCCCTGCAATACATGCCCTTTTCTGTCCCGGCACTGCTGGCTGCCAGCCAACAAGGTAGCAAGCTGGATGCCTGCTGCAGTCCAGTGTTATACAAACTCAAGCAGAACATTTGCAAGAAAAGAGTCCTTTTTACCTATATCTAAAGACAGCAACTGTAAACATAGCCACAGGCATGGCACAGGTCAAGACCAGGAATCCAATAAAAAAGCAACAAGTCCAATGGAAAAGACAGGAGACACAGTGAGGTGGAATCCAGGGTTCTCAGCATGGCATGGCACAACACAACAATGCTGAAGCTTGAAAAGTTGTTCTCAGCATTTTCTTTCAGGGAGTGAGACTAATAAATAAGCCAAGCTGAGCCTCCACCCAATACACAGCTGTAGTAGTATATTCCTCAGCATTGGCTGTTCTGCAGGCTTGTTTCTTGGCAAGGCTTTCCAATCTATACAGTTTTGTTCTCTGTTGAATTTCTACCATATGCTTCTGCTTAGAACTGGGGGACTGAGCTGTAGAGTCTGAAAGGCTGTCAGTGGGTGCAGGCAAGACATCCAGGGGTGTAGAGGGAAGCAGGAATGGCCTTGTGAGACAGAAGGAAGAATCACTGTCAAGGCAATGGTCAGATAAAAGAAACCTAAGTCCAGGGCAGAACTGTAACATATGTAAATGTCTCAGATGGGCCCCTCCTTAGTTCACACAAAGATAAAGGGAGGGAGAGGGGAGGTACATTCAGACTTTCAAGATTCTGTTAATGTAACTTTACAATAAAAGTATTGGCCTACATGACTTTGGCTTCCTAGTCCGGTTTACCTGGAAGAGCCCTTGACAGAGGACTTGCTGGAACTGTCTCAACCAGAGTAGAATCATTGGCTCCACACTACTGGAAATCTGACACCAAGATTGTTGTTCCTAGGGGTCCCTTCCACTTCCTCCCCATCCTCCTCAACAGAGGACATGTCCAACAGGCCATAATATGCCCAAGCACTCAGTGTTCTCATGGGAGGCCAATGAGAAAAGAAAACCTCCAAAACTCTTCCAGCTACCATCATAAATGGGGAATCCACCACCACAAATGACCAGGAGGGCAAGGAGGCACTCCCTCCCCTCACCCAGAGGGAGGACCTATGACAGGCAACTCTAGAGCCCAACGCAAAGAGTCCAGAGACTGGACTACCAATGGCATCCAAGATGTCAGTGGAGTACCTACAATGAATGTAGAGCCCCCCAGCCCAGCACTGACAAATACTGCCCGGCAATTCACAGCCCCCTTCCAAAGCAGGCCTCCTTAGGGCCCTCCTCAAGGGACAAAAAATAGTCCAGGGGGTTCAAGACCACCATGCTGTCACAAGTCAAACATTCCGAGAATAGCATGTCATGAGTGGCATTTGCCACATCTGTTGGGCCCAAATAGCTGGCAGACTGCAGCACCTTCTTCCCCCCACTAGCCTTGGTAGCATCGTTGGATCTGTGTCTCCACAGGCTCCACTGACTCCACTGGTTCTGCTGGACACACAGACCCTAACTTCACCACCAGGACCACCCCCCATCAGGATGTAAGTCACCTTTGTTCTTGACCCCAGTCGTGGCTACAGGCCCAGACTGAGACCCACCACCATCAATTCTCAGGCTTCCAAGGCTTCCACAACCCCCAGCTCCAGCAATGATATTCCTTGGGTGCTGTAACAGACCAGGGTGCTAGTGAGCGTCAAACCGGCTTTCCCACCTGATGACAGAGGGGTCACAACTGTTGGGGTTGTGAAATGTTAATACAAAACCCTGAGGAGGAAAGAAGATTCATTCCTACCTTGTGGAGAGCCATGAGGAGAAGAAAAGGAAAATGAGGGAAACAGGAAAAAAAGGTGGGCTCCAAGCCCCTCCCGCACAAAGCAGCAAAGCTAGGCTGCAGAAAAGCCACCCCTCCCTTTGTGCTCATGTGAGACAGGCCTGGTTGAAACCCCATATTTTCCAACACCCCTTCTTTTCAACCTTGCATGTCTCCGTGTCCAACAATATTTAGTTTTTCTCTTAGTTTCTGATAACTTGTTCTCAACAACAGCTTCGTGAAGATGTCCGCTGCCATGTCAGTAGTCTAGTTTGATTAACCCTTGTTGTTGCAACTTTCTCACCACATGATACTTTATATCAATGTGCTTAGTTCTCCCACCTACTTTCTCTGACTATGAAAGTCTGATGCAACTCTGATTGTCTTCAAAGATTTGTATAGGGGTTGGTTCGTCTATACCCATGTCTCCAAGCAATTATCTAAGCCACACAGTCTCATTACATGCATCTGTTGCTTCCACATACTCTGCTTCTGCAGAGGACTGTACAGTTCTGCTTTCCTTGTGACGTCCCCAGCTCACTGTTCCACCCCCATAGAAAAATACATAGCCACTAGTGGACTTACGGTCAACAATGTTTTCTGCCCAGTCTGCATCTGTGAATCCTACTAGTCTAGGACTCTCAGTGGCTGGCAGTTTAGCTTTAGGTGCATGGTCCCCTTTAGGTAGCTTCCCACCCTCTTGACACCAGTCCAGACTCTCTGTGTGGGCGTGCTTGTCTTTCTGTATAGAATGCCCACTGTGGCTGCAATATCTGGTCTGGTGGTGGTGGCTAGATACAACACTTTTCCTATGGCACTTCTATATTCATCGTTCTCTGGTAGAAGATCACTGGGTTCTTGTTGCTTGTGGAAAGCTGTCTCCATCGGTGTAGGCACAGGATTGGCATTTCGCAATCCTAAGCTTTCCAACAGTTCTAGAATCTTTTGGTTCTGACTTAGAAGAAATCTCCCATCTTCTCTCTTGTTCTGCATTCCTAAGTAGTAGCTGGCATTGCCCAGATGCTTCATTTCTCTATTTAGTTGAGAAACAATATCATTAAAGTCCCTCTTGTTATTGTGGCAAATCACTAAATCATCCACATGACAAAGTATATACACATCCCTCCCATTTCTGTGTCTTGTGTATAGGCAGGGATCAGCTTTTCCTTAAACGAAACCCTGGTCAAGAAATATTTGGTTTAACTTCTTGTTCACGCTCTGGCCGCCTGCTTCAGGCCATAAATCCGCTTCTGAAGCTTGCAAACGAGATGCTTGGTATTGGGATTAGTGAAGCCTGGAGGCTGTGTCATGTAAAGTTCTTCTTCTATCTCCCCATTTAAAATGCAGTTTTAACATCTAAGTGTTCGACGTCCATGTTCCTGGATGCTGCTAGACTTAGAAGCATTCTAACTATGGTGTGTTTCACAACAGGAGCAAAACATTCATCATAGTCCTGTCCATGTTTCTGTGAGTAGCCTTTTGCTACTAATCTGGCCTTGTACCTTTGTACTTCACTATTCTCATCTTGTTTTGCCTTGAACACCCACTTACAGCCTATGGCCTTCTTGCCTTTTGGTAGTTTAGTTAAAGTCCATGTTTTGTTTTTGTACAGAGCATCCAGCTCTCCTGTGCTGCCCTTTTCCATTTACTTGCCTCATCTGCTGGCATTTGTAGCACCTCATTCCACAATGAGGGTTCACTTGGTAGCGACGACCTTGTGAGGTAGGTAAGTGTCAGCTGGAACTCCTTTGTTGGGTCGTGATGAGCATCTCAGAGCAGGTTCAGGAGTGATGACTGGTGGTTCACCCTCTTCTGCATTCTCGGCCTCATCATCCATCTCTGGTGGAGTCTCTTCCTGGACTTCCATCTCCCTCTGGGTTGGTGTGGTTGTGTCTTCTGGTGTCAGGCTGAATATCTCAGGCTGGTAACTGCTGCTGCTGGTTTCTCCACAATCATTATCCACCTGAGTGCAGCAGCCTCTCTCTCTCTCATCGAAGTATACCACTCTTCATACGCTTACTCTTCCTGTCTTTGGGTTCAGGATTCTGTATCCCTTGCTTCCTGGAGCCTAGCCAATCATGACCCCTTCTTCAGCTCCAGGGTCTACTTTGGATCTCCTTTCCTTTGGTATGTGAGCATAGGCCTTAGATCCAAATACTCTTAAATGTTTGACACTTGATTTTCGCCCATGCCAAAGCTCAAAAGGCGTTACCTTATTGGCTCTGGTTGGCAATCTATTTTGCAAGTATGTAGCTGTGATAACAGCATCTGCCCAGTATTTGTCAGGTAGATCTGCCTCTAACAGCATACACCTTACCATGTCCATCAATGATCTGTTCTTTCATTCTGCAACTCCATTATTCTCTGGCGTGTAAGGAGTGGTTAATCTGTGCTCTATGCCTAGTTGTGTTAGGTATGTCTGCATGGTGTTAGAAATGAACTCACCGCCTGTCACTTTGAAGGGCTTGGGGGGTCCAGTTGAATTTATTCCTCACCATAGCAACGTATGTCTTTAGCATATCCCCAGTATGGGACTTTTCTTTCATCAGGTAGGTTACACAATACCTGGAAAAATCATCTATAAAACATATTGTGTATTTGTTTCCACCTGCTGATGCTTGAAGAGGTCCACATAAATCAGTGTGGATAAGTTCAAGTCATTTAGTTGCACGCCTTTCCTTTTGTTTGGGTATGGCAGGCCTTGTTGCCTTTCCTCTGATGCACACTACACACATTGATATTTTTTGTGATTGCTTAGTTTAAGGTCTCTTACCATATTTTCCTTCTTCATTCTAAAAATTGCATCAAAGTCCCTGTGTGCAAACCGCTTGTACCATATGGTGGCGCTGATGTCCTTCTTTCTCTGCTGCTGTTGGCAGGTGAGGCTGACATCTGGTGGTGGCTGTTCATAGTTCACCTGGTACACTCCATTTTTCTCAAAGCCTGTAACATAAAACTGCCTACCACTGGTTACTTCACATGTTCTATTGGCTTTAAACATTACATTGAAACCTTTTATGTTTAATGATCACATACTCAGCAAATTGGTTGTCAATCGTGGTACATAATATGCATCTGTCACTATGAGGTCTTTGTATTTTTCTCCATTAAAACAATCTCAAGGGTATTTTGCCTTTTCCTCTTATTGAGATGGAATTCCCATCAGCAAGAGCAATGTTCCCTTGTGGTTGTTCATTCAATTCACTAAAGTTATCTCTGTTCCCACAAAGATGTTGGCTTGCACCTGAATCTAAGATCATTGACTTTTGGTTTCATTAGAATTAGCTCCAAGAGCATTTTCTTCTCTGAAAACTGTATGCAGAGCTAATTTTTCTTTGGAATGCCTTCCTTTTGAAAAATCCTTTTTGTCTCTGCTTTTACAAAATCTAGCTATGTGCCCTGGCTTGTTGCAGGAATGACAAACAATGGGTTTATTGTTGTGCTGATGAGCAATCAATGGCTTCTGCTCATGTTTCCCTTTTTCTGCCAGGTAACCAATGTCTTTTGTTGACTTTTTATGTAAATACAAATAATTTTTCTGTCTCCTTGCTTCACTTCTAATTGTTCCAAACAATTGAGACAAATTCATCCCTTGAAAAATCTGCGCTGCTACGAAAGGGTAATATTTGTCAGGTAATGAGCTTAGTAGAAAAGCCATTTTTAGTCTTTCATTCATGAGATTTTGAATTGTGCTCAGCCTTTCAAAGATAGACCGCATTCTCAATAAATGCTCATTAATATCCTCATCTTCTAAAAAACTAGATGCAATCAGTTCCCTCAGTAACGATATAATCTTATGATCATCATTTTCTAAATATAATGTCATCAGGTTCTCAATCATTTCTTTGGCAGTGGGAAGATCTTTTATTTCTGCCAGTCTGTGATCAGGTAGTGAACTAGAAATTAAAATCATGGCCCTTTTGTTTTTCTATTCCCATAATCTCTTGGCTTCCTCAGAAGTCCCTCGTTGTGGCTGAGGGGAATCCAAACAATCTAGGCTGTCCTGAAAGTCCAATTGTAGCCTTAGTCTGTATAGCCAAGCTGAAAAATTGTCTTCATTCAACTTTGGGATGGGGAGAAGCCCCTCCTCCCTCTCCATTGTTAAAAGGAGAGAGAAAAATTAAAAAAAAAAAAAATCTGAACTGAGCCTTTTTTAAAAATGTGCAAGCAGTTTCTTGGCTGTAAGACCAAAGAAACCTCCTGGGCTGATATGCTGGGCCCAAAACCCTACACTAGGGTTGTGAAATATTAATACAAAAACCCTGAGGAGGAAAAAGGATTCATTCCTACCTTGTGGAAAGCCATGAGGAGAAGAAAAGGAAAATGAGGGAAACAGGAAAAAAAGGTGGGCTCCAAGCCCCTCCCACACAAAGCAGCAAAGCTAGGCCGCAGTGAAGCCGCCCCTCCCTTTATGCTCATGTGAGAAAGGCTTGGTTGAAACTCCATATTTTCCAACAACAACTACAATCAAACAAAGCAAAAAACAAAAAATGTAACCACAAAACCACACACACACACACACACACACAAACCCACTCACACCAAGCCTCTTAACAACCTTCCAGATGCCATCTTGTTCACTGTTCACTTTAAAATGAATGTGCAACTAGATGCAGACACACAGTACACATTGAAGCACTCTCACCACAACCTAAAACAGGAGAAGCAACATTGAAGGACATTTTATTTAGAGCTTGCTCATATCTGACGCTGGCTTTGTGGACCTACTTACACAATCAAAGAATCATAGGACTGGAAGAAGATATTAAGGCCATTGCATCCACCCTTCCCACCCCCTATCCCCAATTCATATACAGTAGGAATCCAAATTAAATCATGCCCGATTAGTGGCTGTCAATTGAACATGTTAATTACATGGGAGCCAACCATTTCTTTTGATATTTGGTTTCACTGTCAAACTCATCTTACCGTGAATAAGTTTTGTGTAATATTCAATCAGAAATCATTTCTGCTACTGATACAGAATGAATTATTCACTGTTGCTGTATTTGTAGGTGATTGGCATGTGAGTGCTAAGGATGGACAATTATGATTTTCCTTTCCTAGTCTGTTTTTTTTCCCTTAAATCTTGTATTCTTCCATTTCTGTTAGGAAGTAATCACTGCATTTTAATAAAGTCCATTTCTCTGGCAGAGGGTTTGCAATAGATGGCTTTTTCTTCTCTTTCCACCACTGTGAATCTGTGATTTAACTCTTGCAAAGCTAATCAAGTTTGGTCGTTCAAGCCATGATCTATGTTTACCTAATGTCAGGCAGATAACTTCCTGAATTACATTTGTTAGGCTTGAAGTAAGTAAGTAAGAAAGCTTATGTGTTAGAGTAAGAGTAGCAGTAGTAGCAACATTGGCAGTAATTACAAGATTTGTTCAGCCTAAGAGACTGATTTTTGTTCTTCCACCAAAATTGCCTGAATCTGATGCAGGCAAACATTTCTATGACCCCATCCTTTGCACTCATATGACATACAAGCTTTTCTAGTTTGTATGTGTTTCTGAACATAAATTCTCACTTAGCCTTTTTCTTAAAATGCTTAAAAGGTCAGGTTCCAGTTGAGAATGGCTTACACTTGAAAAAAATACAAAAAGATTCTCAGATATGAGTGTTATCAAGGTTTATGCACTCTCTTCCTCTGCTACTGTAAACTGCAGTCACAAGCTACTTCAATGCATGGCTCAATGCTCAGCCAGACCTTTATTCATATAAACATTTGCAAATGGGAAATTATAATTTTGTCACTGAACAAACAGGAGAAGAGTGCATTTGGTTCTGCTAGTTCCAGTGGAAGAGAAGTCTGTCCTCTGTCTAAACCAGGTAGAGCCAGAAATGTTTGAAAGTAGGTTTGTGGGAAACCCAGACAAGGGCTGCCATGTTGATCTCCTGTAAAAGGAGTAGTCAGTTTGTCAGATGAATGACAGATAAAACAGAAGTCACTGCTATCTTCATTTCCCCCCAAATCTAAATACATCTTATTTTCCAGCTAGAGGTATACTAAGAACTAATGGCTGTAATTGCATTAACTTTTTTTAATCACTGTTCCTTATTTCAAAAAGGGAAAACAAATATTATCAGCCCTAGCCCTTGTTCTGCTCTGCTGAGTTCAGACACAGTGTTCCATCTCATGGGTTGCATATGGTGGCAAAAGTCCTTTATAGAGATGTTCCCCTCCCATCACTCTCCTAGACATTATTTGGACAAGATTGGACTGTAGCTCTGTGGTAGAGCACCTGTTTTTCTACCTATTCAGGGTAGGAAAGCTTAAAAGCTTTCTCAAATGCCAGTGCTAAAGGTGCCAGATACAAAGCAGTGGGAAGGGAATGTCATAATTGAGGGGTTACCACTGAGGAAACCCTGCTGTCTTATGTTCATGTTGGTTTTAATTGAAGGATACATTATTATGAGCTTTAATAGTACCAGATAGGCTTGTATGTTGCTTTTGAATGAAAATTCAGAAAGCAAATGAAACTTCTGCATTTCTCTAGGGAAATAAAGAAGAATCAGGCAATATAGAAGGAAATCCAGCATCTGTGAACTGACTAGAGAAAGACAGTGGCTAACTGTAGGGGAATGAGTAGATGACAAAGGTTCATTTGACAAATTCATTTAGGTATAGATCATGGAGGAATGGTTTAGTGATAAAATACCTTCTGTGTGTCCAAAAGATCCCTGATTAAACCCTTGGCTTTTACCATTATGACTGAAAAACTATCCTGCCTGATGTACAAGAGAACTATTGCCTATTAGGGTGAAATACACTGGCTTGTCTCAGTATATGGCAGCTTTCCATGTTCCAGAATAAAGTTGGGTCTGGAGGGTAAGGAGGAGAAACCTATAATGGGCAGCATCTTGATCTTGGATTAATCTTGTAAGAAAATGAAAGACTCCCTTTCTGCCTTCCAAATGTGTGGAATTCAGCTTCCAGAATTTTCAGTAATGAATATGCTTTGTAGGAATTCAAGGAGCTGAAATTCATACATCTGGAATAAACCAAATTTGGAGGAGACTCAAGTAGGAAATCAGAACTGGATCTATATGATTCCACAACTGTGGTAGCAAACCAAAGAATAATTTTGGCACTTGGAAATATATATTCTTCTAAATGTTGAAACTTGACTAAAAGCTATCTTTAGTATTGTTTCTGTGCTTGAGAGAGGTGTGTGACATCTGAGATGGATATGGAACAGGAAAACCTTTCCTCAATATTAGCAACTAATGATGGGGAAAATGTCTACTAAATTTCCACCTGCTTTGTTAGTTTTATAGCCCAGAAACACTGTCAGGGAATTGATGAGGATAAAATAGTGAAGGCAGGAGACAAATACTGTATCTGCAGGACCATGAGCTTCATGGAACAAGAGTAGAAATGCATTAATAAATAATAAATCTCTCTTTTTAGGGAGGAGTATTTGAAATATTTCTTCTCAAAAGAAAACTTGGAAAACATAAAAATGTTGTTATTAATGTTAACATGGTAAAATGATCAACTGGAACTTAAGTAGGAGCCTAATTTTCTGCAGTGAACTTGTATATTGCTTTTAATTGCTACTACAAACTGCTGTCACAGGTGGCCACACCAGCCAACCTTACCTAATCTTGAAAGCTAAAATGAGTCAGATTTGCTCAGTAAGGAGATTGCCAGGAAATCCAGGAAAGATTGGAAAGTCAAAAAAGCCTCCCAGAAGGAAGTGATGGCCAATTCTTTCCTATCATCCCAGTCACCAGGAGTTCCTTTTGACTTTAGAAAGCCTTCAGCTGATTTCTTCTCTGCCAACATGTGTGGTTTGTGATGAACCTCCTCTGCTATCGTTTCAGAGAAAGGAAGGGTTCAGTATTGTACAGCCAATTAGTTGCCAAGATGGTTGTGTTTCTAGTTCTCCTTCCTTGAAATTTGAATATGTTGTTTTATTCTTTACTCCCTGTCACAGCGTGATGGGGTTCTTTTTGAACTGGAGGGGTATTGTGCTTTTGCAAGGGTGGCAAATGATACAGAAGACAAGACCGTGGAGGCTTTTATGCTTTTTACTGTTTACAGTGACTTTATTTACAGCAGGTATTTACCATAGGTATATGCCACGCAATACTGGTGTTCACCTGGTGTCAGGTTTTTTCCCAAGTCTCTCTCCCTGAGACAATTCCCCTCTAGCTCTCCTGCTTTTTCCCCCTTTCTCTCCATCTCCATCCCCCATTTTTAGGTTTGACAAGAGAGAGAGTGAAAAGAATTTACTGTAGTGTGCTCAGCATGGCTTGACCTTTTCCTGGAACCACTCAGCCAAATACCTACTTCTTCTCCATTGGGGAAGAATGTCTCTCAGGGTCTGACAGTCCTTCCCCAAAGACTACGGCTTCTCCATTAACAGCTAATCTCCTTCCCCTCTTGGGTCTTGGGTGAAGCCAATGCCTGCAGCCAGCCAGGTCTCTCCTTTCTGTTTGTGGGTCTTGGGTGAAGCTCTTGTCCCTCTGCATCTTCACTTCCCTTCTTCCAGGGAAGCCAGTCCTGGACCTTTCTTCTCCCTTCCCAACCAGGAAGCAACAACTGTTCTGTACACTTAACTTCTCTTTCCAACTTTTCTCTCCAGCCACTCCATTCACTCTGTTTTGTACAGACTTTCTCCCTCCTCTCCTCTCCTCTCCTCTCCTCTCCTCTCCTCTCCTCTCCTCTCCTCTCCTCTCCTCTCCTCTCCTCTCCTCTCCTCTCCTCTCCTCTCCTTTTCCTTCTCTCCAATTTTTAGGTTAGGCTGACAGCATGTCCCCCAGCAACTGAGGAGGTGGGTGTTCCCCCAGGGCTCTAGTCCCCACTACCTATATACTGTACTAGGCTGAACCAATGGGACTGCTGTCTTGACATCTCACCACACCAGCCCTGACTAGCAGCCAGGTCAGCTCATCAGCCTTTGTGACAGCACAGCTGCCCTTCAAGGCCAGAACTGAGCTTTTTTCTCCCCCTTTACTCACTCCAATGGCTGGGTCATGCCAGCAGAACAGCAGCCATGCCAGGCTACTAAAACCCATATTTCACACTGCCCACTAGGACTCTTTAAGCCCACAGAACCATTGAAATCATCTTTCTTCAGGATCCCCACTCCCACTCCCTTTCTCCTAGTCAAGAGCTGCAGTCAGAAAGCCTTGTTTATTTTCCCTGTAACAGTATAGAATATTTGATTGATTGTGCTAAGGCAAGTTTTGAAATGGATGTTTCAGCAACTGCAATGATGGTTGACATAGTGCATTAGTGTGAATGTCTTGGATGTTGTACACATCTCTTGAGTATAACTGGGAAAGGAAAATACTTATTGAAAAACCAAATAAAGTAAAAGTGCTTAAAAGAAAGAGTGGCTGAACTATCCGGTGTATCATTTTATTTTGTGTAGAGGTAAATGTCTTAGAATTATCAACATTTTTGGAATAAGGGCCTTTATAAGGAGTACAGAATGATTACCTCATATTGTGACCCAAACACATAGAAAATCTAGGAGATCTTGTTTTAAGATATGCAATCTATCATAAAATCTTTTGGGTCTAGTGTTAATGTTGAACATTTTGGAGCAAAGACTAAGTCAGAATGAAGAAGCTGACCATATTTCTCTGATTTAAATCTTGTGCCCACACCCATTAGTGGGTAATAAATTTGAGTAATTCTATATCTTTATAGCTTAAAAGATATAGGATATGATAACATATTAAGAACAACCATAGCTGTCTAGTTTGATATAACTAGTTGCAGTCCAGTGTAGTGTGTAAGGTACTGAACTAGAAACAGAAGACTTTGAGTTCTAGTCCTGTCTTAGGAGCAGAAGCCAGCTGGTGATTTGAGGCAGTCATACTCTCTAAGCCCAACCTACACCACAGGGTTGTTGTTATGGGGAAAATAAGATGAAGCATCATGCATGCCATTGAGTTATAGAAAAAAAATGAAGGTAGGATGCAAATCTAATAAATAAATAGCAGTTCAGTATCCCATTCCAACTCAGCTAATGGTCATTTACACCCTCCTACTCCAAACCAGTTATTTTAATACATGTAGTATTGTCAAAGAAAAACTTGTCAGAGTTGCCAAACTCTTTTTCTTTCAAATTTATCTATGGATTCAACTAATCAGCTAATGTCTTAGGTCTGACTGATAAGACATCTTAAACAGAGCAGAGCTTTCTATCTACAAATAGGATTGATTATCTGGTGAATCCGTGAAGTGTGGAATGACACTGGCTGTAACTTTAAGAGTATTTAGATCTTTGATCTGGACGTACTAATATAGCCATGCAAATTGCCTCAAAATCTGGAAGGGCATTGGTTTGGAGAGGGAGTGTGGCAGGCTGCTGAAGATGAATAAGAATGTGTGCCTCTGTGTAAATGAATTGCTTTTCTGCTTTGATGAGCAACGTAATCGTTCTTGCCAGAATTTACTGCAGCATTGTCAGTTATCTGTACTTGAGCAAAAACAAAATATCTGTTCTTCAGTAAAAATTGTGCAACCCCCAATTTCTTTGTCTCTCTTTCCCATGATGTCTGTGATTCCTAGCGATCTTGACTGCCGTTGCAATAGTTACAAACCAAGAGAGGCAGTGTATGGCTGAGAAGTCACTTGGGGAGAGTAATTACAGCTAAGTGTTTTTATCGCCTAAAAGAATATTGCAAATCTGTTAATAGTGGGTTTTCTGTGAAGATAAATGATGCCCTAGGTTTGACCTTAGCATACTGGACAACATCAATTAAAGTAAGGTTTGATTTCCTTTTAATTCCATAACCGTTTAAATTCCAGGCACTGTTTCAATGTCTCCCTTTCTTGTAGAACTCCTATTGTCTTTCTGGCCAGGGGCTGCCATTTTGTTTGATGAAGTGCTCTGTTGCACAGCAGGGGGCTCAGACATTGCTCAGTGTAGGACAGTGATAATTCAGCTCATCTCATCCCTGTTAAAATGTCAGATTTAGCATGTGTATCTGTGTGTGTGTGTGTGTGTGTGCATGCAAAGAAATCACGTATTCTTTGATTTAGCACAATGCCGGTATTTTGCTTGGTTTCAATCCTTCTATAAAGCAAGCTCTCTCTCTCTCTCTCTTTCTCTCTCTCTCTCTCCCTCCCTCTCCCTCCCTCCCTCATTCTCTCTTTCTCTCTCTCTCTCTCTCTCTCTTGTTTGTTTGTTAACATCTTCTACCCCTTTGGTTCATTTTGTCACCAGTGCTACTATTGCTGTTAAAATTGTTTTTATAATGAAACACAGCAGTACTTGAAACGCTCTGCCGTCCATTGCTTTTAAATCAGAACTAAATGGTTTCCATCTGTCTTAGCATCATCTGGTATTGGGAAGATGGTTTCCTTGTTGGTATTTAATGGCTTTTTTCCCCCTTATTAAGCCCTTAAAAAAACGAAGAAGAAGGGGAAGAAGAATGAGAAGGAAAAGGGCATTTCATTCATACATGAAGACAAAATCTTGACTTTGCTCCCTGTTGGGAGGGAAGCAGGAAAAGAACACCCAGTAATGGCATCCATGAATGCCTGTCCTGTGACAATAGCATGAGAATGCTTCTTGTTGTGGAATATGATTAAGGTTAAGCAGCTTGGTTTTCTGTGAGTATCACTGCTACTGTTGGTACTATGACAGCAGCAAAAACAATAACAAATTAAGCAACAAGATAAAAGCTGTTTTTGGAACCTTTTCAAAGTACACATTAATGATTGTTGAACAACCCTCTACACATTACCAAGATGAACTTAAGGCTTTTAAGCAGCACAATCAAACTTTGTGGAGGAATTAATATATCTGCCAACATTCCAGAATCAGAAATAGGGACATCATTATTCAACATACCTTAGCACAACAAGCAAACACGTTTTTCCTCTACCTTTCCTCCTATCTCCCCTCCCCAAGTCTATGTCCTGTCTCTTTAGCCTTGCAGGGATCATTTTTTGCATAGGTAAGCAGACCATACCTAGACTGCAAAAACCCGGCAACCACTAGAGGACCATAAAGAGTTGGCTTTCTGAATCTCTTTTCTACCATCTAGTGGTCACCTGGAGTTTTGCAGACCAGACATGGTAGCCTTGTATAGTTCAGTGTTTCTCAGCCTCAACAACTTTAAGATGTGTGACTTCAACTCCCAGAATTCCCTAGCCAGGATGCCTTTTCTTCTTCAAGTGTTTGGCTCCTTTCTCCTCATCAACTGACATCTCTGTCCTCTTTGCTCTGGGAGAGAAGTATCAGTTTAGATGAAAGAGAAAGGAAAATGAAAGTTTTAACAAATATAGAATTCTCAGAGCTGTGTAACTGCAATTTCAGAAAATACATAATTCTAATTCAGAAATGGGACATGAAGAAATAGGCACAGGCACACACACACAGCTGGGTGGAATACATGAAACCTAGTCAGGAACCAAAACCAATAAACCCTGGCCTTGTGTGACTGAGAGAGCTTGGAAAGCAAGCTCAGAGGAAGACTTTGTCTTGACAATGGGACTATCCCTGGCCTAGGATGATAACAGCCAGCCATCCCCCTCTGACTTAGGCTAAAGGACAACCTTTCATTTAGCTAGAAAAAAATAAACAGCAGAATGGAGAAATTCCTAAACAAATACATTTGAGTCACTGTAACACAAAAGAATACGGAATAATTCATATTATGTAAGCAACTCCTGAGTCACAAGGAATTATATTCCACATAAAATTTTTCAACAGGAAGCAAATTAAAGCATGTAATACCCTGGGGAGGCAGACAGGAAACTCACATAACATTCTCCTCTGTTTTTCTGTCCCACCTCCATTATCTCAGGTCTCTTCTCCTATTCTCCCCCCACCTCTGCTTACATTGCTAGAATCACATTTTGGGCATTGGGATAAGTAGTTAAATTCTGGAAACCTCAGTTTCCCATAAGAACTCCTTGTAGGCACAGAAGTTATGTTTTCCTTTGCATATAAATTTTACAACTTTTAGCAAGTGCTATTCTGCCTACTATTAAAAATTGGAACAAGGCAAGTAATAATCTTAAGGTGAATTACTTACTTTTTTATTATTTTTAAAAAGGCATGCTATTCTTCCAAGTATTTTTTCCTGCACATTCTGCATCACTCCATTTTTGCACAATCTACACCAGGGTTTCCCAACCACACAACATCCATGCTGGCTGGGGAATTCTGGGAGTTGAAGTCCACACATTTTAAAGTTGCTGAGATTGAGGAACACTGATATAGTTCTAACCAAGCATGACATCTCACAATGATTTTTTAATGCTTATTTCATTATGTTTACCCTAGGGTAGAAAATCTTCTACAGCTCAACTTTAGGAAAGATTTTGAGGGTTATAATTCAATTTTGATGGAGCTAAAGTTGAAGCGAATAGCCTGCTTTCCAGAAAAGGAAATGAGTTGCATATACTTTCCCTTGACATAGTACTCAGATATAAGCATGAGCATCAATTGTAAAAGCATTTCCTTTGCTTGCCTAATCAGAAGTGAGTGTCTTACTACAGTGTGTCTTTTTTTTAGGTAAGCTGGTATAAGACTGTAGCCTTGTATTCTTATTTCTGGAGAATATGGAACAATTTGAGGAAGCTTGCCCACTTCCCATGGAAAGTCTGAATAAATCACTACAGATAGTCCTTGTTTAGTGACCACAATTGGGACTGGCAACTCAGTCATTAAGTGAAGTGGTTGCTAAGTGAAGCATCATGATTTTACAATCTAATTTCAGCTTTCGTTTGCTTTACAGACCTACAAAGGTCATAAATGTGAGGACTGGGACTTGCCCAATGCAGTCCTTTAAATGATTATGCAGATGTGAAATCAGGTGAGTGCAGTTAGGTTTCTTTCCAGGTAAAAGGGCAGCAGGATTGCAGCTATCTTATAAGCAAAATTAAACAATGCACTGATTCCCTTCACAATATTATAGCAGCTTCTAAAAAAAACAACTGTTTTTACAAATTCCTCCATCTATTCCATTTCTGACAACTGTCTTATAATACAGAAACCAAATAAGCAGAAAAATATTGCCTTTGCATTTTGGTTCTAAAACAGGAGAAAGATAAACTCGCCATAGATGACAAAATATAAAGGGGTGTTCCCCATAGCAGTGTTAACATGCACTTATCCAATCCTTGAGTCCACAAAAAAGTATGCCAACATAAATTGTGATGTCTCTATAGCTGAGCTGTAATCTGGTTCATTAACAAGGCTGGTGAGTGGTCTGTCCTTATAATTTTGATGAGGAATAGGTTAAGGAAAGTGATTTGTAGATTCCCTGTGATTCTTGCCAAGTGATAATGGCAAGAAAAACAACTACCAATCTCTCTTCTTAACATCTAATGGAGTGGGATGGAAAGAGTACAAATGAGTACCAGAGATGCGGGGTTTATCCACCTTTCAGTATGGCCAAATGACAGATCACCAGCATTCCTTGCTGTATGCTTGTAATAAGTATTCCTGAAGGACTGTTAAACCAAAACTAACTTGGCCAACATGTTATAGGCACAGAGGCAGGTCCAAGAAAAGCACCCTTCCACTTCAGTCTCTGCCTTTACTTTGTGCTACTGACCTGGGCACAGAGTAAAGCTTCTTTGGGTCATGGCTTTATGGTCTCCCAGAAGAGCAGTAGACCCAGCAGTAAATAGCCTATACATATTTCTGTACATTGCAGAACGTCTTACAAGAATAAGTGGTATACCGGCAGCTCAAGTACAGCTTGAAATTTTCCTTTCTTACTATTGAAGCAGAGATGTACACTGGTAGAATTCAGAAGTTATTTACCTTGAAAAGAATGTGTATGTGTAATTGAACGTGTAATTGAATTTTTGTGTTTTGCTTCAAATAAGTGATGATGCTGACAGTGAGCGACCAAGGCTTTATAATCAGACCTCATGGTATGGAGCTCCCTCCCACTTAACCCTATGGACCTTCTCCATACCTGCATAGTCAAGCTATCAGGCATGGAGGCAGGACATGGGATGAAGTGGGAGGGAATGATCAAAAAATTATAGCAGTGGGTAGTGATAAAGTGCAACACTCATAAGCAGATGATATAGAGTATGAAATATAGCACAAAATGATAGTTCCCCCACTATGCCAAAGTAATAAAAGTTAAAACTAGAGCCTTATCAGAAAATCTGTAGTATATTCATTGGTGACATGGTCTAGCTGGCAGGACCCAGCTTTCTTTCCTGGTTTAAATTGAACTCTTGTGCATCATCGAATTAGCACTCTCCCAAAAACACTTTGTTTTTATTTGTTTGTGTTTAACCAGAGATCTCATGCTCTTTCCAATGTGTGCTAAACCTGGTTTTAAAAATCAGGTCTATCAGTACACCTGTGTATATAAGGAAACAATGAAATGCCTTTCTGAAATGCCTTCCAAAGAAACCAGGTATCTGGCTTCTACTGCAGCCAAATCCAAAAGGGTCGTGGAGAGCTCTACCCAGTGACCAGAGGAGAGAAGGCATGTCTGAAGCAACCTAAAGTGTCCATAGGAGCTGGGCAGACCCCATCCCATCCCATTCCATCTCTGACTTTATTTTCACCAACATCATCAATTAAGTGTTGTAGATCATGACTGCTACAAGACTTATGTTGGAAAAAGAAGTAAAACACTGGTTTAAAACTGGAATGCAGATTATTTATTAATGATAATGTTAAAGCTGTCCACGGTGGGTGGGGATGAGACAAAAGCAATATCATGCAATCATGGACATTAAACATGATTTAATGGATTTAACATACAAGATGTTAGGATGAGCCCAGAGACAAACTAACTCTTGGAGGAACAACTCAAAGAAAACTGATTAAGTTCAGTTGCTTGGGACCTAGGATTTTTCCAGAGCAGAGTTTTGCTGCTGGAATGGACTTTGGAAAATATATTGGTCCCTGGAAACTGGTAGATATAACTTAGATGTTTGATTAGTCTGCTTAAAGCACTGTTTCACTTTGTGATATCCACAGGCCCACCTTCTTATTTTTCAACTTTCCACAAGCCAGTATGTCCTTCTTTAATGGGAAAGTTTATTTGAAAGGCAGGTTGGTGACTCCATGCTATGTATAGCCCCTCTCTCTTTCTCTTTACAAAATACCTGCAGCATATATTTTGATCCTCATTTTGTCTCTGTAGATAGAATGAACTGTGAGAAGAAATACTTCTGAATGACTAGATTGGAAATATCTCCTTTGTTTTTCAAAAGAAGTGAATATGCCAGTTAGGCCCTTTCTGTTCAGCTGCATTGAAATTAGTAAGTGCCTTGCCATCTGCCTATCCTCATGTGTTAGCATGAGCAAAACGTACTTAGAGAAATTCTGTTCAAGGATAATTGTATATGTAAAACCTTATGCTTCATTTCTGGGGACAGTTCTAACAAATACATACACAAATATTTCACAGCTAATCTAGTTATTGAATTAAGACATTTTTTGGGCTTATACAATAGTTGTATAAACTGTCTAGTGGACTGGTTTCCTACAGAGCGCTAAGACCATGAAAATAAAATGTTACCATTAATAAAGTTTTGCACATTGTACACAAGGCACTATTAAGTATTTAACTGACCTGGTTCCAAATAGAACCATAGAGTTCCCACTTTCAATAAGTTATGAGAAGAACTCTTAGATCAGCATGAACACTAAGAATCTTGATACAAACCTAAAGCAAGGCAAAGAAAGAAGCAGTAGTCTTTCACACACTACAGCTGTTCTTGGGAAAAAAATGTATTCTTCTTAAGAAATCACCACCAGATAGATTGTAATTCTGTCAGCCATGTGCCCCGGGGGAAGGTTTATGTCTCCATCCTAATCACACTGTTTCCCAGTAAAGATTCCATCATGAAAGCCAGGATCAATCAGAAATCTTGATGGTAAATCAGTGATTAGAGGAGGGATGTGGCCTGTTAAGAAGCAGGAAGATTGGGCCTCTATGAAAATCTAGAGGACAATGGACATTGTCATAAGGAGAAAAAGAATGAGTCTTAATATCTGAGAGAAACAGGGGTAGAAGAAAAAAAAGAGAAGTACTAATGAGAAGTTGCTGGAGATGGTCTAGAACAGTGAACCTTCCAACAGCTTTTTAATCCTGCCTTGAGAAGAGATGATATACTGCAGAGATGGCACTGGTATAGAGGAACCAAAGTAATGTAATATCACTCAGAACATTCCTACATATTGCCATTTATACACAACACTCAAACCTTAAAGCATATATGCATACTTTCTAGGATTAAGTCCAATTAATCACGCTGAAATGTAAAATGTAATTCTACATTTAAAAAAAGAGAGCAAAATGGGAACTACAAATGAAAGCTCTTTGAGGATGATAATTGTCCATTAATACTAATTTTGTTTTAGTAACTGGATTGCCTACAGAGAAAAAAGGCAGAATAACAAGGGTGATTTAAAGATAAAGTGTGTTGATTTCAGAGAACACTTTTTAAACTTTCCGAGCGCTAGCAAACTTACAATAAATGCATTACCTGAAAGCACAAAAGGAGAAGTAAGCTACTAGAAGAATGCAAATCTTATACTTTCCATGCTGTATATTCTCCAGGCTGTCGCATATCCCTCATTTGCCCCAAATTCCTCAGGGATGGGATGGGGGTGGAAGAAACTGAAAGAAGCAATAAGAAAGGTAGAAAAACAGAGAGCCAGTATGTCTGCTTTGCTGGCTAAGTTGAATCATTGTCCCCTTCTCTCATCCCACTTTCCAGCTCTAATACAGAAACCTACAGCTCCAGAACTAATACTTTTCCCACACTGCATTAATCCTAATTGACTTGGTTATTCTACCCCTCCCCTCATTTGCCATGACCGTGCCATCTGCCTGTTGGGAGTCTAGTGACTTATTTGCTAGCAGATTTTCCTTCTGGCTGTTTTATTCCTGGGAGAAAGCCACTTCTGAATGTTGTCACACATTGACAGTAACACATGAAGGCTTCTTATGGCATTTTTCCAAAGCACAGCTGGAAAAATCTGAGGGAAAAGACTGGTCACAGGCTCTGAGTTAATGAACTATTATGAGGAGAAGGAGTAATTGAGAGTTCTCACTATGTGAGGGGGACCCGCATTATAAGAACCAGTGTAGGCTCAGACATGACAAGGACAACTTTCTCCAAATTGGTTGCCTTCAGATGTGTCCTACCTCCTAAAATGTAGTGTATCTCTAGCTCCAGAAAAGTCCAGCCATGATACAGCACATGGGAAGGCTGGTCTAAGAAATATTAAATCTGAAGTGTAGTTGAGACTAAACCCTGGTAAGGAATGATACTCCCTGTACCTTGGTGCTGCAAATCCTTCTGATCTTCCTGACTTTCCTTCCTTGGGGCATTGTGTCATTCTCACACCTCCAGCTTCTGGGCTTACCTTCTGCTCTGTCCTCCTTTCTCCAAAGTAGTGATGGCAGATTTTGTTTGTTTTACTACTTTTTAATGTACCTCTTTTGCTTCAAGGAAGTTCTTTTCCAATTATATATTAACAACAATCCTGTAGAGTATATTTGGCTGAGAGGCAGCATAGACCCAAATTCACACAGTCCTAATCCAGTATTATCAGCACTAGCTATATGCTTGTTTTGCTGTCTGAGGCTAATGAGAAGATTTTATATTTATTTATATTTCAAATTTAGACACCACCCATCTCATGAGGAAGTGACTTTTAACCTTTGCCTTCCTCAAACACCACATAAGGGAATCAAATGGACTATTTCCTCAAAAGTGATGGCAAGATACTGAATTTAAGAGCAACAGACTTGCATATATGACAGCATACACAGGTCTGCTCTCCAATGATTATCTGCCCTTCCCTGTCCACTGGCATGTGCCTCTTGGTGCAACTATATTAAAGTGTGTCATGTTGTTTTCTGTCCCAATTGCCTTCTGCTTTCTGGCAAAGCAAGTGCAGCATTGTTGAATCATAAAGCAGGTAAAATGTGCAAATCTCATTATGTATATTCATCCAATCCAACCTTCTGGTTTCAGAGATTTAGCTATCATACCCTGGAAGTTGGTAGTGGTATTTTCATAGTTCAGAAGAAAGTATTCTTTTAAAAAAGAAGAAAGCTCAAATTCCTGAAGAAGTTACTTGATTCTGAGATAGAAAATCAAGCCTCTTTGATTCCTGGTGCAACTGAGGACAAGCAGCTTTCCAGATTCCCTGGGTACAGAGGACTTTTTGTTTAATTCTTCATTTGTGTCTGTGCCAGTTCTTCAGCAGTGAGTGGGAACACACACATTGTGGAAATTAGCCTGAATGCCAAGAGAAACCCTTTGAGAATATCAACAGGATGCTGGGACGTGAAGCAAAGCCACCATCATTATACATATATCACCTGCTTTAAAACAACAGAAAGCTGGGAGTAGGGGATTGATTGTGCATGCATGTATATACTGTACACACACACATACACACACACACCCCATACTGTGGCTGATGTTTTATACGAAGAGTGACAGACATTTACTTTTGTGTAATTCTACATCCATTTCATTATTCTTTAGATTGATTTTTTTTTTTTTTTTTTTTTGGTTTTATTGAACATAACTTAAGCCATTCTAAAGTCCAAGGATGGACTGGCCTGCCAGTGACACCTTCTGGAGGTGCACTGGAATTTACATATTTACATCATAATGAGTCAAGCACAAACATATTAAGTAAAATCTGCAGAAGCCAAATCTGCTAAGGTCGGTACATCTTCCCATGTGCAGACAGGGGGAGAATTTCTTTGCTAATAACTTGCCATTTGTTGACACACTTATGTGTTCATATAGGACTCTGGGGCAATCACTGAGCCAACCTGCTAGGAGTCTCTGGATTTCTTGAGTGGCTGAGGAGTGACTTCGTGGTTAACTCTTCCCTTTACATTCAGCGCAACCTTTTTATGGTTTTCATGGATTCATACATACTGATTTCTTTAAAATCGGTGCTTTGTGCTAACATTTGGGCTGAACAGATGAGAGTGAATTTGTGTTGATGATGAATTTATCAGCACAAGCTAGAAGAATAACTTTAATAAGTATCCCATAAACCCTTTCACCAGGAAGAAAACCTTGATCTGGCTACTGACAACCCCCTATTAAGCTGGAATGAATCTGATCTCCCTCCACCACCATTCCTAAAATTTATTTTAAGTTATGCAGTAGCAGAGATTGGGTTCAGGGAAAGGCAGCAGGGATATGCCAGTGGACTTCAAGTCTCATCAGGTTCTGCCAGCAGGGTTAGTGGTCAGGGATTATGAAGTTGCCCAGCTCCATTGTAAAGCCTTCCAAGGAGTGATCTACAAATACTGGACTAAATCTCTTGTCTGCAAGGGCTGTAGTGTTCTCTGTAGGGAATATAGAATATCTGTGTCAAAGAAAAACTTATTAAGCTCTTTGTCACTTGTTATTTTGGTCTGTCTTAAAGAAAGGAAATTTGGCATTCTGAATTGGTCTAAAGCATCATAAAGAACTTTTCTGGCAAAAGAGTTTGGCAGAAATCAGAAATGGGCCAAATATATACAGAATGAAACGTGGAGAGTTAGTATTTCAGCAGGTTTTAATAGGTTAGTATTTCAACAGATTTTAATAAGCCCTGCAGAAAATCTGCAATTCCTTGTGTTGCTTTGCATGGTCAAATATATATATTTCAGGAATGAGCAGTCCATGGTCAGCAGGTACCTAAACTTAACCTGTTGCACTAACAGCACCCAAAATCATTCTGACAAATTTCAACAGTAGAGGGTATGTGATTTTACTGCTTTTTGAGAGGCAAAAAAGACATTTAAGCACCTAAGCCTTCTTGTATGGTTGATGCAGCCCAATCTGTTACACAAACAACATTTCCTCCACCTGAAAATGCCATGTCCAACCTTCCCCATTCACCAACCCCTCCCACCCACTGCTGGTTTGGGCCACCCCAAAGGCTTTATATACTTAAAAAACTGTATCACATTTTTGATAAAGGAAGATGAACGCTAACCAGACTTCTTTCTCATTAACATTCATCCCACATTAGTTCTGCTGAGAGCAAATACCCATATTCAATCCCAGCAGGAAGTGCAGAAGAATTCTTCTGCATGCTGCTGGAAAGGAAAAGGAAATAACAGCAAGAGAAAGGAAGTGAGAATCCAGCTGAGGAAGAGAACGAAAGGCAAGGAGATGGGGCCGAGTCTATGGGAAATAATTGATTGTTAAGCAACAGGATGGCAGAAACCAGTTCACCTCCACTTTAATCAGATCAGTATTTAACATCTTTGATCTGGTAGCAGCATTCCATTTGTTTTGAAGCCTACATTACCACTCTCTTTTTAATATGCCTACAGGAAGAAGTGTCCATGTGTACTTTTTGTTTGTGTCTGTTTAACCATGATTTTTTAAAATTGAGAAATTTTCTCCCTTTTCCTGATAGATTTTGGGGTTCAAAAGACATGTTTTTGAATGGGATATGCTATAGCTGATGCAGTTCTGCCCCCTAGCACTACCTTCCTCTCAATGCGGCGGCTGCTTCTTGTAACAAGTGAGCACAGAGGGGGGAAAAGCATTGCTGCTATATTGCCACCTGCACAGTAGGACTCTTTGTAACTACAAAGAGATTAGAGGGAAACTTGAAGAGTCAACAATCCTCGCCTGCTTATTCCTTGCTTTGCTGTTCTGAAGCATTTGTGCTCCAATCTGACCTCCTCTTCCAGTATAACAGGCAGGTAAAGAAAACACACTTGGCAGAAAGAAGGAATTAACACAAATATTCTTCTAGGGTATCTTCCTTTTCAATCTGAGCTCTATTTCTTCTTTAATTCTTCGATCTTACTTTTCCTTGCCAGAGTCATTATCTTCAAGCTCTCCAAAATCCATTAAAAGCTGAACCCTTTTGTGATTTTTAAACAAAGATTTGGACATAAAGGAATGTCTGCCTAGATAAATAAACATATTCCAAGGCCTCCTTGTGTCTCTGAATGTAGTGGGGCAAAGAGTGCACTTTGTTTCTACAATGAAACAATCAGTAATAGTTGAGTTTAGTGGGTTTGAGGATATAAAGAATAGATGAGTCTGATCTTTAGCAGTCTTTTAGCTTTCCTATGCATGGCATTCTCATTATGCTTTGAAAAAAGATGAGCAACATTTGTTTTGGGAAGGTAAGGTAATAATATCTATAATTTGCCTATACAGCATCCTGTGTCCACTCTGTTAATTCAGAGTAGGGACCTTGGGCAACAGCTCATGTATTATATTCATAAGCATGCAACTATTTCTTATTTCCTTTAAAGGAGCATGAAAACAGTAAATCTGAATTGGAGACAGGAGTTCCAAAGCATTGTGTCTCACAGCAAAAATGACAAAGTGGAGCCATGAAGATGGATTCAGCTTCCTTGCTATGGACATTTGAAATTTTCAGCAGGCAGATATTGAACCAAGGAATTGAATTGTCTAGCCACTAAATATACTAACTTCTGAGAGTCTCTCCAGACTGGGGATTCCTACCTCTCCATTCTATGATTTAAACACTAATGAAGTCTCTCTGAATAAATGAAGAAAGAAACCTGAGAGCATCCAAATGATCATTAAGAAGCTGCCATTTCCCTCCAAAGACCTTAAATGCCCATTTTCTTTTCCTCGCTCCTTCATCACAGTGGAGCCATAGTTTCCTAAGTATATTACTGCTCTAGTAAATATTGATTATGGTTTATGATAGGCAAACCACAAACCAACAGCAATCACCCTACTTGTTATTGATCTTTTCAATCTCTTTTCTTAATAGAGCCGCCTGTGTGAGATCTAGCCACTGGAAAGCGATACTGTCTGCCTTCTGGTATCCTTCTGCCTTTGGCGGTTCTCCATTCTTTTGACCCAGTGGGCTTCTGGCTTTGGGGGGCTACAGGAAGAGTCAGATACAGAAACTGAGAAATGCAAAAGTAGAGTTCACTCTGAGCCTCTTGGTCACACTCTGAACTCCTGCCTCATATATCAAGTATCAAACAAATTGTGTACCACTTCTGTCACAAACTTGGCACATATGAATGCTGAAGTCACTTCCTTGATTACTCCTTTAAGTAGTCTTTCAGAAAAGAATGAAAGCTGGGTATTCTGGGCATGATCCTGAATGGAATGAAGCATGTTGCTGCTTTCAAGCAAAAATTAAATATTTGACTGTGTTTACATTTTAAAAACAAAATAAACAGGCCCACTTTATTCTTCCCAGGCCAATATTCAGATGAGAATGCAGTTACCTTGCATTAGCATATTTCCCCTAATTTTTTGGAAAGGTAGGATGGATGAAAAGTATAGCAAAAATGATGAATCCGCCAATTTAGTTTTTGTTGAGTATTAACTTTGCTGTTTTTGTATCAGTTTGCAAAGGTGTTGCTTTTTTAAAAGAAAACTCAAGAAGATTCATACGCATTTATCCCAGTATACTGTACTGTACACAGTTTTGCAATTTTCTATAACATACTGTTTTTGCATTTTATTTAGACAAATATATATGTGTGTTAGGGCATGTTTTTAATATATATTAAAGAGTTAAATGACAAACTGGGGAAAGCATGATTAATCACATATAATTATGTTTAATTCAGAAATCAGCTCTGAAAATAATAATACTGTTAAAATGTGTTCAAATGTCATATTTTAGGATGTACTTCATAAAATGTCGTTTGTAAAAATATATTCAGATTTATGCAATATTATCAACAATATAACAACAGCAGCAGCAAGCTTATTTGGCAACAGGTTGAAACAAACCTATTAGTGAAGTTATGTAAAACTGAAATGGATCAGAAACAGATGAATCCATCAATCCCTGAATGCAAACAGTATCTCTGCTATAATAAGCATCTAAAAAATTGAGACTTCTTAATAACAGGAAAAAAATCCATTGCTCACACTAATTCTTCAATAATCTTTTAAATATTTGCATGCATTTTTCATGATATTTTTACAGAAATCCTCTACAGTTTGTTTTCTTAGCATTATCCAACTAATTTTGCAATTAGCCCTCTCATGTTTGTGCTGCAAATTTAAGTAAGAATGTGACTTGGCTAAGTAAGGTTGTGATATTTTGCCAGCTAGATCTCTTTTATCCTCTCCTCAGTGTGAACTTCTTATAATCTGATCCCTTTTGTAATCTAGAAAAGGCACAAGATAATTTTTACAGAAAACACATATTCAAAGTTATTTTGTTCTGCAAATGTAATAATAAAATATTAGTGATATTCCTTTGTGCAAATATTGTCTTGAAAATGTTTGAAAAAGTTATTAGCATGTCTTCTGTCAAATCAAGCTGGAAAAGGTTTACAATTAAATATTAGAATTCTCCATTCTTGTTCATTTATTCTCAGAGTGCTGATATTCTAATGAAAAGCAATGGATTACCATGGGATGCTCATTAGCAGCAGATAAACTACACTTTCTACAAATATAGCTGGTATGCATTGTCTGTGCCAGACAATGGGCCCATATTGACGTAGGAAGAAGAAAAACTGACAAGAACCAATCTCAGCTGGTTATGGAGTTATGGAGGTTCATGAACATCTTTGGGAATGTCCATGTTACAGAGGAGACATACAAAGCTTTTATCATCTATGTTGATTTAGCTCCACTGTGGGTTATTCAGTAATTTTCACAATGCTTAGGATTCAAGAACAGTGGACCAACAAATGAAGTCCAAGCACTCTTTCCCAAACCACATTAGCATATCTGTGCATGTCTATAAGTATAATGAGAAATTTGATAGCATTACTAACATGAAACTAGAATAAAAATATCATGGTTTGTCATGAAGCTAAAACAACAGTGATTAATTAATCTGCACACTAAAATAGCAAGCAAAATGCCTGAAAATTAAATATAAATTTAGGTTGCATTTTTTTCTGCTGCAGACTCTTTCTAGCTTGATAGATGCTTGCTCAGTGAAGGGTGAGCTCTTAGGTTCAGTGCAGAAATTTTGCATTTCCCTTCAACAGCTAAGAACTCTTCAAGGGAGAGACTATACTCAGATTAGAAAACCCATGTGTTCTGTAAATATTAGTTGCCCAGATGAATAATTTCAGAGTACTGATCAAGACTGAAGGCTTTTATACCTTTTACACTGAAAATAAATACAATCCCATGATATGCCAGGGACAAAGATATAGGTGAGCCTGTAGTCTTATGATCCTAGTATTAAATGTAATATATAGAGCCCTCAAGCCAGTGTTGACTCCTGGCAACTCCCTGGACTAATTCCTGCAGTTTTCTTGGCAAGAATTTTGAAAGTAGTTTGCTATTGCTTTTTTCCTAGGGCTGAGAGAGTGACAAGCCCAAGGTCAGTCAGCTGGCTTCATGCCTAAGATGGGACTAAACCTTACATTCTCCAGATTTTTAGCCTAGTGCCTTAATCATTACACCACACAGACACACATATAAACATACATTTGTTGCTTTTGTTGTTCAGTCATTAAGTCGTGTTGGACTCTTTGTGACCTCATGAACCATATCGTGCCAGGCCTTCCTGAGTTTGCTCAGTTTCATGTTCATTGCTTTGGTGATGCTATCTAACCATCTCATCTTCTGCCGTCCTCTTCTCCTTTTGTCTTCAATCTTTTCCAGCATCAGGGTCTTTTCCAAAGAGTCCTCTTTTCTCATTAGGTGGCCAAAGTATCTGAGCTTGAGCTTCAGTATCAACCCTTCCAAGGAGCAGTCAGGGTTGATTTCCTTTAGGATTGATGAGTTTGACCTTCTGGCAGTCCAAGGGACTCCTAAGAGTCTACACACACACACACACACACACACACACACTTCTTTATGCATTTAAGAGCATAAAAATGGACAGTAATAGCCTAACTTGTGTATAAGGATTTCTTCTTTTTTAGAAGTGTTCAATGATAGTCAATCCATCAAGGATGCTATGATTATAAGAATCTTGAAATGAGCAGATGGTTGGTCCATATTATTTACTGCATTTATATAATGCCTTTTCTCCATGAGCTCTAGGTAGACTACATTGGGCCACTGTTACTTTTGTCCCCACAACAACACTGTTTGGTAGATTGAGTTGTGTAAGAATGAATGGCCCAAAGTCATCCAATAAGTTTGAAATTTGAACCTGATTCATTCTCAGTCAACTGAGATGCATTGGCTTCTCAAGGAACTTTTAAACAGCATACCACCCAAGATTATCCACCCTATTGATTTTTCAGAAAGACATTAAAACCTGGATCTTCTGGAGAGCCTTGGAATAGATTGCTGATGGCGGGGGGGGGGGGACCCTCCTGCTATAGACTGGATGTGGTAGGTGGTCCTTGAGGTGCTATTCTGTTTTGTTGGTAATGATGGTTTCTATTTCAATGTTGCATTTTTGTTGTTATCATTGGAAGTTGCTTTGAATTTGTTAGATTGAGAAGCATGTACATTGTAGTAAACATTCAAACTGTAAAATTATATAGTTTTTACACAAATATCCTGTTAAAATTCACTGCCATTCCATTAGTACTGCCTAAAGGGGAGACCAGAGATAAACCCATTAGCTAATCTCTTTCTACTTCATTGTTGCTTCCTATTTCCTATTTCCACAGCCATCTAAACACTGAACACAAATCCTGCAGTATCTGGAGGGACGTGTTTTTTATTCATAATTCTAAATAATTCCCCTTGATGTCTCTGTTGTTATGCTATAGAACATGAGTTGTCAGGTCATACTGCATTTTATAATGGAAGGAAGGAAGGAAGGAAGGAAGGAAGGAAGGAAGGAAGGAAGGAAGGAAGGAAGGAAGGAAGGAAGGATTATTTCTTGAAAGCGATGACCAGGCAAGTGATTACATTACTCTGATGGAGTATTTTCAGTGCAATATTGATGACATATTCTTTAGTCTAGATACATTACAGACTCTGAGGCTCTCACATTAAAAACCTTACACATGCATTATATTGTGTCCTTCAGATGTCTCTGTCCTGATGACTTCCATTGGTGTTGGTCTTTGCCTTCATAATTCCTAGCAATATTGGCTAAGGAATTGTGGGAAGCAAAGGCAAACCACTCAGAAGATGATGGGCTAAGGAAGCACTTTTTCATAAAGATCAATATTGATATGTCAACTTGTGACTATGTGTTCTGCTTGGAAAGAAGAAATGAGAGCTTACAAAAAAATAAAAAGGGTCGGGGGAGGAAAGTACAAAATGAAAGGCTGAATTCAATTTGTCAGGTCTTCCAGAAAAGAAAATTGTACAATAGTAACTTCCAGACATTTCCCTCTCCCAATTATATGAAAGCCAACACATTACTTTTAGAATTATACATTTAAAGGCACTATAAAAACCACTCTCACAGTCATTTGTAATATGTGCCCAGGGTACTGGATCATCTTTAATGATGAAATTTAACCAGAATAGAAATATAAATATGACTTCATATTCATTCTAACAAGGTAACCAAGAAGACAATCATCTTCTCACTGCTGCAATTTAATATGTCTCTCATACATCATGTAACTGAAGACTCTACTGAATTTATAGGACCAATTATACTTAAAAAACAATCAGAATCGATTATGTTCACATATAATAACCTCTTTCAACATGCAAACATTTTTCCCCCAAAAGCATTGTCAATTACAAGAACAATTTATTGGGAGTGGGGGGGGGGGGGAGGAAGTTATAGAAGGGCTTGGCTTGTTTGTTTTTCAATTTATTCATTAGAAAGAAGTGTTCCTACCTGAAAAAATACTAAGGCAGGTTGTTTTCTAATTCCTAGTATGCTTTGCCTTCTTATGCTTACCCCTAGAAATATGCTAGAAATGTTTTATTTCTAACTGCTTTGCATCATAAGCAGCCATGTTGGTTCATTGGAAGGCAGCCAAAAACCAAAAGTAGAAATCAGCAAAAGAGGTGATTTATCCAGAAGTTTGAGAATAAGTAGTCTTTGAAGAAATGATTTTTGAGGTAAGCCTGAAACACTCAAACTGTCTCTTGAATACTAGCTTATAGTATCCCAAACTTAAACATTTTGGTCCATATATAACATCTATGCACATGCAAACACATACACAAAACTCTACACTTGATTTAGAGACAACATCAAATTCCTCTAAAATTTTTATTTGGACAAAACTTCCAAAGAAAACTCGATAACATTAGTGGAATTACTTGACTTCTCTCTGTGTGTAGTATTGGTAGCCACTGGGCAACCATCAGGTCCTTGCTGAGTACACAGATTCATCCCTACTCAAACAGAAGATCTAAGAATTTCAAGGGTTATTGAAGGAACATGATAAAACGTATTTTCATAAAACATATTTTATATCCTGTTTATAACCCATTATGTTCCCTGGGGTGGGGTGGGGATCCAAAACACAGGAAATGGGACAACTTATAGTAAAAGCTATGAAGAACCCATAATAAAATAAGACACATTATTAGAAACTTTTAGTAACTGTTGTGTTATTGTGGGAGATACACCTTCTGCTCAGAGGTATCTGACACCAAATTCAAAATGTCCTTTATTTAATTTAATTTAATTTCATTTCATTTCATTTCATTTCATTTCATTTCATTTCATTTCATTATTTTTTTATAATCAACTTCAGAGTCAAAGTTGTAGCCCAAGGACTACTTATTCATGTTCAAAGTAAAAGAAATGCACATTGTGTCTCTAATCTGAAAGATTATAAGCTAGGAGATGCTAAACCATGCCTACAGGACATAGCCATGTTTCTGCAATGTTGGAGATACCAATGCTTCTAATACATTTTTTCACCTTTATTTTCTTCAAAACTGGAGGAATATAAGTGCCTTAAGTGTGCAGTACTCTGAATGAATGTATTTTGCTTTATCTCTCTTCCCCTCCCTCCAAAAATACATGCCAAAATGTTGGCCCTGGGCTCTCCACTGATGTTGCATCATCACCACTATGTCAACTGTGGCACTAGCTATAGACCCAGACACCAGGATGGCAATCTTTTTCAGGCTGGGAATGGGAGTGACAAGATTCCAAAAGATTTAATAGAAATCTTAACCATCCATTTTGTAGAATTGCAATGTTTAATTGGCCTGCTTAAGGATCCTGCTAGCCCATCTTTCCAGTAGGATCTGAAATATAATCTGAATAACAAACAGGAAAATTTACCATAAAAACTGTAAATCTACTCTTGTGAAGATATAGTTGAATACACAGTGAGGACTTTTGGACAAGACATAAATAATAGGAAAAATTCAAATATTCTCATGCAAGGAATAATTTTATTCAACTTAATCCATTTCTACTTAATGCCTGGCCATTATAAACCAGCTTAAAAGGGGGTTTGACACTGCACACACAAAGATTCAGAAAATAGTTTTTCAAAAGTAGATGTAAGAAGAACAGAAGAAAAAATATAAAGAGGACTAAGAGCTGTGATGAATTACTTTTTATTAGCAGGAAGCACTTTAACTTTCTTTATTTGGGATTTCTATTTATTTGCAAAGTAAAAATGACCTGTGTAATACATAATGGCCTGTTGTGAAAAATGTGAGAATATTACAGCTGTCTAAACCTTATCTAACTAGGATAGGGAACATCTTGTCCTTGGATCTAGTGCGGCCCACCTGAATGGCTACCACAATGCCAATTCTGTTGGGAGCAGGTACTATAGATAATTAAACAGATGTATGCATTTCAGAAGCCCCAGAATAAAACTATAGTTAATGTACAATGCATATATTTTATTAACAAGTATTCAAGACTAATGACATACAGGGCCATCAGTCTGGAGGCCAACACAGAGATCTTAAACAATTAACAGTCAAGGGGGAATTTCATACATTCAGTTTAATGAAAGCAAAATAATGAGCAAGTTCAAAGAAGGGCAGGAAATTTCAAATAATGATTCACTTTAATAGAATATACATGGGATCAATCTAGAGGTAGAAGTAAAAAAAGAAAAACATAGACAATCAATACACTGTGGGGCTTCTTGCCAAGGAAGGAGGGTGAGAGTTCCAAAATCATGGAGAGACATAAAGATGAAACCGTAAGAATTTTCTTTCAGAAAAAAATAATACAAGATGTTTACAGATGCAACATTAGAACTTCTTCCTATAGCAAATAAAGTTTAAATATATAAACTTTAAAACAACACAATGTGTTTTACATGGATACTGCTTAGTTTGGAAACAGAGAATAAAAAGACAGAAGTTGGCATGCTTAGGTGAGAAGGGGCAGGGCAGTGGGTGGTGGGGGAAGGATATCTGAATCAGAGAGGAGAGAAAGCAGAAGGAGAGAATCATCTTCCCCAGCAGAGCTACATTGCTGGGTTTGGTGTGATAATAACTGGCTTAGCTTCTTTAAAAAGAGGAAAGGAAAGGAAAGGAAAGGAAAGGAAAGGAAAGGAAAGGAAAGGAAAGGAAAGGAAAGGAAAGGAAAGGAAAGGAAAGGAAAGGAAAGGAAAGGAAAGGAAAGGAAAGGAAAGGAAAGGAAATAGAGAGAATGGGAGACAACCAAAAGAGAGTAGTTTACTTACTTACTTACTTACTTACTTACTTACTTACTTACTTACTTGATTTGTATAGCTGCCCATCTCAACAAGTGACTCTAAGTGGCTATATTGAATGAATGAATGAATGAATAACTCCTTTTGTTCTCTCTCTCTCTCTCTCTCTCTCTCTCTTTTCTCTCTCTCTCATTTCCTTTCCTATACAAGTTCTCCTCTGGATGTGATAAAATCTGGCTTAACTTCTTCTAAATTAGAAGAAAAGGGAAAAAGAGGGAAGCCTCCCTCCTTCCCCCTTTCTTTATCTCATCTACATGCATACAGGAGTACAGCATATTCTTTTTATGGGGTTTTTCTATCCTTCAGTGCCAATATTGCCAGTTCAGGTGTACCCACCTGAGAAAAACAGGGGAATGAGAAGATGGCAGAAAGAGATAAAATGCTATGAGGTTGCGGTGTTTTATACCTTTCCTCCTGGCTTGAACAAAGGATTGCAAAAAAGGAGAATAAGGGCTCTTGCTTATTCTTTTGACTGACAAATAGAATTGCCCAGGAAAAATGCATGGCTCAGAGATATTCCTTACGTGAATGTCCTCCTGCCATTCAATATTGGATGGGATCCAGCGCGGTTGGATCCTAATACTATTAGTTGAGCAGGGGATCATGGGAGGGGCTCAGTGGTCACTTTCCTTAGCCATGCAAGCCAACCAGATATGCTGGCGAACCTCCTTCTAGTGCTTATGGGTGCCAGCTTTATTATAAGATGCATTGCTTGCTGAAAATGCATATTGCCTCATTTCTTGAGGCAAACTGGAGAATGAAGTTTAGGGAAGGAGATAGCAAATCAGGTCAGAAGGCAAATGGCGATAAGGCTCCATCCCCACTTTCATCACCTGGTCCAGACGATGAGAGTGAGAGTTAATCCCATTTATTGGGTGTTGTCCTGTCTACCACCCATTAGAATAACATTGATGGTCAGCCATAGCCTGAGCTCTGATGAGCAACTGCCAGTTCTGTGCTCCAAGGCAATATTTTCCACTCTAGGGCTTTCCAAATGTATTTGAGTTCTACTGCCATCATCCATAGTTGTTATCATTGCTGGCACACCTGGACTGGGGAATTCGGTCCTAATTTTTGCCCTGTCAAATGCTTTTATCATGTCTAAATGAGACTGGGTCTAGAGAAAAATGGAGAAAAATGGTTTTTGCTCACTGAAGCATTCTTGGGATTACTGCTCAGACTACTTTTATCTGGTGCCCATCACATTCTCACTTCTTCTGCACATCTGCTCCAAAGAAGGAATATTATGCTAATGTTTGTGTAAGTAACTAATTACTGGAAACTGGCACTGTTCTCCACTCTAAAGGAAATTATGAGCTGAAAATAAATGCATCTACAGTACTCCAGTAGCTCTGAACTATGCATGAGGTTACATGATTTCCAAAGTATCCAGGTATGTATGTATCATCTATCTATCTATCTATCTATCTATCTATCTATCTATCTATCTATCTATCCATCCATCCATCCATCCATCCATCCATCCATCCATCCACACACACACACACACACACACACACACACAAACATCATCATCATCATCATCATCATCATCATCATCATCCTGAATCAAGCCACTGCAGGATGAAAATCTCTTCATTGAAGGTTAAGGACCACAATCTACTATGCTGGCCCAGTGCAGACTGATAGAAACTAGGACTGGATCAAAGACACCCAATTGGCTTCAGTGGCTAAGGGCCTAAGGGAGAGGTAGAACCTAGATCTCCCCCCTTCTAGTCCAGTACATTATGTTGAGCAGAGTGCAGCAAAAGACCCATAAACCTTGCTCTCAGGAAAAAATACACATCAGCATGAGAACTTGCAAGTAGCAATGTCCATATCCTGAACTCCAAAGAAACTCCAGTCAGAAAATATAAGCTAACTGGTCTTTATTGATAAAAATGCAAAAACTTCATAAAATACAAGTTGCATACAAAATGCGATATAACAAAAACTTCTTCTCATATTAGCTTCCAAGACTTATCACTGCAAAGCCTCTAGCTAAAAACACTCTCAGAGAAGAGGTTCACTACTTAGTTACTTGTTAAGACTACATAACCTATAAACCTACATGGTTAACTGTAAGACTAAAAACACACACACATACACACACTGGACAGGTTGGGCATTGTAACCCTCCCTTATAGTGCCAGTTGAAAACACTCCTACTGAATAACTAACACACATACACAATTTCAGTAGGCGGCAGTAGACAAAATCATAATAACATCACAAGATACTTTGTTATCTCAACACTTGTTTTGTAAAGCTAACGGGATGAACTTTCTTCCCATGAGAAAATCCTGATACATTAATCATATAACACACTGGATTTCCATATACACACTTATGCACATATACATATATGTGCACGGATACATATATACCCACATGCAAATGTCATATATACTGACTATATACTGTCAATATTTTGCATTAATTAGTATGGAGCAGAGCTGGAATATTAGAGGGTATCAACAATCCACTATCCTTCAGTGTAATAATGGCCATTGCCCATGCTACAACAACATGGTTTTTGTGCAGGTATGAAGAAGAAAGATAAAGATATTTCAACTTCAAAAAATGGGTCTTTGCAACATGACACCAGTAAAGTATTTAATTGTTTCTTAGTGTGCTTGCTATAAAGAGAAAGTTAGAAGGCCACTTATCAAAGATGCCATAACAGTAGATACCTTCCATCAGACATGTCTTACATGGGATGACATTTCAAGTCCCTTCCTGTTCTATTTTTATATGATCTTCTCTATATTTTTCTTCTCTATATTTGAGCTTCAGCTACCTAAGGCTAGTGCTATGACATCTATTGCCCATAAATCTATATGAATCCCGTTTTACAGCCACCTGTCTAATGATTTCTTAACATTAGTCCATGTGATAAATTCCTTATGTTAGGTATTCATTGTATGCCATAACAGCTACTTATGTCAGCCATTTGTGAGGTAAATTGAGATAAGGATTGTAAATGTATTTGGTAAAATAAAATTACTATATAAATTAAGACTAATATTAGTATGTTATTTTATTGCTCACAGTATTCACAAAGCTTCACCTTTCAACACTTCATACTTGTAGACCTTGCCATCAGGAATCCCAGAGAGGTATAATTTAAAGCATTCAGTGCTTCCTTCCTATCCATTTAGTTGTTTGGATGCCTCTTCTGAAAACACTATTTAGGTACTACTTTTCCTGAAATCTTAGGTGGATGTACATTCGTCATTTTAACGACATAAGTAAAAGTATGAATTCTTTTGGAATTATAATGTGAAAAATAGTACATTATCTAGAGATGGGTACTTAGTGATGATGTTTGTCAGCAAATGCATTCTTTGAGTAGGATGCACTTACTTCTTCATCAAAGTGCAACACCTCTAATGTTACAAAGATGTTTAAAATCATGAAAGCTATGCCATGATGAGCTGTTGTATCCTCAAGTGCTAGATGATCATCTTATCTTATCAACTGTTAATGGAAAAAGGAGAAGAATTAAGAAGGAAGAAATGTACACTGTGCATTTCCAATGATAGTTGCTTAAGACCACTAACAGACAAATAGACAATTAAAACTTTAAAATATTTACCTACTTAAAACACATGGCTAATAGCTAAAATCACTATAAAAGACATCTAAAGATGGATGCAGTAGAGAGTAAGAGGTCCTCCTGCAAGATATGTTCTTTTGTTTGGGAGTGATGTAGGAGAAAGTCAGATATTCAGGAAGAGGATATCTGAAACTTGATTCACTTTTAAGACATCTCCCCCACATCTCCCCCTTCCATTAAGCATCTTCATTTGGTGGGAACTAAGAAGCACACTTTCTCTGTCATGGTGCCAGGTTTCTGGAATAGCATCAGTTCTTAAAGCCTTTAAACAAGCTCTAAAAACCAGCTTTTTACCCCAGGCTCTGGGACAGGTTGGGTTGTGTAAATCTGGTGTGCAATGCTTGTTCAGTTAGAATATATTTGTTCTTCCCTGCTATGTGTTTTCTTATGTTCACTTTTGTTTTTGGGTTTTTAAAGGGCTTTTAAGATATTTTAGGTGCTTTTTAAAGGTGTCTGTAAAAAAAAAAAAATCTGTACATCACTCAGAATCAATCCAGAATTGAGCAGTTTTCTAAATATAATAAACAAAGACACTGAAGAATAATTTTATCCAGGAGTGCATTTGAATTTGAATATTATTTAATATATGGAGATGTGGTGGCACAGCGGCTTACTGACGCTGAAAGTTGCTGGCCAGAAATGGCGGTTCAGCGGTTTGAGCCCAGCTCTGCGCAGCAGAGCGAGCTCCTGCTTCCTCCACAGCTCCTGTCAACCCAGCAGCTTGAAAATGTATATGATTAGATAAATGGGTACTCTCATCCCAGTGGGAAGAAAAATGCTGGTGGCGCCTTGCAAAGGAGACAGGAGCAGTTGCCGGTAACGCTGTGATGGAATGGAATTATGAAGGCCAGGCTCAGGGAGATAAACATTTTCTTAGCTTGCCAGAAGAGCGTGGGAGGAACAAAATGATGAGACTGGCATGTCCCTGAGGAATTCATACTGTTGTGGATGGCTGACTTTGGGAGCTGGGGTTTCAGTCTGGGAAGATTCTTGCTAGAGGTTGTAGCTAATAAACATAGCTCGACTGAATTTGCATTGTCTCTTGGAGTTCCTTGGGCTAGGCCTGACATCAATGTTTATCTCCCTGAGCCTGGCCTTCATAATTCCATTCCATCACAAACGCGGAAGCCGTGCACGCCTGAAAAAGGTGCGAAGCAATGGAAACCCCGCCTCCTGCGTTCGCCAGCTGGGCTCCACTCTAGGAAGGAGACAATGGCAAACCACTTCCAAAACACCTTGCCTTGAAAACTGCAGGGACTCGTCCAGGCAGTCACCACAGAATCGGTAATAATTGAGTGTGGATAAAATAAATAAGTAAATATTTAATGAGCTATTGTTTAAAATTTTTGTAATTCTACTTCTTGTTGCCTCATTTGACTATATAAAACCCCAGACTCTCTATTGGAAAATATTTTCTTTGATTTACACTTAAAACAAAATAACTTTATTAAATATTTGCCACAGGTAAACCCAGTAAGTGTTAAACTCAAAGGGGAAAGGAAAATTATGAGCCATTTTAAAACAGTTTTTCCCCAAACACCTATTTTTGAAAAAGTTACATTAACCATGAAAAACTCCAAAATTGAGTGATGTTAGAAGCTGCATGGAAAAAGGAAAAAAAAAACTTGATAGCATTTTTAAAAAACCTGAGCATTTTGTTCAATTTTCCTACTTTTATCAACATAAAAGCAACATTTCTCCTGTAATAAGCACAAGCTCCATTTTGGTTGTCATTAGTAGATCTAAGGTTCTTCTTTTCAGCAGTACTACTCTGGATAAAGAGGTTATTTCATTCAGCAGAATTTCAAAAGAGTACTGAAAACAAATTCTAACTCTGCTGATATCCCACATAAAGCTTTTTCAATTTCTGCAATGCGGAATCTGAGAATTAAAAATCTTTAAACTATATGGAACCCCAATGTTCTGGTTTCTAAAATAGGAACTCTTCCAGAAACAGTTCTTCAAGTCCTATGAGCAAAACTACCCAGATTTAAAATTTGAACTGAAGACCCCAGGCTATAGAAACATTGGAATATAACCATCCAAAGTCCACAAATTCCTATCCATCCTGGGGAAAATGCTTTATGAACTCAGTTTCTTCAAATATATACTACATACATATATATATATATATATATATATATATATATATATATATATGTAAAAAGACGAATAAGACGAGTAAGAAATCTGTATGTGCCTAACATAAAGTTTCTAGGCAGAAGTATAAGACAGAGAAAGGCTTTGTTTAGGGAATGGAGAAGGGGGATGTATATTATAACTATAATGTAATTGATAATTGACTCCTTGTCCAGTGCTACTCAAGTTTCTGTATAGGGGTCAGCTCAGGTTCATAGGTAAGGTATATTGCTGTATGTATATAGGAAGTGCTGTCTTCAACTGTAAGATTAGCTTGTGTATATAGTTGTACATAATATAGTCTGTAGAAATAACAAAAGCAGAGTCCAAGTTGTCTTTCTTCCGGCACCGCTTGAAGACTGGCACAGAGCGTGACTCTGACAAACTAGAGGGACATGAAGAGTTTGACCAAGTAGAGGAGATATAGGGGGCCTTTATGACTAAGTCGTAAAGAATTATTTAATATTGTAGAACTAAAAAAAATAAACTTCATTGATAGTAGGTTTTCCAGGTTCTATTATCTTCCTACCCTTCTTATGAGTAATCATGCTTAAGAATCTATTTAGAATTACAAGTATTTCTCAGCCTTCTGTTCCATTTAAATTAATGGGGAAGAGGGAATGAGGTAAACAATGTAAAATAGCATCTGCTATACCTGCTCAGTGACATTTCTTATCACAAGGAAGGAAAGCAGATTCCCAAGCAATTATATCATGATTTTGAAAGGCTTCACAATTTGCAGATTAAGCACCCAATTACAATCCCCCCTCACACTGTAAATGGTAATCATGCGTACACAGCCAACAAATCTTTTAATTTTAATAATTGTGGGGGGAAAATGAAGTGCAGAAATAGTATCATGTTGAATCAAAGTTTCTGGGGTTCTATAGCTAATCTGATGAGTCTAATAAAAAAAAAGACAGAATGAAGAAGTTAAAAAGACTGCTGCTGAACTGTTCTCCCTTCACTGGAGCCGGAATCATCAGGTAGCAGCTGTCTAGAGGCAGGGTCCAGAGATAAGGTTTGCTGGTCCTCTGGGGCTGCAACTTTCCAACAATGTGAAGTGTGCATGCAGGAAGTTTATCCCTTGCACTTTAGTACAGTGTAAGTTGTTAACAGCACTTGATAAGGTCCTGTTCACCAGGGAGCCAGACAATCCTTCCTTTGACATTTCTGGATCAGGATGTGGTCACCAGGCTTCAGGAAATGGCATGCTGCAGTTGCTGTTGGTTGGAATGCTAATTTCACCTTAGTAGAAATCAACTTGAAATCCTTACTAAGGGAAAAAGAATAATGTGTCAGTCTCTTATCCAAGGTCTCAATGCAGCACTGGCCAATCAGGATTTAGGGGTCTTGGCATTGGCTGGCCAAGCATGTTTTCAGATAAGAGACATTATATTGTCACAAGGACAAAGGCAAGGGCTTCTGTAGGAGAGATCTGTATCAGTCACTGCCTTGGCCAGATGGGTTCTGAGGCCCTGGTTCTGTCATTCCACATAGACTGAATTCTAGGGGTGAATGGTATGTGGAATTCTAATGTGATCCACATTTCAGTGCAAATGGCTTTAGTCACCTTACTAGTGAAATTACTCCCCATACTGCAATGTAAAGACAGAAGTACCACCTCTAGCACCTAGGAATGAAATCAGTCAAAAACCTTTTGGCCTCAGTGTTGGCATCATTCTGATGATAGGGATAAGCCTGTGTCTACCCTGGAAAGATACATACAACAACCAACAAATGACAAAAGCTGTTTGATCTAGACAGCTCAGCAAATTCTATTTGCAAGGTTTGAAAATATCCTTGTGACCATGGTCTGGTGGAGGGTTGCATAGGTTCTCCTAGAGCCACATTGTGCAATCTACAAATGGGACAAGAGGAATAAATAAACTGAACTTCTTGATGTAGAAAAGGCATATAACATGTAAGACTATGCCACCACAACCACCTCTGCTTTTATTTGCATGAGTAAGCTTGTGGGAAAGTTAGACTTACAGTTCTACTAGGTACCTTGGGAACACTGGTAATTCACCTGGGTGTCACTAAATACCTTAGTCACTGTTACACCTCACTCATCTCCAGGGATGATGTTCACTTGATAACGCCATTCTGCAATTGTTTTAAATTCTCAAAGAAAGGCAAACCTTGAGTCAGGTTCTTGATATTTTGGGTTGCAGCAAAATTTACAATAGCTGGTGGGCATTTCAGACACTGTATGAACTGCAGTGTTAGCACAACTGTTTCCACTAGCAGCTTCAGAACAGTCATGGTAATATGCTTTGCCCCAAACAATATCAAGCTGCAAAGATCTGGAACCAAAATAAATGCAGAAGCATAAACAGAATATTTGTTAAAGCTGAATATTCAGAGACCCACCACCAACAATAATTAGGAGTTCCTAAGAAGCTTCTCAAAGCTTTTTAGTTTAACGGTAAGTTAGAATAGAAATAATATGGCTGGGTTTTAACTTCTGTTCCCTGGCTGAAATGAGATGTCCCAAATAAGAAATCCTGGGAGACAAAATTGCCATTTTTCTCTCTTATGCCTCTTCAGTGTCAGATGGAATAGTAAACTCAAGGAGGCTTTCCAACATCATTCTTCAGAAGGAGTCCCACTAGAAAATCAACCACATATTGTATGAATTTATCTCCTTTGGGAAGAGTCAGATGAGAGAATGTTTCCCTCAAAGCCATTCCAAACAATGTCAGAGTTGAAAATCCCTGGGGTAAACATGTCCAGGTGTATGGTTTCCCCAGTAGGTAAAAGGAAATAGAATCTTGACAGAAAGGTATACTAAAAAAAAAAAAAAAAAAGACAGAACAAAGGTGTATAAGAGTGAAATAAGTGGCATCAGCAGAATATAGGCCAGCACTACACTAAAGTTCAGAAAAACTGGATGAAGGGGAATTATATAATGTTAATGGCTTTTAGAACCTGCATGAAGTGGTAATGGTTTTCCTTGTTCATCCACCCATCCAGACCTAGGTACAAGAAAGACTGAGGTGTTTGCAGGTGACAATGTAGGAACTAATATCCCTTGGGTAAGGAAGGCAATTATAAAAGGTGCCTATTCCTTCTTCTACTTGAGGAAAATTTGATATTGCAAAACAGAAGAATTTTTTCATGAGGAAGGAACCTGTATTTTTATTGGAGTTATTACTTGTATCATGAAAAGAGGTCACCCACAAAGAGGGGTCTAGATCAGAGAGAGATTCTAGTTGACCACCTGGCTGACTTCCCATCTTGCCTTCCATAACAAGGACTAGCAAAATCTCAGTGTTTTCTGGCATATCCAAATATATTTCATCAGGGGTATAATAAATCGCATCCAATTTATACAATAGTTCCTTTCCTAATAAATGTACTGGAGTATGATCACTGAGTAAAAAGCATGTTTAGTGGTCATGGGCCCCAGTTGTATTCTAATGGAGGAGGAGGAGGAGGGGGAGGATGCCACCCCCCCCACCTCACTTCAAACCATATAGATTTATCTGAAGCAAGGAGATCAGAAAAGGAAAGGGTTTCCAAGAGAGAATATGTTGCAGTGATGTCTGTTAAGAAAGGAGTTTTCTGGAATTAGACCCCAGCTATCCTAATGGAAAAGGGCAGGACTAAAAATTTCCACCAGAGTCTCAGGTGTAGGAGGCTATGTTGAGGCATTGGTGGTTTGAGAATATGTTGAGGTAGCTGCCTGGCTGTAAAACTGGTGCATGAATATTGTCTCCATGTTGCAGGCATTGGGCTCTCCAGTGTCCATGTTTTTTTCAGTAAAAACATACAGTATCATGAATCTCACCCTCTGATTGATCATGTTTCTTCTATTAGTTGGATAAAATTTGGACTGAAGTTGTTGAATTTGTAGGGCTAACAAGTGATTGCAATCAGTGTGAGTCTTTGGTGATGCTGCTTCCCCCCCCCCCCCCCCCCCACCAACCATTCCCATATGTGAGTATTTGCTTCTACCATACTTTCATATTCTCCAGTCCAAAAATGCATCCATGAGTGAGAATATCAGGGATCAGTTCCTTCACAAAGGTGCCTACTACCAGAAATCTGGTTGTGGATATTGGAGAATCAATACCAGAATAGCAAAAGAGAGTGGTAGAAAATCTGATTTGGTAATCCCCAGGGTATTTTCCTGATCTTATATGATTTTCTCTATTTTTGTCCAGTCATACTGTTCAGGAGCCATTGGTCATAGGAGCCATAGATTCTAAAAGGTGATTATGACAATCTTTGATACTTTCCTTTAACCCCAGTCTTAGAGTGGCCAAGCATCCTGGTGGTTGTCTGCCCTTGATTTGATAAGAAGGGCAGCTTTTTGTCCAGGAATCCCAACAGTCATATTTCTATATCTTCCAACCCCAAAGTAGGGTTATAAATTGCAAAAAGTTGGCTAGCTTCTGGCAAAATTCTCCTGTACTTTCTCTGAGTCCAAGGCACATGAACTACAGTGAGAGGTTGGAATAGTCTCTTTAGGGAGCAATAATTGGATTCTCATGACAAACTTGTGAATAAAGCTCCAGAAAATTGTGACATGTTAATACAAAGTGTGCGAAATTACATCCAGATCTTAAAGGTCTTAAACACCTACAAATAACTCTGCTAGGAGGTTTGTGTCTCCCACCCACCCCCCTTCTCAGATTAGTTTCATGGCTGGAGCAAGGAACATTTTGTAAGCCCTTAACTGTCAGCCCCACTAGGTAGATCAGACTAGACCAGAAAACCAACTGTACAGGAAGACAAGAACTATACTTTATTGAGATAGGCTATAGTAACAGAATCTTTCAAATCCCTCCCCTCCTTCTTATACCCCAGTGAATCAGGGAGGTGTTTACCTCAGCCACTTCCAAATATTATCCTACTCCTAGGACTTAAAGAATGTTTCAGCTGTCTTTGCCTAGGTAATGATTCTTGCATATTTCTGTCAAAGTCGTGTCCCTTACTCTCTACAATAATTGCTTCACAAACAGTACTGGCTACCAGTATCCTTCTGGGTACAATTCAAAGCACTAGTTGTGACCTGTAAAATCCTACCTGGTTATCTGAGGGACTGTCTATCTCCGATGGTGTTTACCTGGCTAGTACAAACTTGGAGAATTGGTGGACTCCAAGTCCCCTCAAGTTAAACAGGGTCATCTCTCAGGACCCAGGAAATGTGCCTTGTCTGTCATGATGCTCCCACCCAGGTAGCATTCCAGAAAGTTCTGAAGACCTGGATGTTCTCCCGGGCTATAGGTTAGGGTGGTTGGGGCCCCTGTGAGATATGTTTGGGAGTGCATTAGCCAGAATCACCATCTGTTCTTGTTCATTATTCCTTTTCTTATTCCTTTCTTATTATATTTTATTCTTTGTATTTGTATGGTTTTATTGTATGCCACCCAATTGAATAAATTGCCTAAATTGAATAAATTAAATTATCTCAACAACCGTTCCTCTCAGATGGGTGTTGCCATGCTCAGCTGATTGGGGGCAACCTCTTCATTCACCAAGGTTGGTGGTACACTTGGTTGATCTCTGCTGGGGATACACTCGGCATGATCTCTGCTGGGGGGACTATGACAACAGGTCCAGACATGGTCTGCTTGGGTACCCATTCATCTAATAGGTCCTCTAGTGGATTTGGAAAAATTACTGTTTGTGAAGCAAAAAGCACAGCAGGAGCTTTGATTAATTTAGTGTAGGGAGGTAGAGCTGGAATCTTAGCCAGGGAAGATGGACACAGTACTGTTGCTAGCTGCTGCTTTTGTCAAATCTTTCCCTGAACTTCCCAAAGATTTAAAGCTTTCAGCTGTTTTGGGTGACTCTGCTAAACGCAAGTGCAAATGTTGCAAAAAATCACATCAAAAGTCTTACCCAGCAAAAATGAAACTCCTTGCTGTATCTTATTGCCCTGTTCTGCTGCAGAGTTGGACTTCTTCATTTGAAGCTCCTCCAGTTAAAAAAGCAATCATAAATTCTACACAGGAGTGACCTGTAGTAAATTTGTTACCCTTTAAAGAGATATATAATTTACATTAAATGAGGAATGTCATAAATTTCCCGGGGTTCACATCTTATTCGTCAGGCAAAGAGGCAAAATACAGTTATTGAAGAACTGCAGTTGTTGCAGATGTTGCCACTGCTACAGTTATGGTGGCTTGAACTGGGAGAGGTAGAAAGTTCACAGCCAAAGATGAAAAGACATAGATCTGATATTTGTTATTGCAGACACCAGAAAAGCCTAACAACAATGGAAACCAGCTACTGCAAACCCTATAAATAGAAGCCCCTGGCTTCCAATTCTACATTTCTTCAGCATACCCTTTAGGCTATAATGGAGTGAGATTTTGTTCAGTTTTTGAAAGAAGTGGTTGGCACCTGTTCATTGCTCTTGTAATGGACCACTCTGATTTCAGGGCCTTAGCCAAGCCCTGAGTCAGCCCTTAGCTAGCCCTTCCCCTCACAGTCCCCTTTCTCACTGTTTTTTAAAAGAGAGTCAAGACACATTTTTTTAATATCCTCTTTTGAATTGTGTTACTACATTTCACTTTAACCTTTATGTATGTAACAATCAGGTTATATAAATTATGCTTCAATTGTTTTACTAATTTTGTTTAAAGTTGTTGTTTTTTTTTAAATTATTGCCTTGAGCATCATGCTTTGGTGGAGAGGCAGGAGAAAAACAGAAGTAGCAGCTACAGCAACAACGATGAAGAAAAGATGAGATGATTGATAAATGTAACAATGAGCTTCAGGCTTAAAAGGCCCATTTGTAATTCAGGCTCCTGCCTATATGGAAATATTATTTTTATCTTGTTTTTGATGACTGGCTAAATAGACATAATGAGGACATAGTGGATTTCTTGAGTTTATTCCTGTATGCCTTATTCTGAAGCAAAAGCCCTGTGCTAAATTCAAGAAGCAGGAGGATCCCCTCCTGAAAAGCGCATAGATTGGTTAGTTGGTTTGTGTATCAAAGTGTGTTAATGAAAATCCACAAAATAAATTTGTGCTTACAGTAGTTCATTTTTCAGAAAAGAATCCTCTGTGCTGATAGTTGTTCTTGAATAGTGACTGGGATCACCCTGAAGATAATCAGGAAATGTGGAAAAATAATTTTGCAATATTTCTTTTGTGTTATAGAACAATTAGGATAGAGTGAGCATGTGATGCTCAATCAACGGTCAACATGTTGCTTCCAAAAGGGATATCGCACACACAGAGAATAGACAGGATGCATGTCTTGCTAAGTCAGAGAGCAACCCACAGAGAAGGGAGGAGGCACAGTTGAATGATGTATTTAAGCATTTAGCCACAGTTGCAAGGAGGAAATCGTAGACAGGCCAGACCAGAACGCTTGTTAATTGCTGATTTTCTGGGCATTCTAGCATGCAGACACTCATTCCTGTCTTGTTCCATGTTGAAGTAGAAAAGGTGGGGGCAAGGGAGAGGGAACTATAGAAGAAAAGAAATCTCTGTGTGTGTGTGTGTGTGTGTTTTAATCATCTCTCCAGAGACATGCTTTTTGCAGAATTATGTATTCAATCTGTCTTCCTGAATTTGTTTTCTGACAGAGGAGGGTCTGTTATTATAACGGGCCAGCTACAGTTGGGAATAGGTCCTGCCTGCCATGAGTGGGAACTGCAAACCTAGTAAGCTTTATCAGATGGAAATGTCTGCTTGCCAGCTTATTGCTGAGCCTTGCTTGCTTCCTGCAGAGGAAAAACATAACAAGCTTATATTTTTCTGGCTGGTCACTGTAGCTGCAGAAGTTGCTTTATGATATCACACTCTTAATAACTTTGTGGGTCCATGGATTGATACATCAGGTTTCCAGGAAGGGGAGGGCACATATTTTAGAAAGAACTTCGAAGTGCATTTTGAAAGCTTCAAGACAGCAGTGCAATATTATTGGAGTCATGGTGGACTATATGAAAATATCAATCAAGTCTTCATCTGCTGTTAGAAAGGCAAATTTCATGCTTGGAATCATTTGAAACAGAACTGAAAATACTGTATATACAGCCAATATTAAAATGTCCTTAGACATTGTCAGCCCTTTGAGGTAGGCTAGGGTAAAAAAACAACAACAACAGATCCTGTACAGATTCCAGGAATGCTAGTTTATTATCGTAGGGTATTGTAACAGAATGTTGAAAGCCTGCCAAGTTTCTCTCTGTACCTTCTTATACTAAACAAAATGAAGTGGGATTATTTTGAGTTTCTTTCTCATGCTTGCTTCAATCTCTGGTCCATGGAATCTTTTCTGCAAGTTTCTCTAATTGTTCTTTCCTATCTTTCCCAAGATCATTTCCAATTCCTCAGTAGACATCTATGGTAAGACTGCAGTTAGTGTATATGTAGAGTTGGTCATGGAGGACTTGTTCACTAACTGGTAGGGGACAAATCTAGTCATAGTGCTATATGCACTTATGAGCAGGTAATTGCAGGATTTTAAGCTATGGAATTAGTCAGTTGGACTGGTTGCGTGGCCTTTTTATCTCCTATGAATAAACCCTTTCACCAACTGTTACAACCACTCCATCAGTAAAAGGCATTGTGTGGTTTAATTGGGGAAGTTTAATGAGGAAAGAAAAGAACTATGAGGACCATATTGAGAATGTAGTACTTTATAAAAAAATAGCTGGCAAAATACCTTAGAGGTTTCCATCCCTTTCCAGCATTAAGCTAGCAATCCTCATAAAATCCAACACACCTGAGCCTTCAGGGTCTCGAATGGAATGGGTCAGCTACCACCTGCATGAAGCCACACCTTCAGAGTTTCTTTTAATACCACCCTGACTGAAAATATCAGTTGGATCAGTTGGTAGCCAACCTCATTTACATCTTCAAAGAGTTTCTCAGTGAAAAATCATATGATATGACAGCAGTTTTGAACAGAGGAGATAAGGTTAAGAAATAGGCCTGCATTACTGGATGCAGTTATGATTTAATGTGCTGTAATTTAATTTACAGAAAGTTTACCATTGACTACAGAGAGCTATAGATAGAATTCATTAAGTAATTGCAGAAATGTTCTGTATAAGATGGGGGCAGAGAAGTGTATTGAAATCCAGTAATGCAGGCCTAGTAAAAAATAAGGGGATGCAGAAAACTTTCAGATATGTATTTGTGTATTTCTGCATTTCTGAAATAATGAGAGTTTTTTTTACTGTTAAATGTTTGAAACAGGAGGATTTTTTTTTTACTTTTTGAAATTATATATTTTAGATTCATACAGTAATTGTGCATTATTCATTCCTTCTTTATAGGAATTGACATCTAGCTTGATCTTCTCCAATGAAAAGCAATCGCTTAATTGCAAGATTCCCAAATTGGGGGGGGGGGGGGTACTGATAGATAATATACAATTTGTGATAAACCATGGCTGATAGAGATATTGGTAGAGATAGATTTCATCAGAAAATAAAATAAAATCTCCAGGAAATGGGAGGGAACATACTGCTTCTTAGTTCTATTTCCTTTCACAATCAGAAGCTACCTGCCTATTGTGCAAGATCTTCCAGCTAAAAGAACACTGTAGGCTATACTTGGCTTACATATATTGTTCATTATTTGGTGGAATAGATTTATAGGTTTGTATTCCATATAATATATCCATATATTCTTCAAAAGGTAGTATAATTAATATAAAGAGTTTATACCCAGTGTGTGATTTATACTTCATGTGACCCATAACATAAACCTAGTAGATATTATTTTATGTATCCTGAAATTGAGAGCCAGTTTGGTGTAGTGGTTAAGGTACCAAGCTAGAAACTGGGAGTTTATGAGTTCTAGTCCCACCTTAGGTATGAAGCCAGCTGGGTGACTTTAGGCCTGTCACTCTCTCTCAGGCCTAAGGAGCAGGTAATGGCAAACTATGTCTGAAACCTTGCCAAGAAAACTGCAGGGACCAGTCCAGGCAGTCACCAGGAGTCAACAATGACTCAAAGGCACCAGGAAAAAAATCCTAAGTTCATTAACTTGTGTGTTAAATTTAGCTTTATTAGAATCCCAGTGAGAGCTGTGACTGAACTTTGCAGTACATCTTGCTATTTCCTGCAAGGATCTTGGTGTAGGATTTCAGATGAAACTATGGCCCTGAGCAATAGAAGATAGCAGATCCCAGATTTGGCATTTCCTGGGAGAAGTGTGAAGAAACTTGAGAGTCATCTGCCTATTTTGTCTGAAGATGCTCCTTCTACTGGTTCATAAATTATTCATGGCATCTTTGTGACATCTCTTCACCTATGTAATTCTTTGTTCTTTAGGGGTCTTGGTACTTTGGGCTGGGAACCCACTGATCACTGTATTTGCTTTGCATGTTAATAAAAAAATAGTTGCAGATATCCAATAGCTTTGTTTAAAAGTTGATCTATTTTTGCCACAACACTAGATAGATAGATGATAGATAGATATAGATAGATAGATCTGAACCACAAATTAACATTTTGCTTTTTTTTTTTTTTAATTAAGCCCACCTGAGAAGATGCAATGTGTTAGCATAAGCAAAGTACTTGTCTTCAAACTGTTAAAGTAGCATCTCTGGAGAGGGCTTGTATTGGATATTTATGTTTATGGCTGTGTCTTATTTGCATGCATAGACAGCATTTCTGCTGGGGACAATTTTCAAAGTCACTGAATGGGGTCTTGCAAAAGACACAACTGCTTTAACACTTGAAAGAAAAGTCCTAATATGCTTTGTAAACACCTCTTTCAAATATTTTGCATGGCCCTATGATTATTACTATTATTCAGCACAGTATTTGCATGGTTTCTAGCCAGCAGAAATAAACACGTGTCTTTCTGGTCAACTGTTTTATGAATGATTTATAGTCACATTTGCATCAGTGAAATTGGATATCATTGCAAAAAAATCTGTAGACACTTTATGTCCATGCCTAACCAAATGAGAAGTGTAGTTAAAATAAAAACAAGGATATGTGTAAATTCATCATATGGATTAGAAAAATTGCTTATCTTGGTTTCACTAAACTACTCAGTTTGAAGCCCCACCCCTTTTTACATGAGTCACATGCAACAGGCATAAAAAGGGGCAGGATTCTGGGCAGTCATGGCTGTCATTACTACTACTATTATTATTATTATTATTATTATTATTATTATTATTATTATTGCAGATTCCCAACTTGTTTGTATTTTCTTAATATCTAATATACTTCTATATAATTTTCTGTGTGCTGCTCCCCAATATCTCCACTTGTGAATTCTTTAATATAATGTACATATGTTGTGCACTTTCTTTGTGCACTGCATCACATTTCATAAACTACCAGTAAATGTAATGTAAATGTGAAAGGAAATCAGAACAAATGTAGCAGTCATTCCTTTTTCACTTTTAATTAATTGAACATCTTTATTTCTCTTGCTTCTGTCAATATATCTTGTCTACAGATTGGAATATGTCTTTATATTTGTAAATGATAATGACTATGAAAAATAGAATCTTGGACTGCAATCAGTAAAGGCCAAGATACCTAGTTCTGCCTAATTCTGGCGGTATTACCATTGTGCTACAAGAATTCCAGTTCTTGTCATAGATTGGGAGGGAGCAATATGACATAAGCAAGGGCAGGCATGTCCACAGGTTATGGTCAAAAAAGTCAAGATGGTGGACACAATGGTGTGATCGAAGTTCCATCTAATTTTTATGCACATTGCTAACTTTATATGCATCACCGACCTTTTTCTACTACATTGTGTGGACAACCCTGGGGGGAACAGCTATTAAAGTTATGGAAGGATATAGTTATTTAAATAATTTAACATGAATAATCAGAATTTCACCCTCAAATTGACAGCTGTAGGGTAAGAATTTCCTGTTCATTTACTGGCTGAACTTTATCCCAAGGTCAAACCTTTCAAACAAATGTCCTATTAGGATCTGCTTCATTAAAATCACACAGGATTTCTCTCCTTCCCTTTTATTTTTATATCCTATTTCTCTCTCTAATTATCCATTTTGCTGCCAGGGTGCATGTCTCACTCATCCCAGTTTTATATACTTCTAAAGCTTCCTGGTTTCAGCATTCAAATGAGATAAATATTTATATTTACATTAAATATGAATATTAAATAAACATTTTAATTTAATGCTTATTTAATATTCATGTTTAATGTAAATGTGAATATTTATCTACATTTACATTCTTAGTGTTGTCATTATTGTGTGACTCCATCTGTAGTATTGTCTGGAGTCAAAAGTTCATTTCTGACATTATTTACTCAGAGGCAAATGCATTTTGCCAAAGAAGGGCTATAAGACCATTATCAACTTTATAGTGGATGTTCAAGAAATGTTCAATACCAGCTAACAGGAGGTTAAACATTACCAAAGAGTAGTTGTGTTCTCTTTAGACTGAGCTCTAACAGGAATCCTCTGTTTGAGATATTCCCCTTACTTGGGTTACCAGACTGCTTCAGTGCCACCAAGCTCAGCTGAGGTTACTTCATAGCAACTATATTTAGGGTTGCATTGTTTAGTTAGTTAGTTAGTGGATTTATACCTCTGGACTCAAAGTTTTCAACTACTGTAAACTGCAATAGTGCAAGCATTAGTCAGCACTTTGTTTCCTTGGTAGAAAAGTATTATTTTTAAAATAATGATAATTTATTCAATTTGTACACCACCCGACGCTCAATGACTTTGGGAGGCTCACAACAATCAAAGAAATTACAATCAAATCAATGAAAGATAAAAATAAAGATAAAAGATGGCAAGGGCAATGAAGCAAGGGTTTCACTCTTCCTTTCAGAGGTCAGCACCACGACAGAGAAGGCACGCTTCTGGGGTCCCAACATTGTTTAATTGAAGGATCCCAGAATGTGCCAACCCTGCAGGATTGAATTGGACAGGCAGATATTATGGGAAACAGGTGGTTCTTCAAGTAACCAGGCTCTATGTTAGGTAAAGCTTTATAGGTAACAACCAGCACCTTGAATGGCACCCAGAAGCAAACCTGCAATCAGTGCAGCTTGTGAAGCAGAGGTGTTACATGGGCATATTGAGGCATGCCCATTACAGCTCATGCTGCTGCATTTTGGACCAGCTGAAGCTTCTGGGTGCTGTTCAGGGGTAGCTCCATGTAGAATATGTTGCTTTAGTCAAGCCATGAGGTGACTAGGGCATGAGTGATTGGGTGAAGGGCTCCCCAATCCAGGAAAGGGCACAACTGGTGCACCAGATGGAGTTGTGCAAACTCCATACTTCCTGGCTACAGCTGATACCTGCTTGTTAAGCAGGAGCTGTGAGTCCAGGAAGACCCCCAGATTGTATACCAACCTTGAAGGGGGAAGTACTATCCCATCCAAGGTCATAGATGGAATGCTCCCAGATCTGGGTGGTCCACATATTCACAGCCACTTGGTCTTGGTAGGACTGAGTCAGAGACAGTTCCATCTATTATCTATTCATCTATTTCACATACAATGAGAGTCAACAAAGGCTCATGGTATTAAACAGACATGCTCCTTCATTAGACTTCCAGAACTGCCAGTATGATAAGACTCTGGCAGAGAATAGCAGAATTTTCAGTATCTTCTTCAATCTCACCCCCAAGCCTCAGGGCTGCTCTTTTGATTCTTACTTACACAAAATCCAGGATCATTTTTTTTTTTTTTTTGTCTGGGGTTCATCTTCACCCATCACCATTGCCTTTCTGGGCCATCTTAGCTGAGATATATAATTTGAATATTATCACTTTTAGCAGTCTTCAATCAGAGAAGAGAGATTGAGCCCTGTCTTACTCAGCCTTTGGATTCACAAGCCCATCTCAACAGAGTACACTTAGCTTGCTTTTCCTCTGTCATTTTCACAGAGTAGAGTTTGCAATCCACAGACTGAAACTAACAGGATATAAGCCGGAATAAATCTCTAGAATTACAAACACACACATACACACACATACATACATGTGTGTGTGTGTGTGAAATTGAAAGGAGCAACACACCCAAAGACATGTTCTTCCCAAAGCAGAGGCATGATAGCAAATCAGTGTTTGCTGAGTAGTAGATTTTGCATACTTCTGACATAACCTTACTGGATTGCAGGCAATTGTTTTCAAGGACAGGCATGTACAGAAGACCTCATTACCTTAGATCAAAGGTAACTCTGATCATTCTTGCAGTTAACAATCACAGGGTTAGAAATAATCTTAAGGGATTTTTAGGCTCATTTAAATGGATAGCAAACAAGGATTTATGCATTAGGAAACCAGTGTCTTTGAGCCAGAATGTTTTAGATTACCTGAGAAGAATGTATCAAGATTTGGATAACTTTGTTTCCAATACATCTTGGACTTAGGAAAATCTGGGGGAAGCTTTCTTTTAACTCCATTGGCAGAAAAACCTTGCTGTTGTAGCAGGTTCTGCTTCAGTTGTGTGACAGTAATTTCAGTATTGGAGAAGAGAAAAGAAATAGTTAGAGGGTTCTAGAGCATTATCCAAGGTTGGCAATTGATGGGAGATTTGTGGTCTTTTTGGAAGCATTTGGAGAGTTTTTCTAGTACAGGCAGAGAAAGACTGCAAAGTGTCAACTGAGATGAGCCAAGAGGAGTTAGCACATGACCAATTGGGGAACATCAAAGGACTGAGACTGAAGCCTTTGAGAAAAGTGCTGAAAGCAGTCAAGCTGTCAAGGGAAAAGCACTCTGCACTCTTTCTATAAGAGTGGGCAGGGGTGGCATATTTTCAGAGGGGAAGAAGGAAGTTTCTTCAGAATGCTCATATTATGAATGCTAGACTTATCATGGAAATTACATATAATTCTTCCCCCATCCCAACTTTTTCTCCCAGAAATCAAGTAGATTTTCTAGGATGAATTATTGTGTAGTCAGTGGAGCCTAAAGTGTCCACAAGAAGACCTCTGGGAGATCCTCAAACCAACAGATATTTCTGGGAAACCCAAAATCTGAGAATTAACTACAAAAAGATTTTGTTTCCTTCCCAGCAACTGGTACTGGAGACTAAGCATATCTCATTTAGAGGTAATATATATTTACTATGATAAGTTATTAGGATAGCTTTATTTCCTTTGAATTTGTTGATTCCCCTGTTAAATCTATATTTATTTTTGCTTTATTTATTATTGAGGCTTCAATGGCACTCAGTCACAACCAAATCTAAGCACTCTGTATCAGTAAAAAAGGTAATATAGAGGGAAATACACAATAGCATCATCCATCTTTTTCAGACAAGGAACATACCCTCAATGTTATAAATACACATTTACTTGAAGGGGAGGATATGTCTCATTTCAGTCCTCAAGTTCTTTCAGTCCCCATAGTCCCCAACCAGTTCTTTTTTTATATAGTGTATATATATATTGGAAAGTATATATATATATACTTTCCAAAAGAGTTAAAATACAGAAATCAAGAAAAGGAAAAAAAGAAAAAAGAAGAAAAAGGAACATAGAAAAGAAAGAGTAGTTTCTGACTTTCCTTGATACAGGTATAAATGTAGCATATATTCGCTTCTTACTCTAATATCTAAAAATTTACATAATAAAAATAGTTTTTCATCTAATATTCAAAAAAATCCTAAAATCTATTTCAATCTATTTCAATAATACATATAATTTGTACAAGATATTTCTATAAGTATAGCATCAACCATTCATCGAATCCTAAGATCAAAATTGATAAAATGTACCTTGACATTGATTACATTTCCAACAGACATTTGAAATTCCTTTATACATCTTTGACAATTTATCTGGTGTCAAATACTAATGGTACATCATTTTATAGAAATTTTATTTTAACATATAATTAAGAGTGAACTTTAATCCTTTATTCCACATATTTTCCCACTGGTCTAACACTATGTTATATCCAAAGTGTTTTGCCCATTTAAGCATACAGACTTTAATATATTCATCTTCCAGATTCATCTTTAACAAAAGTTTATATATTTTAGCAATAAGATGTTCATCATTAGTACACAAGGCATATTCAAACTCAGTTTTCTCAGTGGTAAATTCATAACTTCTTTTATCTAGTTTAAATCTTTTCAACAACTGCGCATATGTGAACCATTGGCAAGCATAACCTTCCAATTCTAATTCTTCTCTCTTCTTCAGATTAGGTTCTCCTTCAGAAAATGATAATAGAATTGCATATGTCAACCATGGTTGCTTAAGTGTCATTTCTCTTCTATAAAAAGCTTCTTGGGGTGACAACCACAGAGGAATTTTTGGAGACAGTCTTACCTTGTATCTGTTCCAGAGTCTTAATATAGTACATTTGATAAAGTGGTTCTTAATGTCAATATTAACTTTCATTTTGTCATACCATAAATATCCATACCATACAAATCTTAACTCCTTCTAATTCCAATAACCTCTTCTTTTGCAAAGTCACCCATTCGTTCATCCATACCAGACAGCAAGCATCAAAATATAGCTTTAAATCCAGAAGACCTAACCCACCTCTGTTTTGGCATCCAGTAAATGTTTATATTTTATTCTTGGCTTTTTACCTTGCCATACAAATTTAGAAATATCTTTCTGCCATTGTTTAAAAGATACATCATTTGTCAATATCACTATTGTCTGAAAGAGAAAAAGAATTCTCAGTAAAACCCAACCAGTTCTTAATGGCCTTCTAAATCCCAACAGGATTGGAGCAGCTGTAATGTTGGGTGCAAAGGTGGGGATTGGAGGAAGTGCTGTTCCATAGAAAGGGAGGGGGGAATGGAGAAGGCTCACCTCTATGGCACCAAAGATGACCCTCCCTTAGAAAGTCCCTTTCAGATCTTACTGGATAGGCAAATATCATTGGGAGCAAGGGGTATCAAAGATACCCAGGTCCTGAGCCATGTAGGGGTTGAAAGGTGACAACAGCAAATTGATTTCCCACCTGATAATGGTGCAGCTTTTGAAGTTGTAGTCATAACTTCCTCTGAGCCAGAAATTACTTTTGGCTGTCTGCATCACTGTCTTAGCATAGACAGCAGGATAAATTAAGGAGCTGACCCATCACAGATGTTACAGAAATTTGCTTTCACTACATTTGTATAGGCCAGACAGTCATTTTTACAGCTGTACTTGTGTTGGAACTGCAGAACCATAAGGACCAGCAAGTAGGTATTTATTATTTCTATGCTTGGTTGTTCAGACACCCAATAACTAAGCCCCAAAGCAAGCATTAAAATTCCAACTTCAAGGTAGTCTCAGTATTCACATAAAGCATCTAATATGAAAGCTAAAAAAAAACAGTGGAAGGGGGAGCCCCAACAGGGCAATCCAAATTACCAACAATTAAACAGTTGTTTAATATATGAGATGAAGATTTGGCTTCTTGTTCTCATCTAATGTCTACATCTGCCAGACAATTCTTTTTAACTAGAATGTTGCCTTCCCTTATGAATTTGTTTATTATTCAGCAGTAATGGTAGCTGAAAACTCATCAAACATGAGATTTGTATTCAGAGAATTGCATATTTCTAAGATTCTTTTAAAGATTCACACTGCATTCTAAACACAATTAAGAATCATACACATATTCATACAGACAAAAAAAATCAGGAAGTAGCATGTACGACCCATGAAAGCTCTTATATGCCCCCCTCACACTTTTTTCTTTTAGCTTTCAAGTTAAATGATTTGTGTGAATATTGACACTACCTGAAACTTGGGAGTTTTGATGCTTGCTCTGGGCCTTACTGTGTGTCTGAATTTGTATCTACAATAGCCCAGATTAGATAATAATTTCTTCAACTAATTAGACTATTATTTTTTTATATATTTATTATCCCACATTTTCATTGTTAAAAGTGAAATAATATGCATATGAATAAATCTGTGAAGCACTTCAGCTTCAAAGGGGAAATCTGTGTTTCAGATTTAGAGCACGTGTGAACATGTGCTCACCACCTGTTGACAACTCCTTAAGCCAAACATGTGTTTTCAAGCACCTTTCCCCCTTTGAATGTAGAGCATTGCAGAGCCCTACCTACTCTGGAAGTTGGAAAAAAATTGCCCTTAATTTCTTTGCAAGAAGAATGGGGAGATCCTTCAGAACAGCATCTATTGTTGTAATGAATTCTGAAGATGAATTTAACATCTGTCTCTAAATATTTCTCAGTTGAGAAAACTGACTACAAAATTGGATATATTTAGAGAAGCTGCATACAAAAATATGTATATTCAGGTAATTTGCATATACAATGCATACAAAATATGTATGTTATGAAAAACTGTGTACAAAAACAAAATGATTTTATTTGGAAATAGGAAAAGTATCCTGCAGGCTTGCTGGATGATTCTGTCACTTGTATTCACTCTGGCTGGATGCCAGGTGGACAGAACCCAATGTGGTAAGCAAGGCTTCTTGTGATGGTATCTGGGATTATTTTGAGCTTCTTACACCTAAGGCAGGGGATCAGATTCTTGGCAATATGAGAATTGCCACCTCTAGCTTGAACCCATCCCGCTTCTGACTCGTTTCATTAGCTAGGCAAAATTGCTGGATCAGGAAACTGTCTGTATCCAGAGTTTCTCAACCTTGGCAACTTTAAAACATGTGAACTTCAACTCCTAGAATTGCTGGCTGGGGAATTCTGGAAATTGAAGTTCACATGTCTTAAATTTGCCAAGGTTGAGAAACCCTGGTGTAGTCAAATAGGTCTTTACATATATTGACCATTTATGTTGACCAATGGCATTTTATGGGAAAAAAAGACCAAAAATATAATTGATCTAAACCCTGTATTGGGAACTGAACTCATGAACCCCATGGTAAGACTTGCAACTATGTGTAACTGACAAATTTCAAATAGAATTAAACTGGTCATATACTGCCTCCTCGTGGTCAATATAAATAAAAAACACTTCACAGAATATACACTGTGCAAAAATTGCAAAACCTCCCCTGCCCCAGGATGTAGTGGAAGTCATGCAAAACCTCATAAAATGAGGACATGACATAAGAGAACATCTATAGCTCTCTGTCTAAGAGCTTATGAAAAGGAAGTTGGACTCTATATACAATTCTAAAGACAGACTCAAATGAATGTTATGAGTCTGGCCAGATATTTACAGGGGGTGTGTTTTGGGCTGTAACTATGACGTGAATGGGACCAAGTTGAAAACAAAGCTCAAACTATTACAGGAAATATATCTATGACAGTAGCTTCCCAAATGTAATACTTGAACAATACTATCACATAAATATTAAAATGCCTGCCTGCCTGCCTGCCTGCCTGCCTGCCTGCCTGCCTGCCTGCCTGCCTGCCTGCCTTGCCAGGTGTTCAGTTTTTTTGTCTTTTGAAAATTGAAAGACTTATCTCTGTTTTCTCAATGCTTAGTCGGATGGTCCAAAACTAGCCATTTATGACACTTATATTTCCTCTCAAAGTTTAGGATCTTAGATTTGTCCCAATTAATTTTGAGGGAATTTTGCCTGCAATATTCAGTAAAGGATGTTAAAAGGCATTTGAGGTCCAATATTGAAAGGGAAAGTAAAACTGTGTTGTTAGAGTACAACGGTAAGCATAGTCTTCTACAGCCAAGGGAATGGAAAAGGTCTTTGACACGATTTAAAAATGAGTCCAAATTGTTAAGGTAGATGTTAAATAATGTTAGGGCTAAAATACAACCCTGGTGTACACCTTATTCATAGGGGTAATGTTTGTAAAAACCCCATTTTTACTGCATCTTATTTTCAGTTGACCATTTTTGTAAAGAGCTTTTATAAGAAGGATTAATCACTTGTCAGGTACCAATTTGTTTTCTTTTCTGTTTGTGCCTGGTTTTGCTTTCCCTAGTACATGGAGATGCATCCTTTTTTAATGTCTAGGGCCATATTTGATCTTTAAAATGAATGTTATAGAAACAAGAACAAGATCAGAATTTATAAAAATTAATTCCAACTTGTGAAATTAAATTTAAACACAATTACTATAACTCTCCATGTAATTAATAATTTTGTTGGAAACTTTTGGAAGGGTTCTAGGGTCTGCATTAAGACTATTCCAGAGACAAATGTGTGGTAAGTTAGAACGGGCTAGATAAAGGTCCTTTATTCTAAGGATAGGTCTCAGAATCTGGGTCCTCACCTACACCAGCTTAAGCTAGCTTTGATATTTTAATTACATTGAATTCCGAAGAACAGGCTATTTTTTCTACATGTGTATTCATTCCCCTTTTAATACTACTACTACTACTACTACTACTACTACTACTACATTGGATTTATTCTCTGCCCATCTCCCCCCAATGGGGAACTCTGGGTGGCTCACAAAGTTCAACTTTAACAACACATACATATACAATTAATTTATCTTTATCTAACATTAACAACTACACTATACGGCCAGCAGCAGTCACTAGGAAGTCACAGCACATCCCGGCTTTTTTCTTCTCTGTAAGTGCTCTCCCACTGATCATGTCGGTCACATTCAGCGTTAGGTCAGGTCCAGCACCGGTTCCCGCTCCCTGTGCAGTGCTGCTGGTTCCTCCCACTGAAATGGGAGTACCTATTTATCTACTTGCAGATGGAAATACTTTTAAACTGCTAGGTTGACAGAAGCTGGGAACGAGTGACGGGAGCTCACTCTGTCATGTGGAGCTGGGCCCGAACCGCTGGAGTGCTGATCATTTCTGACTGGCAGACTCCAGCGTCATTAAGCCCTGTATCACCGTGTCCCCATAAATCCTATAGTATTGTTTGCCAATATATTTATGAAAGCGATGTTACCTTTCTTGACTAAGTACTAAGGCCAAAGTGTGTAGCAAAGCATGAATTTTTCATTCATTCCAAATTTCCCTTCATTATTCCATCACTTTTCCATTTTCTATCTTGTATTCATTCTCACTAAATTCTGTGTAACATTAGTCATTCATCTTTGTGGTCAAAGTACCACAGAAGTATACAGGACAGTTGTTTATCAATCTATTACTGCAGCTTTACTGTTGACTGCTTATCTCCTGTTACCCTCTGTCCTCTTGCTTTCTCTCTCTCTCTCTGTCTCTCTCTCTGGAACTTCCATTTTGACTGGCTACAGAATGTATTATTCAAATGTCCTCCAAACTCCTCTTGTTGCTAACTATGTATTAAACAGGTTCCAGCCTCATTTCTGCTTGTGACACAATCCCAGTTCCACCATGACACTGACTGAAAAGGTTGCTGGAGCTTGGGGGGAGCTTGTGCAAATCGCACTTCTCTTCTTAGGCCTGTCAGTCGTAATGGAATATTTGATGAGGCAGTAATAACTCTAGAGTTCCTTATCAGCAAACTTGAAGAGGAGGCAGGAGGGAGGAGGGAAATTACACTTTCACCAGTTTTTATTTATTCATTTACGTTTTCAATAAGAGCATTTTTATTTGACATTTCAGAGAGCAACAGGTTGTGGCTCTTGATTTTTTTTGGGGGGTGGGCTTTAGCAGGTTAGCACATAATTAACTTCCCGATTTTCTTTATGCTTTAAATGTCTGGAGTTCTGTACATGTTAAGAGGAATAAACAGGTCTTCAAGGAGATGTAAGCATCCACTTTATTTTGCTAGAGGAGAAGTATCACATTAAGAATGGTGCTGTGTACTGATGTATGTTAGATTCCTGGGAGGCAGTTGTGTTTTCTGTTACCTCTGGACAATAAGTGCCTTTTTAAATTAGGAAAGCTATGTACATGATTCCTTAGTGAAATGTTTTTTAGAGGGCTGAGTGCATATTTCTAGTTTCCTTTGGTTTAGTATAGTTGAGGATTCTAGTTAGGGTTGTGATGTTACAACAAACCCCAATATGGAACATACTATCAGAAAGTGACTAGTCTAAAGAATGTCATCACAATAGAAGGACAGTTCTTGAGAGGTGAATAGAGTGTTCTACCAAAGATCAGTTGCCAAGACTTTCAGTAGAGTAACTTGAAAAAGAATGAGTGAACCCCCTATTTTCCATAGATTTCTTCTCTCATCTATTTGCTTGGTCTCAGTCCACTTTAAGTTCTTTATTATGCTAAGAAATTTGACTTGTGGTGACTCAGAACTTTAAATGCTTCTTAAATAGAAACAATGAGTTATTTGCTCTGTCATTTCCTTGCTTGAATTGACAAATATTCCTTATCAACAGCTGAAATGATGAAACATATGCTCTCAAAAATATGCTAAGGTATCGTGCACTTTCAATATCTTCTGCAGGAGGCTAATTATGGATGTTCAAGGAACAGTTTCTAAGGTAAAACAGAATGTTCAGTCATAGTAATAAATAAACAAATATTATTTTTAGGAAACTCTGACTCCCCAAAATTCAAATCTGTTTCCCAGTCTAATCTAATCTGTTTTCCTTCAAACAGATTTGTCCTTTTGATGACAATTCCCATCACTATCAGGCAGCATGGCCAATGGTCAGGGATTAGGGACTTTTGATTCACTTCCAGTTGGGACTAGATCTCAACTCTAGTTGAGGCTGACCCTTCCCCCCCCCCCTTTTACTTTGATGGGACCCAAATGATGTCTCCAATAAATATTTTATTAAATCATCCCACAGACATGAGTTGTTGGCCAAAACAAATTGCCTTTCAAATAATGGAGACTGCTGTTATTAATTTATTCATATGAATAAAAAAAAAAAGGTTAAGCTCTATGAAGGTATAAATAGATTTGCTGCTGATATCTGAGCTCACCAGGATAGTTTGTGCAGGACATTTGGAAATGATTATATACAGTGGTAAATGGTCTCTGAGCTGAAATGTTCAAATACTTTGATCAGAAAAACAACCACATGAACTGAGGCAGGAATAAAAGTTGCCAACACAAGGAAATATGGCTCACAAGGAAATGTGGTTTACACTTATGAGTAAGCTGTCATAAATTGTGACACTAGGGTGTGCTACTTCTTCTGTGTAACCATAGCTCAAGATTAACTGGTACTTTCTGGCAAATTCTGGCAAATTGGAAGAGAAAAAAATCTTCAGGTGAATCACATTATAATACTTTATTTATTATACTATAATGTTTATAGTATAATACTATAATACAGGCACATGTATCTATATTTGCACTGAATTTAGCATATGAAGTGTGGCTTTGGCCATCTTTAAATTTTTCCTGCTTTCAGAATAGTGTAGCTGATCCAGACATCTCTTTTGGTAGATAGAGAAGAAAAAGACATCTCTTTAAGGTCTTCCATGGTAATCTATTTTGATCTCTTTGTGTAGCCCTCTGGATCAACTAACTCGAGTTCCTGTGTCATGATAGAAACAGGACATAAACCCATTCCTGAACTGATTTCATATTCCATCGCATGCATTATTCTATAAGTACTTATAAAACCCAATTTATCTTTTCTAAACTACAAAGTCCCAACCATTGCTCTCCCATAGGAAAGATGTTCCAGTGCCTAATTCATTTTGATTGTCCAATTCTGAATTTTTTCAACTCTACAGTATCATGATTAAGCAAGATATTTCCATTTTCCCTGTCCACAAGCCAGTATCTGAATTGTACAGCACTTTTAATAAGCTTGCAGCAGTTTGGGAATATTAGAGGTACTAACTAGAAACTAATTTGAAATTTTGCAGGACATTTCTCTCTCTCTTCCCCTTTTAATTAGTACTTTCTGTGGCTAAGCCTACTTTTTTATTTTTGCTGAATGAATTTCTTGCCCAAAATGGATCTTTCTAGTGAAGGATGTTCTTGAGATGTGATAAATTATAACTCCAATTAAGTGTGAAAATGCTATAAAGCTGAGACTTGCTTGCTGGTTATTAGCTGATGCAGTTATCTGCCAGGGGTTCTTGAATGGGTTGCCACCTGTTAAGAATTTATATGGCTTGTTTATTTTTGGAAGCTGTGTCTGAAATAAGTAGGAATGTACTTGAGTAATTTGTCCTAAGTAATTTACAAGTAAAAATATAGATTACTATGCTGTGCACTTCTGCAAACTCTTTCATGTTCAAAGAATCACAGAATTGGAATGGACTACAAAGTTAATTATTTTCAACTCTCTACTGAAGTAAGCCTTACTTCTATAGCAGCCATAGTAAGTGATTGTAAATCCAACCTCTATTTAAAATTTCCTAACATAGAAAGTTTAGGATACTGGTGGGAAATTCATAGCCTTCCAGATGTAGATCAATGACAGCTCCCAGCACTCTTACCTAGCATGACTAATGATGAAGGATGCTGGGAGATGTAGTTCAGTAAAGTTAGGACAGACACATGATCCCCAGCCTAATTTAAGAAGTAGATTCTTACAAATTAGCTTAGTGGGGAAAAAAGCTCAAAGAATAAAGGCAATCTTCTTATCCCACTTTGACCTGTTAAACCACACAATTAATTCAAAAGAAACTGCTTAGACCTGGATTCAGTAGATCTATAGTTCTAATTTTTTAATGGAATATTCTGAGACTGAATCATACAGAATTAACCCCTTTCTGGTTTTGTTTAGTACATTTAACTAGTAACTAACCAAATAGCCTGGTTTCAGACAACTAAGACATAAACTGACCAAGGTAAAAACTTACTAAGCTTAGCATTTTGTTCAAAAGTTTATAAGTAACCTGGCTAGGTCTATTGTGTGAACACAACTTGACTGTGTGCATTTTAAATTATATCACCATCCCATAATGGTTACAAAGTAGAATGGAGTTTGTTTCTGCTCTCCTTATTCTAAGCAATACTACTTGGAGTCATTGTTTCTGACAATAGAAAGAGATGGTATATTAGGAAACAGTATCAGCCTGGAAACATAAGTATCCATATGTGTAGAGGAGTGTAGGCAAGGGGAGAAATGATGACACACATAATGACATTCCTGTAAGAATCATGTGCTTAAGCACTGATGTCAGATGTCATGACAAGACTATGTATTTGAGGCATTTATCATCATGTGCATATCATTTTGTTATTATGATGGTTTTTTATAGATGGAAGGCCTCCATTATTCTGTACTTCTAAGATTGTGATGGAATAGTTCGATAAAGGCCGCGCTCGGGGAGATAAGCATTTCCTTAGCCCCAATGGGAGTGTGGGAAGGTAAAGAAGATGAGACTGGCACCACCCTAAGGAATTCATGGTGTTTTGGCTTGCTGACCAACGTTTAGGTTCAATCTGGAGAGATTTCTGTCTTTGAGGTGGAAGCTTATAAACGCAACAGAACTGTATCTGTACCGTCTCGTGGAGTTCTTTGAGCTGAACCTGACATCAATCTCTCCAGACTGAACCTAAACTTCCCAAGCCAGCAAGCCAAAACACCGTGAATTCCTTCGGGTGGTGCCAGTCTCATCTTCTTTACTTTCCCATGCTCCTGTTGGGGGCTAAGGAAATGCTTATCTCCCTGAGCGCAGCCTTCATCAAACCATTCCATCACAAAGATGCTTTAATTCAATTACTAGATTTGGGCTCAAACTTGGTGGAAGCTAAAACATTGGGTGAAAAGCAATATTTGAAGAGGGAGAAGAGTCATACTTTTATGTTGTACAATACAATATTATGCAATATTTAATTATTATATAATGGGAATCATTGATCTTTAAATATACCTTTTCTGTGATGAGGGCTTCCAATCCTGAGGTGGTGGGCATGAATTCCTGTCTCTTAAGTTGGGCCATAAGGACAAGCCAGAGATTCCTCTAGTGTATCACATATCCTGCTGCTCCTTTCCTGAGCTTCTGGATCTGATCTTGGGGTGGTGTTAAGGTCCTCCACCTTCTGATGTCAGGTAACTTCAATTTCCATGTCTTGGATATGGAAAAGCTTAAGAATTAATGACCTCCATGGCAAGCAAGTATTTGTCCAAGTGATCTCTGGCCCAATGCACATGGGGAATTACATTTTAGACCTGGTATTTGCCTCAGAATGGTTGTTAGTGATCTGTGTATGGAGGATATTACATCCTGCCCTTTGCTGCAGTCAGATCACTTACTGATCTGGATGAAATTGGTTTCCACTTGTGATCTCTGCAGGATACACTGCCTAATTAGAATAGCCTGTCCTAGACATTTTAATGGTTCTAGCCAGCAGGCACTTTGGGAATTTGCCAGTGATCTGCTAGGTAATTACACTGATCACCTGGTCAGCAACTGACAACAGGAGGTCTCTTGATATGATTACCCTTGAGTGGCATTTCCATTCTGGCCAATTCCATTTGCCTTCTTGGTTTGTATAGGAGTTCCGGGAAATGAAGTGGCAGGAGCAGAGGAGGACTAGAACTGAACCAGACCAAGCAGAGGAACAAGATTAAGTTCAAGCCTACATTGCAAGAATAAGGGAAATAATTTCATCTACTCTCTTACACCACCAGCTGGCTTTTGGTCAGTTGCCTTGCTTAAGGTGAATAATTCCTAACTGAGGAAGGAGTTGTCAGTTAATCTCCTGAGTGTCAGCCATGACCACCTTGACTGATGAAGTCACTCCGTTTCATCAAAGTATTCATAATTTATGAGCAGAGCTCATGGTGGTGACAGGGGCTCTTGCCAAGTTAACTGGGACTCCTCCTGGCCTGTGGATTCTGATGAAACTGACAGGGTTCTAGCTAGTTACTGCTACGTGTGAGTTGAGTCCATGCCCTTCTGGGTCTTGTGGAGAGCTGGGGAGTAGTGTGGTCAGTGTGATCTGGGAAGTGATCAATGCTTCACTTAGGGAGGAAATCCTTTTTTTGTCTGCAGTATGTCTCTTCCTTAAGAGAATCTCCTTGGATCTAACTGAATTAGACAATTGTTGCCTGCTCCAACACTTTTAGAGAAAGTTATTGAGATGGTATTGGGGAGACAACAAGGAGCACCTAATGGAAATAGATTGTCTGGATTTGTTTCAGTCAATGTTCAGGTATAGGTATGGGACTGAAATCATATTAGTCATTTTAGTAGATTACCTCTGTCAGGTGGTAATAATTATGAAAAAGCATCCCTTCTGGTTCCATTAGACTTCTTGGCAACCTTTGATACCATCAGTCATAGTATCCTTATGGACCACCTTTGGGGCTTGATCATTGGGTGCACTGTGCTACAGTGGTTCCACTATTTCCTTAGTGAGCAGTTCCAGTCAATATGTAGGAGAGGAGAGGCTAGACGAATGGCTTATTATATGCTGAGTGCCACAAGTTTCAATCCTGCTTTGGTTACCCAGATTTATAGTGTTGGTTTTAACCTATAAAGTCCTATATGGCTTGGTACCAGGGCATCTTCAGAACCACCTTCTTAGCTAAAACCATCCATTTTATACAACCTGTACAGAATAAAATGCTGATAATTTCATAGTACTGAGGAACTAAGTGGGGAAAATGAGGCTAAGAGGAGATGCCTCTCTGTCATTCATTCATTCATTCATTCATTCATTCATTCATCAAATTGGTCACTGCCCATCTCGTTAAAACTACTCTGGGCAGTTTACAAAACAGTTAAAATCAATTAAAATTACAATATACAATACTTCTAATAAATAGAAAATCCATAGATCAAAGAATAGATATAGAATTGGCAGTCACTCAGGGAGCATCATCAAGGCACCAGCTACCCCCAGGATTGGGTAAGATTGTTATCACCCCACAGATCTTTAATCCTTTCCGAAAAGCCAGGAGGGTATGGACCTGCTGCACCTCTGGGGGGAGAATATTCCAAAGGGCAGGGGCAATAATAGAGAAGGCTCTCCTCCTGGGCCCTGCCATTTTGTGAAATAGTCTTCTATTTAAGCCTCAGCTTGGTCTGACCCTGGTGACATTCTGAAAGTTAGTCCAAATTTTATTTTTTGTTTATTTTATTTATTTACAGAGCTTACAGGCCATTCTGTGAGAGTATGGGCAAGAGGTATCAAGAATGTACTGCCATCCCCCGAAAAGCGAGGGAGAGATAAGAGGATGAGACTGGCACCTCCCTGAGGAATGCTAGTGATGTTTATGGATTGACCCTGGGAACTACTCTCAGTCTGGGAAGATTCTCCGTAAAGGGTGAAGCCAAATAAACCTTGCTGGATTGAATCTGTATGGTCTCCTGGAGTTTCCTGAGCTAAACCTGACACATTCCAAGCAATTAACTCTGAGCAGTATATAACTGCCCAGATCTGTATTTCAAGTTAAAACAATAATCAAAAATTAAACAGAAGCACATAGTATAAACAAGTATGTATACTGGGAATCAAACATTAAAAAGCAAAAAACAAAAACAAAATAAAACACCAAGAACACACAATTAAAATAATTGTTCACCCAGAGGGACAGTCATAACAGCCCTGTTCCTGAGGCTTCATGAGGTAGCCAAGTCTTCACCAATTATTCTGGAGGACTGTTAATTAACTAATTATACTGTAGGGGTATATGTCATAGATCTATCACATTCTTGCTAATATGTCAATAGCATGAATATGCAATATTCTCATTGGCTACCATGAGATGTACAGGTGAAAAATAGTAAATATCTTAAGCATAAGTTGAAGCAACCACAAAACCATTAAGATATTAATTCAGACACCATGCAATTACCTCATTACACAATATGTAATGTCATATTATTGTTAGAAAATATGAATTATAGAATTAGTTTTACCGTTTAAGTAGCTGCCCATGCGCAGGTGATAACTAGCTTTTAAATTCTTTATGGCATTTCTCCTTTCCTTGAATTATTGCTCCAAACTGAAGTCCAGTTTTGCTTCAGTTATGACTATTTGTAGCCACAATTTTCCCAGGTATTTCCCTCTCTCTCTCTCTCTCTCTCTCTCTCTCTCTCTCTCTCTCTCTCTCTCTCTCTCTCTCTCTCTCTCCACCCACCCACCCACCCAGGCACCACACACACAAACACACCATTCAGTTTCTGCAGAACAACTAGCATGGTCTCTGAGCACTGCAGTTAGGACTTCATTTTGCCAATAAAGAGCTTTCTAGGTAGAATAAGGTAGCTATTGCAGGTTAAATATGTGCAAATTGATTCTTATTGTTGCTATTATTATTATTATTATTATTATTATTATTATTATTATTATTAGTGTTTTCCCAACTCAATAATAAGAACAGTATAAATTATTGTGGTTAAATCTCAAGAAAGGGTTTAGCAGAAGATGGCTGATATTTAAAATGCCTTTTGGAACTGGGATTGGCATCATAGTTCTGAAGCTGAATTAAGTGCAGAATTTAATGTCATGTCATAAGGATTTGAAATTATACCACATTTCAATTGGTGCAGAGCCACTCTTTCTTAAGAATCTGTGTTGATTTCTATGAATCTGTAACATCTTTCTGAGTGATAACCAATGAAGCTACAGTATTTAGTCTTTGAATATAGAGAAATTGAATACATGCTTCTATCTTTCTCAAGATCATCTTAATCTCTATATTCCTCACGTTTTATTTTCTTGCTTAGCCTTCAGGTCACCAATAAACAGTTACTCAGGAAAGGTTTAACTGAAATTATCTCATTTTTTCCTACTCCTTTTCTAGTGATATGATCTCTGCTATGCTTAATTGTAGGGGTTGAGGAATAATATTCCAACAGAACATCAATATGTTTTCTGGAAAAATGTGTGCAGCAATCTTGTAAATAATATGGCACATTTTAAGAATCTGTAGTTCTGTCTTTTCTCTCCTCTGATTATGACTTAAGACCAGTTATGGTAGACAGTTTTACTGTGGTTCCTAAATGGTTAAATGTAAAATAGAGACTTTCATTTATATTTATGCCCCTCTGATGTTGATGGTTCTTCTTAGGTGGCTTTGTGCTGAAGTACTTTCTGGAGATCACAGATGCGGCTGTCTGAGTGCCCATTTGTCTTTGGTATGAGCATAATTACTATTTTCTCTCTGGCTCTACTAATTGCTTTTGTAACCCTTCTGTCCTCTTCCCTTCCACCCCCACTTGCTGAAGAGAAAATTCCCTCAGACATTGTTCAACAAGAATGCGTCCACCAACAAATTGTTTCTGGGGCCTGCTATTTACCTTTTTTATTTTCTGCTTTGTTAGCAACACAGAGGTTTCATTAGCAGAGAGTAAATGAATTTTGAGGACAGCAAATGGGAAGAGTACAATTTTGCAAGGGGAAAAAAATCAGAGAGGAATACAACTAAGGGACCTAATAAGCATGAGGAGCAAAGTGAAAACTGTCTTTGTGCTAGTAAGAGGTGTGAATGTGAGCTAATATAAAGCATGTTAGCAGAAGTAGAGGAAAACAAAGAGCTTCCCATCTTTGGTGATTAGAGACACTTATTTACTTTGGTGAAATGCAGTAGGTCTGTTCGGTGCTATTCATTGGAGAGCAGGGCTAAACATAAAGCAGACAGCAGAGCTATCTTTTCTTCCTAACATCCTGATAGTCTCTTGGTGGCTTATTTGTACGGCACTCTGGTAAGGAGACTGTGCAAAAACGATTTACCAAAATTTAATTTCCAAGAGGTTCTGTGTGTTTTTTTTTTAACTCCTTATTTTGCTTTTAATTTGATTTGTATCTGTTTGTTTGAATCCCAGTTATGTATTGGGAAGTCGTATGCTGCTCAGAGTTGGCTGATTGGGGTGAACTAAGCCTTGTAAAAAAATTCAAATTTTAAAAATTGTCAGGGGTTTTATCTTTAAAGATAATATCTTTAATATATCTTCTGATTGTGGTTTTTGAGCTTACATTCTTGCAAGGTAGCATCATTGGTATGAGAAAGATGTTTACTTCACTCCGGCTACCAATACGCTCTGATCTGTAAAAGGCCCCTGGAAGAAGTATCCTTACTCTGTTTTCCTTTGGAATTTAAATTAGTAGGGAAGCCAGGAAACCTTCAAAGCTCTGGAGAAGTAGCCAGATAATGACAAATAGAAATATTATTTGGCCATCCCAGTCAGTGCAAAACCTCTGCAACTCATCCACGAGCGTTTCATTGACATATTTTTCTTTTGAAAACAAAGTGTTTATTTTCAATCTTATTAGATGAAAATTATTGAACAAAATGCAGAAGAAAGATTCAGTACCTTAGTTAGAGCAGTAAAGGTTGAAAATAGCAGGGGGAAAGGGAATAGTAGAATCAAACCTAAGATGTCAGGGTTGAAAAAAAATCAATTCTTCAAGAAGCTCTGCTGGGAATAGTATATTCGCTATCTCTGTTCAAGACTCCACTTTCTTCTGCCTAAATCTCCTTGCATTTTTATGCCTCGCTAGGCTCAGTTCTGCATTACATTATTTGCTTAGGCCATCTACCCAGATCCCCCCAATTAGGTTTTCAAGAACGGTCTTTTCTTATCTCAGGTCACAGTTGTTTCCCTTCTCATGTGAAATTACTAGATGAGTCAAACATTAAGAGACACTCCCCTGTTCTGATCCTCATATTTCACAATTAGAACAAAGAAAGGATTTGGTATATATGTTTTTGGGTACTTCACATCAACCATTAGGTACTTGAGAACAGTGGTATTCATTTTCCTGTTCCAATCAATCTTCAGCTTAGTGCAAGAATTGTAAATGGAGGAGCAGAAGTAAGGCTTGTACTGATCCATGGGTAAGGCTAAATTTGTGAAGAGACAAATGGAAGATGAGATTTATTGTTTTCATTAAAGCACCTGCCAATGTGACCATTGATTAATTTTGTGTAATATAGGACAAGTTAAATATAATAGAAATATGAGACCACTGAGAACATATATAATGTACATGAGCAAGGCTGGTTAAAAACATAGCAAATCTGAAGGGAGGATGCTAAACCATTTATTTATTTATTTTACAAGGCTCATGAACTGCACTAGTCAAACTGACTCTAAGCAGCATATAATTCCCACCTTTGTAAATTCAGATTGAAAACTAATAATTAAACATAGCAACATAAATGATAACAATATAATAAATCCATATAAAAAGTGTATATATATATATATATATATATATATATAGAGAGAGAGAGAGAGAGAGAGAGAGAGAGAGAGAGAGAGAGAGAGAGAGAGAGAGGCACACACAAGTTTGATGTAGTGGTTTGGTGTAGTGGTTAAGGCATCAGGCTAGAAACTGGGAGACTATGAGTTCTAGTTCCACCTTAGGCATGAAGCCAGCTGGGAGACCTTGGGCCAGTCCCTCTCTCTTAGCCCTAAGAAGGAGGCAATGGCAAACCTCTTCTGAAAAATCTTGCCAAGAAAACTGCAGGGACTAATCCAGGTAGCCACCAGGAGTCAACACTGACTCCAAGGCACCAATATGTGCACACACATGACACACACATACACACAGAGTATTCCTCACCATATATATTAAATTAGAACCATATTCCTCACTGGAGGGAACAGTCATAACATTTTTGTCCTGGTGGCATGATGCTACCATGATTTCCATCCTACAATCTTTTGGCTCCTCAGTGAACAACTATCACTGGGCAGTGATATTTCCTTACAGCTCCCAGACTTGTCTGCAGAAATGAAACTTGGTGTCAACAAAGGTAACAGAACATCCTAACTTACCATCCACCTAATGGTCATCTGGAATTTTGCAATTCAGATTTGGTATGCTAAGAAACAGTAGACAATGTAAACATTCATGATTGCATTTTCTGCCTTGTGCGCACTTTAAATTTACTATTCTCCCCCTGCTAGGTTGAAAAATTATGCACACATGCAATTCTGAAGTAGGCCTGTCATCATTCTGACTAGTTTTATTGTGTTGTTAGAGCAAGCTGGGTGAACTATGGCCTTACAATTGCAGCCTGATCTATAGCAAAGTAGGGTGAGAATTATACTGTAACTCAGCAGCATCTGAACGTCCATAGGTTCTGCATTAAAACTAAAATAATTTTTCTGATTTTTCTTTTCCTATAGCATGGATAGCTTACTTAGTCTGGCTTAAAACCACAGCAAAACTAGCTCACTAATTTATTTTTGATCTAAACACTGCATTGCAGAACTGTGTATTTTTGTGTATTTTAATGCATCCTGTTTATTATTTCTGATATAACAACTTCTGTTGAATATTAATATTTACTCAAGACTGCTCAGAAGAGTGAAACATGCAGTCTTTAATGGCTAATGTATAGGAAAGTGCATTTTATGAAAGTCACAGTGCACCATGGGAACCATATGAACCAAGGTGCAAAATAAAATGACACAGTAATATCATCTTACCTTGACTGAATAAATATGAATCTTAAGCAGCAAATTAATGAACCAGAAAAAATAGGGTAACATGAGTGAGTCACAACCTGATGCTCTTAAGAACTTTTTGTTTTGATCTGAAAAATATTTGTAATGATCAACAGCCAACCAATGTTCAAAGGTGTTTTTTTTTTTTTAAGTCTTAAAATAAAAAGCAATCTACAGAAAAATGGATGGCTAGTTAATTTGGTTTGGCACAAGTAAGCTTTTCAAGAAAATATTGTTTGATTGAAAAATGAGAAGTTTGGTAAAATAAATATACCTGTAGAATGTTAGCATGAATATTATCCAGAGATATTGATTCAATCTCAGTATTTGACCCAGCAGATCCCAAGATAGATTATAACTACTAAATGAATATGCCCAAATATTTTTTACAGTGCAATATTGTCAGCTGGTAGTTACTGAATTTCTCTACTCATAACTTGACTAAGAATGAAGTATTTTCCTTTTTATTAATCTGATATGTAAATGAGGGAGAAAGCAAAGATGACAGGTATGGCCACCAAATAGAGAACCTTGATGCTTAGTTCTTAAAAATCTGGATCTGAATCCTTGTGTATTCAGTATATGTTGTGATTATACATGATTTTTATTGCTGTTGTTTTCCTTTATTGACTCTTTACCATCAACAGCTATATTAGATATAGATCTGTGATTCTATCTAAGCCTCAATCCAGATGATTGCTCAGGCTAATGGGTGTCTTCCGGTGCCCCCCAATGGAAGCATTCTAGCCTTTTGATCAGGGAGCTCAGCATTTACCAGGTGTCTGCAAATAAAACATGCTGGGTTTTAAAATATTCCTGTAATTAAGATGTTTGTAGTAAATGTGGGGCTCTTATGGCACAGTCTTCTGCACAGAACAAGTTTCAGAATTCTGGCTGCAGTGTTCTATGGAAAGAAGGGAGGGAGGGAGGAAGGGAGGAAGGGAGATTTCCAACCCTTATGAGAAGAAGAAGACATCATCGAGTTACATGTCATACAAGCACAGCATTGTTCTCTACATGGTAAGAATAGTGGTATGGTTTGAATTTGGCTAAGTATTTCAGTGGATGTTCATTCAGTATTTATCTATTGATTTGATTTGATTTGATTTGATTTGATTTGATTTGATTTGATTTGATTTGATTTGTATGGCTGCCCATCTCACTAAGTGACACTGGGCAGCACACAACAGTTAAAACCAACAATCCAATAAAAACAAGTTAAAAATAACATACAAACACATAAAACTCCAATAACCGCTTTAAAACAAAAATAACCATGGTCAGCAGCCAAAGTCCATCCTTGCATCAAGCTCAACAAAGCCATCATAAAAGCTCCTCACTATTGCCATGCCCCCAAGCATGGTGGCAAAGCCATGTCTTCAGGGCCTTCCTAAAGACTGGCAAGGTTGGGACCAATCTAAGTTCAGAGGAGATGATGTTCCAAAGGGTGGACAACACAGTAGAAAAGGCTCTCTTCATGGGTCCCACCAAATGACACTCTTTTGTAGATGGGACCCATAACATGCCTTCCTGCCTGTCCTAATGGAACAGGTAGATGTAACTGAAGAGAAGAGTTTTAATAAGAACTTAGAAACATTCATTATTATGTTCATCAGTGGGATGGAAAAATAGTAATAAAACATGAATGCGACAGAAAGCAAACCAGATACTTGTGTATTCCTATTCATTTTACCATGTAGTCCACTTTTCTTGAATATGATTCTGGCCACAACAATATAGCTAAATAGCCCTTTTGCAGTGTATTCAGTTTGCTGTATAATTTTTCTTCCATCAGTTTATTTTCAGTTCCTGCACCAAAATAGTAAATCAGAAAATCAGTGCTAATGTTGCTGTGTATTTGATTGCATTTCTTATTTTGGAGCAGTAAGTTAATGATGCAAACATGGTCTCCTGCACAGTGCCACTGAGATTATAAGATGAGGACAATTTCAGAATCTCTTTTCACAAAAATAGTGAATCTGAAGCTGTTATTCATCCAGCTGATTGAATTGTCTGCTATTCCATGTAGAGGATGAACAAAACATCCACTGTTTATGCTATGCAAGGGAAACACCCTGTTGCAAAGTCTCTAGTGGAAAATATTTTGAATCATTGATCAACTCAGGAATGAAATGCAACCATTGGCTGTCTGAGGAAGTACAGATTTACCAACAGATAACTGGGATACTATGAGAAAGTAGATCAAGCCACTTTACTCCAAGGAGAAGTTGTGAGAAGTTGGTAAAATTATACCATATAGAGTGTATTTGGCAATTAAAGCTGGTATCATCCACTAAGAGGTTTAACTAGGATGTTTTTTTCCCATGAAATTGTTACCAAGGAAAGTACAAATAATTTTTTTAAAAAGCTATCATTTTATTTTGATTTGCTGCCTCATTGCACCTTACACTTTATATCTTTCATGGTTTCCAATCCTCTTTACTTGTCATGGATTATCACATTTGGAAGCATAGGCTCTGATATTTTCCTATTTTGGGACAGAGCAACATGCATTTAAGAATTGCTCCTGCCTATTCCTCATTTTTTTGAATCACAGTTTAAAGGTTATCTAAACACATTCATTAATGTTTAAGTATGGAATAAGACAGCTGAAATTGAGGATTCCCCTTGGCTCAATTCAGAATCAGGCTCATAAGCAATAAACACCAGTTTACAACCATACATTCAGTACATTAAAGTAAATGGCCCTTATTCACTTCCGTCTGTCACTCTTAATAAAGCAAATGGGATGCATTAACCTCTTGGGTCATTGCTTTGAAGTTGCTCGTATCTCAGTATTCATTAATCTGGTTTTAGGATATTTCTTTTTAGACTTCTTCATCTGTCTAAGTAAGACAAGAAATGCTCCAAGAAGAAATTAGTAGAATGCTAGACTAAAAATTTCAGCCCATCAGATTTTCATCTTGTGTTTTTTTATTAATTGCATATTTGTTTGTCACTACAACAGATATGATTTTTTAAAATTATTTATTGATCAAGAAACTTATGTTGTGCCTTGGAAAAATCAGCATAGCCTAGGATTAGGGTCTGTTTCTCAACATTTACAGCTCTGAAACAGGAGAAACACATCCTATGTATAAATAAAACTCACATTTCTAGGCATATGGGTATTTATCTGATATTTAATACTTAAGTATACTGATAATTAGCAATGATAGTCATCATGATCCATAGGAGGAAATATCAAAATCTGTATTATGTTTTTACCTGAAATAAGGAAGGAAATATTGTTACATCAGCTGTAAAAAGATAGATCCTCCATTTAGGATTTCATTACTTTGTTTCGTACTGCTTTTTAAAAATAGAGAGAGGAAGAAAGAAAGGTTGCAATTAGACTTTAACTCAGAAATGGGGAACTTGGGGTGACCCTAGTCAGCCTAGCCAGTGATAACTGACATCTGGTGAGCAAAAATTCCCTACCTCTAGTGTAAACCTTTAAGCATTACATACTGTAGGACAGCATTTTCTCCAGGTAGTGTACCATTGTGAATTGTCTTTTCATGGTCAGACGTGGTGACTGCAGCTTACAGCCAAATATTCTGAATTATTCTTTGGAATGTAGGATCCCGACTGTGGTAAAGCCTCAAAAGCAAGATTACTTACAGATGCAGTTACCATTATTTTAATCCGTAACATGCATTTAGTCCTTAAGACAATAGTTATCTTTTAGTCATGGTGGCCACCAACTGGAAAGGGGATATTAAAAAAATGCCGTAATATTTTAGATAAACCAGAAACTTACTTGTTTCCCACTTGTAGGATTGTTCAAAGGGTTTCGATAAGATTGATCAAATATCTCAGGAAAGTGTTGATGCTTGCTTATTTGCCAATGGATTTCAGTAAAGTGAAAGTCTGCACACTGTTCTAGCTAGAGTTTTAAAGGGGGGAGAGGGACTTTAAAAAATCTTGGTAAAGACAACATTTTTTTTTTTCATAGCAAAAGTGTAGTGGGAAGAAGCTGTAGCTCAGAGGAAGTACCTCTTGTGTATTTATATGATCGTAGGTTCAGTTCCTGGCCTTAGTATCTCTGGCAAGGATAGAACAACTGGTTCTTGAAATATTACAGCTCCGCTGTCAAACAGTATTGATACTGGCCTACATGAATCAATCCCTTTTTCCTTTACATTTCATACTCCTAAATAGTGAACCCCTCCTAGGATCCTTTGTGACTCAAAAATAAAATTGCAAATACTAATGTCAGCAGTAGAAAGTAAATTGCAGAACTGTGTATATGAGGGAAAGTATGGTGCATTGTGACAGCCAGCAGTTAAGGCATCAGGCTGCAGACCCTGAGTTCTAGTCCCACCTTAAACATGAAGCCATCTGGGAGACCTTGGGCCAGTTACTCTCTCGCTCAGCCCTAGGAAAAACACAGTGGCAAACCATTTCTGAAATCTTGCCAAGAAAACTGCAGGGACTTGTGCAGGCAGTCGCCAGGAGTCAACACTGACGCAAGGGCACTCCCCGCCTCCAGAAAAAAGATGCATTATATTTCGTTTGCAATTTCAAACTTTATATTGTTATATCTCTGTTACCAGACTTGTAAATAACTTCGTTCTTTAGGCAGTGTGTTTCCTCCGTGACTATAGTTCTCCTGGTGTAAAATTGTTTTCTGTAAGTATCTCAGTCTGGTCCTATTCTCTCTTCTTTAGACAAATAAATAGTTTAAGGAGAGCAGGCATGGCTGTTATGCTCTCGTTTGCATAGGAAGTTGTCAGGCCTGATCTGACCTGCCTTTCCATCAGGATTATAAAGGTGACAGATAGTCAATTTTGGGGATTCATGATCCATTTTAGCACAGTGCTTCACCTTGCAGCTAAGTAATACGGCTGTGATAAAATCAGCCATAATCACTGCATCTTACTCAGCGTTGCCTTGGCTGTAAATATTGCCTCCATAAAAAACATCAGGGGGGAGATTGAAATGGCAGAGAAAATGTCTAAACCAAGCAAAAGGGTTTGTTCCATCAGACCCTTAAAAATATATGATGGTTATTCACTACATATGCTACTAAATTTCTATGGTTTTCTGTTAAATGGATCATATAAATACATTTTTAAAAGCCTAACTTTTCTTGTTTCTATGATCTCTTCTATCGATTCTTATATCTCTTAACCCACAAGCACCCATAATTTGGAAAAGACCGTTCAGTTTGCATATGTAAGAGCTAATGCCCTTCTCCCCCAGCACTTGGGCCTATCTTCCAAACACAGCACTAACCCATGCTGTGCACTTTTAAATGATTTGACTGACTGTAAGAAATGCCTGTCACAATCAGGAGGCCAGCCTTAACAGTGTTTCTAATCAATGGAAGTTTGCAAGTTGCTTCATTTGAATATACTTATAACTGCCCTGTTTAACCTTGGAATTTTGCAGAACTGTCAGAAATATGAGACCTTGCATGCCCTAAACCCAAACACACATTTATCCCTGGTGGGTGTGGGGACAATGTCCTTAAGAAAGTAAAGATTATTAAAGGCATGTGAAATGTTACTGATAATTTTGTGTAGATGACTTCCTTTCAAAATGTTGTGAACCTTGTAACTGGATGTGTACTTTAGCTGTCCATTATCCTCCTTATTGCTACTCTTCTTGAAACAGGGAACATGCTATTATATTTGGATATTCTTCAATACGTAAAAAAGGTCATCCATACATTCTGTATTTTAAATCATATGATAAATTTGCATCTGTGTCACCCTTGTCAGATCTATAAAATGCTTGTGTTGTGTTAGTCATTACTTATTAGCTGTGTGCATCCATTTAACAGTTAACAGTTCTTACTGTTCTCCTATTTATAAGGTAAAATTTCCTGTCTAGTGAGGCTAGTGTGTGGACAAGCTGTGATGCAACCTTCAATAGCTCCTTCTGCAGTTCTCTCCTTATGAAAGCTGGAATACATTAGAGAAGTTGAATCCATCATACCATTCAGCACTATTTCCCTAAGTAGTATCATTGCATCATTTCATCACAATGTGAATAATGTTATGAAGTTATCTAACGAGAAAGCTAGCTTCATGTCTAAAAAATGTGCTAGCATTTTTCTTATTGGAACAAATAATTCTGTTATTTGGGGGTCTGGGGGTTGATTGTTATCAAGCTACTTCATGCCTCATTGTGTCCTTCCATAAAATTGAAATAACGATATGACTTATAGACTTGCAAAATATTTTTGGAGTTTAATTTATAATTTAAAGACTTGCAAAATATTTTTGGAGGTTAAAAGTGAATGTGTGTAATCAGGTTTCTTCCCACTCAACCCCATAAAATGTCACAGTGAAATAAACAGCACCAATAATGCTGTTTCAGGTTTAACCATTCTCATTGAAGCATCCTCATGATAAAATGGAGATAATGTCACAGGAAAACCAATTATGCATTACAGGCAGAGTAGATTAATATGGTCATAGGTCTGCTTTACTTTTTGGAGATGTATATGTGTCATTCTGTTCAATTGCATTCTCAATTACTCTTTTCATATGAAGTAGGAATGGGTGATCACCTTCTTGTTCACCCTGAAAGAGGCTTGGCTATTCCAATCAAACACTTAAATAACAATGATATGGCTGCCATCTTATCTTCCACCAAAGCTTCCAAACTTTTGGAGAAGTGAAAGCAATAGCAACACATTCTCCCATGTCCTAACAGAACTTTTTTTTTTTTTTTTTCCTGATTAAGCTTTGAACAGAATCCTGGTTTGAATTTCTGGGATTTGTACTGAAAACCCTCAAAAGGAAACATTGTTACATTAGGGATTGGTAATGCCAACTGTTAATCTCAAATTCTTTAAGATGAGTTTCTAGTTCCATGGAACAAGAAAAGATAGTAGAAATGGAGTTCAAGCAGAAACAAAATATATACAACAGACTTCTTTCACTCATAAGACTTTGAACAGGGATATTACCTATGGACATCAATGAATTTTTTCAACAACGTTAAACTGAACCCCTGTAAGGAATAAGCATACTAGTTTGATAATCCCATGTTGAGTTACTGTGAAGAGTAATGAGTTTGTGTTTGCAAAATGCAATATAATCATGATAGCTGTTTCAGACCCACATATCATTTTTGGCATCACAAGAAATCCTTTCCAATTCTGTTTCATCACTACTGAAAATTTCAGACTAGTGTCTCTAAATTGCAAAAACAAAACAAAACAAAAAACTTGTGTGAAATTTACTTTTTCAGTCCAATAATAATGATAACATAAGAAAAATTATTCCTTTTCCTGAGTATTTTGTGGCCTTCTTTGTAATGTACAATTTACTTGGGTTTAGGTCCTTGCGCTGAATTGTCTGTTATTGAATTTAAAATGAATTGCATTGATCATTAAATTTTGCTCTGTCTGGATAGGACATTAACTGAGGGGAAAAAAGTGAAGTCTAGCCAAAAGAAATTGTCATGTCTTTAAAGAAAATAAAATTACTGTTCTTTCCCAGTAACAACATCTAGTTAACTCTGAGTATATGTTTGGCATGAAAGATCTGAATGAATTACTTTTTCCATATTAAATAAACCATAGTGTCCTTGTACTTTAAAAAAAAAAGGGTGGGGGAGAACAATAAAATATATTCTATTCAGCTGATAAAATTATATGGTATTTAGGATATGAATAGACACTGTTAAATATCTGTTTTAATGGGTTTGAAATTTCTTTCCCTCAGGGAACACATTGTCTCAAGGACCTGTCTGCTAGGCACATTACTCTATCTGCTCTGGTTTCTGGACAGGCATAATTCAGAATAGATCTTTTGAGAATATATCCTGGAATTGGTCCAACAGTCTCTTGTAACTCCTCCTTCTAAGGGACAATTAGAACAGGTAGAAATGCTTCATTCTAACTATTTATTTTTATTTATTTATTAGCTGAATGAGTATAGGCTAAAAAGGACCAATTATCTATGGAAACAGAATCTAAAAAGAAGGGCAAAAAATTCTAGAAAAAAATCCCCAAAAGCATAGAGTGAAAAGTAATAATGGAATCTGCTTCAGATTTGCATGTTCCCATAGCAGCCCTCCCCTTCCTTCCTTCCTTCCTTCCTGCCTTCCTGCCTTCCTGGCTTCCTGCCTTCCTGCCTTCCTTCCTCTTCCACCTTTATTAAACCTGCCCATGACAGTCCTGAAAGAACAGTTTCTGTTCTGTCTCCTGCCATGAGAAAACTCTTTTAATTTAAACTGAAATGTGGTATCTATTAAACACAAAAGGAAAAGTTCTAAAGGCACTGAGAGAGTTACTCCAATTGCCTGTGGTGAACCATTCAACATCAGTATGATATTAGTGATCATGTGGGCTTATTTTAGTTTGAAACTAAATTGAAACAATCATTCAACATCTGTTAAGAGCCTTGGAATTGTCAAAACCCACCCAATTTATTGGTGTGTTTTTGACTGCTCCCATTATATCATTACTTGACTCTAAAACACTAAAAATGAGTACATGAAGGTGATTGTTATTTATTTTTAAGGCCCTCTACTTGGTACAACTCAGGGTAATTCAAGAAAGTGAAAAGAAAAGCAGCTGAAGAGTCCATGGGCTAGGCTAAGTAGGCAATATGTGGCCTTTCAAATATCTTCGGAATCCAGTTCTCTTTCTCTTTATTCATTGGGACTCAAATCACAGCAGCATCTTAAGAGCCCCAACGTATGGACTGGAACTACAGCTGGTTTGAACATCTTATTGAAAGAGCATTTATCAGTCGTTCTTCAACAATGTGGCTGCAGTAAAGGCAATTGCAATTTTACATTTCACCTACAGAATTATAGTTTCTAGATTACAGGAATTAATCTACAATTCCTGTAATTAACATGTAATTTATCTCTTTATAGAGGGGGTCATTTCCTTCACCAATCACTCCCGCAGCTGAGCCAATCCACCCAAGCAGTTTAGTCTAGAATAAATGCAGCAGTGAATGCTTTCTGATATTGCTGCCATTACCAAATTTTATCCTCTTAAACTAAGTATTTAGGAAGAAGCCAGAATAATGAAAATGCATTCCCCTTTTTGCCAACTGAAAAAAGAAGAAAACAAAAACAGAAGTTCAGTTTAAGCTCAAAAGTGCTAATTAGTTAGCAGAGATTAGAACCCTGTGAGGCACCTCCTAGACTCAAATTGGCGGTAAATATGTATGTTCAAAATAACATTTCATTAGACATTGCCTAGCTTTGCTTCTAATTGGAAACCATTCTTGGACTTTTTGCTTGATACCCCCCACCCCAAAAAATGCAATTTTGATTTTGGGATTTCATGACTGATGTATTTTGTACCGATACAAATATTTTGTACAAATCATATGTTTTGAAATAAACTGACTTTATGATTTTTGAATGTTAGATTAAAGATTATTTTTACTATGTCAATCTTTATTAGAGTAAGAGATGAACGTATTTTACATTTATACCTGTACCGAAGAAAGTTGGAAGTTACTCTTCTTTTTCTACGCTTTTTCTTTTCTGATGTTTTTTTTTTCCCCATTTTTCCTTTTTTGTATTTTAATCTTTGTGAAATTTAATAAAATTTATAAAAAGTAAATGATATTTCACTTTATTAGAAAACACACCATAGCAAAGGGAACCATTTTAAAAAGGAAGTGCACAGTGGTTTATCTGCTACCCTGCTTGGTAAAAGCATGCAATTTCTCCATGCTTCCTGTTGGTGAAGCCACCCAAGCAACCTCATGTTACCATTTTGCTGCTTTTTGTTGTATTGCAGAGAAAGGGAAATCTCACTGACTCCCCGTGCTTCATTTGTGCTCTGTCAGATGTAATGCTCTTGTGCAGTGCACAACCTGAGCAACCATATGTGTGGATCCTGGTCACCCTCACAAAATAATAAAAACAGGAGAAAGCTTAGACATACAAAACTTATTATTGGCAGAAGCAGAAAGCAACAACAACCTGTAGGTTTCTCCTGAAATTCAAACCAATGTGGTGATAAAGAGCAATGAGTAGAAGGAAAGAGACATATCCTTAGCAGCCTCAACTGACTAACAGGAATTAGCAAACACTAAGCCTTGATCACCAATATTACCAATATCATGTATGAAGTATTATATATAGGCTAAGACTTATATCAGGACATGACATCAAACACTACTTTAAAACTGAAATAGCTAAGATGAATATATAGTCTGCCTCTACAGTGGGCTGGAGACTAAGGCTGTGTCACATTCCCTAATAATTGTTGGGAGAGGTCTGTCTTCATGCCATGGCTAGTTGGACATATGGATGACCATTTACACCTTCAGCTGGACATAGAAGTATGTTTGTGATTGATTCTTTCCCTCTTGAATCTTGGAAAACTTTGATGTGTCCCCAGAACCAAACACAAAAGTTTCCCCACCCAATCTCTCTGTTTAACTTTAAGAGGGGAGAAGAGTTATGTTTACACAAGAATTTAGCCAAATGTCTCTCCTAGGTTCTGTACCTGAAGTAAAACTGTAGCTTTAGGTTACAATAAGTTCTGTCACCTTCTGATACAGTGAGAATCACTAGGGATTTATTTGTGCAGAGGTAACTGTTAAGCTCAATATTATCCATTGGCTAACTATTACCTCAAATATTATGCCCAGTTTGGGGTATATTTTAAAAAGTACTGAGAAATGGGAACAGGTGAAGAGAAGGGGACAAGGGTAGAAAGTATGAAGAAAGATTGAGGAACTGAGGATATTAAGACTTGAGAACTGAGAGAAGATATGATAACACTAATCAATGGATGCCACATAGAATAAATTTTCTTGTTTTCTATCAGCTCAGAGTGCAAGAAATGGAGTAATGGATTTAATTTACGGGAAGGGAGATTTTGATTGATTGTTAGGAAATATTTTCTAAAAGTAAGAGCTTGACAGTTGAAGGAATTACCAAGGGAGATGTTGAACTCCCTTTCATTATGTTTAAGCAGAGACTGGACAGCCATCTGTCATGGCTGCTTTAATTTCATGGAACAGGTGGTCACAAACAGTGGCCTAAATATTCCTTCCAAGTCTTTCTATGATTTATGTTTCATTTAAACATGATAAATACATAATATTTTGCAGATGTCATTACAGGATAAGAGCACAGACAGTGCAAATTATGCAATAGTGATGAAAGTGAATATTGTTGTATTTGATTGATGTCCATCTGTTATAATTTTTTATTCTGTTCCATTGAATATTAATATGCTATTACATCCTCTAAAAACATGGAATTCCAGAAAATATCAAAGTCACTCATTCCCAGTACTTTGGAAATAAACTTAATTATCCTCTTTTATGAGGATTGCATACATCTATTTCCTTTCAGGGTAATCAATGTTATGAAAAACATAGAAGCAGAGCAAGCCAAAGAAAATAAGGCATGAAATCTAAACTAGCTTGCATCAACATCCTTCACTGTACATCTTAAGTCTCTTCTGTTCTTGCAAAGAATCTTTGCTTTGATCACAACCATATACCACTTGATGCAATGGCTTTTCTTGTCACCTCTGTCTTTTTGAGTATCTTATCATCTCTACCCAACCATGACTCTGTCAGTTTTTCCCTTTCTCTTGACCAATTTCTTCTTCATTCATAGGTTTGTTTTGTAATTTGATCTGCATTCATTTTTCTCTACATACCCAAAGCACCTCAATGTATTTCTTTCATGCCACTTTATCATGTCAGTTTTTATTCAATCTACATTCATTCAACATTCATTCATTCTTAATCCAATCTTGTTTGACAACTCACACTTCTTAGATAATCCATTCTTACCATATTCAAATTATTTTTATATTTCTCTGGATATACCCAACACTCAATTTCATTTAACAAACTGATCCAAAACATGTTCTTATATATACAGGATTTTTGCTTCTTTCAACATTCATTAGTTCATTACAAAGGACTACTGTTGTTTAAGAAGAGACGTGAAAACGTGACTCCTCACCTAGGCCTTTGACTAGGGAAAATGAGACTCCTCGCTTCATTGTGTTTGCCATCTTTTATTTTTATCTTTTATTGATAGTTATTGTTTTCTTTGCTTGATTGTTGTGAGTCAGTGAGAGTCAGGTGGCATACAAGTTTAATAAATTATTATGATTATTATAATTATGATTATGATTATTTCTATTTTGTAATTACTATCTTCCTACCAGCATTTGCATGCCTTAAACATTTTCTATCCATTCCCCTTCTTTAGTAATCTGTCTACCAATGTACATAAATTTGTTTACTGCTTTAGTATTTTTGCCATTTCTGTGTTACTTGCAATTGTTCACTCCATTTTATCTCTCAAACACTACTACCTTGGTCTTTGATACTTTGATTTTCAGATCTGTACTCCTTATTGCATCACCATTCCCTGCAAATCATTTCATTTTTCAGTCAATATCACAGCACTCTCAACATACTAGTATACACACATATTAATGTCCCCAACCAATATACCTCTAATGTCATGACACTACAGGCATTAGTCAAACATTTATCCATAAATGTATTAAATAACCAAATCACATATCTTTTTCCTACTCCATTCTTAATTTGGTACCATTCACTAAGCATTTATGCACGCTTTACTTCCATCATGCATACTAGAATTGAGTTTAATAGATTATCTGATATAATTATCTGGTTTTACAAGAGCCAAGTTTTTTAAAAAGTTCTGAGAGTTTTCTTTCACTTACCTTCTGCTTCCAGGAAACTGAGGATAATTTGCATATTTAGGAAAATGGCAAAAATGCATCTCTTTCCTGAGTTTTTAATGGTTAACTATTTTAAAGTAATGTTTGATATTTTATATTTTGTTTTAATTATATTGCATTTTTCTCTGGCATATTCAGGAAGTTGTCTAGCTCCCAGCATGCTTGCTTGCAGGAAAAAATAGGTCACATATGAGACAGTAAATTAAATTGGAAATGAATCCAGAGAAGATGGCAGTGTTCATTGTAAGAGACCATAATTCCAAAAAGATGGTTCTGAATGGGATAACATTCTCCCAGAATGAATTGATTGACAATTCTGGGAAACATGCAGAAGGCCTACATAATTTATGTCCAGGTCTTATGAAATAGGTCTTATGTCCTTATTACTTTGAAGACCTATATACAGATCTTACGAAATAGGCCTCTTTCTATAGGAAGCACCATATTTACAGTACTGGTATCATCTGAGGAGGTTTGCCTACAGATGCCACATAATTCTCCACTAATTTGGGATATAGTGTTCTCTGCTGGTGCCCCAACTTTTTGGAATGTATTCTCTGAAGAACTGAGGTGTTACTATCTTTATTAGCTTTTTAAAAGGTTCTAAAAACACAGTTTTGCACAGACCTTAAGTCTTAATTATTAATTTTAAGTGCTATTTTAACTGTTTTAATGTCTCAATTTTAAATTGGTATTTCTTGTAAACCACTGGGAGATTTTAGTAAAGGAGGTATACCAAGTCAGATATAAAATAAACACTTTTTCTGTTAAGTAATTGTTTACAGATTTTGTGTTCTATTGGATTTTGTCATCAATAATAGGAGTGCAACATTTAAAGCAAACATCACAAAGTGAGGCTGAATATTATGAAAAAAAAAGTTTTATTTGACTAACTTTTATGATCATTGTCAAAGTTTTCTGCTTGTTTAATGTCCTCTTTTGCTTCTTTTTTTCTTGCTTATTTCCAGCTTGTTGACATTATGTTAAAATATATATGTCTGCATCAATTAGGTGTTCTTTGAAGATATATATGAATATAGAATAGTTATAGAGTTGTATATTAGAATTGTAGCCTTTGCAAAAGTTATACAGAACAATTATCTCTTAGTAGCACCTCATTTTTTTATTCCTTGGAAATTGGCCCTACTAACTATAATTTTCATAACATAAAAACTCATAAGTTTTATTTTCAGAGCACAATATACTCATAATTATTTCTATTGTAATGTAAGAAAATTACTCCCTTGGACTGAGCATGACCAGCCATGCAGTTTACTTGGAAACATGTAGAACTGGTTTGCCATTACATTTTTCTGAGATATTTTTCAGCTTTAGAACAATAACATTATCTGATATTTTCCATCCAAGTATTAAATAGGGTCAACCCAAGAGAAGATTGGCCAGGTATTATCCAGTTCTGTCCATCTAAGAATTAAAATCCACCCTTCATCCTCCTGCTCCTCCAGATTTGCTCAAATGGTTTAGAAGCCTCTCTGGGCAGATGTGAATGGCTTATGAAGGAGATGCAATGGGAAGGAGAGCAAAGGAAAATCCCACCACAAGGACTCATAACACTCATGTGAGGAAAATATGTGTTCTTTTTCCCTTCCCCTTCTTGTAGAACTGTATAAATATCAGGGCATCTATTTTGCCTATGAGGGGAGTGTCTCCCACTAACACTTGGAGGGCTCCCCCTCCAGTACATACTCTCCAATAAACACTTCAGTGAAGCCTTGATTATTTTGCATTTGTGTCCTGCATTTTGATTCCACTCTCATGTTGAAAATAAATCAGGGAGCTTAATGGCCATTCTTTATATTACTTCAGTCTCCAGTATAAAGTATTTTGATATATTTGAAAAAAATTCAACAAAAGTAGCATGCTCTGGCCCTAAGAACAAAGTCAGGTACCAAAGTACAGCCACAAAAATGCTAGTAAAGGAACATGAAGAATGATCTTCAAGACCCATAGTAGGCTTCTTCTGAGAAATGAAAACCTGCAACTATATTAAGATAATGCCGGACAGCTGAAAAATAAAAAGTTGTGTTATAAGAGACTAGTGGGTTTTTATTGGAAAATAAGGTACCACAAACATTTCATGAATAAGGCGGTTTGTTCTGGTCTGTTCTATTTTATTGCCAGTGTTTTGAATTATCCACTTTTGGGAATAACTTGTGGGTCAACCAGATAAGTAGTGATGTGTCAGTCAGATATTTGCATATTTTTTTCAAATAATTTTATTAAGTTTCAGTAAAAAAATAAGATATAAAAAAAATCAAAAAGAAAAATAGCAGAAAAAATTCAGAAAAGAGAAAGCAACTTCCAGCTTTCTTTGGTATAGGTATAGATATAAATATATTTACCTCTTGCTCTACTATTTTAAAAAATTACATATTAGATCTATCTCTTACTCTAATATTTAAGAAAAATTACAAATGAGTTTATATCAACAAAAAGAATTTTAAAAAATCAATACAAAGTATTTCTATAGTTATAGAATAAATCAGTCAGTAAATCCCAAGATCAAATTTTCATTTTTTCAAGCCTCAGGTAAAAAGTTCAAGAGTGGTTCCCAAACAGAAACAAAGCCTGACACTGTTTTTTCTTTAACCAACATATTTCCGCCTGTTTATCCATCATACCTAAAAGAAAAATCTCTGGTTTCAATTGTACCTCATTTTTAATTTTTTTTAAATCAAAATGCATATCCCAATATTTCTTAGCTTTCTCATGAGTCCACCATAAACAGTAGAAGGTACCTTCACACTGGTTACATTTCCAATATACATTTGAAACTCCTTTATACATCTTGACATTTTATCTGGTGTCAAATACCAACAGTACATCATTTTATAGACATTTTCTTTTAAATTGTAAGTAAGTGTAAACTTCAAGCCTTTATTCCACATATTCTCCCATTGATTGAACATTATGTTGTATCCAAAAAATTTTGCCCACTTAAATATACAATCTTTAGCATCTTCCATGTTCATCTTCAGCAAAGGTTTATACATTTTGGTGATAACAGAAATACATAAAGCGTATTCAAAGTCAGTTTTTTCAGAGGTAAATTCACAACTTTTCTTATCTAGTTTAAATCTTTCCAACAACTGTACATAAGTAAACCATTGACAAATATAACCTTCCAATTCTAAATCTTCTCTCTTCTTTAAGTTGGATTCTCCTTTAGAAAACAGTAGTAAATTCAAAGACGTCAACCATGCTTGTTTAAGTGTCATTTCTCTTCTATAAAAAGCTTCTTGGGGTGATAACCACAGAGGAAATTTGAAGACAATCTTGCTTTATATCTGTTCCAAACTCTCAGTATGGCACGTCTAATAAAATGATTTTTAATCAATATTAACTTTAATTTTGTCATATCACAAATATGCATGCCATCCAAATCTTAAATCATGTCCTTCTAATTCCAATAACCTCTTATTTTTTAAAATCACCCACTCTTTCATCCATACCAAACAACAAGCATCAAAGTATAGCTTTAAATCCAGAAGATCTAACCCACCTCTTTCTTTAGCATCCTGTAAAATTATATTTATTCTTCTTTTTTTTCCTTGCCATTCAAATTTATAAATATATTTTTGCCATTGTTTAAATGGTACATCACCTGTCAGTACTGGTATTGTCTGAAAAAGAAATAACATTCTAGGTAAAACATTCATCTTAATTACTGAAATTCTGCCTAACAATGACAATTGTAACTTATCCCATCTCAATAAGTCTTTCTTAATATCATTCCAAACTTTAACACAATTATTCTGATATAACATACAATTCATATTAGTCAATGTAACTCCCAAATATTTAACATTTTTTTAATTTTAAAGCCAGACTTTTTCATCATTTCTTGGTCATGTATAGTCATATTTTTAACCAACATCTTTGTTTTTTTGCTAATTTACCTTAAATCTAGCAAGTGTACCAAAGTCTTTCAATTTCTTAATTAAGCATTCTATTCCAGTTTGAGATTCCTGTAAAATCAACACTAAATCATCTGCAAAAGCTATTAATTTATTAACCTCTTTTTTAATTTACAAGTCTTTTATATTTACATCTTGTCTTATATCTCTATTTAACATTTCCAAAACTATAACAAAAAGGAAAAGGGACAAAGGACATCCTTGTCTTGTTCCTTTCTGTATCTCACAAGGTTTTGTTAACTCATCATGAACAATAATACTTGCATTCTGAGAAGTGTATATCCATTTAATCCCTTGAAGAAAATTCTCACTGAAGTTTATATCTTCCAAGACTTTAAATAAAAATGTCCAATTCAAATTATTTTTTTATTATTTTATTTTTATTTATCAAATTTGTCACCATCCATCTCATGAAACGACTCTGGGTGGTTTACAGCAAGATAAAAATTCATTAAAATGCAACATAAAAAAATACTAAAAATAAATAGGTTCAAGAAGATGGAAAATTGGTGAGTAATTCCCAGGGAGCATCATCAGGGGGCTAACCATCCCCAGGAATGCATTGAACCCATATCACCCCATGCAAAATTATAAAGGTTTTTTCCACATCCAAGAAAATCAATGCTAGTTGCTTCTCATTATGTTGTTGTAGATATTCTTCTATATCCAACACAGTTCTCACATTGTCTCTCAGTTGTATTTTGGGTAAAAAGCCATTGGTCTTCATGTATAAAGTCCAACAAAATCTTCTTCAATCTATCTCCTAATATTGATGTAAAAAGTGTATTGTCATTATTTAGCAGTGAAATTGCTCTATACTTCTTAGTTATGGTTGGATCTTGGCCCTATTTAGGTAGAAATACTGTATTTGCTTCTTTCCAGGTCTCTGGTATTGCTGAGCCCCTGAAAGAGAGTTCATCCCCTGCAGACATTTGCATATATCAGCAGATCTGTCTTTGATCTAATGCATGCATAACTCCTTTTAATTGAATTTATAAAGAATCTTTTAAAAACAGATTAGCTCTGATCTCTCTAATTATGGGCAGGGAGGCATTCTTGCCACTTGGATCTCTATAGTTCTGCTGATGCTTCTGGATTAAAATGTATTCAGGTAAAATTGTCAGGTAGCATGAATGGAAAGATATACAAGGTGTAATGATATATTCAGTCAATGTTTAACTGAGCTATAGTTTACTCAATCCACTTTCTTGGGTGTGCATTAAATTTAGTACATTAAATCATGAACTAAAGATAATACATGTAGCCCACTAGCTAAAATGTAGCAGGTTGATTAATGATTCAGTATCATGCAAATACAGGGCCATTTTAATAATTTGAAAAGGTGACAACTTGATTCTGAAGTGAAAAGCATAGAAACATTAAATTTAGAAGCGGCAGAATCTGTATAAAACGCTATTGTTAACATCACTATAAATCTATAAACATGGTTACATAATCATGTTTTTGAATGTGCTGTAGCTGGATGGATTTATAAAGCCAGCTTAAGGACCACAGTGATTGTGTTCATACAATGCAATATGTCACTATCTTCAGACCTTTAAGAGATGTTTATGCTTATGCCAAATCCTCTTATTTGTGCGAGGAATAGAAAGTTTGAACATCTGATTTGTTTTTCATTTATTTGACTTCAGTTATGGATTGTGGGCATTTTCTTTTCTTAATTTAGAAGCATTTACAGAAATTATTTTAAGTCCCCCCCCCCCCCCCCGATTCTCTGCCCCCATTCTCCTCAGATGTCAAAGAACAATTAAATTTCAACTTTAATTCTAAAATAGCATCAGCAAGGAGAAACCCATTAGCACACCTTCTGGCCTTCTTTGTTAATCACAAAAAAGCAAAATATGACATGATGTGTGAAAAATAAAAATTGATTAAAATTAGCATTTTCCTAGTGCTCTCAATATGTTTAAATATTGATTTGTGCATGTCTCCATTATTTTTAAAAATTATAGCATATGCTTTATAGTCCCCCCCCTTTTTTTTTTTTTTCAAAATAACTATTTTATAGTTCTTGTCAGAATGAAAATATGCTTGTAGGAAGGCATTGTGAGAATATTATTCACCAAGAATGACTCCAGTGTGCAAGTGCTACTGAAATGGGAGAAAAGGAAGAACCTTGCATCGAAAACTTCCTTAGACAATGTTGCTTAGGCTGATGGCTTTCCCCCAAAGTCTGCCTGTTGCAAATACGAACATCTCAGCTGCCTTTCCTACTCTGTGTTATGCTGTGTTTTAGACAAAAGGGAGGCATCTGATAGGAATGAGGGGAAGTAACTGAGAAAATCATTTAATTCGTATTAGGGAAAACTACACAAAAATTCATACATTCAAGGAAATGTATTCATATATTAGGGAAATTTGTTTACAAGCACTGCACTCTTGATAAATTGCAAATAAAAATGTGTTTGTCTAATGAGTTGTGTTCCCAAATACACATTAACCTGGATGAACATTTTTTTTAAAAAAAACTGATAAATGCAGGAGAAATCAAACAAACAGGATTCACAAAAGGAAAAATAAGAAACTGGAAGAAACTTAAACTGATATTTTTCCCCTTTGAAAGGAAGATTGCTCCCTTGATTCAACCTCTACAACTTGTAGAGAAGGATTCTAAACGCCAAATCATGTGCTGGTTTGAAACAGAATTTATCAGTACTTATGAGATTCTGGAAGAAATTTTGCAAACACGTGTTTTGCAGCAGTGGAAAAATAAAACATTTTTAAAAGGTGCATCCTATAACAATTGTAACTATTCCAGCCAACAAGAAATGGAAGTCAGGACACATTAAACTTTGTGTCTCTTTTAACAACGTCCAAGAAACGATTGCCGTTGTTAGTGGTTCCAAACCTAGGATCTTCGGGATTGTTGGCCCAATTCCTATTATACCCACCCAGTGCAGCTAATGATGAAGGATGATGTGGTAGTCCATCAGTATCTGGGCTACCTTTTCTTGATATTGTATTTCTACCCTTTGGAAATAACTCATCGTACAGAGCAATAATGCTGAGTAAATACTTCTTTTCAATCATCAGATGCTTCTTTTGACTAAATCTCAGTTCTGGAGTTTATTGCTTCTCTTTCCATTCATAAGCAGAGGACAATAATATTGAACTGGCAGAGATGTGATAAAGCTTTATTTCTAAAATTGTATAAAATCCCTTTGAGATCTCAAAATAGTAGGAGACTATGCGCTGCAAAGTTTGACTGTTTTATTATTAAATAAATTTTTCATATTCTGACTTGGAGGGGGAGGAAGGCATCTCCTGCAAATCCTCAGTGCTCATAACAACCTGTTTTCTTTTTTTCAGAATATAAGCACTGCCCATTTTTCTTTCTACTTTCATTAGCTAGCATAAATTGTTTTATTTTTCATTTGCATGTGAAATCATTCATTTTCCCCAGCCCTTTAAAAGAAATCTCTAGCAAACATGGCCTTCATTTCCCATATGGTCAATCACTTGTAGACAAGTAAAATGAAAGCCAGCATGGCAGAAACCCACAAGATCAACTCTGGTGAGGTTGCTGAAGTGTGCTCTGTGGATTTTAATTTGAATCATTGTCTTGATCCCTCAGTAGCTTGCCCATTGCTGTGCATTATCAGTATGCTTGAAAGACTTCTGTTATAATTTTTGCTGGGCAGTTTTTATGATCATTTATTTCACTCAACATGGAGAAATAAGCCTTTATTATTGTCTTATGAAAGCTGAAGGGGAAAAAAAGCCTTCTTTCTGTCTTCTTAAATCACCGTTCGATGATCCAGCACACAAACACCTACAGACACCTTTTTAAGCAAACAGAATATATAGCAGAAATGTCTATGTTATGTTCAGGGTCATCCAGTCAGTATATTTGAAGATGGAGATTAAAGGTTATATGCCTGAGGCAGGGCTGAACTTCACATAGTTCTTGCATCTCTTTCATCTTAGGGTGTTTTCTCAGGAATCATAAGATAAGCAGGCTTCAATAAAATGGTGAAGAATGACATCCATAGGTCCACCTTTCTATCCCCAAAGTCTGTAAGAATAAAAAAAAAAAGAAGAATGTCTTCAGGTCAATGGCTCGTTTCATAAGACATGGAGAGAGATATCTTTTGTGCAAAATATCAAGGTTTGGTATGTAGACAGAATTTATATTATGATCATATACTCTTCTCATAGCAATTTGCTATGAATGGGGCACTGATAAGCCATATCCATTGCCAGTGCCAGAAACAAAAAGCCAGACATAGATTGATCTGACTTTTTCCAAGTTTCACTTGTCTTTATTCTAAAATTCAGCCCATCCTGCTTTTGCCACACCACAGTTTTTGATATTTTGTAAATAAATAACATTTATCCATTACAATTGATTCTGTGTTTTTTCTGAAGAACTGCTGTTCAGATATAACCAAAGTGACTGGGTCGGATTCATTCTTGCTTTTCAACAGTAGAATACATCCTATTTATCCATCAAACAGGGGTCCTCATGAGTAGCAGTTGTTAAGAAAGAGTGGTTAAGTTTTCCTTTTTTGACCCGTTATGTTTAGAATTAATATATTATTTGTAAAAAGTATCACTGGGTACAAATGAATGACTGACATAAGCCTAACCCTTAGATTTGATTTGTTAAATCTTCCAAAGTATCTGGAGATATGAAATTTTACAGAAGTTACTTGGGTAAGGGGGAAAAAATGAAACAGAAGGCATGTCACAAAATGTGACCCCAATGCATCACCCAAGTGTTTATATTTATCAATGGTGCCTTATTTACAATAGTATACGGTATGATGCACATTCCAATCCTCAGTCAGCAACAACTCATTATGCACAGCTATTCATAGACTAGGTGGAACAAACCTTAATAAATTATATAAGCAAGGAAAACAGTGTTTTCAATCTGTAAAAGGTACTTTCTCAGATTATTTGGATGAATAACTTATAAATTGTTTTTCTCTGTCCTTTTTTATATACAACAAAGATGGAAAACCTTTGTTTTGTGCCTGGCATCCCAAGATTTTGTCACTGAAACTGCAAAACTATGTTAGCACAATATTTCATTTTTTTTTTTTAAAGTAATAAACTAAGTACCACTGGTCAGTATCTGTGGGCAAAGGAATAGATCTTAATTTTGAAGGGACCTTAAGAGAATTCACCCATCACTAAGTGCAGCTGGTAATTCTGTGAATGCTAAATGTAAACACATATTCAAGTTGATGGTAAAACCTCATACTCAGGGTCTTTTTTTATTATTTTTATTTTATTAACCCTATGTTCAATTTGGCCATCTATCTGAATTCAGCAACAACAAAATCCACATGACCATAGACATTGTATGTGTTCTTCTTATGTTCCCTTTATTATATTTTTCCCCAAGCAAATAATTCTTCCCAATTTATTATATTTTTGGAATGCTTTTCCATAATATATACCATTTTTGTGGGTTTTTAAACTGTGGATTATGCAATTTCCTATAAAAGAAATATCTTGCATAATCCGCAATTTAAAAACCCATTAAAAATAAAGATCTTTCACAGGCTTAATAGGTAAAACTTTGGTAAATTTATATAAAATTCATATCAAACACACACACATGGGCATCTGTGTGTATAAGTATGCATAAATTCACCCTTAAATAAGACATTCTGCAGATTTTCTAGAAAGAACTGCATCAGAAAACTTCATTTGAGATAACGTAGGAGGTTCTATGCTTCCTTCATTCTGATGTATTTCTTGTATAAGAATGTTGCCAATCACCTTTTGCTCTAGCAAGCATTACTGTTCCTTGTCGGTAATCTTCCCTACACTGTATAATGAAATACTGTATATTGAGGATGACGACAGCTTGTATTTCAAACCAGAGAGACAATTATGAACAGTGGCCCATATTGTGGCATTAAATAAGGTTTATAACAGCAAGTATCCCTAATGATAATAATTGTTACAGGATGTTAACCTTCCTTGGCTTTGTTGTTGCTGTTGACTATTAAAAGACCAACTACTTGTCAAGTATCCAGAAATCACCAGTTTTAGAGGAACTATCTACTGTAGAGTTCATTTGCTAAGTGAGACACCTGGGCACAACAGGGTAAAATTACACACTAGGGGTGTATGAGAACATTCCAAAATTATCAATATCTTCATAAAGAGGATAGAAAAATCTTAAATTTAAACTAATTGGAATATGGAAAAAGCAAACAAGTTCACCAAGCCAGGGAAAGACACTTCTATAATTTAAGAAGGAAATAAAGCTTGGGTTTGGCTCTCAGTATTAAGCCTTGTTTATGATGCTAAATGAAGATTTCCATTCACTTTTTCTTAATCTTTAACAGCTATATCACACATACTGTAAGCATGTCAAGGTCCTCTCCATGTTGAGAATAGCTGTACTGCTTTTATTTGGCTGGAGTAGATAGAGAATTTTGTTTCCTTAGTACTTTATGATCACAGTTTGCCAATCCTTATCCAGTCCTAAGCAAGATAAATAGAAGAGTCTTGATGATGGCAAAATGAGGATTTCCATGGGCCTAGAATTTTCCAAACTCTGGGTAAAATATGCAAAATACATTTTGATATTTGGATTCATAGCATTCTAGTTACTTAAAAGAGCTTTCTCCCATCCCTTTCAGAGATGGCTTTACTTGCTGTCAGGCAGAATTTTAAATGCTATCTGTGAAAGATGAGCAAATATTTTTCAAAAGACACAGTGATAAATGAGGAAGCTTTAGAAGTATTTCTGACCCTATTTAAATTCAACAGCAGAGCATCTGTAATACAGCACTGGTCATACCGCTATCTGAAACACCCTTTTGTGGGTCTGAAAAGGTTAGCTCAGTGTTGTCCAAACTTGGCCACTTTAAGATGAGTGGACTTCAACTCCCAGAATTCCCCAGCTGGCTGGGGAATTCTGGGAGTTGAAGTCCACTCATCTTAAAGTGGCCAAGTTTGGACAACACTAGGTTAGCTGGTTCTCTTGATATGCAAATTCAGGTTCTCCTTACTCTACCCTTCCAATTCAAATTCAGAAATTGATTGGAAGGGGGAGAGAAAAGAATGTTACTGCTTATAATTGCAGCTGTCTGTTTCTCAGTGTGTGTGTTTTGGTACTTGAGTTCTTCTGTGTCCTCCTTCCTATCTTGAATTAACAAGTGCTCTCATTTGCTGCTTGGACACAGCCAAGTATTGCTCTCTGCAGGTAGCACTGAAACAATTGAAAGAGCACTTTATAATTCTACAAAGGGACAAGCAGGGGAGCACTCAGCAGCAGGTAGGGGAAAATATATGCCACCTTGCATTGGATGATCTGCAAATGCAAATTAATGGGCACTATCATGGCTTGTGCCTACCCTTGGGAGGTAAAAGTGCAAAGATTTAAAGAGCTGCATTTTCAGCCAATAAATGTACTTTGAACCTTGCACAACTGAGTGATGTCCACATGATGCCATAAGAGAGTGGGAATTGAGGTACTACAGCTGATGTTGTAGCACAACACTTTCTCGTTGGTTTCAGTGGATGTCTAAGCAAAACATTTCAAAATATGCAATGTTATCTTGGTGGTTTCTGATTACACCTGAAGTGGTTTTTAAAAAGTATATTCCAATGAGAAACCATTTCCTTCATTCACCGGATGAAGATTTCTTAGCTGACAGTAACACTTAGCAAGAGTGAGAACTACCCAGTGTTGTCAGGGTCACTTTGAGACATTAATGAAATTAAGATGCACAATTCCTCTGTCAGGTAAGTAAATAGCACTCTTGTTCTTATAGACAGGGGAAATGAAGCGCAGGAGGGTTTAAGTGACTTGCCCAAGGTCGTGCTATAATGAACATTGGTCCTTGAGCTGCATATTTAAGGTATGTGGCTTTCATGCTCAAGATCTACTTCAGGCCTTCAATTCGTATTTGGTTAAAGCAAATTATCCAAACTGGCACATATACAAGACAACTCTCTCTCTCCCATTGGCAGGGGACATAGCTCTCTGCTATCTTACATAAAATATATTGCCACTCATATCTAATTCTGAGTAGTTAGTACCTTGTTTATTTCATGTATATGCAGTCTAACTGATAAATGCTTCCGGAATAGTTTTCAAATGTGCAATCACTGTCATAGTAATAAAACCAAAATAATAATAAAGCCAATATGCATTTTAAATGCCAGCAATAAACTAATAAATATGTTAAAAAGCAAATTCATGATAGAAAAGGAGATCACAGCTTGGTGTTAAGTCATTTGAACAGCTTATCGCCACTTTAATGGTCAAACAATCAGGACAAACAAGAGAGCCTAACAATTCTTTTGTTTGGACTATAAGGCAATATATTTTAAGAGCACCATATATAGCACCAAAGAGCAAGAGAACCTGTGGCCCTCTAAATGTGGTTGAATTATCGACCCCTGTTGTCCCTGATCAACAACCATGCTGTCTGGGCTGATGGGAGATGCAATCCAGTCACATTTGAAAAGCCACAGTTCCCATCTATACACTATACCTGACATCTGACAAATTACATGTTCGGGTCCCTTCTTGTAAGGTCTATGTTTCTTTTAATTATAGATATTTTGCTGGTCAAAACATGCCATGCTGTGTTTGTGTTGCTAATAACATTTTTTTACAGGAATAAAGCCCCCAAATGCTTAGTTCCATCATATCACAACCCATTTACTCCTGACATTTCTGTGTCCAATAAGAAAGTCTGAAAGGGATGGTATGCATAGTTTGTTAAACATGGATAGAAAAGGTAAAGACTTTGAATCAGACTTGGCTCCTAATGAACTTCATAGACATGTTTATATAGTTTTCTTAGGGAAAAAATGCAAGTAGTTTGTCGGTATTTTTTCAAGGATGGTTTCAAATAATTAGTATTGTTTCCCAGTCTTCCTGAGATTTCCTGGTGATCTAACCACTTCCAACCCTGGTTCATTTTTACCAGATCACATGTTTACCACAAGAGCCAAACATGTGACTAATAAATCTTTATATTCCTGGTCATGTACAGACATCATCTTCAGATCTTCCTCAATATAGAAAGGACAGGAATTAATAGGGCAGGACTGATATCTTGGGACCCACAGTGGTAAAAATATGTGTATTCTATGACCCAGCATTTCTGTATCCTGTTGAGAAATATTAACTGAACAATTTAGCAATTCTGAACACATGGAAGTCAGTGGAACTTACTGACATGTAAGATCTCTGACTTAAAGCCTAAAAGTCCATGTCAAAAAAAGGATTCTAATTGCATTAACGGATGGAATTCTAGATGTTTCTCTTGTTTTCCTTGTCAATCAGCCTGATCTGAAAGTTAAGGGGTTTTCATATTATTATACTGAAAAGGCATATAGTTGAGATGATAGATTAAAAATAATTATGCCATACAACTGTATTAATTATGCCATACAACTGTATTATTTCCTTATTATTTGGATGATGATGATGATGATGACGACTATGACAACAGTTATTTCCATTTCAAGGAGAAAAAATCCATATATCATATTTCTATATCAATATATTGATATCTCCCTCTCTCATTGGGTTTATGCTATATCTGTCTCATTTTATTCTTGCTAGTTTGGGTAGAATGTCATGCTACTAATTCTCAGAAGTTTTCTTTTTGTGTATTTAAATCTTTTTTTTTTTTAATGATCACTACACAATCAACATTTTAATAAAAGAGGACATTAAACAGAGAAGACAGCAACAAGGCCGTTGTTGGCAAACTTCATTAGTAGCATGCCTAGGCCAAAATAGCTTTCCTTTTTGGTATTTTGATCATCCAGTGATGAAACCTATGATCCAGAAAAGCTCGTAATAATAATAGACTATATTATTACTACTATAAATGTATTAGTCTTTAAAGAGCCACAAGACTGTGGTTATTTTTTAATATGAACATATAAATGTCAAATGTTATGCTAAGGATAGATAGCTTTATTTTACCTTTTCCCCTTTCTACATTTTATCAAAAGTATATGGAGTTTTTGAGTGATCACTTTTCTGTTTGCTTCTCAAGAGGCTTTAACTCTGCTCTCCAACAGCTGATCACAGACTCTGCATGAAATCAAACAGCCCCTTAATGTGAGAGCTCCAGGGGATATGCCTGAGCTGATGAGACAGACTGTCAGTCAGATGCCTCTAAAATAATTTGTTTCCCTTGAAGAATGGTGTTCTATCTGTAGAAATGCTTGTCAAGAACTGCCCCCCACCCGCAAGTCTTCTCACTACTGCCCTGCATATTCCTCTTCACTTTCTGAATAATTGTAGCACGGGTTTGATTTTTTCCCATACCCCTTTCCCTCATAGATGTCCTTTTTTTTCCTCCCACTTCTGCCCTGTATATTCCTCTTCACTTTCTGAATAACTGTAGCACAGATTTGAATTTTTTCCCGGACCTCTTTTCCTCATAGATATCTTTTTTCTTCTTCTAAACACTGACGCTGTTGTACTGTGATTTGCTCAGCTCATAAAGAAAATGGAACAGAGTAGTAATCCAGAACTAGCTGCATAGCAGCCATTTCTTAAAATGCTTTTTTCCCTATTTTTTATTAAGTTCCTTTTTAATAGTGTGGAAGGAAGGAAGGAAGGAAGGAAGGAAGGAAGGAAGGAAGGAAGGAAGGAAGGAAGGAAGGAAGGAAGGAGACATTATATAGGAAAGTTACAAAATAAGCCTATTTTACCATGAGCATATTTTGAGAAAATACTGGTTTGCTTCTAGACTTAGTGGTACTTAGAGAGTGGTTGTGTAGTCATGATGAATGTGGGTCCTACTGATTTCAGTAATCTTTTCTAAGTTGGAGTCTTCTGTGTGCAAGTTGGAACCTGCATAGAAGAACCCTGGTGTAGAAAATAAGCTGTATCACACATTACAATGAGAGAGATCCAAGTTACTACACTCAGAAGGACCTACAGCAATTGTGATTCCCAAATGGGGAGTACCTGTATGATTTGTGTGTTTAGAAGCAAGTATTGATCATGATTGTATTCTAGCAGCAAGTGCATATTTAAAATCTCAGAGATGCTTTGGAATGGGTGATTTTCAGTGTAAATAAGAGCAGAATACTAACATCTCTCTTCATCCATACTATATAGCCCTGTGAAACACTTCAATGTCTTCTATTGCAACCCCTTGAAAAACAAGACTTGTTCCCTGAAGACCTGCTGGACCAGTATACAGTGAGTGACACAAGGGACTGCAAATGGACAAAGGTGCTGGTAGTACTCAGAAAACCCATTTTCCTGAAGAAATTGTTCTTGCACCAGAATCTGCTCCTATGCTCTGGAGACCACTCTACTTGGCTCCTTGGGAGCCAAATAGGGCCAAGCTTCAGAAAATCCACTAAGGCTGCTCTGTCTGTAATTTTCTGTTAAAGGCATGTAACAGAAAATCATACAAACCTAACTTCTGCCCCTACATATGTCCATACCCTGCAGCCAGGTCTGTCCTTACTGAAGAGACACATGTAATCTAATTTCTTTGCCTGATTTGGCAGCCCCAATTCCTACTACAGTTCATTTCTGGCCCAGATAGAACTCTTAACTATGTTCATTGCAGGGCTTTTAATATCCTTTTCAAAAATATAATAAGGGAATTTGGAAAGTTTGAGGGATCACCCTTCTTATGAATGCATTAGTCACAAGCCACAACAGGGATTGAAAATCACTACAAGATTCTCTGGACGTGTTTCTTAATATCTTTGGGATCCAGGGCTAGTAAAGTAACTGATGTCTCTCTGGAGTATATATTCATAAATCATGGAGCATGGTAGGCAGATGAGCCAAGAATGGGGTAGTTTTCTCTAGTAACAAGTCATTAACCATATGCAAACTGAAGATAGCCTAGGCCTGAACAGAAGCAGGCTTTACTAGAATGCAGTGGGAGGAAGAGATTTCCCACCCCTCCCCAAATCCTTGCCTCATGATGTTCTTGAACATTTGGTTAATCACAGTGCAGATCTTGGTAAAATTAGTTAAATAAAAGTGTGGTTCAAGTTTACCTAATAATTTTATCTCCAATTGCTTACTCCCTCTCCCTCCCTTCCTGGAAGGTAGAATTGATTCACTTGCCTTACTATTTTTGAAAGGATTACACTTATACACATTACAGTATATGGAAGAAATCTGTAGCCTTTATATTACAGGTTAAGGATATTCTTGTGATATAAAAAACATTGCTTAAAATTTTCTTCAGTGCTATTTCACACATTTTCTTATCCAGATAATCTCTACACAGGGAAAGATAAAGGTTTATTTTGCTGTAAATAAAATGGGTAAAATAAAGTACAATTTTGAGAATGTGTATACCTTTTGCTCAGATAGAGATTCTCTTTCTATAGTCACCAACAGAATATCTGTAATGTTGTTAGCCATGTTTTTCCCAGTTATTTTAATATGGTAATACATTAAATACTTCAGTAATACAACAGAAGTATTCAGAATGTTCACATGGCATAATACGCTTCTGGTTATTAACTGCAGGCAGTTAGTTTCTTCATAAATGGATTAAGAGTAGAGAGGGGGCTTTTGCTGCCAGATTGCTGGTGTGTGGTGTCTCTAAAGTGTTCTAGGCACTGAGTACAAATATCTGCAAAAGGGTTGTTAGTGAGTCTGCAGACCTTAACACTCCCTCCATAGGAAGACATACAAATCGAAGCCAAGCACACCTTTTCTCACCACACTTTTAATCTTGCGTATTCAGGCAAAATTCCACAGACCTTGGCTTTTTCTCTCAAGAAGCAATGGCTAATGAACAAATATTGTGAACCTAGTAACTTATAATAGAATTCTATTTGCATATATTTCTAGCATATTTTTTTTAGTGACATGATGCTTAGAATTAAGAGAAATAGACTGGGTTCACATATTGTAGTAAGGAATAATGTGATGCATTATGTTACACAAACCTAGTCACTGTAATTTAAAAACTATGGTTGATGTTTTGGTGTACAGTGGAAACCCAACCCATGGTGGTTTGTTCAATAAACTATAATAAACCATGGCTAAGTAAGGTGTGTAAGCCAGACTACAGCCTTATTGCTGAGTTCTGTTTTGTCTGGGGAAAGAGAGAAAATTTCTATTTCAGTAAGAAGCAACAAGATTCACACAACTGATAATATAATTAGCCTTTAATTTTCTATACTTCTCCAAAGTTTACAATATGCTGTAGTTCCTAATTATATTAGTGAAGTTATGTACAAAAATAAAAAGGTATATTCTTATACATAGAAAGGCATAAATATTTTTAATATTCTCTCTTTCATATGTATGTATGTATGTATGTAATCACACACACACACACACACGTATATGAAAGTGATAAAAATACATAAAATATATAAAAATATACAAAAAATGTGATTTAAGAAAGCAGAGCAGGTTCATCCATCCCTAGCTTGCCAATTGTAATATTTCTAAGAATTAACCTTTTAAATTGTTTTACTTTTTTTTCTGCAGAAATATTCAATCTAGCTGTATTTGGTAGTCATGCAACCATCATTTTTAAGAACTTAAGAAATTTATTTTGATATAAATTAGCTAATTTTCCAGAATAGTAACATGGCAGTTGTGTTTGTAGAGGAAGGTTCAATTTGTGACAGGATTTTCAGCAAGCATAATTATCTTATAAACAGATCCATAAATTAAATATGTTCCCATCCAACTGACACTTCATATATTACAAATATTATAAATTATGAGGGATGGAAAAGCAAACTAAAAAATGGGTACAGATAGTATCACAGAAAAGATTTAGGAACATTAATATTATAGTAGCAAAATCTGTACATTCATTAATTCCAAATATGTGTGTGTGTGTGTGCCTTTCAGCTAGAATCTTGTCACTGTCAACAGCTTTATTGAAGCTATAATGGGATACAATATGTACGAACAAAAACTTCATGTACTGCAGAGACTCCAGGTGCTATGCCAAATTTTCTCCCCTAGACTGAATGAAAAAATATTTGTTCATTATGGGATGGCTGGAAAAAAAGATATAAAAATCTGGGTTGATGCAGAATTGGGATTTACCCTAATCAAGTGTGTTTTTTGCATTCCTGGATTAGGGTTTTGCCCTAGCATGAAACACAATTGGAAATGGAGCTGCTCTAGCATGAAACACAATTGCTGGGTATGTAGGAACAGCCTAGCACCAACAGTATAACCAGGGCCACTGCTGGCATACATGGCACCTTTGTGAAGAATTTCACTTAGCACCCTCCCAAAACATTTTTGAAATGTTAAATACAATTACATAACATGCAAAGGCCTACTGGTTCACAGATATAGGTTCTGTCATCAGTCTTGAATGTGTGAAGTTGGTAAGAATCTGTTGTTGATATTGTACCTCCTTCTCTCTCTCTATCCCTCTCTCTCTGTCCCTCCCTCCCTCCCTCTTTTACTTGCAACTGTTTCCCCTACCTCTCCCCATGTAGCACCTTTGTGTGGTATATAATTTGCACACTGGGTTCAGTGGCCCTGAACACAATTGTTTTTAGAAGACAAGGTTAAAGCTTGAGTTTGGATGGAAGGAAATAGGAGTTGGTGAATTAATAGGTTTTGCATTAGATACTTTTTTATACTTGCAAAAAAAAAAAAAGTCATCCTTCCCCAATGATTCTGGGGAAGAATGACTTCCTCCTCCTCCTCCTCCTCCTCCTCCTCCTCCTCCTCCTCCTCCTCCTCCTCCTCCTCTTCTTCTTCTTCTTCTTCTTCAGAAAAGTATCTAATGCAAAACCTATTAATTCCCTTAAAGTTTGTCTTTAAACAAGCTGACAAATGAGACAAAGATCTTCCTCTTCCTAGGATCACTCCTGCAGCCATTATCCTCTTCTTCCTGCTCTAGCAAAACACAGTCCCCAAAGTAAGCTTTGTTAATAATGTCTAAAAAGAGATGGGTGAAATATTTTGCACTGCTCAAATATTCTTTCCACACATACTATTGTTCCCAATTCTGATATACCTTTATAGGACATATGTACAAATCTGTTGCACATTATAGGACATAACATTGACACAGTTGTGCATCACTTAATCAGGAAACCTGTACCTATTAGGAATTTTGACTTATGTAACTATTTATTTGAGATATTATACATATTTTAACTTCTTCTCAGTTGTCCCTCTTGTGTTCTTTATTGGATAGGATTGGTTATGGATGGAGGAAATGGCTGAATAGAGCTGTGGTGTCCCAGCTTGTAGTGCAGCTTTATTTACATATATTTAAAAATTGAAATATGGTTGTTCCACTTATTTTCACCAAATTTCACACATCAGGAACTTTTCAATTTCAGTGAATATAAATCTGAGAGAAATGTTTAGTCTCTTTTATGCAATGCAATGTATTGCTAACACACGCATGCAACAGTATTTTGTTTATAAAGTTTGTTTGTTTGTTTGTTTGCTTGTTTGCTTGTTTTTTAATTAGGCAAAGGTGAAAGAGACCCTGGCTGACCAATAGCTGTTGTACCAGCTATAAGACTAAGGACAAAGCTTCCCATAATTCTTTGGGGGTATTTATTTTTATACAGTCCAGCTACTGGAGGAATACTTTGAAGTGAAAGAGCACTGCAGAGACTTCTGAGACTTCTTTTGCTGAAGCTGAAAATTCCTCCAAATGTTTTTACTTTAACAGAGAAGGCAGTTCCAAGTTTATTCTCATTTTCCCCCCAGATGTGATATTCTGTGTGTAAGAGTTATAATGTGAGTGAGAAAATGTTGTCATTTTAATAATGTAATTTTAAGTTAAAAACAGTTAACAGCTTTGGGTGAAATAGTTAAGCTTTTATTCAAGCTGGTTTTGCATTTTTAATTTCCACAACAGGATTCAAGAATTCTGAAACAATTCCAAATGTGCTGTTCCAATATTTCAGCACAGATTTCCCATACTTAACCTAAACAAATTAGCCAGTGTTTTCAGTCTGGGGTAAATCTGAAGTTTTATGAAGTAATACTTATTAAATATGTGAGATAGCTAGAGGGAGAGACAGAGAGACAGAGAGAGATACACACACACACATACATACACACAAACACACACACTATACATACAAATAAACACCAATGCAAATGCATTACATATACCTTGTAAGTTCTGCTTTTCTGCTTTTATACTTTATATTGTTCTCCTCCTCTTTCTCTCTGTTTCTGACTATTTTCCTCTTTCTGCTTTCTCACATACATATTTTTCCTTTCACCCTTTCTGTGTTTCATCTTTATCACAGTTATGGCTCTGTACCTTTTCTCCTTTTCTTTTTCCCCATCCTTTTGTTGACTTGTTTTCTTGGCTCTTTCTTCATTTCACTGTATTTGAATGTGCATCTGCTACATGTCCATGTGTGATTGTGATTTTTTTTCCCTTTTCCTCACCCTTCTTACCCATCCTTTATCTCTTTCCCACTCTTTCTCTTTTTTCCAATTCCATTAACGAAAGTAGATAATAACTTGTGAATTCAAGTGGAACTTCATTTCTTAAACTGCACACTCGTGCTGGAACCCATTAAGCTCAATAGCGAGAAATGAGAGAAATCATAATTATCAGGCCAGTAAAATACATGAAACATAAAATTTGTCAGGGAAAGTAATTGAAATTATTGGAGCAGTTGGGTCTTGGTGCTGTGCAGGCCTGGAGTGATAATGGAAAGGTTATGGGCAATGTTTAGCAATGCTGATGAGGCCCAAGGTGACTCACACCATCACCGTCAGCAACTTTATGCTCTGCTTACATTAATTTGCTAATACATCTTTAGAAATGGCCAGGCTAAAGAGATGTAGAGGTCCATAGAACCCTACCCAAATTCTGTAGTATTTAATGATGCAAAATACTTGCTTTTCTTAATGCAAAATGTTTACCTCACATTTCATACTCTTTTGTCTCTGTTTCCTTTATGCATACACTTGAAATCTGGCCCATTTATTCTCTTGCTCAGCTAAAACTTTCTTCAAAACCCAGTTTATCTTTACTGTAACTGTGAAAATTAGTTTTGTCTGATAAGCTTAACCAAGGGAAACTTGGAACAGGACTCAAATTAGCTATTTACTAAGTAGTTACTTTGTATCTGTAAAAGTCAAATATCAATGATTTACTCCAATTGACCTGCTTTATAAGTTTCATTTTTCTTTGGTTTAGCTATGCAGAATGTATAGTAATAAGTAATATGCCACCTTGTTTTCTCCCTCTAAAGCAAGAATGGGCAACTTTCAGTCCTAGAGTCATATGTTATCTGTAGTCTTATTTATTTATTTATTTATTTGTCAACTTTATATGGCTGTCCATCCAGCAGTGGCACTCTGGGTGGTAAACGAATACAAAAAAAATATGTATATATACAATTTTGAAAATCAGTTAAAACAAACACAAATCAAGACCTGATAAAAGATCTTAGTACCCACATATCACATATAAACATGCCAGAGCTCCATTAATATCCAAGCCACAGTGCCATGATGAAAAGCCAGGCCTTCACAGCCTTCCTGAAGGCTGCCTTCAGATATGGGCATCCGTATCTCCAGGCAGAGGCTGCTCCATAACACAGGTGCCGATTTAACATGACCCTTAGCCCAAGATCAACTTTGTCTAGGCAGTCAGTTTAGATCAATCTTTCTGCGACCTCTTGTGCAAAGAAAGAATGAAAAAGAAAAGAGGATATAGAGGGGGGAATCTGAAAGGATGTCATACAAAAGGTCAATGCCTTTTCTCCACCAACCCAGAATGCAAGATGATATATGTATGTATGCATGCATGTATAGTATGTTTATATCCAGTTATCAGTGTTCCCTTTCTTTGTATGTATTCAGATAAAGAATGGAAAGACATCTGAATTTCTTACTGAGCCAAAGGGTTGGACTCAGTTGCCTAAATGACCTCTCCCAACTCTACAAGTGTCATGGGAAATGGGGGTGGGGAAGACAAAGAAAGAGTAACAGAAAGGAAAACAATAGGTAGCTCAATCCAACTCTGGCTTTCACTCCATCCAACATTCCCTTCAATTCTGCCCACTATGACTCATAATGTGGAGCTATGGGAGTGCCACATTCATAAATTGTACAGATTGCATGATATATTTTCACAGTTAAGACAACAACTCAATGGCAGATTGTTGTAGGAAAAAGAGTAATGCATGAAATGTAGGTTTACTTGCTTTGAAAACCTAACCTGGGAGAAGGGAGGGGGAAAAAAGCCTGAGTCGGTGACTACAAGCATTCAATTGCAGCTTGTCCGTTTCCCAGATATAGGCATGCCTTATACAGCTAACTTTCTAACTTGGGAAAATAATGACACGTAATAAACTACTATAATCCAAAGAGCACCAGCTACACGAACTACATCATTATCACACTGCTTCTGTAGGGTTTGGAATTCCTTATTATATGAACTACATTAGATGTGGGTTGTTAGAAAGGAGCCAATGGGGCTAGCTTTCCAGCCACCCTCTACTGTTCCATTAATACTTTTATAATGGCAGCTATGAAGCTTTGGAGTGAACTAGCACAGGTACAGTTTAATGCTCACTTTTAGCACTTTTCTATCATTCCATTCCAGATTAAAAAAAAAAAAAAAATTTGGAGAATATGTGAAAGTACTGCTATTTGAAGGAATAACATATTGCTTTTTGAAGGAATTAAAAAAAGAATCTGTATCTATTTCCACTAGTAAAGAATACCTAAATAACATGGGAGGGAGGGAGGGAGGAAAATAGGGAACGATTTACAGTTGCCCCAGCAGAAATTTAAATATTACTGTGGGATTTAAATAGAATAGAGAGAAAAAAAGAGTTTTTATACTTTTATTTCTAAGATATTCTAAAAATCAATTATAATGTACAGAAAATTAGACAGTTACCATCTTTTTGACTGGGCTTTTATATCATTCTAAACTGGCACAAATTCAAAAATTACATATTTTATGTACAGTGCAATATGGCAGACAATCAGGAGGAATATTTTCAATATTATTTCTCTCCACTGCTTGTGATGCATCAAAATATCTATGGCACATAAATATTTAAAATATATGAACATGCACCTTGGAGAAAAGAATCTGTGGGGCAATATCTATTGCTAAAATGATTATGAAATGCTAGAATATTTAAAATAGCAATCATATGATTTATTTTTTCAAATATCACTGAGGAGAGAGTTGCTTGCAGATTTCTATATGGCACATACTGTGCTTCTATAATGCTAAATATGATGCAAAATAACAATAACAATTTTAGACCTTGCTCTGTCCTGTGTGGAGACCATCCTTCTGGATGTTTAGTAATAAACAGAAAACTATAAATTTCAGCCAGTACTTGTGATTCAAGTGTGTGGAAAATTTACTTAACTATCTCTAACCATAATTCTTTCTCTTCAAGCATTCAGTTAATTATTTTCAAAGTCCCTGTTTTCTGGCATCCCTTTTTGATAAATGTATTATTATCATGCTCTTTAACAATCCTCCCTTACCCTTTTGGGGGCCTGGGGAGGGGTGGGTTAGAGAGTTTATACATGTGCATATAAAACAGTTCATTATTTTATTTTCACAAAATAAACATTTCTATACATTTATTCACATAGAGTACTTTTTCTCAGATTTAAGGATATTTTATTCTCAAATATGTTTCTAAAAAATATAATGAGCCAAACTGTGGGGAAATTTGAAGAAAAATGTTAAGTGCACTGCAATCTACATACAAATTAAGAAGTATGAGTCTGATCCTTTAAAATGTGGGTCTAATGCATTATGTAGGGCTGACTTTAAAATGTTCTGGGAAGGTCCTGAGAGATAGTATAGTACGTGCTTAAGGTGCTAAACTAGGACTGGGGATACCTTCAGACAAAGACATTTATCCTTGAACCAGTCTTTTTCTCAATCCAGCCTACAACACAGAATGATGGTTCTGAGGGTAAAATTAAAACTGTCATTTAAACTGGCCTTGCTCCTAGAGGAAAGATGAGATAACAAAAATATGGGATAACTACAATAACTTCAGGAGGTCCAGTATATATCTTTTAGAATTGTACAAAGATTCAGTTTGAAAGTAATATGGTCAAATCATCCCTTCTAATTGAGACTTCAGATTATATTGCATAATTGATTGGATGCATCAAAACATATTAAATGCCTTCAAATTAGGGCAGAAACTCAATGGATTTTTGCATATGTGCACAAATACATTTATTGAATCAAATCAATTCTATTTAACAATTTTATTTTAATTTTTATTGATTCATCAGATAGTATCTTAGTGATTCACATACTCCCTAAAGCTGTCAGAATTCTTATAGGACCATGGTTGTACTTGTTATCATTCTCCTTTGAAGGCCAATTTGTTTTTTATCTTAGGCTTAAGCCAGAAATGGACAGCCCACAGGCCTTGGTGACAGGCCACAAGAAGATAGCCAGCATTTCTTTTGTGGCCCTTTGACGTCCTTGGGCAAGTTAGAGTACGTGAGGGGGAAAGGAGTTGCATCTTTGGATACAAACCCTGAATCTTTGCACCTCTTAAAAACTCCTAAAACAAATCCAATTTTTTTTCACTGAGAAATTGGGAGGCCAAAAAACCCTTATACCTCAGCCCTGACCACAATTACAAGCAAATTATTCATCAGCCAAACTTTCAAAAGTGATAAAGCTTTTCCTAGATGCAGGGAAAGTCTTTGATAACTTGGCATGGTTTTTATATTTATGACTTAAAAAAAAAAAAGAATGCTGGTATGAACTTTCTTGCATGGATACAAAGTATCTACAAAGAACAAAAAGCCAATATAATTGTAAATGGAGTTTTATCACAAAAGAGTACTATAATGAAAAGAAGAAGACGAGGTTGTCCTCTTTCTCCTTTTTATTTTTAGCTTTAGAGCCATTAGCAAAGGAGATATGACAAGCAAATAAAATCTTAGGAACCAAACTAACATATCAAGAGCATGAATTAAATCCAAATGCAGATAAAATTGTATTTATAGTTACCCACACAAAGACCTCCTTAGAAGTCATAATGGAAAGTATACAGCAATATAGTTGGTAATCAGTATATCAGATCAATAAGAACCAGGTTCAAGTTATGACATAGAAGTTGTCTGAGGGAAAAAAAGCATTACTTACAGAAAACAAGGGACTTTAATATTATTGCTAAAAATTAGGCATTTGGGAATTCAAATAATAATAATAATAAGGGGGATGTGGTGGCGCGGTGGCTTAATGACGCTGAAAGTTGCTGGCCAGAAATGGCTGATGCTTCAGCGGTTCGAGTCCAGCCTTCGCATCAAACAGGGTGAGCTCCTGTTTCCTCCCCAGCTCCTGTCAACCCAACAGGTCGAAAACTCACGTGAGTAGATAAATGGGTACTCTCACTCTGGTGGGAGGAAAAATGCTGACGGCGCCTTGGGAAAAGGAGTCGGGAGCAGTTGCCGGCAAGCGCGAAACCGCACTTGCCCAAAAAGGGTGTGAAGCAGCGGAAACCCCGCCTCCTGCGCTCGCCAGCTGGGCTCTGCTCTAGGAAGGAGGCTCTGGCAAACCACTTCCAAAACACATTGCCTTGAAAACTGCAAGGACTTGTCCAAGCAGTCACTGCAGGGTCAGTAATGACTGAGCGCAGACAAAATAATAATAATAATAATAATAATAATAATAATAATAATAATAATAATAATAATAATTCCAGTCTAAACATCTGGCTGACTATGCAACCAACAATAATCTAATAATAATATATTTAGGAACAATAGTTCACTGATCTGGAAAATTACAGTGGCAAACATTTCAAAAAGGAGAAAATTGCAGTTGTCCTGGTTTGGTAGGATAGTAATGGTAAAACTGAATGTTTTGCCAATGCTCAATTTTTGGTGCTTGTGATGGAAGGCATGAGCAGGGAGGGTTCGGGAATGGAGCCTCAAGGTTACAGGGAAGGGGGAGAGACATTCAAGGAAAGCATCTCCTCATCCCCCAGCTGGACTGTGTGAAGGTCAAGAGAAAGAGACTAGCCCCTCCCTGAGGGCATGATGGTTATAGTTGCTGTCGTTGGGGGAATTAGAGTTGGTCTGGCGAGACTGAGGTCAGATTCAGCCCAAGAATCACAATGAGACAATCCAGGAATCAGCTCAGCTTCTTTATTAGCTTGCACCTAATAGACAGAATCTTACCAGATTAACTCTAATCCCCCAAGAGAGCAACTATAACCACCATGCCCTTGTGTGTGTGGGGGGGGCAGTCTCCTCCTCTTGACTTCACACAGTCCATCTGGGGCTGGAAAGATGCTTTCCTTGGAATGCCTCTCCCCCCTCCCTGTAACCTTGAAGCTCCATTCCAGAATCCTCCCCGCTCATGCCTTCCATCACAGGGCTACACACTTGGAAAACTGAAATCTTTTTGCCCTTCTTCAGGGCAGCCTTCAAGTTTCCCCACAGAAAAGAAGCCTCCTAATGGTCCAGGTCATCCTCTTTAATGCTCCCCAAGTCTAATGACTGGGGTGTGTGTGCCAAAGAATGGAGGGGTTTGAATAGCCATCAGCCATATAGAAGTTATGTGAGCCACCTATCAGCTTCATTAGTCACCAGAGATCCAAATACCAGTTACCTGTATTAAGCTATCAAAGGAATACAGTGATCATGGGTTCATGGCAAGCAAAATCAAGCGTCCTGATATCAGGTCAACTACTCTCAGATAGCTTACATCCCCTTTTAAGGAGGCATATCACATTCTAAGGACTATAGGCAAACTGAATAACTGCCTTACAATCATACATATGAGGGAGCTGAGGTGAAGGTGTCAGCATGTTCGGAGAAGAGAAATCTCAGTCATAAGCAATGGCTTATCAGTGGCAGAGATATCAAGTAAATTACCCTTATAGGGTAACAGTGTAACTTTTCTTATTTTCTAAACATAGGAAAACCTGAATGAGTTTATTATCTTTAGCCTTGAGTAAATCAGCATACTGTTTATCAAAGCCTCTTTTAGACACAGGGACAAACTTACATTGAAGATAATGTGGGCCATGTCAATGTTACAAAGATTTGCCACCTGCCGGGCATCTTGATTTTTGCTTACTGAAGCAAAAATTGCTGCACTGCAAAGCAAGAAATTTCACCTTGGGTTGCCAGCTACCACAGCCTTCAAAGTTGTATGCTGTTCACAAAATTTATTTTGTGCTAAAAGTACAAAAGGAATTATGAGCACAAGATGTAATACCAAGTTTAAAAAAAAATCACACAAAATTCAGATAATTTATTAAGACTTTTTCATAAGTTGTTTTGAAGGTAAAATTCAGAAAGTGAACAAATAAAAGATTATGATTAAGTGGATGCATATCTGAAATAGAACAATTGACATGCAACAATAGGAGTATCAATGGGGGAAAATGTCAAATTCACAGTTAATATTACAGTTAGAGGAAACTGGTAGATGCTATTCTACAACAGCATGTTACCCCAGTATTGATTGCAAAAATAAATACATCATCTTCTAAAAATTATTGGAAATATAACAACTGTTGGGTCATTTTTTCATATTTGGTGGCAATGTATGAAAGTGCAGCAATACTGGAAAATGATTTATAATAGAATGAAGCAGATTTTAAAGGTGGATTTTTCTTTTCATTCTGCTATTTTCTTATTAAATATTACTAAATCTCATATTCTTGCAAAGTATGCAAAACTAGCTTTGCATGTGGTAACAGCTGTTACATTTCTTTATATTTTTCACTGGAAGTTACACAGTCCTTCCATAGAAGAAAGTCCAATTAAGCTATGGGTGTATGCATCAATGTCAAAACTAACTTCATACCTAAAAAACAAATCTGATAGAGATTCAATCTCTTTGCTGTCATTTAATGATCATCCAGATATGGTAGACCTGGGTTGTCAATTGTTTCATAGCCTGCATGTAGCTGCAGCTTCATTCTTGCATTGCATATATCCTAGTCTTATAACTTGGTTTTAATAAAAGAATAACAGAGGATGGAGGGACATACATATTTCAGTGTAAAAGAATTATTGGTTATCAACACCAAAACACTGGGGGGAAAGATAATGTAATGATTTAAGGTTGTTCATGTTGCTTCATTCTTGTACAATCCCAGCTTGGATAACTATGTCTTCCAACCATACTCACTGGATGGTGAAGACAACCATGATGTTTTCAGTGATTTTTTAAGGACATTTTAGCATTCCTGGTTCAAAATTATAAACAGTTGTACATGTAATGTTAAACAATCAGGAAAGCAACCTGCTCACTATTTACATTTCCCCTACTCACAAGTTGTAAGAGGCTCTTTCAGCTCAAGTTGCCATGGTGATCATGCAGCACACTGATTTATTGACATTCATACTTCCCTCTTCTCAGCCACTAGATCATATAACCTCTTAGCTTGCCAGCAGTTTTATTCTGCTGCGGGGGGGGGGGGGGGGGAGAGTTTGGCCAGCAAACCTTGCTGAAGAAGTTTTTAGCTTTTTCCAACATACTTAACAAGAGAAAGGAGGGATTATTCCTGCATTTATTTATTCATTAATGAAGACATATTAATAGGGCTAAGATACAATAAGTCCTTGAAGTAAATGGCAAAAATGGAGAGAAACCTATTCAGACTATTCTCCCACATTCTTCAGTTTAATGGAAATTGCTTTCAATTTTCCTTTTTCCTCAAAAGAAGAATATAAGCAAAATTCTAATGAATGGGATGAAGGATTCCAGATAAGGTGGCAGAAATGTGTATGTGTGAGACCTAGCCCTCCCTCCATAGCTTCCCATTCTTCAGTTGAACTCTCATTAAGACATCATGATGGAATTCTATCCTTGAGGCTTTTCAGAAGATCTGGGCAGCCAGGGATGATACAAAGTGGTAAAAGATGTGTAAAAAAGAAGACGAAGAACATTTGCTGCTATCTCACAATAACAAAATATTAGACATTCAAAAGAAAGAGAATAGAGCTAAAAGACAGAAACAAAGGGAAAAAAACCTCTTAGAATCTAGAAAGTAGATTTCCACTGAAAAGAACAATTCTCAAAAGAGAAATGTGGCTATTTTGTAGGAAATCCATTTTTGGAAGCAAATGACAAAGTTGTGGCTGTATCAAATGTTAATTAAATTATACATTTGATTTTAATTTCATTTACACAGGGATGGGAATATGTTAGGAAATAGTTGTACTTCATGCTTCAGTACTGTATTGGTTACTTTGAGTTTGAATACAAATGGATGTAAACTTTTATGTGTGCACGTGTATGAGCATGAATGTACACCTACATGTGGATAGCTTTCACTGAAAGATAATTCCAGCTTTTTCAGGGGACTATATCTGTAAGGAAGAGGCCAGTTTGTGTATTTTTTCTTTTTTCTTTATTCCTTTTAGATCTCCAGGGCAGTTGTTATCACAATGGAGCTTGGGTTAATGGAACACTTGATGCGTTCAGATAAATATGTGCTCACTTTAGTGCCTTCGGAAGATTCAGGAGGTTTAAAAAGAAGAGAATCTAAAAAGAAGAGAATAATTTTATGAACTTATTAAGTGCTAGAAAGCTGCTTGTTTGTAGTTTTGTCTTTTAACAACATTTTGATTCAGCATTTGTCTTCTACATTCACTAATCAGCTTCTAAAAATCCCATTTGAGTTAAAAGACTTTTTGCTGGAAGAATTCATGCTAGTATTTTTCCAATTGTCATTTGCCTCTTTGCTTAAGTAGACAAAATGGTTTAAAAACACAACTACACCAAAAAAAAAAAAAAAAAAAAAAAAAAAATCAGAGAAGCTGTCAGAAATTCTATACCTTTCCAGCTCTGAAATAATAGCAGTGATTTAAAAGCATGGACTGAGAGGCGGGAGAGAGAAAAGATGATTTTGGGCAAACAAGTTTTATTTTTTCTTAGTGTGCTATGGATCATGCTCCTTTAAAGAAATAATCAAATGTTCTTAAAAGAATTCCCCTAATAAATGTTTATGACAGATCATGAACACAGAAGTTATGAAAAGTTGTGAAGTTACAAAAGTCTATTATAATTTGGAGGCCATAATAGAAGAGTTCAGTGAAATCAAATTCCAAAATGAGTGGGCCATATCATCTGTAATTCAAATGCAGATCAAACCATGTCCTGTTTTGCAAAGTTACCAAATTGTACAAGAAACAGTAAAAGCTGACTGAAAGAATCTGGCTTTTTAAAATCTATTTATTTATTTATTTATTTAATTTGTATAGCTGCCCATTTCAACAAGTGACTCTGTGTGGTAAATAATATCATATTAAAAATAAAAACAACTACAATGTGTAGAAAAATTAAAATACATAGCAACCCAAGAAATACCACAGTCCATAATTGCTAACACAGGTAGGAGATGGGTCCCTTCACACACCAGGGCCCAGGCCTGGGCACCCAACCAGATCTTTAGGACCTTACAAAAGACTAGGAGAGAGTCAGGACCTTCCTAATCTCCGGAGGGAGAATGTACCATACAGCAGACACTAAACCAGCAAAGGCACGCTTTCTGTGCCCTGCCAACTGGCATTCCTTGGCAGACAGAACCTGAAACATGCCCATCCTGCCAGACCAGATTGGAAAGGTAGAAACAACCTCAAGTAACCCAGTCTCAAGCCATGAAATATGATACTTGGAATAGCTATTGTATGCGCCCCTGCCCTGCCACATTAAATAGCAGTCTTAGGAAACTTCATTTGTAAAAATTGTGTTATTGAATGCCTGAAAATGTATGTGAGAATTAGCAATCTGTTTCCCCAGGCAGTTCTGTCACCTTTGAGTGATTGCAATTCACAAATCCAGGATGACAGGTTGTTCAATGAGCTGCCATGTGTTTAGACCTCCCCAACTACCAGAAAAAGAAGCTGGGAGAGTGTCACTTCCCTCACCACTTTCTTATTTTATTTTTTCCTTGTCTAGATGATTTTTTCAATTGTGTTATTGTCAATATGGATAGTGAAAAGCACCCTATTTCTGCCCCTTATTCACTGATCATGAGAAGGCTCGCGGGAATGGGAAACAAAAAAATTCAGAGACAGAGTGTCTAGAAAGACCTTGTTTTCACAGGGCCTCTGTGGGATTTTTGCTTGTTCTTGGTTATCAAAGGGTAATCAATCTTTAGGTAAGACATTTGCATGACATGGAGAGAGCTGACTTGGAGAATGAATTTGATCTCAAGTAAGACTGGGTCTTTTGGTGCTAAATCTACCTTAACCTTGGCTTCACTGTCACCATTTAGCTGGGTACTGGAGTTCACACTAATACATCCTTTGCATACTAGAATCCAGTACAGGTAGTCCTCACTTAATGACCATTTGTTTAACGACCATTCAAAGTTATGGCAACACTTTAAAAAGTGACTTACGACTGGTGCCTGAAGTTACAACTGTCGCAGGGCCCCTGCAGTCACGTGATCACAATCCGGGCACTGGAAAACCAGCTCATTTATGACAGTTGCAGCATCCTAAGGTCACATCATCACCATTTGCAACCTTCCTAGCCAGCTTCCAGCAAGCAAAATCAATGGGGAACCATGTGATTCACTTAAGGACTGCCACAAAAAAGTCACAAAATCGGATCCAGTCATGTGATGATCCACTTAATGACTGCATCACTTAGTGACCCAAATTCTGGTCCCAATTGTGGTTGTTAACTGAAGATTACCTGTAAAGGAAGTGATGTAAACAGTTACAGTGTAATGTATTCACAAACAAAATTTCAGCCATCCAAGCCCTCCATTTGTTTTCCCTGGTGCTTACCAGTTAGAATAGGACTGCAGTTCCCAGCATGCTTAGGATATTATTTTCTGCTATGCCCCATTGCTGTCCTCAATTGTTTTACATCCCTTCCCCAACAGTAAAATAGCATACTGTGGCCAATGCAGCACGCTTAGTCCTCTTATGGGATTTTTGGAAAAACTAATACTTAAAAAAGTTATGACTTATCACTAAGGACAGATCAAGATAGCTATCCATAGAGTCACTAGATGTCAAACCCAATTTGATGGCACCTAATTACTCAATACAAATTATCTTATATTCAGTATTTCACTTTTTATTACCAGTAACTCAAAACTAAAAAAGGAAAATAAATATGTCTTCTAACTCAGCCAGATAATTAAAGCTGATCCCATCAAAGAAGCATCTCTAGTCAATCAATGTAGTAATTAAAGTTTGTTCTCAGTTGTGTTCCACAGTTTTGTTTAAATAGTATACACACAAATGTTTATGAAAAGCAAACAATAATATATGTATCACACATGTCATTAAATGGAGCTTCAGAAACTGAAGGGAAAAAAAAATCGAAACTGTTTATATAACTGTTGCTTGATTACTAAGTGTTTTGAACAAAAGAGAAATTAGAAGAAACAGCTCTGTGGTTCTGATTCAGTAACTATGAAAAAAAAGTCTTAATGAACGTGAGGATTGAAAGTTGGATATGCAGTTCAAGCTGTACCACACTCATTAAGGAGAAAAGCCCACTAAGCTCCATAGATGAACATATTTAGGATTACACTAAAGAACAGATTTGGTATTTTTCTGATTTAACTCTGTGTAGCCATTTGAAAATACCAAGCATGAATGGACCTTCCTTAATCTTGCTTTATTTCCCACCCTCGTGCATCTTATTAATAAAATCATCTCTATTAAACCAAAACTGTATTACAAATTTCAGTTCTGGTTCATGTTAACTCCAGCAACATTGGGGTTTACTTAGCCTGGTTGTTGAATATGCCTTTTCCATATATTATTCTACTGCACTTCTGGGAATGTGATTAATGAACTGGGTGGTAAATGGTTCAGAGAAGGATCTAACAACATGCACACTCACAGCAATATGGGACTGTCTCAGAGGCTGATTTTACTTTGCAACACTTCCTAGACTGATATTTGTGACCAAAGGAAACAAATAGATTAGTAATTTTATATCAGGATATTCCAATCAAAATCTGGACATAAATCTGTCAGAGCAGAATTTTTTTTACCTGCAAAGGGACAGTAAAACAGATGAGCTATATAGCAATCTGGGCATCTCTCTTCTACCCCAAATCTACGTGCACCTATTGGCAGTATGACCTATGATCCACTTACAGCTGAGCCTACAGAAGCCTTTCTCCATCTGACTTAAAAGTAGTGGAACCTTATTCAGAAGTTCACCTTAGATTACAAGTGCCATCACCCTATGCACAGAAGAGATGCAAGTATAATTAAGTTGAGGGTTTGGGTTTTTTTTTTCCTAGCGAGAAAAGTGGAGGCTGTTCCATTTGCAAAAAGGAGGAATTGTGTTAGAATAACTTCTGCATTTTGGTTCTGACAGGGATGGTGTGTGCTGTTTCCTAGGCAACATGAGAAACTGTTTTCTTTTTATCAGAGAAGGATAATTGTTTCGGAAAGTCAGAAAAAAAATCTTCACTTGATTCGCCTTTTTGGCAAGCGATTTTTTCTTTTTTTTTTTTGGAGTAAGAGTTATTCAGTAACTGGCATGACAAGACGGGTGAATCGCTGTATCAATATCGTTGGAGCCTCTTATGAATATAAATTCTTAAACACATCAAATAAATTGCAAAGATGGCCATCTTTTTAACTTTATCTTTGAACTTTTATCGTGTGCTCTGAAGGCCCCTGCTTCAGTGATTAACTTCAGGTACACGGAGGAGGAGATGTGAGCATCCGTATTAAATATTCTTTTGTTTTCAGAGACACAATCTATGATGCTTCTTATCATAGAACAATTTTGTACAGATATTACATTTAGGTGCAAATGTTTGGATGTATGCATTATAAGCAAGTGAAAAGCTAGTATTTCTAAATGCCCACTCATACATTACAAAGACTGGGGGATAAAGTGAAAGTAATCAGTCAGATTAAAAAATGTTTGCTTTCCTTATTTTTATGGAATGTGAGATGATCACTCAAGCACTTACGAATTATAGTAAAAACCTAAGACTTTTCTGGAGCCTATGGGTGTGGTTTATTTGCTAGAAGACAATCTGTATCTTGCATTTAGCCTTTCTCTTTTAAGATGAGTGGACTTCAACTCCCAGAATTCCCCAGCCAGCATGGGAGTTGAAGTCCACTCATCTTAAAGTGGCCAAGTTTGGACAACACTGCCCTAAGAGATAAGCAACGTCTGTAGAAAAAGGCTATTCAGCTCCTTTCTCTTCTCCCACAGACAGTCTGAGTGGGTTCCACTGCTACAATTGGTAATGCTACATTTTGGAAAGTCAGGCTAGAAGGAAGAAAAAAATGACAAGAAAAAAAAAATGAAAATATGAAAGTTAGCAAGGACAGGTAGTCCTTGCTTAATGACTGTTCAAATAACAACAGTTCAAAATTATAATGGCCTTGGAAAAAGTGCTTTATGACCTGTACTTGCACTTACAATTGTCACAAACTGTCACACCACCACTTGTGGTCACATGATCATGATCTGTGATCTTTTTTATGACGGTCATTAAATCACTGTGGTTATTTAGCAAATCACATGATCATTACGTGAATTCTGACAAAAACGTCCACTGGGGAAGCTGGATTCGTTTAATGACCTTATTGATTCACTGAATGACCATCATAAATATGGTTGTAAAATCGGGTCTGTTCATGTGGTGACTCACTTAATAACCACCCCACTTAATGACCAATTTTTTGGTCCCTATTGAGGTCATTAAGTGAGGACTATCTGTAGTTATCAGGTTAGCTGTTCTTCTATCCTCTTTCCTTAATTTTATGATTGCTCATTCTGATTGTATGGTGTGCAACTTTGGTTAGATATGCTAAAAGTCCCTTTTGGCAAGAGAAGGACAAATCTATATGCTCTATTTAGGCTGACTTAGAATATTGGGGGTATTTTTCCTCTCATAAAATTGGAGAAAAAAATGTAATAAAATTTATTGGTATAGAAGAAGATAGGGTACACTTTCCTATAGGGAGGAAGGATTGCATTATATTATGTTTGTATATCCTTTTCTTTCTTTTCTTGCCCTTATGTACACAATAAGAAAGAATGGATGTTTGAAAGAGATGAGCCTTTTTTCTGATCCAGGATGGAGCTAAAACAGGTGTGCATAGTCTAACTTTGTTATGACTTACTATGTGTGCCTTCTCATTTTGCACATTTCAAATACATTGATAGGCTGTGCAAAATGAAAGAAAGACCACCAAAGATCAATACTCCGTTTCTGAAATCATTTTTAAAAGCATGTACTAGCGTTCAGGCATCCACTATAAGTCTTGTTGGAATTACAGAATATACAACTGTAATATTGGATATAACCTCTGTAGAAAGGCAAACCAAGCTGTCAAAATTCATTTAGGATAATAAAAAGCTGAAAAAATGCTATGTGATAGCTTGGAAAATGAGGAATTCCAGAATGCCAACTATCCAATTGTATTATTGTGCATCTTCTTTTGAATTGTGATTATATTTGCTTGCTGACAACAATGATGTATTTTCAGTGTCAGCTGAACAATTATATAGCAGGTTCCCTATATAATTATTAAAGTGGATAAAGAGAAACAAATGACTTTTTAGAAAACAAGTACACCCTTGGCCCATTGATTTATTTTTAGCAGGTTGAGATATATAAATACTGATCCAAATTAGTATTAGACACATCATGACTTGCATCTTTGTGATTTGACAAGCTGCCTTAAATGTTAATCACAGTAGGGGGAAAAAAAACCCAGAATAGATTAAATTAGAAAGCAGAAAAACATAATTATATTGTCTGAAACAATAATTGACTAGAAGAGTATGCAAGAAGTATTTAAACAAAATTAATAAACATTTTTAAAGGTAGAGGAAATTATTTTTATTTTATTTTTATTTTTTTAAAAAACTGCTATTTTTTCCATTTGATAGCTTCCAGCTGGCTTAAAACAGTGTTTTCCATCCTGATGTTCTGCAGATGCATTGAACTATATAACTCCCAGGAACCACACATGATGGATTTTTTTTTTCAACATAGTAATGCTGGTGGAATTATCAGATATTTGCCTAACACTTTGGGAGAACATGAAGTCAGCTATAAAAGCTGCACTAAAATGAAGAAAGCTTTGAATTACATATGATTAGATGAAATTTGGAAATAATTCTTTATAAAAGATTCTAAAAACCTTACTTCATTGAAATTTTATGGAAATCGTTGTTAAAGTGATGACACAAAGTTGAACTATAATAACACTAAAGATATTTGTGTCTTTTGTAATAGAGCGCATTAAGGTATATGGGAGTGTGGTATCTATAACAATCAGTGAAATCTTAGAATTGCATTAACCTTCAAGTTCTTTAATTTACTGATTGAATTATATAAAATACAAAATAACACGGGGAAATTATGAGTCTATTTTATATTTATTGCCAGCTTCTAGACTGACATTTGTGAAAGTATACACAAAACCTACAAAAAAGAGTGGTTAATTAAGATCTAGGAGAAATCAAATTAGTAAAACTAGCAGGATTTAAAAGGTTGCCATTTAAATGACGCGTTCTGAATAAGATGTGGTTATACAATACAAAGGTCAGGAATACTAAGATTATATTTTCTTAAATTATAATAGAAAGAGTAGTTTGCGAAAATAAAGAGGGACAAATTAAGATTTTTAAACAATTATTATTATTATTATTATTATTTTAAAGTACTAAATGTAGGAAAAAGTAGCATATACTGAATCTAAGATCCCATCCTGTAAGTTCCAGAAATGTATATATTTACTATTCTTTTAAGCAAGAAAAAAATAAAAATAAAAACAAATCAAAATACATTGTTACATTTTTATTAAATTTTCCACAAGTTGCTCAAAGTGGCATGCTTAGGATTCCTTCCTTGAATTTTACCCCACAACAATGTGGTGAAGTGGACTGAAATAGTAATGTAACATAATAAACTAAAATAATATAGATTAAGCATAAACATACCAACTGGCCAGTCTCAACCAACTTTCATAAATGGGAAGATACTTTAACCTGCGTCTCAGTCCTAGTCCAACACACATCCACTATACCACAATTTTGTTATAGTTTGTTCAGTAATCTCTGGCTGAATTGTATTTACACTCATGACTAAAAAAAATTCAAATCCAGATTACATTGCACAGACAAATCTAAATAGTGACTCAGTCTATATTTATTCTTTCATACATTCATCCATAAATCAATTGTTTTATTCCCATATTTATGCCTGATCTGAAACAATTCAAACCATAATACACATTTCAAAATATACTGCTGGGCTGCCCTTTATTTATCCAAAGTATGTCCCTTTGTGATCAATGGAACTTACTGTCAGGTAAATGCTTACCGGATTGAAACCAACGGATTTCTTTCACAATATACATTCCCAAATATCTTTCTTTCTCTCTCTTTCCAAATATGCATTTTCCATATATCTTACATATATTTACAAATTAGTTTTTACCTCTGTTTTTACAACTTTCAACAAAATTATAAACATACATACACACATATGCATACCTACATGCATACATACATACATACATCTTCCATTGACTGTATTTCCATTCCAGGATGTGAACCCAAAATCCCATCACACCCCCCCCCCAAAAAAACACCACTTTTTAATTGGTTTCTTAAAACACGCTTCACTGCAGGAAGTAAGAGATAATGCCAGAATATTTGACATTTTTTCTGTTTCTAATTATTTTTCAGCATTTAGTATCTGGATGCATTACAATGCCAGATCCCATTTGCCTTGGCTATTAATATTGGGTTTATATTATGCCTTTTTATTCAGGAGCTCAAGTGCTTCCTTTTCCCATATTTCCCTACAACAACCACCTTATGAGGTAAGATGAGCTGAAAGAGAGTGACTGGCCCATAGTCATTAAGAGAGCTACTGTAAGTAACCATAGATTAAAACCTAGTTTCAATCCAACCTCTTTACCACTATACCACACTAATACTCTTGCATGTATACCATAAGATGATTGAATGAATGTTTGGAGTGGGAGGAAGTGTAAATTCTGTGGAAGATACGAGTCCTCATCTGCAAATGCCTGTAATCTTGTAAATAAGAACATTAAAAGGAAAAAAAAAAAAGCTTTAGTTTAACAACAACAATTTAATAATGACATGTGATGTTACGTCTCTATGGGCCTTCCATCAGAATAAAATTGGTGCCGCCTTTGAGTAGCCCTGGGCAAGTGCCATTCTCATTTTGGCAGTTTTGACGAGGCAGCTCTCCACCGCTCATAGTAAGTTCAGCATGCTTAAGAGAAGCATTATCAGTGTTGATGCTATGATTATCTATCATCCTTATGTCCTTAGAATCCCTCTTTATACCATTAGGCACTTAACTTTTAAAGATAAAAAGGAGAAAACATACATTAGAAAATGAAGGCAGCTAGTATCAATTAATCTGGGACCAATGGGCTCAGAAAAGCCAACATCATCATACCATACCAGGGATTGGTGCCAGGCCCTGCTTCAGAAGCAACTCTTTGAAGGAAAACTCAAGTGAGATGCTGCAAAATAGCAGAATGCAATACTTTCCCCTCTCATTTGTTATTCCTTGGTAATCTTTTCCAGAGTGATTGTTCCACATCTGTCTTCTATAAACCATATCCAATTTTAATCAGAATAAGGTTAACACAGTATTCCACACTTTTACTCATAATCATGAATTCATTTGTGTATGCAGGTATTAAATTTGGAAGAAATTGATATATTCCACAACGTAACAAATATGTAAGATGAAATTTACACACTTGTGTTTGCAGACTGAATTATTAAATCTGATTAAATTGCAAGCCTGGTGCAGGGACTAATATTATTAATTCATTCATTTGCATAGAATGTTTTAGTGAATAACTGGAATAACCTTCCTCTATTATTTTATCATATAATATTAGATTAATAGGACAAGCCTATTATTATGGAACCTGAGCACTTATCAGGGTACCAGTTTATAAGATAAATACAATTTCTTACTACTAGATTATTGTGAGAAAAACAGAATACAAAATACAAAAATAGATGATTCAGTTCTTGAAATCTCTATGGCCTATTGTGGGAGATATCTAGGAAATATCTGACAAAATGTCATCTTTGGAATCCTTGAATATGATGTTAGAATTTGTTTCCTAGCATTAGTACTGAAGGCAAACTTTTCAGTATTCTTAGAGCTTAGAAATTGCTTTTGCAGGCTGGCATTTCACCATATTCTGCTATGAACCAAGAGAATAAATTATCCTGAACTGATGAATTAAGTTTCCAGGAATATTTATGTACATTACACTAAGCATCTCAATAAGGACTGAGAGCTAGAGTGAAAAAAAAGGCCACACTGGAAATACTTAACAAGATGGAGGGCTCTGGTTAGATACAAATCTGATTTATACATCATTTATACATGCTGAATAAAATATGCACGAAAGTGTGTGCTCCTTTGGCTGACTCTTTGACACGGAAGACTTATTTTTTCTTCATCAACTCTGAGAAGTATCATCATCATCTTCATCCCACTGAAAGTTATCTATGAAAACATAAGGCAAAACATTTACTTTATAAAACAAATCCTAACCTTCTGTGATTTTTTTTTTTAAATGTCCTCTTTGCTAGCAGAATCATTAAGTCAACTAGCAGAACTAGATTCTGGGTAAAGCTAATGGTGTTGTTTTTCAGTGTAACAAAGCATTACAGCTCATTTTGTTTTTCTTCAGGACACATGGCAATTACATTAGTTTCAATCAAGAAGATTAGAAATTTAGTTACAAATCAGAAACAGAACTCCATGCATCAGTCTTTGTTATGAGTGTATCTGTAATTTGCCAACTCTGATCTATACCCAGTAAAGCCAGGAGTAAACAAATTATTCATAGTGACTTTATTTGTCCTTGTTTATCTTACAGTACCAAGGCATTTCTTGTAGTATATATTATTTTATCTATCCCATGCCATAGATTAGAGACTGTTATTGTAAACAAAGGCCAAAAGGCAATTTTTAATATGCTCCATCTATTAAAAAAAAATCATCTGGACAGACACATAAAAGTTTTCATATAAAATCATTCACATAAAGCCAGAAAAGCATTATCAATAAATTGATCAATTCCAAAACTGAAGCAGCCAACACCTGCCTAGGAATCTGAGATGTGGTTTGCATATTTATAGCAACAGCCTGATTTGTGCCTCAAGCTTTAATTATCCCCAAATATATAGCAAATATATCCTCACAGAGTGTTGTATTTTCTATTTGGCAGGTTGCTAGTACTGCCAACCATTGCAGTCTCTAAAGTCTTCTCAGACTGAAGAACGTGAAGCTATTCTCCATTCTTCTGCTTCTACCTGTGAGGCAAATTATTGGGATGGTGGAAAAAGGCATTTTGACTTTGGTCATCTAACTTTGGCATATAAAGCCCATTTCATATTCTGACTGGGAAGGTTACTCCATCACAGTATTAAGACAAGTCTGAATTTTTTATCTGTTTTTCTTCCCAAATCCCAACGTCTCTGTAATAAATATGTGCATCAGAGAGACGTAGATAAGGTCACTCTGTAGGTTGGGATTGCTGAGATTAAAATAGGAAAATAATAATTAAATTATCCTTGAAGCCTTCCTGAATCATCCTAATTGGGTGCCCTCCCTCCAGTAGTATTTGACTAAATGTAATCATACTTTGCCTCCATTAGTTACTTTTTTAACCCACTTTTTTTCTCCTCCTTTTCCAATTCATTCAGGACATAAACATTAATGATGATATTACCTGCTCCATCAAATTTTAGAAAGCCACACATGCTCTGACTGGATAGCTGCTTGTCCCTTTTTTATATAAGGCTGATGGTCAAAGATGAATAATGGATTAATATCCACCTCCATTTTTCCTCCTGTCTTCATAATACTTCCACAGATGATAGCTTAGTTGCTGTACAGATTTATCTTGTTCTGAAATCTACCCTTGATCAACTTCATTGCCTCTAATGACATGACAATATGTTCAAATTTATAACAGCTTGCTGTTATTTTCTCCTATTCAGCCACATGTTTATTCAGGATACAATGAAAGAATTATAATTTTTCATCTTGCATCAGAATTCTGTACAAATCTTGTATATATATATTACCACTTGAGGTGAAATTTAACTGTTTCTTGAGATCACAATCTAGTTTTGCATTCCCATTATTCATTGACATCAGGTAATGACAATGAGAAAATGCATAATATTAGGCATAATAAATATCAGGATAGAAGGACATGTTATATGTTAAAGGAAATTAATGAGAACTAGGCATCAAATTGCCATTTTTAGCTACATGCTATAATTTATTTATTTATATATCAAAATTGTCACTGCTGATCTCATTAAAAAATGACTCTGGGCAGTTTACAGAGAAGATAAAATCAATTTAAAATAGAATATAAAAATAGTCCTGAATAGATGATAAATAAATTTATTTTTATAAATATATATAGTCCAAGAAATTTATTTATTTATTTATTTATTTATTTGATTTGATTTGATTTGTCCCCGCCCATCTCCCCTACAACAGGGGACTCTGGGCGGCTTACAACCACTAAAATCGAAATACATAATTAAATTATAAAAGGTTTAAAAATTATAAAAGTTATAAAAACTAGAAATTTACAAAAATAGGATAGAGATAAAAAGCTAAAAACTCCAAGAGGCCAGTAGGGCTACACCAGGCCGCTAAGGGGCCAGCCCACCCCATTTCTGGTATCCTCCCTCCTCGCCCCAGGCCAGATGGCAGAGCCAGGTCTTCAAATCCCTCTGAAAGGCCTGGAGTGAGGGGGCCTGTCTCACCCCCGGGGGCAAGATGTTCCAAAGGGCGGGGGCTACAGCAGAGAAGGCCCGCCTTCTGGGCCCCGCTAGTCAAAGTTCTTTTACTGCGGGGATCCGGAGCATGCCCTCTCTGTGAGATCGGGTGGGACGGGTTGAAATCGTGGGGGCGAGGCGGTCCTTCAGGTAACCTGGCCCCATGCCATGTAGGGCTTTAAAGGTGATAACCAACACCTTGAATTGGACCCGGAAGCAAACTGTTACCCAATGCAGCTCACGGAGCAAAGGTGTTATATGGGTCCTTCTTCGGGCCCCAAAAATTGCTCACGCGGCCGCATTCTGGACCAGCTGAAGCTTCCAGATACTCTTCAAGGGTAGCCCCATGTAGAGCGCATTGCAGTAGTCTATCTGGGAGATAACAAGGGCATGAGTGACTGTACGCAGGGCATCCCAATCCAGGAAAGGGCGTAACTGGTGCACAACCCGAAGCTGTGCAAAAGCCGTCCTGGCCACGGCTGCCACCTGCTCTTTGAGCAGGAGCCGTGAGTCCAGGAGGACCCCCAAATTATGCACTAGGTTATCTGGGGCAGTGCCACCCCATCCAGAACCAACAATGACAACGTCCCAGATACAAAGGAGCCATTAACCCACAGCCACTCCATCTTGCCAGGGTTCAGCCGGAGCCTGTTGTTCCCCATCCAGACCCTCACAGCCTCCAGGCACCGCGAAAGGGCGGTCACGGCATCACGTACCTCACCAGGGATGGAGATATATAGTTGAGTATCATCAGCATACTGATGATACCTCATCCCATGATGGTGGATGATCTCGCCCAGCAGTTTCATATAGATGTTGAAAAGGAGCGGAGAGAGAACAGAACCCTGCGGCACCCCACAATGGAGGGGCCAAGGATGGGACCTCTTGCTCCCTATCACCACCGATTGGGATCAGCCCCAGAGAAAGGAGGTGCCGCCCACCCCCATATCCCTGAGCCATCCCAATAGGACACCGTGGTCGATGGTATCGAATGCCGCCGAGAGATCAAGGAGAGCAAGGATGGTCACACTTCCACCATCCCGCTCCCGCCAGAGATCATCCATAAGTGTGACCAATGCCGTTTCCATTCCATAGCCGGGCCTGAAACCTGACTGATAGGGGTCCAGATAATCCGTTTCCTCCAGGACCCTTTGGAGCTGCGAAGCCACCACTTTCTCAACCACCTTCCCCAAAAAGGGGAGGTGGGAGACTGGACGAAAGTTGTCCAGTACAGTAGGATCCAGGAAGGGCTTCTTGAGGAGGGGATACACCAATGCCTCTTTAAAGGGCACCAGAAACACTCCCTCCTGCAAGAATGCATTAACCATCACCTGGATCCAACCACATGTCACCTCCCGAGCTGCTTTCACAAGCCACGTGGAGCATGGGTCCAGATGACAAGTGGTGGCCCTCACAGTCCAGAGGATCCTGTCCACTTCCTCAGGAACCACAGGATCAAACCGTTCCCAGATAACAAGGCAAGAACGATCCCCTGGTATCTCCCCAGACCCTGCACCACGCTCGGAGTCCAACTTGGAATGAATCCGAGCGATTTTATCCTGCAGGTGCTCTGCAAATTCCTCCATGCGGCCCTGCAAATGAACCACCAGATCCCCCTTACCAAGGAGGGACCTGGTGATCCCAAACAGGGCCACCGGGCGGCACTCTGCAGACGCAATAAGGGCGGAGAAGTATTGCCGCTTCGCCACCCTTATCACCATAATGTAGGCCTTAATAGCGGCTCTAACACGTGTTCGGTCGGATTCAGTCCTTGTCTTCCTCCAGCGGCGCTCTAGGTGTCTCTTAACTCTCTTCAGCACCCTCAGCTCCTCCATAAACCACGGGGAGTGTCGGGGCCGACGTGGCAAGAGAGGCCGCAAAGGCACGATCCTATCCAAGGCCCCGGCCGCTTCTGTATTCCAGGCAGCAGTCAGGGCCTCCGCTGGACCGTGCAGCAGGTCCATGGGAATATCCCCCAGCTCCCTCTGAAACCCTGACGGGTCCATCAGGCGCCGGGGGCAGACCAATCACATGGTTAATGATGTTAATTGGCAAGTAGCTCAGGGGGCAGGGCACCAGCCACCCCCAGGATTGATTAAGACTCTTATTGCCCCATGCAAGCTGGCAGAGCCAGGTCTTTAGTCGTCTCTGGAAAGCCAGGAGGGTAGGCTCCCGCCACACCTCTGGGGGGAGAATATTCCAAAGGGCAAGGGCAATGGCAGAGAAGACTCTCCTCCTGGGCCCTGCCAGCCAACATTCTCTTGCTGACAGGATCTGTAACAAGCCCTCTCTGCCGGACTGGATGGGACAGGTTGATCTGATGGGGGTGAGACAGTCCCTCAGGTAGCCTGGACCCATGCTAATATAATTACCCATGTAATTCTTGTGGATATACCCATGTATGTAGAAAGCATGAACTAGTATCATCTAGGTTATTATGAGCAATTATGAAAGAGTATATAGACTGATGATAGCTGGATGTTAAGTTCCAGTGAATGGTGCAAATAGAAGAAGCAGACATTAGTTTTAGGGGAAATTGTGCAATGTTCTGAATGAATGTAATCTGGGGTGGAATATCCTTCTTGGTGACATGAATTGACAGATGAGATCAAGACAAGAGATAACAGAAAAAGTGATTGGACAATTTGGATCTTGAAGAACAAAGGGAATGTAACTGATAAGGATCTGCTTAGAAAAAGGTATGTTTTCTTCAGATACATGGTTTAATCCTAAATCTGTTCATACATACACATGGCAATATAATGAAATCAAATATTATTTATTTTGCTTTTATTAAGTACAAAAAAAAATAAAAAATGAACAGTCCACAAAGTCTAATAGTTAAGGCACCAGGCTAGAAAGCAGGAGACTATGAGTTCTAGTCCCACCTTAGGCATGAAAGCCGGCTGGGTGACTTTGGACAGGTCACTCTCTTTCAGCCCAACTCACCTCACAGGGTTGTTGTTGTGGGGAAAATAGGGGGAGGAAGGATATGTTCATCGCCTTGAGTTATTTATAAAAATAATAAAGGCAGGATAAAAAAATATTTTAAAAAATTAACAAAAAAGAAAAAGAAAAAGAAACTAGCATAAAGGGAACATATTTATGTATATACTTGTGTACGTATATAACCATTCGTCATAAGCTTTTCAGAAAGTGGTAGCCATATTTAATTATAACCATTCATAGGTAATGTATGTCAATAAGTGATTTATTTTTAAGTTGCTAACATTAACACTCCTTTTCACCCCCAGGTCTTCCTTTGGTGCCTAATGGTGGCAGGGGATGAGGGGTGGCTTCTGGGAGGGATGAGTGAAGAACACTGTGAACATAGAATTAGAGAAGGGGAAGGAAGAACAGGGACTGCTGCTACTGAAAAGGCCCTTCAGAAGTTTCGTCTGAGAGCATCATAAAATATTGTACAGGTATACCAGAAGGGAGCTTGATATTACTACTCCATAGTAATATTTTTAAAAAGGGATCTGCATGGAGAACAGATTAAAAAATATGCATAAATTCTATCTAAATCATTTGGAAAGTGATCTCTCTTTGAAAAGAGGATACTGATGCTCTTCAAAAGAGGGAAATCAGGTACATTAGGATCAAGGGAATGTGAAAGATGAATACAGATTCTTTCATTAGAGAAATATTCGTGCCATAGAAACATCCCTGCTTGTAGGCAGCCCCCTTCCTTGCAAGGAGCTGAGCAATTATGAACAGCATATCAAGAGCTTTGAGAGTGCCCTTTGCCATCAGCTTAATCAAAATGTTTTCGTTTTGCAATGCTGTTCTTCAGTGAAGATGGATCTCTCTCTCTCTCTCTCTCTCTTTTTATGTCAGTTAGATTCTCCAGAGGGAAACCACATCAGGTGCTGTTGCTGGAGGCCTTTTGTTCCTTCTCTTGCCCTGCTTCTCACTTGCTTTGGAAAGGGCCATCATTTAAAATATGAAATATATTTACAAATTAATTATTTTGTTTTCCATTAAATTCTTGTTAACAGAATTTCTGTCTTGAGTGATAGAAACTCAGCATACGGAGCAGCGGGGGGCGGGGGGGGCGGGGAATAAAGCACTAGTTCTTTTCAAATGAAATTCAGATATTCAGCTTGTAATGATTTTCCTCTTTAATAATCTTTTTTTTTTTGTCCCTTCTTTTCTGAAACCCATTTTCTCTATAGATGAGGAATCTTATGTACTAAAAATTTATTTATTCAGCACAGAAAAAGGGTCTATAAACATTTCAAAAGAAGAAGGCAAGAATGTGTTGTTAGTAGCTACATTGTCATGTAAATAAGAGAAATGAAGTATATTGCAATAAATGAACCATTTCAGAAAATGATCAAACATGGTTTGATTTAAAAACCAGCAGACCAGATTTTGGTTCACAGTGCAGAAATGTCAGAATGTTGTCAACCCTGGCTCTAGGGGATAATTATGATACAATTTCAATATATTGAATTTTGATACAATTTCAGTGTATTAAATTCAACATATTAAATACAGTTTCAGTATTTCACCTCCCTATTGGGCCATTCTGGTTCCTTCACTCATAAGCCCAGATTCTAGCAAATTATTTCAATAAAATGTTGAAAAACTTTTCTCATGAAGAAAATTGCTTTGGAGCAACCATCTATTCAAATTAGCTTCCCACAAATTTAGGACAGAATTTCAAAAGGATATTTGTGCTCAGCTAGAATGCAAATACTATGTTTTGGCCTGATCATCATCACTGAGAAGTAGTTCTTTGCATCATGTTTCATTTCAAGCATCTAAACAGCCTTCAAGTTCAACTCCATGTGAAACATCTAGGCCCGTAATAATTTTGTTGTTCCTTTGAGATTCATAGGCTAAAGAAGATGCAAAGATTTATTAAGGTTTGCTGGGTGGATTTAATGGGCAGCTTGCAGTACTAGGATAAAACTCTTATAGGCAAAACACAAGAAATTCTTAGGTGTAAGGCCATTGTTTTCAAATTTACATTAAGGCTTGTGAGCCTTAAATAAATCTGAACAAAATTATCTCCCACATGATTTTTTACATGGTTTGTGGGCAATGAGTCTCCATCTCAAAAGATACCTCTTCTTTTTAAACTTAATAGAATCTTGAAATACTTTGACATACACAAAAGAAAATGGAATGACCTTTAAAATAAAATTATACAGTGGGCTAAATAAAGAAAAAAAGTATTGATTGTGGTGGAGGATTTTTGAAGCTTCCCACTCAAGCTATCACCACCTGAACCATGCAGGAAACAGCAGTATTCCAGCAAATACAGTCTTTCTCAACCTCAGCAACTTTAAGATGTGTGGATTTCAACTCCCAAAATTTCCCAGCTAGCACTTCTGGGAGTTGAACTCTACACATCTTAAAGTCGCCAAGGTTGAGAAACACTGTATTAATTAAATTTGGGGTTTTAAATTGTGTATTGTAAGCCATCTTGGAGATCCTTTTTGAATCATCCAGTACAGTATAAATTCCAAAAAAGAAAATAAAATACTTGCTGAAAATACTTACCTTCAAAATTAATCTTACTTTGTGCTGCATATCTTATTTCCAAGCCACTACTTCTTCTTCCAGTCCTGAAAGACAGAGTTGTTCCTACATGTGTTTTTGAAAGAAGGGGGTTTAATGATCTGGCATGATTTAATATCACTCATTGAGTTTAATAAAACCAGGAACAAACCAAAGTATTGCTGAAGATGTAACAGAATTAGAACATATTTACACTTATTTTTTTATTTATTTTGGCAAAATGATATAATTGAAATAGGGATGATAAGTAACCAATATATTATGATAGCTTCTAGGTTAGCATTTTTATAAACATTCAAGTAAACAAATGAAAAATTGCTGTATAAAGAATAATATTTCAGTTGGTGACAAATTATAACTTTTTTATGGGAGACAGGGAATTAACTTTCAACATCAGCATGGTTTCAACAATGTTGGTAATAGCCCTAATGGAAAAACTGACACAGAAGGTGGGGGAAGAGCTTGGTAAATATTGATTATTTTTTAAAACAATTTGTTGTAATTGTTAATACAAAAAAAGTGATACCAACTAATATGCTCTTCATTCTGGCTAGTAACAAGTTACTGTCTTAAGGGAATTTGCACCACAGCCTAAGCTGCTTGTCTCCCATGCTCCTTCTGTTTGTTTCTTAAACCAACTTTCCGAAATTCTAGTCTAGTTGGCAACAGTGCTCAATCTGGACTATGGCTACCACAAGACCTGATTAATCATTCCCCTGCTTCTTGCCCTTCCTGTCCATACAAGGAAGGCAAGATTCACTGACTGACTCCTGTGTGGACTGGTCTTTCAGTGTCTATCTTTTCCTTTGGGGATTGTTCTCATGACTTTCCTTTGGTTTCACCAAAGGTTTGCAGACAGGGATCTCATATTTGACAACCAATGTTCAATGTTGAATGTGAGAGGAAATGTCAAGTTTTATTCTGCATCTTACAGAATCATAGAATTAAGAGGTACGTTAGGGATCTTTTAGTTGAAATCTCTATTCAGGGCAGGATCCACTGCAGCATCTCTGAAAGTTGACCATCCAACCTCTGTTTGAAGACATCCTATGAAGGGGAACTCACCACTTCATGTAGCTGCCTGTTCCATATTGTCAGGAAGTTTATTCTGAAGTCTAGCTTCAACCTACATCCTTGTAGTTTTACCTCATTGGTTATAGTCTCATCTTCTGCACAATGGAGAATAAGGCTACTTTGTCTTCTGTGTAGCAGTCTTTCAGGCATTTAAAAAGTGCTAAAATATCTCCCATTCTTTGTCTTTTCTGTAGGCTACATACCCATATGTTTTAACTGTTTCTCATAGGGATTGGTTTCCAGACCATTCATCATCTTGGTAGGTCTCTGAATTCACTCTAATTTGTCATTATCCTTTTTGAACTATGATGACTAGGACTATATACAATATTCCAAGTGGGGTCTGACCAACATGGAGCGGAGTGGAGTAATTACTTCTTGTGATCTGGGCTCTATGCTCCCAATATAATACTTTCCTTTTTTCTTTTATGAGCTGCATCCATACTTCTCAACAGTGAAAGGGAAAAAATGAGAATTTTTATGCAAACCTATTTGATTTGAAGGTCAAATATAAATGTAAACTGTAATATGCATATTCAAAAGAGGCAAAATCAAATTTATGGCTGGGAAATGAGACTTGTAAAGAAAAGAAATAGGTTGATTGGTCCATCTCTGTTTCTTCTTCTGAACAATAGCAATAGGTTATTCATTTTAGACCTGTGTGGTTTTCAGCAAAATCTTAATTCAGGGTCAATTTTGGTAATTCAGATTTTTTTTTTTTTAACTTGATCAGGGCAAAAGGGTATCTCTACTTTGACCTGTCTCCTATTTAAACTTTTCTACTGAGATTTTAAAAGATTTAGAGTGAGGGCTGAGTTGAATGGAAAATTATGAAAATACTTTTGTTTGAAAAACTGTTTCCATTTAGCGCTAAATGTTCCCATTTGGTGTTTTATTTTATTTTTTTTTAATATTAAATGCAATGGTTCAGATATATCCTCCAGACAGGAAGTTCACTGAAATTAGAATTATTTGTGAGTTCACACTTAACTTCTGTCCAATCACAGCCTTAGGATGTATCAAGTGGTTCTTGCATAGACTTAAACATTTTCCATGCTCGCAGTAGCAAAAATAATACAAATCACCTTGTTGTAACCTTCTGAATATAATTAGTATATCTGGAGACCCCAAAACCTTGTCACTGAAACTGGTGGCATGATGTCCCACTATTTTGAAATAGGAAACACAGAAATCTAAAACACATTTAACATCATTTAAAGCATTTTTTTAAAATGCAACATTCTCAATCCTTTCCATCATCACTCCAGCCACTACAGCCCTTAGCCCTTCTAAGATGTTAATTGGCATCAAAAGGCTGCCCAGGTAGATGAAACAATCAAAGACAGAACTCAGTGACCTGTATGCTTTTCAAAAAGCTGTTAGACATGAATTCTTTTACGAGGGTAGCACAAGGAAGTGAAATTTGACTTTTCATTTCCTAATACAAAGCAGTAGTTTTCAGTATTTGATGATCTTCTATGATTTTATCAGTCCTCTATTCACGTTGTATTACCTACCTTATTATCCTGCATAATTCTGTCAGTGTTTTAATGAGATTTGACTAGCAAAATAAGAAGCAAGATAGAATGTTATGTTTAGTCAAAGGAAATGTGCAAGTTTAAATTTGTACCATGAGAGGTATTGAATTGGCTGAAAAAAAAGCACAGGCATCTAGTATTATTTGTAAGGCAAGAAAAAAATATATATTTCCAATCAGGCAAAATGAATTTTGAGAAACAATTTCCATATTTCTGTCACAAAGCTGGTATCTAAGCTCATGAGTAAAACTGTGGCAGAGATTATTGCTGTCTTTCACACAGATAAAAAATTTCCTTAGAAGAACTATTTTTAAGGAGGACTACATTGTAAGATAAAGTGTAAATTATTTGAATTCATTTCTGTGTTTAGAATATTTCTAGACTGCAAGCAAGATACTACAGTGGCCTTGGGACTTTAAAATGAAAAAAAAATCATAATGCCGTGTAGTACAAAATATATCTTTTCCAATGATATTGGAAGATAATATTTTGGCTTGGGAAGAATTATAGTTTCTTAAGTATTTTGGTATTTTGACCCTTGAAAATATTTTCATTCATGAGTCAATGTCAAAATCTTTAAAAGTATTTAACAGCATTGTACTAAAACAATGTATATAGATTATAATACAATATCAAAGCTGCCTGGGGAAATACAATGAAATCTGCTTATATTTGCATTTTTTATATAACATGATTTCACTTGGGTGATAGAAAGCCATAATGAACCAACAACATGTCATAAAAAATTAAAACAGGTTTTAAATCCTTTAACTCCAAAAGAATTATAAGTTTTGGAATGATGTCAATGAGCCTTAAACCAAAATATTTTGAATAGAATAAACATTTTTCTTCTGTTGAATTACAAAGATGTTGGAGATAGCTTCATTGTCAAGATCTTTGTTGGGATTCTGTCTGCTTTTTTACATCTCTAATATCGTAGCTAATAAGTATACGTTGTTTTGTTTAGCAGATCTGAAAGGTTTTACAAGACTTTAACCCTGTTATAAAGTTTTACCTTCCTTATCATTTATTTTAATTAGTCAGATTTACTGTTTTAAATGAAAAGTGTTGCACCCTCTGAACTTTTCAAATACTCAACAGTTCTCTGGATGCCCTTCCAACATGTACGGGGCCCAAGGTAATTGCTTCCAGTGCTTCCCACAAAATTGTGCTTTGTTAAGACAATTTGTTGAATTGAAGAAGTACATTTCAATTGGAAATGAAAACTTTCCAAAAATGTATGACTATTCTTAATACCACCCATGAAACTGAATACTACATTTCCGTTTCTGCTAGAGTAATCACATTTGGGTTCCAAATATCTGGAAGACCACTAGATAGCCTTAATTTGTTGTGTTCTTCCTTCCATTTTATTATTATTATTTTTTAAAATCTCAATTAAAATCTGACCTGAAAGGATAAAACATATTTTTGGGTTGCCTATTCAACTTAGTATCTCCTGTCTTCTGTAACTGTTGTTCTGTATGTTTTCTGTAACTCTAAAGAACACTCAGAGAGCCAGTTTGGTGCAGGCATTGGATTAGAAACTAAGAGACTATAAATTATAGTCCTACCTTAAGCACAAACCCAGCTGGGTGACCATGGGCCAGTCACTCTCTAGGAAGAAGGCAATAGCTAACCACTTCTGAAATCTTGCCAAGAAAACTGCAGGGATTCATCCAGGCAGTTGCCAGGAGTCCATGTTGACTCAAGGGCACACAAATACACATAAAATAACAGTTTAAGGTTCTACCTATGCAAGTTTCTCTATGTAAAAGAACACAGATTGCTTGGGTTTCATTATAGTTCACACAAGTTATTAGTGATATTTGCATATCAAACACAGCATCCAGCTGAAGAGAAGAATGACAGATTTTTGCACCTGAAAATGAATAGTATAAACTTACTAACACACTCTTGTTCTCCCTGTGCTTAGCTATGACGTGGTGCAGGATACAATTTGTACCTTCTCAAGGCTGTCAGAGTTAGGAAAGTGGCTATTTTGTCAGTTGTTATTTTCTGTAGCAGATGCAGATTGAATCTGTGCAGAATGCATGCCAGTTTTATTATTTCAATCCAACATTTACACCCCATGTGGTATTCAGTGTAGTTCAATCCATGCTTAATAAATCACAGTGAATAAATCAGATTGAAATAATATCAGTGTTTAATGGGCTAAAAATAAATAAATAAATAAATCCCTAACTTTAAGAAGATGAAATTGCAGTTAAGAGCATGTGTCATTACTGTATTGCAAAGTTGAAAGTTCTTGGCAGAGAATTTTGATTAGCAAATAATTAAATCATTAAAAAAATCTAGGAAATGTAAGGAAGGTTAAAGACAACATTTAGGTTTTTAAAGAATAGCACTTTATAGCTAATATACAAACACGCTTGACTCTTCCTCAAACCACCCATTTTCCATTCTTTATTGCATTTATTATTACAAAGTTTTGTAATATATGTGATTTCTAGATGAAGGATTTTCTCTGTGGAGGCAATAAAGGCTAAGCAATTTATCTTTGTAGAATCCATCGCTGCTTTCATGTAAATGTAAAGTATGCTTGGGCAAACCTTTGCTAGAAAGTAGTGCATTTTCATATTTATTTATTTACTGCTTTGTTTTTTTCAGTGCCAGTCCAGTAACTTGACTGACCTTACTGGGCAGGACTTTCTAAGGCTATGAGATGACTGCTGTAACCTTTTAGCTATCTGAATGCTTAAAACAGTAAAATAGCCCTTAAAAACAAGAAACACACCATAAATTTGCCACCAAATATTGGCACTGTGGGTAGAGTGAATTTCAAGAGTTATAAGAAAGCAGTTTGGGACCCACAGGTGTCCCATGGCTTATGTGTTACCAAACACTGAAGGAAATTATTAAAATATATTACAGAACAGTGGAGTTTTAAAGACATATTTATATGATAGATATAGTAGTTATATATCTCTGTATCAGATACGCTAGATATGTGTTTACATTTATAAAATCCTTATCTTCCATTCATTATTTCACAATGTCTTACATGTGCTTGCTAAACTCAAGAAATTAAAAATAAACTTCATTATGCTTGTGCTTGATCCATGTTAAATATATGTGATTAGAAGGTAGTAAGATTTTAACTCAAAGGTAATTAAAAGTCATTGACAGTTGTGCTTCTGTTTTTATCATAAGAGGCTTTGGAGCTAAAAACATTCCTGGGCTATTCCTGGTAGACAAAAGAAACAGAAGTGCTGAAGTACAATATATAATGTTAGCTTAAGTACCATGAAAAACATTTTCTGTACTAACCAGAATTCAAAGAAAAAAAAAATCTAGGATCCAATGGCTTCTAAAAATCCAATGTATTTTTAGTTGTTTCTAGATCCATCCTTCCAACATTATGTAATACTATGGAAATACTATGGCAAATGTTGCCTACACAACAGTAAGGGTTCAGTGAACCATCAGCCTTCCACCTTTACCAGGAGTTACTAATTGAAACCAAGGAGTTTCACAAAGTTTAAAAAAGGCTCTTAAAAAGAAAACTTATCTGAGTCATCAGTAACTAAACTTAATGAGTTAATTATGTAAATTTTGTACACTTGAACAGAATTTTGATAGACAATCTTTTCTTTTGAGCGATTTAAGATATAAGGCCCAAGATTAATAAATAAACAAATAAAGAGTTTGTTTGCAATCACTTCATTATATGGAAGTAACAGCCGTGAATGTCAAGAGAAATATAAAAGTTAGTTGAATGCAGTGCGAATGAGTTACTTAAGCAGTGTGTATGGTAAAACTGGAAAATACATAGTAAAAAAAAAAAATGAATGGGTGATGTGTGAATTCATATTGAATGCCAAAGTGAGTAACCAGTATGAAATAATTACAATGAGATGGTTTGGTCATATAAGGAGAATTAATGAGAATCAAACCACCCAAGAAAAGGGGGGGGGTATGTGTGGGTGTGTTAAGGGGAAACAAAGACCCACACTGTTATGGCTGGATGAAATTGATGAGGTCCTCAAAAGAGAGAGGTGAGAAGTTTAAAGAACAAAAAATAACATGAATTGGTATATAGACACGGTGGAAGAAAATGTTTTTTCATTAATAGAAAAATATGGACAGAGATATAGTGAGTGGTATTAGTGTAAGCTATATTTTGTTTGTTTTTCTTTTCTCTTCTGTGTTACTTTTATTACTCCTTGCTATTTTTTTCTGCATTTTGCATAGCATTGTTAAAACCCTGAATGGATATGTATGTAAGTATGACAGGAATATAGTCGATTTATATTCTTATGGTGAATTCTCCCCCCCTCAGTGGATTCTCTCTCTCCCAGTGTATGGGTTTTCAAATTCTTTTATAATATACTAATTTTAATGAAATAAAATTCTGGGGAAAAAATCTGACCAAATATAATATTTTCCCTGTCTCTTTTCCTAGTGTCACAATGTTTCATGGGGATTAGTCTTTATTTAAAAACTTAATTTATTATTATTTTCATGTGCAAATTTGTGCCAGAATAGGGAGGTCATGCATTCTTCCAAAACCCAAAACCAAAGGAAAGGTTCATGGAAGTTTTGAGAAAGAGAAAGGTTTTGTCATGTCTCTCATATTATTTTAAGAGCTTGACAACCTTGAGGTCATTTTCATCCCTCCTTTTTATAGACTGAGATTTCCTGGAATGCTACTGATGGTGTTGTTAGAGCCCATGCATTAGCTGATCTCAAAAAGCTAAACAGGATTAGGTTAGTATACCTGGACATTTCAGGCTGGAAGACAATGACCAACAACTTCCATATTGTTGCTGAGAAAACAATATAGATGAAATCATTTCAAACTTGAAGGAGAGTTTACCTTTATATAGGTTGTATCCAGATGTTGGACCTCCACTGAGTGATGATTCCCACAGAATAGTTTAAGTCAATGGAACAAAAAGTAGGTGATCTGTGCATTGGACACAGCATAATATTCTCTGTTTTTGACAATCTCTGAAGCAGATTTGGAGGGACACAGAATGCTATAACTGAATGAGGAAATTATTGAAAATTGTTGTCTTTACTGTGTTAGATCAGAGAGCTTTCTGTCAGTGGAGGGACATTAATTGGATATAGCCCTGTTATTTGTGTAAATTGAAACCAGTTCCACTTTGCTTTCCATCAAGAAAAGCTGCTGAAACACATAATTATTAGGTCCATAGTGGGAACCTTCGCTATTCATAATTTTCATATGTATGACAAGCCTGCCTCTGATGCACCAATATTGAAATATGTTTGTAATTAAAACCAAGCATAATTGAGAGTTAATTTCTCTTTTTCTACAGCTGGGTAGCCTGTATGGTTAGTATGACTAAACAGCCAAGATCTGCCAAATCAAGTGGCCAGACTTTTCTTCCTTTAACATTCAAGAAAATCAAAATACATATTGTCAGCACGCTCCAACTGATTTCTCTTTTAGTTTCTATTATACAAATCAATCAGCCAATCAGTTTACTTTTTTTAATCCAAAACAGTACAAAACAAATTGTATTAGAACAATTATGGTTGAACCTCCATGGGCAAATTATCTTTGACAACCCCCTGCCAACCCCCAATGCTAGAGACTCTTGATTTTCCAGAGAATCCCTACTGACTTAGAATGCTTCATTGGAGAAATGAAAATCTCAGACATGACTGTCCTTTCTTCTACAGAGTTCCAAAGTCTTCTGAAAATTAAAGAGAGAGAGATGGAAAGGTTTTCTATTTCGGAAAAAAAAAAAATTGGGAGAGTGAGCATTAGTTGGGAAATGGAATGAAAGTAAAGAAGAGTTTAAGTTTAAGAAGAGTGAGTATGGTGAACCAGGAATCAATAGTATATGTGTGTGTCTGAAAGAGAGAGTAAAGATACATTGTGTTACTCATACTTGGGGCCTGTTGGGCTGTAGGGTCAGATCTGGGCCCAGTGGTTTGGCCCTAGTTGCATCAACTCCTTTATTTTGCCTATTGGCCAGAGAATGTTGTGCCACACTATGGCAATGGGGGAAAAAGTAAAAAGATCATTACAATAATTACGTTTTTATCTGATGGCATAATTGCCTAAAATTATGAATCTGCTGAGAAACTAAGACTGGTGAGAAAAAGCCCTCTTAGACATGTTGACATTTTCAGATATATGTTTGTTGAACATTTAGTAGATGGTATTCTCCTATATTCCTTCATGATTTGTCTGGAGTGTAGACATTTCCCACCTTCAGGAAGACTCAAGGCCTTCTACTGTCTCTCATAAAGATCATCAGTGTGACTGTCTTTCAAATGGAAAGCTTATCCAGTGGGTCATGCACAATTACCTTACTGGAAAGTGAGGGGTGGAACTGACAGATATTGAACTGGGACATGGGACCGCTAGGGTGAGCTCACTGTTTGCTATCAAAGATGCAGGTGTCAGAATGTCTTAATGGCAATGGGTCCTGAGGAAAAAAAAAAGGGGGGGGGGGAAAGAAGCACCTGAAACCTCAGGAAACTTCCAAGAAAGTTAAGATGAGGGAGTGTTCATTGCAAAGAGATAGAGCCTTCATTAAAATTAGAAGAGAGGAAAGGGAGCCAGCTGATGCAGAGAAACTTTAGGGCAAAGGGAAGCCAGAGGGAGCAGACATTTTTCAAAGATAAAGGTCTAAGGGCAACAGCCACATCTGCTCACCTAAATCAGGATTGCTAGAAGGCATACCAAGAGAGTCTGTTGTTTTCTGCTTTGCCTATACATTTTTTCACTCATACACAATGATGGAAGTTCAAAAGACCATTAAACTTTGGTTTCTCCCCACCCACCCAAAACCCAAACCAACTAAATCACCAAAGTTCACCTTTAAAAAGCTTAATATGAGCAAGTTAGTCCTATAGAGAAGATGCCACACACATATTTATATTCTATTATGTTTGCATTTTCAATACTGTATTTTCAAAGAAAAGATGGAGATGAATTTAGAGGCAAATTAATTCTCTGGCAAACAAAACGAAACAAGCCTGAAGACATTTGAACTGGCTTATATGAAAATATTCTGGGCAGTAAGTCCTTCACAGATGTGATTGTGTCAGCAAAAATCCTCTAAACCCTTTCTTGTCAAGAAAGGAATTGCTTTTTTCCCTATCACTTTTATTCATGGTATATGTAGTATCTTTGAAAAAAGTGAGGAACAAAAGAGGCAAAAGAAATGAATACTCATATGGAGACCACATAGTCAGAATAAAGAGCAACAGTTCAGAAACACAAATCATGTCTTCAAGACAGAAAAAAATTACTGCAATCTAAATGGAAGAGACAAGTTCACATAATGTATCATATTATATTAGAGGAATTTCAAACTGAACTGGAAACACACTTGGAAGCTGTGAATTTATTTGGGTTTCTGCTCAGATTGGACCAGGCCTGAATCAGGAGTATCTGGAAAGCTGTTGGAAAAGCTTACTTGTATTTTTCCCCCCTTCAGAACTAAAACATTTCATTTTCTTCTTATAGAATGTGGGTGAATGGAATGGTTCTAAGTCTATATATAATGTTTTGAAGATAATCTATGTAAAATAAAAAAGAATTCTTTGAAGCTTTTCAAACTGATAGCACAGCTTTCCACATTTGTAGAACACCAGCCATTTCAAATAGTGTAGGAACTTTTTAAAAATTATTCCTGATTAAAAAATGTTCAATGTTGCAGTCAAAAATACCATCACTGACTGTTCTATTTGTGAACTAGGTCCTTCTGAGAGAAATGTCACTTGAAAATTTCATATTTAAATTTGTTGCCAAGATTTAACTTTTAAATAACTGGAATAAAGCAAAATACAGCAAACATTTGCTGGGATTTACATAATAGACACACAACATTATGCAAGCTTTTCACTACTGTAGTTAAACAGAACTCTTCCCCAAGCAACCACGAAGGGAGAGAGGGGAGAAAATAATGTAAGTTAGAGTCAATCTAAAAGAATTTCTGTTGTTTCAGTCTGTATCTGGCATGCTAAGAATAACAGAAAAGAATGTATTATCATTATCTCTACCTGAAGATGTTTGATTGACAGTAGAGAGAATCCTATACTTAGCAAGCAAATGATTGGTATATCTTTGACTTTCAGTTTTAAGGTATACAATTTATTACACCGTCATGTTAATTATTATGTTTTTAAGAAGACAATATGCATGTTAGGATTCCCCCCTCCTTCAAATTAGTATAGATGCAATGAAAGAAAGTGGCAGGTAGAGACCTCAGAATAATTTTCTGCTCCTTGTTTTCAAAGGAATATTACCTTGGTCCAGGCAGTCAGTAAATAGTTTTAGATTTTCTAGTTCAGAATGGAGGAAATTACAGATTTCGTTTTAATTTATTTAAATGAGCATAAGTTTTTGTTAAATACTTGATGCCTTGTTTTCATATAACTTTGTTGTTTTGTTTCCTCTTGTAGCTTTACAAAGGAAATATGCTAATCCAGAACAGAAGTTACCAAGTTTTTGAGAACTGCATTAGTTATTAAAGAGTAAGAGAGATGCAGCCAATTTGTATGTTGAATTGTTTATGATTACTTGCAGTTGTAATGCCAAACCATGTAGTAGAGTTGTTTCATCATCTACACCTGCCAACACTTTTTTAAAAAATTGTGAATCCCCTTCCCCCCTTAACAAATTCTTTAAATTATAAGGAGTTAGTGAAATTGTATCATACATCACTACAATTCATAGTGATATAAAATTATATGATATAAGCAGTAATTGAAATTCAATGGAGCAAATGCAAAGGAGATCAGCAAAAACTCACAAGTACCATCTTACAAAAACTCTTCTACCTCTGGTAACTATAAAACTATATTTTTTGTCTATATTGATATTTGTGTGTGTGTGTCTGTGTATGTGTGTTAAGAAAGCATAGGAAATAGTAGGAAGCTGAGGAAAAGACAAGACTGCTGAGTTCTGAACCAGAGATTAACCCTAATGGCAAACATTGGCTGAGTTGAAGGGACATTCCTTCCTCAGCTGGGGTTTGCCTGCAATAAATTGAAATATCTCCCAAACAAACGGGAGCCTTAATGTGACCTAATATGGAAAGGTAAACTTCAAAAGAGGAGCTGAAAATTATCCCTTAAAGTTCTTAGTGGCTGCCCTTCACCACAGAAATGTTGCTTCAATTCCTGTTGCTGGTCAGTAAACCATGGCGCTCTACAAGATCCATGTGCACAGAGAGTCTGCACAGGCACAATTCAGTCCAACACCCCCATTTCCTGGTCATTTCAAGCAGCAATGAGGTCATCAGCTGAACTACATGCCAGGGCTTCAGAAAAAAATCCAAAGTCATCTCTGAAACCACACTGTGTCCATCAGGCACTTGGGGCGGGCTGATCTAATTGACCCCACCTCCTTGCGGTAAGGGAATTGAGCCTGGAAATGGACTGGAAGCTATATAGTTGATCAAACACATATTATCATATCACCCAGTTGGTAACCTAGTAGCTCTATTTTTAGACTAACTTGGGTTTCCGAGTTTTCAAAGAAAGGGCTCCTTCAGAAGGACTCTGTAGCCCCAACCCATGGATTCCTTCCCTATAAAGAAAGGAATCCTGTCTTCCTCTGCCTGTCTTCCTCTGTTGTTGTTATTGTTCATACCCTGTTTATTTGGAGGGAAGTAAAAAGATAAATAGTTTTCCAACCCAGCAGTCTGTTACTTCAGGTAATATGGACTCATTACAAATATCCAGTGCTTGCTAATGAAATGCAAGCAGCATCTGAGCAGCATGAACTCTTGGGGGAACTTCCAGAAAAAGTATATGTTTGAACAGAAAGCATCTTGCTCTCTGCTTTTCACATGGCCTTAGAACATGTCATTTGAGGTGGTTGTATTAAATGAGTGCTTCTGTTCCAGTAGGAACTAAGAATGCCTTCATCCTCCTTGGTATTATTGTCCTGGAAAATGCTATTTGCCAAATCCAATATTTTGTGGGGAAAGAGAGTGATAAACCTCCCTCTAAATGAAAACTACTTTCATCAGTTACCAGTATGTGGTACCAATTACATATTGTACCGGGATGACCTTTTCATCTGCTAATAGTATTTTGGAATTCTCTCCCTCCATATTCCCTTTTCTTCCCATATTTCCTTTTGATTTCTACTTTAGCACCCAAAATGCTGAATAAATTCAAATCCTATTTAAGAGGGTTTTTGTTTTGTTCCATAATAATCAGCTCCCACAGGAGAAGGTTTTGTATTTGTATTTGTAAACTTTATTGTCGTCGTGCCTCGTACAATGAAATTAAATGCCATCCCCAGTGCACCTTATAAATATAAAAACCATAGAATAAAAAACACACATCCTTCACATAAGTGTGCATGAGCTATTCCAGCACATTAACGAGAACAAGTATTTCTTAATTTTCCAGTACTGAGATCATTATTAGCAGTATTTTATATTATTTAAAATGGAAATTATGTAACAGGTTGCTTCAGGGGAGCCTGATTTTTTTTTTCTCAGTGAGTTTGGAAATGAATATTCAATGTGAACTTTCAATTTTTCATATTTGCCAGATTTTCAGTTTTAAAAGCAAATTCCGTTCTTCGTTCACAAGCTGCATCTTTGAAGTGTACAACGTGGGATTTCAATCTCAGGCTCTATTATTTAACTAACTTCTTTAGTAACATTTTATAGTGCCTTTCTTCAAGGCAAGTGCAATTCAAAGTCACTCGTATTCAGCCAGAATTCATACAGAAAATAAAACAGCATTATCCCAGTGCATATTGAACAAGTCAGCACTATTAGAATTAAAATCCACACAATGCTCTTGCCTTCCAGACTGAAAAGACAGAAGGTGTGCAATAAGGTTTCAGAAAAACAAGAGGTTTTTTTTTTTCTTTTCTGGGCCTAAATGAAGTATAATTACCGGTGGACACACTTGTGCTTGCTTCTTTCTTTCTTTAAATTATAAATTGAGTGAGTGAGTGAAGGTTGAAGGTTGGAGGGAAAAGTTGTGTAGAGTTCACTTGCTACAGCTCAAGACATGCCTCTACGACAAGATGTCTCTAAGCAAGAGAGCAATACATGTTGCATGCAGAGTCAGTCCCTGGTATCTCTTGCTAAAATGGGCAGATAATAAGCAATATGAATGATCTCTGATTGAGGCTTTGCACAGTTGCTGTTAATGACAATGGACACATTTGGACTAGATTGTCATAGTTTCAGCTAAAGCAGGAAATCCTAAAATTCCTGTAGAAGGAGAGTTTTTTTTTCTCCGTGGGAGTCTGGACTGACTTTTTTAGGCTTATAATGGCAACTCAAATCATAGCCATATTTTAGTTATTAAGAAGTCAATAACTGTTATTAAGAAGTCAATACATTTAGTTATTAAGAAGTCCACAAATTAGGTAGAATCACCTAATTGGTCACCATCATAATGGCAGTTATTTATTTCAAATAGAAGAGAATATATATAGCTCAGAGTTGGACTGTGGAGTCCTTGGTGCTCTCTGAGCTTGATTGTTTGCTTGCAGACATTTACCTGACTAATTACCTGACTAGGTAACAGTGAGTGTGGGGTAGCTTGCCCTGCTTTGTGTTGGTAAGGGTGTGGTTTTCTCCTTGGTAGTTCCTTGATCAGGTTACTGTTTTCTACATTTTTGTACACCACATTTACACACCATCCAAAAGAGACAATAAAAAAGCTAAGATGGAAACAAAAAGACCAGAACACATTATCTCCAGCAGCCAACACCCAGATAAGCAGGGATTAGCACCAGACAAACAATAAGCAAAAAACAATACCCTAATCATGGAACTACCAAGGAGAAAACCACACCCCCACCAACACTGGCAGGGCAAGCTACTGTATATAAACAGGGAGCAAACCCCAAACTCACTAGCACTGATGATGTTACCTGGTCAGGTAATGAAACATCTGCAAGCAAATACCTAGCTCAGAGAGTACCAAGGACTCCACAGGTATTTATTTATTGCATTATATTGTGTCTCCCAACAGGTCAAGGAAGAATGCATGTAGATGATCTCTCTACATTTTTTACCCACATTAATATCACAGTGAAGAATGCTGGACTGAGAAAGACTAGTGCAGAGTACTGCTGTGACATCTCTGGTTAGGAAGGGACAAGCTGTCTTTTTGGTTCCAAGCCAACAACTTAGCCATGATGCTATCCTTGGTCCCATGTAAACAATTGGGATGTGATTGTTTTCCTACTTGGGGAGGGGGGCACCTTTCTCAGGTCAAGTGCTTTTATGGTCTTTGAGTAGTGTTTTGTGGAGATGTGCTCCAAGACAAGACTATAGTCCGTTCAAAAACTTAATCTGATAGAACTGAAATTTAAACATAATAAAAGTTTAATTTAATGAGATGGCCATTTTATTTCAAACCCATTTTCTCTTGTACTTTCTGTATATGCATATCATCTCTAAAGTTTTCCTCAGTGAAATTATCTGCATGAACTAGGGCTCTATTGAGAAAAATGTATGCAAATTACACTTGGCCTAATAGGCAAATTTAGTGCCCGATAATCTGCAAGTCCAGATCCTGCTACTCTTCGGCTGTCTTCTTTAATTTCCAGTATCATTTGAATTCTCATATCCTTCACTGGCTGCCTCTTCAGTTCCTCTCTTCCTCTCTTCCTATACATCTTTCATTACCCTATTCTGCATGTTCCTTTGTCCCACCCAGTTCTGGCTCTTATTCTTGTAGGCAGAATTCATTCTTGTTCACAAGCTTTTAAGTGTTCTTGAAAGAAAATTAAAGACCTTGCTAACTTTTGCCACTAGAAATATAACCTCTGGTCTTAATTCATTTCCCTGGTAATGATGTGTCTTCCATCTCTTCTGTAAAAGAGCATGAACATTGTCTGTAATCACTGCTTCTGATCTTTGACTTTTCTCAGTGGTTTGCTTGCTTTCTTCACGCAAATCTTGCTAAACCTGCTGAATCTCTGTAGATTTATTTCCCTGCATTTTCTTTCAGTCTCTATCTATATAGAGGTCCTGTTTATATAACTCCTTAAATATGTAGCAACCTCTTTTATGTCAAAATAGACACACAGGCTATTTTACAGGCTTTCTCAGTGAGGATTTGGGAATGATAGAGGAACTCTTATGGATCCTAAAACTGTCAAGTTGACACAATAGCTCATGAAACTGCAAGATTCCCCATAGTAGATGTGGTTGTTATTGTTGTTGATGGTTATGATGATTTAATTCATAATTTAGTTAGTATTTCGTGTCTGGAATTTAATGAATTGATGAAAAATACATGTAATGTTATGGGAAGTTGAAAACATCTCTGATATGCAGAATCCATTTTACATTTTGAAACTAATAATTTATTGAGGAAATGGCACTCAAAATGCATTCAAGCATTATGAGTCAGACACATCTATATGAAAAACCAAGTAATTAAGATCTTTGGCACTATTCCTAATTCCAAGCAGCATGTATCCTGACTCATCTTCTATCTCCATAGCCACGTTACTCTCCTAAGAATGCCATTCTGTTTCTGCCTCTACCTGAAGGACATTCACAATTTTTCAAAAGAGAGATGACAGCTGAACATTTAATGGTTTTAACTCAGCTTTATCTCAACATGACTATGAAAAAGAGGTAACTTATTAAACAGCCTTATGGTGCTTGGCATAAGACTATTCTGTTTGATAATTACAAATTGGAAATTCTGAACTTTATTCCTTCTGATTTGTGTTATGTTTGCTCTGTTTCCAATTTCTTGGTAAATAACAAAAGGCCAAGGAAGGGGCAATTGAATCGGCAGTACGCTCTGTGTAAAAATTCTCAACATAGCTGACTAGCCCATTCTTTGTCAAATATCTCTTCTGTCTAGCAGCAGAGCATAACCTTATCTTGACCTATACACCTCCCTTCAGCCTTTCTTCAAGTATGGCTGCCTTGCCAAAACATGCACATTCCAATATACAGTAGATCCTGCAGATATTCCCAGTGACAACCTTGGTGCATTGAAGAAACAAAAAACCAGACATTTCTTAGCAAAGTGACTTCACTTGCAGGCCTTTGGATGTAAAAAGTCTGACAATCTTGTACCATGGGACTCTTCTTGGGAAAGATGGTCTAGTTATTTGTTTAGACTGCCTTGTCTTGATTTATCTGCCAGCTTGATTGTATTTGAACATACAGCAAGCCTGTAAGGGAAGGGAATGTTTATATAACTTTTTTTTTCTTTTTTAATGAGAAAAGTAGAATTTGAGATGTCATTCTCAACTGGAAAAGCGTAACAGAACCAAACAGAGTAGTGCTGTAAGATTAGACATGCTTCTTTCTTTTCTCAGTCTGGAGCAATATTGTCCTTCTTAGTTTGTCTTATTCTCACTTTGCTATCCCATTCTCCTGGGTAAGTAATCTCATTTTCCAACCAGCCCTTTTGACATCCTATTATTCTTATGTCCCATTCATTTTTTGTCAAGCCAGTTCTGTCTCCTCCTTCAAATTCATTTAAACCATTTTTCCCCCGGGACATTTTTGTGAAGAGACAGACATGTGGGAGGCAAAGCCACTTGCCACAGTTCATCTTCCTTGTCCATCCCCCAAAAGGGCTAAGCTCCCACAGAGATATGAGTCTAAGTACTTTAAGTTTACTCAGTTTACTTTTTTAAAAGCCAACTTCAGTTGTCATGACTTCATCACACCTTCCATCCTGAATCATAGAGCTGGAAGGGATTAATCCAACACTTGGCTGAATGCAGGATCTGCTATGCAGGAACCACTAGAGCAGCCCTGTCCAGCCACTGCCTAAACACCTCCAGCAAAGGACAGCCTGACATTTCCCCTGTTCTACTTTACCTTTCATTAGAAATTGTACCCTAACATTGTGATTGTGTTGTCAGTTGCTAGCTTTGGAGACACTCAGATGGATTCTCCGCAGTGGTACTTCTACATTTCATAGCAATCATAGGAACCATTTAAAAAGTGCACTTGCATTTCTTCATACTTCAGTTCTTTCCATTCATCATTGTTTGTCTTCATATAAACTATGCACAAGCTAACATTATTTCCATTCAAGTATAGATTAAAACCTGCATAAAGCAAAAGCAATCTTGATATATTTCTTCATGTAGCCATTTAAATATCTGTTTTGATGGAATTCTACCCTAAAGTATGTACCATATAGATATCACAAAAGCATGTAGACAGTGTGAGAAACAAATAATGCAGTGATATACAATCACATCAATCTTGTATGCATGTGTGTATGCATGTCTGAATGCACAATATATATGAGAACCAATGTGATATGTTGGTTAGGGTGATGGACTACAAGTGGGGAAACCCTGGTTCTAGTCTTTCCTTAATCATGAAAACTGTCTTGGTGAATTTAGGCAGTCCTAAATTGGAAAGTTGAAAAGCATCTATCTACCAACCTGCATTGGACCAGCAAGGTAGATAATGGTCTATCATCTTCAATGAAAAGATTTTCATTCTGCAGTGAAGTGATTCAGATTCATAATAATAATACAGGTATTATTATGAATAATAATAGGTAAACAGGTATACAGGTAGTGCTCTTTTAGGGACCACAACTGGGACCAGCAACTCAGGCATTAAGCAAAGCCATTGCTAAGTGAAGCCATGACTGTGCTTATAATCTTATTTCAGGCTTTCTTTGCTTTACAGACCTGCAAAGTTCATAAATGTGAGGACTGGTCATACAGTTATTTTTTCATCATCATCGTAACTCTGAATGGCCACTACGCAGCAGTTGTTAAACAAGGACTACCCGTAATGCATGTTTGTATGAAGATGTGGCAAAATTGCAAAGGAACAAAAGGAACTCAAAATAACTAGTGGCATATGAATTCTGGAATTAATTCAAGTTGTTTTCCTCAGTTCAAGCACCGAGCAAATATAATTGAAGACATTATTTCTATCCCCATCTGGTGCTATCCTTTATCACATCCCTTTTATTCTACAATTTGCATTAAACTGGGTCTGCAGATTATACCCACACTTACATCTCCACTTTGGGCCAAATAGGTGATACAATAGTAGTCTTGTCCCAGTCTTGGGAGCCAGTTAGAGTTTGGATAAGGAAAAAGAAGCTTAGGCTCAGCCTAAATAAGCAGAAGAGTTGTTGATTCAGAAACAGCTGATTCTAGACAGGATTCTGCACCCCCTGAAAAAGCAGGTCCACTCTATGAAGTGTTGCTGGGTTCTCAGCTCCTGCTTGAAGAGCTGGTAGATGCACTGATAAAGAAGGCCTTTGCTCAGCTTTTGCTGGTATGCCAGCTCAGCTTGTACTGGAATAGAGTGTGAGGGCTATAATCATTTACTGTATGCCTTTATCAGATCTCTCCAATGGACTTCTGCTATTTATCCTACCATGGGCTGCCTTCAGCTAGTGCAGAACACAGCTGCCCTTTTATTAATGGGTCATATAGTATAACACCTATACCATGGAAGTTGCACTAGCTATTGGTCTGGTTGGCATATAATTCAGGTTGCTGGTCATTGCCTGGAAACCATGTATGGCTCATGACCTGGGTAACTTCAAGATGGTTGATTCTCTGACCTGAAATGAACAAAGAAAAGCCTAGTATGCTCACCAAATGAAAAGATTAGCTTAACAATAAGATGCATACTTTGATTCTGTCATACAGAAGTAGTCTGCCTTATTTGCCATCATGAGAGATACCATTGCTTTGTTCAGTTTTTAAGATACTACAACTTCTAAGAGTAATTTAAGAAGCCAGATTTCTTACTAGGACTCCATAAATCATCCCTTAAATACCAAATTTGTGATGTGGCTGTTCTGCAAGACAAAACTGCATATATGTTCATAGCTATCTATGTTGGGGGAGGAAGGAGGGACTTAATTCCTATAACACCAGAGAAGCTATTGAGGAAAAATTGCTTTTGGATTTTCAGACTCATGAGCTTTTCAGAGGCCACTTTGGAGGTAAACTTAATTAAGCAAGTCATTAATCTGATTCTAATTAATCATGCAAAGCATAAGTACTCCAGCTTTGGTTAAGAGAAACTAAACTTGATCCCAAGTGTAGCTCAACTGTGTGATTTTAGTGAGTACTCCATGAATGGGCATCTTCAGACTTCACTGCTTCTGTCCAGATTCAGTCACTCTTTTCAAGACAGTGTTGTGAATTGATCAATTGTCATGAGCATGACACTCTTATTCTAGTTGCAGGAAGTGGCCATAGGCTGAAGTTTGAAATACGTGAGCTCTACACATTATATTACATAAGACACCAGAAATATCTGGCTGACATCCTAGACATATTTACTAGGGCATAACTGTTATTGAATAAAGAGTCTGGCTTGTAAGTAAACCTGTTTAAAGTTGTACTGCATAAATAGAACATTAAATGAAGTATTTGTCAGCCAACTGCTTGTTGATAGTTTAGGATAATGATGCGTGCTTCTTTGAAAAGAGTTAATGATTGGGAAATATACAGAATCATCTCTAGAATATGTCTTTTAAACATGAGTGGGAATATGTCAACCACCAGATGTTTCTGAACTATAACTGCAACAAACTTTCCACTACTGTTGATGCTAATTAGGACTGGAGGAAGTTCATCAACACCTGAGAGGCCAAATGCTTCTATTTCACCCACATGCACAAGGCAGAGAGTAAATTCTCTCTGAAGCAATAACGAAAACAGTTTTGGGGAGGAAAATGAGAGATGCACATAGCAGAGATAGCTGACCAGCTGCAGGAACGGTGAAACCACTTTTTGGAGAACATGGTATCTCTCTGGAAATTTGCTCTAGGGCTGTGCATGTACTACAACTTAGGGCAACACATTCTTTGCCTCATTATGCTCACCCCATATAGTGATAAAGGAAACTATTATTTGAAAAATCCCATAAGTTTCCCTAGTAGTTTCTTCTGAAAAGCATTGAAAAACCAAGTATTATTACCCTTAGAAGATCTTAGTACTTAGGAAAGGACGGAGTTTATAATTATATAGGAAGTTAATCTACCCTGAATTTAGTGAGACATACTGGCAAGTAAACTCAGTGGGGCTGTATCTGTGGGGTTGCCTAAATCTAACCAATCATTCTGTCAAATAGGATTTAGGCTTTACTAAAAGATATGTGTGTCCCTGATCTTAGCCTAAGGCTGAGAACAAAACAAATAAAACATAGACATATTTCCAAAGCAAATGACATATTGCAAAATTATTTATTTATTTATATTTATATTTCAAATTTGTCACCGCCCATCTCACTGTGGGGTGACTCTGAGCAGTTTACTAGAAAATATATATAGTCCACCTTCCCTTAAGTTCTGAGATAGATAGATAGATAAATAGATAGATAGATAGATAGATAGATAGATAGATAGATAGATAGATAGGATAGAGATAATCACATCTCTCTGTGTCTCTCTCTGTATGTAAGTTACATTATATCATGCCCCCCATGTACAATGTTTTACATAATTTCCACCCTCCCTCTTGAGTGACATAATGTAACATACTGTATGTATCTTTCTCTCTCTGAGAGTTAAGGGAAGGTGGACTCTATATATCATGCTGATAGATTCTATATATCTCTTCCTGCAACAGTGCTGAGGGTTTTGCTCTGGCAAAATCCAAAACATTCCACTAATGACTAACATCCAACAAAAGGAACACCAACCACCCTAGCCCAATACCTGGGATAGTGTTTCTCAACCTTATTAACTTTAAGATGTGTGGACTTCAACTCCCAGAATTCCCCCAGGCAGCATGCTCCCTGGGCACCCCGTTTACCATGCAGGGAATGGCAGTACTCCAACAAATACTAGCTGCTGCTGCTGCTGCTGCTATTATTATAGCAGAGTTTCTCAACCTTGACAACTTTAAGATGTGTGTACTTCAACTCCCAGACTGGCTGGGAGGGAATTCTGGCTGGTTGGAGGAATTTTGGGAGTTGAAGTCCATACATCTTAAAGTCAGTGAGGTTGAGGGTTACTGGCCTGGGAGAACAGCCAGATCTTTAGGGCTCTTTAGAATGCCAAGATGATAAGAGCCATCCAGATGTCAGGAGGACCTTATTCCAAAAGAGTACATGGGAACATTGCTCTCATTTACTCTCAGAGGCAACAGGAAGCACCAACAGAATGCACACACATGAAAACAGAGGAATCTTTCTGAAAAGAGAAACTACATGAGAAAGCTTATAAATACTGGTGGAGCTGATGTCAAATGAGATGGAAGAGAACTTGTTTATCACTAACAAGCATAAAATCATCATAGCTCCACATTGCTGCCCCTAATCATATTTAGTTTAACCAAAGGAAATATGTATTTGTGCATGTGCATGTATGTATGTATGTATGTATGTATGTGTGTGAATGAATGAATGAATGAATGAAGAGCAATTCACATGAAGTTTATCATCCAAAATATCATTTGAATGAAAATAGAAAATACAGCCTAATGAATCCAGAAAACAAATTAACAAACCTCTACATGTATACAATGTTTGTCATGGCTGCACAAGTCCTTTTATTCAAAGGCCGAAGGATGCTTTGGAGGATGTGCAGATGTGAATGTAGTGTTGTTCAACCCAACACACTTTTGCACACAGTTGCTACATTCATCTACTTGCATATTCAGAAGCACTTGTTTGCCTTTGAATCCAAAGCACTGCATAGCCCTAATGCACATCATATGCCTTTCTTGTAGCTCTCTAGATAAAAGCAGCATTCCCTAAAACCAGAATAATTGCTGAACTTCAAGGGGACCATTGAACCTCACTCCTCACTTTTTAATAAATGCTCAAATCTCACAGGATCAGAAACAATATCCTATGAGGTTTGGTCACTTTTATACAAGATCTTGTATGATGTGTCACTGAAATCTCAAACAATCTTGCCACATTCTCACAAGATTTTGATGGGGAGAGAGGGGATAAGCCTCCTTCACTGCAGAAGATCAGAAATCTAGACCATGGCAGCACTAGTAGGAATCATAAGCACAGTCTGTATATTGATATAAATGCAATTTTACTATCAACAAGTATGAGGCAGCCTACAATAGATTGAACCATTATCCATAAACTGTGCAGAGAACATTTGTGCATTGACATGTTTATTTTCTCCTCCATTCTCAGATTTATGACTTGCACAAAACTCTGAGGAAGGAAGGAGAGTTACACTTGTGTTATTAAAACTTAAAAACTGCAATAGTCAGGCTAAAATTTCCTGTATGTAATTGTCTTCCTTGGTGCCAGAAAGTGGCATACTCTTAAATACCTGAATATTCAGCTGGTAAGATTCTGACAAGAGAAGCGAATAGGGGAATGAGTGCAAAAGTCACCTTCAATGATCTGCATAATGCAGCCAATTGTTTAAAAGCTTATGAACATTATTTTTTTCTCCTTCTCCTTCATATTTAAAATATCAGATAAATATTCATTGCAAGCAAAATTGTTGGTTAGAAGCAGTGTTCCAGCTGTGAAACCTTGCCCTCTGATTACACTAAACCTTGAAACTCCCCCTTATTGTCTCATTTCTTTTCTTGGGTGCCGAGGATTCCCATCAATGAAAAGGCATATCTGCTGTACTCCAAGGAAGCAAAATGTCCAAAGATCTGAGTGTGTCTGTGTTAGGGGCGGGAGAGCATAGATGGATGTGTATACACTAGGGTGGTGCAGCACTTTGGATGTGATTCCATAGAATGCTCCATAGCATGTGGGGGCAGAAATGTAATATTTGCCTGAAACCTCTTCAACCAGATGCCTCTTTTCCTGGAATTGCCTAGCAGAATACTGGAAATTGAAATTTAGCAACAGGTATCCAATTCGTGTGATAACAGACAAGGACATAAATGTTCAGGAATGTTCCAGCTGGATGGCAAAGGTATCCTATATAGACTTATATAGAATTAGGTCACTGGTTGCTAAAGTCTAAACCCTTCCTCTCCCCAATGGATGCCCTAACTAGGATATCCCATTATTTCAATTTTGGAACAACTGACTTGTACTGTATTTGTAGGCCATGTAATACCCATGTCACATATGGTGATTAAACTGCATACCCAGATCTGATCACTATTTGCCCAAATTTCATTAAGTTCACAACTAGCTGAAAATAAAAATCTATAGAGATATTTCTGCATGGAGATAAAGATTTAAAGCAATCCTATCTATATTGTTAACATGGCAAACTTTACAAATAGCTCAATAGGGGGAAAAAAACTATACTGTATTAATCCAGTACATATTGGTTCATTTTTGCTTCTTATTAATAGTAACTTCCTGGAATCTCTATGTAACCAGAGACACTGTGTGGAATTTAAGACATTTGGAGCTTTCAATTTCTTACAAGACATGGGCTTAAAGATCAAACTCTGGGTCTTCTTTATAAATGGCCTGAAACTCCGTTTGCAGTAATTGCTTTTCTTAATTATTAAGTTTTTCTCATCGGCAATAAAGCTCTTATCAAGAGCTTCATTGTTCCGTTTAAGTTTTGATCTGGATGAAGCTTGACTAATACCAGGTACACATCATTTGATGCTATACTTGTCCTGCTACAAGGTCTGCGGGAAGTAGAAACCCTAATTTTCCTCCTAGTATTCACAGCTGAATTCTTTGTGTAAGTGCCATGAAAAGTTTTAAATGCATAGCTGAGAAGCACTTATGAAACACTTATGAAAAACACACCATCATCATGACCCATTGAAAGTATCATCATCATTATACACTGACATTCGCTTATAGATGATGTGGAAAGAAGTCTGTGAATTCAATTATATGCAAAAAAAGTGCAATTTCACATAGATGTATTTTTATACATACATGCCTAATTTTATGTGCAGTTATTCATCTTCTGCCTTTGACAAAAATGAGCTATTAGCAGATTAAAAATAGAAGAGAATAAATTAGTGTGCGTTCAGTTAACTGACTAGATACTGTTTTCATTGCAATTGTTCTACTAGCTCTTTGAAATAGTCCCTTGAAAGATTTTTCTGTTATGTGTTTTTTTTTTGTTTGTTTTTCGATTGTTTGCTTTTTCCTTTTTTGTTTGTTTTCTGGAATCTCTATGCATAGCCATGCTTGGTTTTCACTGTAATTTAGGCAATAGAAATACAAACGAATGTAAATGTTTTTAATTGTTGTAGTAGTGTAGCTTTATTGATTAGTCAATTGACCATATCAAGAGTTTTTAACTGTATGATACTTCATGCATCAGAAGTAAACTATTACTTCTTTAAAAGAATGCCTGTTTTTAAAGGGGAAGTGGATAAATAATCTGTATCTTTTCAAGACCTAGTTCTGTCAAAGCCATTAATCTTGATTTTCCAGCCCCTTGTTCTATTCCAATATCTTTCTATTTGTGTTCTTCCTTCTTTTTCTTTAATTCTAGTTTTGATTCAGTTTTATAAAATAAAAATTGCTTGAAACATTCTTTCAAAGGTAGTTATTTATTTTATTCATTTACTTGTTACATTTTTTATCTCACATTTGTCCAGGCTCTAAAAAAAACCCCTTATCTATCATCATTATTCTAAGGCATCTGAACAACAGAATATTAAGAATTTAATATTGCACTGAAATAATATATTGTATTAAAACTGAGAAGTTGGAGTAAAAAAAATAAAGCACCCCCACATAGGATTTCCTCTTGCATTTTTTCCACATAATAGTCCTCTGAAATAGGTTGGACAAAGTCAGCAATGAGTTTTTATCGCCAGGAGTAGACTCAAATTTAGGTGTCCCTAGTCCTAGTTCATCAGTTACTACCATGTCACAATGAATTTTGGATAAAGTTTCCTGAATGGAGTATAGTGTGCTTATTAAACTTACATAGTTAAAATGTGGTAAAGAGGTTTGTGTGAAGAACCTTTTTTTATTATACAATTTGCCTGAAGTCTTCTTGGTTTCCCATACTACAGTAACAGTTCTACTATCACTGCTAAGATGGCATCCTTCTCTTCAGAAAATGAACATCTGCCTTTGTACTTGCATTAAATTCCTTTAATATCTCAGAAGTATCTGAGGAGCTTTGAAATTAAGATTCTCTATGACCATTCACCCAGCTCTATGCAGTTTTTCAGCAAGTGAAGGTGCTTTTGTGATCTTCTTCTCCTATTCAACCCAATGGTGACTGTAGCCTTCTAGGAAGGACTATCAGATTTGTGGGAAGATATTTCAGTAATAAGTTTTAACTTCATTAAAAAAAAAAAAACTGGCATAGGCAGAGACCTGCTGTACGGAGTGTTATAGAATTGTCTGGTCTTCTTTACTGCAGTGAAATGTTGTTTATTTAGCAATTTGCCATTTTCTTATGGTTGAATAAGAAAGATGCTCACAAGCTCCATATGGATCTTGGATGGCCTTGTGTAGTCCTTTTTATTACAGTACCAACAGTTCCTAGTGGAGTTGCTACAAATGTAACACCTCTCTCTCTCATTCTCTCTCTTTTAATGTAGTAGTTTTGACAGGTTTTTTTTTTTTAAGATTATAAAAAATATTTTTTGGTGACTATAACGTCAATACAAAGTGTGAACTACAACTAAAAAGGATTGCCTAATTCTACCTTAGGTCATGAGCCATCCTCTTCCCAAGCTTGAAATTTAGGATCCTAGACTTAGAGATGGCAGAAGTTAATCTGGATCTTTACTGCAAAGTCTTGATCCCTTCTAGGATGCAGGTGCACAATTTCAGGTCCCCCAAAGGCTGAACTAGCTATGTAGTTCCACAGCTACATTTCAAAGGTGGGTAGGGCTAGGATCTGTGTTTTCAGAGGCTTCAGCTGTCTAAATCCCCTGGCAAATGTCATGCACCCATCATGTACCCATTAAACACTCCATCTCCAAAAATTCAACCAAAACAATACAGAACAAGGGGAAAGACTTAGGGAGATGCAAAAAAAGTTGCTAGTAGATTAATGAACCCCTTGGGCTTCATTATCTTATCCATCTGTTCTAGGATATGGAGGATGTATTTTAAGATGTGGGTATCCATGACCATTTCCTTCCCAGCCTCCATTTTTTATGGCCTTCACCAATATCCTGCCACAATGGCTAACCGTTGATTCCGTTCTTTCTGCCCACACCACAGCTGCTAGTTTTGTTACTGCCACTGTCCTTATAATATCAGCAGAACAACTTGAAAAATGACTGCTTTTGCCACTGTTTGGTGCCCAGTTAGAAGCTGCTAAATTAGGTATCTATGCGTGAGGCAGAATGGAAAAGCCAATGATGTCATTTATGTGAGGACATCTTCACATAAAGGCTGCAGCTTGTATACTTTTTAAGCACAAGTACATAATGGCAGCATTTGCATGATGATGATGTTGTTGTGCATGTGCCATTATCTTGGTGTTATTTGCCACTGAGGCAAGGAAAGCTGATTTCTGAACTGTACTTACTTCTCTGCCATCTAATGGACTGATAACCATCAGGTTTCAAAATAAGACTGGACAAATTCAAGACAGATTCAAAACTACTAATATTAACAGGTGAAAAATGCCTTCAAGGATACTCATTTTGATAGACGTAAAATTCTTGAATCTTGGGGAATACTGTGGAAGAGATTCATGTCTGTAGTTGTGAGCTTCCACATGTGATACAGAATGCTGGACTAAATGGTCTTGTGGGCTGATTTAGAAAGATTTTTGTTATTTATGTACAGTAACAGTACAATAGACTTAAGTATCCTTCTTTCCTTCTAATTATCCAGAATTCAACAGATGCCATTTATCTAGATTTTTAGCTGAAAGGCCACTAGCAAATCTAAGGCAAACAGTAAAAATTTAGGGATGACCATACAAATCACACTGGGATTACAGCATTTCATATGGAAGTGTGGATTAGTTTGAAATAAACATTGGCTATGCTGATACAGAGTAGTTTGCAAAGAAAAACGATTTACTCTTTAGAAGTTGGAAAAGACAGCTGTACCACAATTATTTTTTATTTTAACTTGTTTCCATTTCTGACGCTGTTATCAAGCATGACTCAGTCTTCTCTGACTTGCACAGGAAATACAATTTGTGAATTTACAAAAAACTACAGAGAAACATTTCCTTCACAATAACTCTGTGAAAAAGTATTTGTTCCCTTTTGGATTTTCATAACTGTTGTGTGTCTTTCCCACTGAATGTAGTGGGCGAAAGTGATATATAAAGGAAGTACAACTGAACAAGTAACAAAACATATAGAGAAAGTGTGCAAACAGTTCCTCCTCCTCTTTTTAGAGTATGGTGGAAAGAAGAAGAAAGGAGAACAGTTCTCAGAATTTCCAACTGTCTTGGAGCAGATGTTCGCAGAAGAGGTGTGGTGTCCAGGTGCCAACTAGCAGCAAAGCCCTAGTATTAGCTATTAAAGGAATGCCAGAAATGATCAGCAATAATTCTACATGAGATACAGCAATGTGTGAGATCTAGTGTAAAAATGTGAGCTTTGCTTCAGTGATTAACTGATTAAACATCAAATCAACATGAGACAGAGAAGTACTGATTTTTTTTATCCCTCCTTTCTACTTTAGGCAAAAAGCAGGGCAGCACCATGGGATTAATCAAGGAATGTCACAACAGTGGTAACAATTATTGCCTAGAAAGTGAATGTGTGCTGTTGTAATGTGGCTTTGTTATTCAAGATAACTGAGGTACCAAGTGGAAGACAAAGATAATGAGAAACAAATGAATGCCCTGCTAATAAAAAAAGTAACTTTTGACTTTAAACTGAGAGAAATAAATGAAGTGAAAGGAACCTTCTATAGAAATAAACCCATATAGTTGCAATTTAGGATGGCAGAGAAATTAGTTCAGCTTTTTAGTTTGCATTTTTAAGCAACTTTATCCAATTCCATACTTCCTGAATTTGTAGCTAAAGGAGAAATAGAATTAATGTTCATACAGACAAATGTAACTTGTATGCACTCACAAATGTATATATTGGAGGAAAGTATAGACAAAAATGTTTTATAATAAGGAAAATAATATGCAAAAAGTGTATATTAGAGAAATTCAATACAAAATCCTCTAATAAAAGCAATGTACATTAAAACGTGTACAAATTTTCATGTGGAAATGGGATGAAATTAATGAAATGAAAGACAGGATAATAAGAAACTGAGGGAAAATAAACTTATGTGTTCAATTTCTTCTTGCTGCGGGGGGGAGGAACCCTCTTCCTCAAAATGCAACACTTTGGAAGCACAGCTGCCATTCATTTCAATGGAACTACAAGCATCTGCACACTATTCTCCACTGCGATAAATAAAGATGTTACTCAGTTATTATCAGATATCAAGCACCTTAATTGTTCTGAAAGAATATAGTCGGAGTTGTGGGAGAATGTAATGTCACTGGAACATGCAATATCAAAGTCCCCTCTCCCCTTAATTTGTCATACAACATGTCTGTAATCAACAAAGCAGTCTGGTATAGTGTAGCAGCATTTATCAGATGGGGTATTCCTTCCTTCCTTCCTTCCTTCCTTCCTTCCTTCCTTCCTTCCTTCATTTCATTTCATTTCATTTCATTTCATTTCATTTCATTTCATTTCATTTCATTTCGGTTCCTATCTCACATTCATGAGTCTGGGTGGCTTACAATGAAAACAAACAATATAATGACAAGGCTCTAAAGATATATTTATAGATAACAGATAAGATATGGGAAGAAGATTTCATTTCTTTTCTTTCTTTCTTCTTTTTTTTGCTGTAATTTTAGAAAAAGTGATGAGTTACTGGATTAAAGGAATATAAAACTGATTTATTTGATTAAGGTTAAATACATGTGTTATTACTTCTGGTAACTCTTAATGGACTTTTGCTGATTAGGACTGAATGATGGGATTGTATAATTTGTTTATTAAGAAGAGATGAGTCATGGGAAGAGGATATCTTTTACTGATATATCAGAGAAATTGATAAGTTACTGAAGTTGTTTGAAGTTGTCTTGAGGGAGGGGGGAGTCATTTCTTTATGTATCTTTCTTCGTTTTTCCTTGTTTTTTTCTTTTTTTCTGTACTTTTAAAAATACTTTTCTTAGTTTGCATTAGCTTTTCTATCCTTGTATTTGTAAACTTTAATAAAAATATTACAAAGTAACAGAAAAACATAAACAGTACCAAAACAACCAAAAGATAAAACAATACAAACAATACTACAATGGTAAAACAATTAAAAACCATACAATGGGGCATGGACAGAGGCTGATGATTGTGGCTTTACAAAAGAAACCAAAACAGAACTTGTACATCTTGGATGACATTAGACCTACCTTTTGTCTCTCCACCAACCTCTGAGGTTGTCTGTTTTCAAGGTTCAGAACAATTAACCACAAAACGTTTAGGACTATAGTTTCCAACCTGAGATCTGGGATAATATGTGAGGGTACTGTAGGGGTGTCTGATGGGAGCACCATATCTGTATCTGTACCTAATATATAACTACTACCTACATGGCCAAAATCGGATAAGAACACCAAAACAAGCAAGGTTTTGGCATTCTTCTTGAAATTTCATGAGTATTTGACATATTTGCCTTCAAACTCACAAGAGCTGAGGTGAAAACTTAAAAATCCTCAAATTTGGCAATATTATAGCATGATGGCCATTCAGTGTTGGTGTTTTGGACACCATCTAGGGATCACATGTGCCATTGTGTCCAAGCCACTGCATTTTTGACCCCTAGCTGATTTAGTATTCCTTAGAAACTTTCAGTGAGAATTAAATTATTCCCATAAACAGAAAGGTTGGGAACCAGTGGCCTAGGTTAAAGAACCTAAGTGTGTCCCATAGCCCTAGTGGGGAAATGTAGCCCATAAGTTTGTCTAGTATCAATGAATTCTTCAAACCAAAATGAAACAAAACTAGAAAGGCATCAATTAGCAACCCTTTAGTGCAAGCTCTGCTTTTTAAGCAAAGAAGCAAATTATACACTGTTATCATAGCCAGAACACTACAGGTAAGGATTAATACCTTCTGTTTCCTATCAACTTATTACAGAGAGTATGAAACAGTCTTTGCATGGATGAGATGATATGCAAAAATATATATCCATATAACATCAAACTGGGCTTCACCTTGAGGAAAATGACTTCCATTTGCAGAGCATGTGCAGAAACCACTTTGTTCAAATAAAAGCAGTGTGGCAGCTCTACTGTGTGACTTAGGAGGGGCAGGGACTTCAAGTCATTGAGTTTTTTTTCTTCAAAAGGATGCTAGTTTCAAAGCAAAATGCTCTTTGGAGTGCTGAATTTCCATGTTCTTGTTCAAAATAATAATTTAGGCATCTTAAGCAGTGTCTGCAGCATGACTCCTCCATCATAGTAATCCTCTGCCTTTTAAAAAAGTGAATCTTCAGCAACACAAGAACCACCACACTTTTCATGTCAGTTTCTCCACATCTGGAAATTGTGTTTGTGTCTTCTTCAGATAGAGTTCCTGGCTGAATATTTTCCCTTTTTGTTGATGGTCTGCATGCCTCCTCATAGTCAGAAATACTCCTTTCCCCCAAAACAGTTCCACATACACATAGATACATAGATAATCTTTTCAGAGTGCCAAATATCCTGAAAAGGCTCTGTTAGCTTTCTATGCATATGAAACAGAGGAAGAGAGAATAGAAACAATTATGAGGAGCTATATTCCTTTTGTTCTTGTTGTTGCATTCCTAACCCTTCACTTCCAACTACTTTGGGTAAACAGCAATTTATTGAAAATAGTAGGAAGAGAGGAAGTGGCAGAGTTAAATCCACATAAATTGTTTGATATTTTCAAATGAATCAAATTATTGGCAATTGTCATGTGTAGGATTTTTTTCTCCCTCGCAAACTGCAAATTAATAAGAAAAAATATTTTAACTTTTTTTTTTTTTTTTACTTAAAGGCAAGTTTACTAGAGGCAATTTGTATGTAAATCAACATTTACCTGATGCATGTAATTTCCATGGTTAGATAAGCCATAACGTAAAACAGATGAAAGACATGGGAACTGTATAAGAATTCTTTGAACAATAATAGGCAGCCAGCCTGTGATAAATATTCATTAAGGGAGAAGATGCCTTGTACTTTATTTGAGCAGCTACTTTTATGGTTTACAGCTGCCTTTTTCTGGTTCTTTCATATACTTTGGTATCTGTGCTGTCATGACTTTAGTTTGACTGGCCCTCATTCTACAAAGCACAAACATGACTACAATATTCTCCACTTCCAAATTTCTCAATGGATTTTGGGATAGGGATTTCTTAAGTAATTCAGCCTTGAATTAATGGACTCACATCTCTTGGATGAAGGTATTGATCAACATAAACTGGAAATAGACAGATTTGCCTACCTCTGTATTTGAGTTGTATATTATTATGTCATATTAGGAACTGACTAAGTCAGTTTTCCAACTGACTTCTCCACATAGGTAGTATCGTCCATCTTCTCCCTTCTTTCCTAGGGGGCTATACTTTTCCAGCTAGTAAAATAGTACAGAAATAAATCTTCACATGCATGTGTAATTTTTTAAACATGAGTTCATGTGGTAGTTTGTTCATACTTTCTGTATTTCGTTTTGAAGTGTACATATTGGTAAGATTTTGAAGGGGAGGAAAGAAGAAATAAACAAGGAAATGAAAATTGTAATAAAAAAAAATTGCATGCACCAATACTGGATTTTTTTTAAAAAAAATCATGTTAAAACAGTATGAAGGTAGAGTAGAAGGTTGAAGTGAAACTCATCTGGAACAAAATCAAAAGACAGCCAAGCAAATCCACAAATCTCCAGAGGTTGACTATTGTCAGTCTTGTGTTTATCTTATCCATTATACATAGTATATGAATACATTCTAAATTGGCAAGCCAGAATACTTGTCTGATATTCCTTAATAATTAATTTATGACTAATCTGTGTTAAGTGATTTAGTCTTTTGTTTAAGAGGGTATGGAATGACTATCTGGGTAAATCAGATGAAGATCTATCAAGCACACCATTGTTTCTAAGAACCAACTAGTACTAGAGTTCAAGCAGGCATCTCTGGATATTTGACACAATAAATTGAATTTGCTGCTAGCATTGGGCCTGCTCTTCATGGAATTTCTTCAAAGCTGCATATCACTTAAAAAGGTGAACATGTGGGTTCAAGAAAGAAAGAAAAGAAAAAAAGTTCAGCATCCTTAGTACATCTTTAGTACACCCTTAGTATTTTTTTCCAACTCAATCAAGCCGACACAAAAGACTTTTCATCAAGCAAGACATTTAAAATGCAGGAAACAACAAAGAAATATGAACATTCAAAATTTAGGCCAAATGTTTCATTCATGAGGCCTGCAGTTTAAAGTCAATTGCAAAACTGAGATTGTAGATTAAATGTATTAATCAGAAATAGGAATTGGTGATGTCAAAAAAAAAAAGCCTTAATCCCCAATTTGTTTTATGAATAAACATGGTAGTATCAGATAACTTGAGCTAACTCCACTTAACAGGAAATGTAGCAGTCTCTTGGTTAGCAGTGTATTCTCTTACTATTCTTCTAGCATTGCCAACATGCTATATGAATGAAGAATATGTCTGCAAATCCTTACAAGGATTCAAGATTCTAAAACATACATCTCATATAAACGTATAGTTATATGAGAAGTAATTTCACTGCTAAATATTCTATTACTGCACATTTATTGCATTTTGCATCCCTTAATTTGCAAAAGTTATTTTTTGTTTAGTATTTCCCATTCTCAGCCATTTTCTCACTTTTTATTCTTCCTTTTTCACTGAGAATATGGCTGCATAATACCATATCTACTTTTTGTCAGAACTGGTATGTGCTGGCATTTTCTGTTCCATTTACATTTTCCACTACCCGTCTGTTTATACTAAAAGTATAATAAAGCTACCTATCAAAAACAAGAAAATCAGCAACTCACTCAACTCTGATTGAATATACCTTACAATAAAATAAACATTCCTTATTATTTTCTGTGAACTGATAAGGATGTACAACAGAAATATGCCAATTTCAGTTATTCTGTGGGGGAAAAAATGCATGTGGTTTGGGGGTTTTGTGTTTTTCCACTGCTTCCAGCCTCTATATGAAAATAGGAAAAAATGAAGAGAAATCTTCATTCAATATATTTGTATTGTATAAGCCTCAATAAATATTCTGCTGATGTTGGTATTTGTACAAATACAAATATTTGTAAAGTTTCATGGAATTAAGAGCCTACAATGTGGTTGTAATGTTTCATGGAATTAGGAGCCTATTATGCCATCACACAAAGTCAACAACCACATTCTGCTGAGTGTATTAGCACTGTGCAGGGAAAATCTTTGTGTGTGTGTGTGTGTGTGTGTGTGTGGGTTTTCTCTCCCTTTTCCTCACCTTTGAAGAAAGAACTTGCTTTCAAAATTCTTTCTAAGGAGAAGGGAATTTTAGTGATTTTATAATGGCATATTCTTACAGTTATTTAGTTATGATGTGAGCAAATCTTTGTATGAGAATATCTTTCATTTTACAATAACATCTCCAGTAGGTCAGGAGGAAACTTTTCCCAATGGGCTCTTTCAGTAGGGAAAGTACTGTCACCTCAGCAGGAGAGCCCTATCCTTAAGAAATTGCTGGAGAATTGCTCCTTTCCTGGAGAAATTCACAGAAACTATCAACTCCATGTCTTAGTCCACTAATTTGGTGAAGAGTTTCAAAAGGCTGCTTGTACCCAGCTTTAATCTAGATCCATGTAAGATTTTTCACTCCTTTCATACAGGGTAAGATAGGGGCTACAAGTATTCCAAGACCTCATACATGCATTCAATTTGACATGTGAAAGAGATTTCGGGTCTCATACTGAGAACAGTTAAAAGCAGATTCAGTCAGGCTTTTTAAGGAAGCTGTTTAGATATCTAAAAGTCAATGAATGCCAACGTTCTTCCAATATAGCTGCTTCATCCTATTAAGTTCTACAAGAATACTATCTCTATCTGTAGCCGGTAAGCTTACTATAGGTTCTGATTTTATTTCTTATTTCTTATTATTCATTTCAGTGGACAATTATATCTTTCTTGAGATGTAGGGTAAGAAGGACAAAGCTTTCATTCTTGTTCTTCAGCAGTAAGTGATAAGTCAAGGTGTCTCTTAGACAAGGGGCAAACATTAATGTTGGTTCCTTATGAACCCACTGAGAAGCAAGCTATCATTAAAATTCAGCACAGCTCTATGTTTAAAAATACATGTTATGTTCTCTTAAAGACTGAATCTCATTTCTTATATTCTCTGAAATGTTCTCTGAATTTAGCAGCTGGATTTTCTCGGGGATACAAAAAACCCCTAGATTCTTAAACAGATTGAATATTTTATCATTACAGGCTAATACAAAATGGAAGGAAGGGGGATTGTCTGATAGATGATTTGCACCCCATGAAATGACCCCTTCCATCCTCACAAACCATCATGCATTTATCACATGCATGCCATCTTATACGCAGCCTTTTCTTTTTAAACTTTTGATGTCTATCTTTTTGAGGATCTTATTCACACCATACAACCATGCTTTTGGACTTCTTCTTGACCCATTCAATTTTCCTTCTACAACTAGATCATTCTGTAATTCAGTCTATTTTGTGGTGTTGTCCCATAGCCAGCTATGATTGGCTAGATAGCATCATCATTTTAACACCCACAAATTCCTTGACTGGTAATCTTAAAAAATTCTTACTTTAAAATGTGCTGTAGTGGGTTGAGTGGTCAGGCACTTTTTGATAAAGTTTGGTGGGTATACATTTCGCCTGACCACTCAGTCCGCTATAGCACAACCAACAGAAGCTATGAAAAGGATAACACTACCATACTTCAAAAACATCTCAGAAACAACCAACAGACTATTACAACCAGATGGCATCACTATAGCACCCAAACCAACAATAGGCTTCCAAAAGTAAAAGTAAACCAAAAGACCTAGTAGCCCAAGAAGAAAAAACAGGAGTCATCTACAAGTATAACAACTGCTATGTAAGGCAGACAGGCAGAAGGCTAGCAGAGCACATCCATGAATACCAACTAGCAGTCAGAAGACACGACGAAAACTCCTTAATCTCACAACACATGGACAGACTCAACCATAGTTTCAACTGTGAAACTGTGAGTAATAACCTTAGCACACCTAAAGATGATTTAATTTTTTTCATAGTTTACACTGGAAAGGCTCCAGCTGATTAAAATCCATAATACTTTTTATTACAAAAGTTTTGACGGCATAAATTTTATTTTGCGTTCTCTTAAATCATTAAACTGCTTTATCATGCTAATGCTTAATAAAGAGAGTTATTAGGGACTAGGAAAAACCTTAAAAGATTTAGAGGCTTGATTCATCTACAAAGCTCTGATAAATTTGGTTTAATTATTTAAATATGACTAAAATCTGTTGGGTCAGCAAAACTGAGCTGACGATTTCAGGAGAACAGGAGGTTGTTTGCTTAGCTCTACACATTTATCCAAACAATGCAAATTTTAAAAAACCTAATACTGTATTTTATGTTGCAGTTTCAGGTTCAGACATATTTCACTGGAGGAGGAGTTTAAATGTATTGATTGATTTAGAATGCTTTATGCCTGTTCAGTCTAATAATAATGACTCTAATAATTTGATTATTTTTTTATGATCTGTTGCAATGTTATGTGAGTCAGCGTGGTATAGTGGTAAAAGGTACTGGACCAGAAACCAGGAGACTGTGAGTTCTAAACAAAAAGAGAACTTAAACACAACACCGAGAGGCTTTGGGCCAATCATTGTTCCCTCATCCCTAGGACGAAGGCAATGGCAAATCACTTCCAAAAATACTGCCAAGGAAACTGCATGGAGATGTCCAGGCAATTGCCAGGAATCAAGACTGACTGAAGACACTTAAAAAAAAAAATAGCAATATTATACAATAACGATGTCTTAAAAATAGTAAAGAAACAGCGTTTTACAAAATTCATTTCCAAAGGAGCAACTTAGATAAGTGTTCCACCTTGCTTTATTTACTCTGTTACTCTGTTCACTCAGGGCATAGCCCTGCCTCCAGCATCCAGCATTCTTTCAATATTCATATTTTGGTATCCATGTGATATTGCAAGTTAGTTCTTCAGGTGTGCCTGACACTGGAGACAGAGCATATAGCTTGGATTGGCTTTGCTATCCAGTTATTGCAAGGAACCTTTTCCCATGGATAACATCTAACTATATGCATTAACATCTTCATTATTTGATAGAACCAAACCTTATTCAGCTTTGTAAACAACGTTTTGGGCTAATTCTAACATCAAAGAGAATATAGTGTATATCAGTACAGATGTAACGTTTAGGGCAAGGCTAAAGGACTAAAATCTGAACATGTGCTTATATAGTTTACATCTGCATTGATGTAATTTCCATTATTGATCTGTTATTTCAACTTGTGAACATATAGTCCCAATTTAATGATATAACGTCATTGGATCGCATCCATTATCTCCAGTGCAATTCCTCATAGAATTATGCTCAGGAAAATTCCTTGGAAATTTCTTTTCTACCACTATTCCTTCCTCTCCCTCTCCCTCTTCTAGCAGATTGAAAATATAAAGCACATATAATAGTTTATAAGCCACTGATTATTCCTGCAGACAGTAAGGAAAAAACAGCTGATATTTGGATTTATGCAGTTAGGTGTTATACATGTGAAAAGCTTCCATGGATCTTGCATATCTATTGCAAGTGGTCAGCGTGTGGCATATATGAGATAGCACACCATAATGAACTAATATACACAAAAAATTAATAGAATTGTATGTTCCTTCCCGGTATATAACAATATTCTTCACAATATTTTCTAACATCAAGGTCAGACATGTCCTGAAATATGTAAATGGGGGGGGGGGGGAGGCAGTTAGAAAGATGTATCATTACTCCACCAATCCCAAATGACTGAAGTGGGAGCCAGCCGTCTCATCAGATGAGAGGACCTTCACACTCCGGAAGATCTGGCATTTTGTGTATGTCACAGTCTGAAAGAGTGCCAAGAACGAGGCAATTGAAATTTGAATTTAAATACCTATTATTATTTATAACCTGACAAATACTAGAGTCATTACACAGCCTTTTAGCCATCAATTTCCATAAGAACTACTGAAAGTCAGGTTACACATACAGGTGCTTTCCTGGGAAATTAAGGGAATAAAATTAAGGGGCAGCCAAAAAGAAAAGAAAAAACCAAAATGGCACATGTTCCTGATCCCATGGAACACTACTACCATTTTTGTTGCAATGAAGTCAGACTTTACAGTTGCTGAATGACAGCCAGTCTTACATTATTATTTTTTTTTTCTATAATCTGGTTTAAGAACAGACTACATATCTACAAAGTCCTGATGAGGTAGTTGCTTTCTAATAGAATTGGGGGGAAGGGTGAAATGGGGAATGCATGTATTCAGTCTTTTTGCAACTTGGGACAATATAGCTATAAGATTTTGAGTTTGTGAATGGGTAATTTTAGGGCCTGTGTTATGTATGAATATATGCAGTCAACCTTTCCTAATGTAAAAACAAGACATTCTTTAAAATCCAAGATAGATTGAGACCTCAGATACTTCCAAATAATACTAGTGAACTAAGGATATCTATTTCTTGAATAAGAGGCAATATGGCATTGTTTGTCTGCAACCTAAAGCATAACAAGCATTTTCTATATGGATGTAAAAGAAACCAAAGATGGATTTGTATGGAACGAATTAACACAATTCATTAAGCCATCTTTGATGCAGCCTGAACTGTAGCAATGAATGGATTCTATCAGCACCTGTCTTTTGTTTTTTTTTTTCCTAATCAAAAATCTATTCAGCGTTTATTTACAAAAGTCTCCAAAAGTAACATATATCTGGAACAGGTACATATAAAGAAAAGGAGTATTTGAAATATAAGAAGTATTTGTGTTAGAAGGAGTTAGTGTGTGTTAGAAGGAGAGAGTGTGGGGGGCAGGGTGCGTGCACATATAGATATTTATTAAAAAGCATGCATCAGGAAAATTATGTTTAAAAACATTGGAGGAAATTTATGTTTAAAGCAGCTACAGTAGGGAAAATTCCATATAACATCATGTACAACAGTTTGAACAAATTTGTATATTACTGAGGTATGCAGATTTTTGTTATGAATACATGAAATCTAGTAAAAAACCTTATGGATCAGAATGCAATCCCCCTAACATGACAGTTATGTGGAGCCAGTTCGTGGGAATCTGTCCAATCCTATTCATTATAGAAAAATAATGTGAGCTAAATCCAATAGTACCCTTTTGTAAATGGAAGTAGTCAATCTGAGGAAGCACCATTTCTTTTCAAGAGACAAGTTTTCTTTCAGCAAATGAGAAAGGAGCAAGTGATATTTCCAGCTGATTCCCTTTCCCTACTTCTAGCTTGCTAGGCTATCTTTCTTTGTGCCCCAGCAGATTTTCAGGGAAATAAAGGATGCTATAAGAGGGAATAGGATGAAAACATTCCTTGGGTGGCAAAAGCACCCAATTTACTGAAATTCCATTCAAAGATCCAATTTTGAAACCATGGGCATCGGTTGCTAGTCATCATGATGCCAAAATGAAAAAGCATTCATCATGGCATCATGATGCAAGCCCCACCCCTCTATTCTTGCATAACACTCCATGGATGTACCTACCGGACAGAGTTTGCATCAAAATGTCACGCTGCGTGTTTCACCACTTTGCCATGCCCCCTGGTGGATATTTATGTCTGAGACTGCAATCTGTTACATATGAAATATTTTTATTGCATTATCCAGCATTCCCTACATCCAGTTCCATTTGTGTGCATTGCTGCCTAGTACTTTGTTCAATACAGCTTAGTCTCAGGTAATATTCAATTTCTTATCAGATCCTGTAGCAGGCGGTTGCCAATAAAAACCCAGGTCACAGGATGATGTAGCTTTTTTAATACTGTTTTTTCTGAAAGCAGAGATTAAAAGAATCTTCCTTATCTATCACCAACGACACAAGGACATAGGAGGGTTGATGCTTCTCAATCTCTGATTCTTATCTACAAAAAAGCATGCTTATCAAATCAATGTTTAAAGTGCTTCAGAACTTTTATATGATTCAATAGCAATTAATAATAGTGACCTTGGATAAGATGCTTTTAGTCTCTCTGTTTTGGTTTCCTTCTACCTCACCTGTACATTTATTCGATATATCTTCAGTGAGACATTGTCATCTCATTTTGTACCTGCACAACCCAGTCAAGTATGCCTCAGAGCCTAGTCATTTAAACCCTATAATATGTTTTAAATATTTAATCATAGTTTCTGAAGACATTGTTAATGGCCACTGCATTTCACAGTGCTTTAAAAACACCAGGCTTGATCTGTTACAAGAAGGAAGGAAGGAAGGAAGGAAGGAAGGAAGGAAGGAAGGAAGGAAGGAAGAGGGGGAGGGGAGGGGAGGGGAGGGGAGGGGAGGGGAGGGGAGGGGAGGGGGAAGGAAAAAAGAAAAGAAACTATAATTCCTCTGGTATTTTATTCAGTATTGCTATCTCCAGTTATCTATGAGCAGTCACTTCTTTGTACCTTTGTACAGATTTGTTTGAGATTTCAAATCCTTTGGAGAAGTGCTCTACTTTTTCCAGTCCTGGATATGTAGGTTTCTTTGTTTAAGCTGTATTCTTCAGATGGAAATGATTGGACTTCTGTTTTTGCTTTTGTTTTTCTAGCTGACTTGTTCTGAAGTGTTGTGATGGCCATGTAACAGCTGTCAGCCCACTCAATGGGCAGACAAAGGAGCAAACAAACAATATATGAAAGGGATTTCAACATGTATTCACAGAAACATGATAATCAAAGGCAGGAGTGAAGGTCCCTCTGGAGCTCATTACTGTAGTCAGTGTGGGGGATTGTGCAGTGGCTCCCAAGAGATGGAGGAAACACAACAGACTTACTTTCCTTTCTTTTTCAGCTTGGGGAATCCACTGTAGCCTAAAGATAATTCGTAGTATGCAATTCCCTTTTCTAGATAAATAGTTTCATTTTCTCAAATGAGTTTTGGAATTGTGCCAGCTTCAGTCTCAGAGGCAAGAGCCTTATCATCATTGTGCACCAGATGTGCACAGATCTATACTGCCCTCGTGTTTTCCTCTGCTCTCATATCCAGGCAAAGGAATGTTCCTCTTCTGGAGTTTGATTCTCTAGATCCTTACTTTCCTAGGCCATTAAAATGAAATAATACCAGTTCACCCAGAAGTATTTAAAAACCTGCCAATTCAACCTCCATGACTGATGCACTGTTGAGATGTCTGCCAGCAGAGATTCTGTTTGGTTGCTCTTAACTATGGAGCTGAGTTGGGTGACTACCAGAGATAGGACTCTCTTTGTGGTTATGTTCCTTATGGGGAACACTCTGCTTAAATAATGTACCTAACACTCTGCCTAAATAATGTTGGCAGAAGTGCCCAGCAGCAGTATTTCCATCATTTGTAGATACCAGGTAAAGCAATTCTTTTTGCCCTATTATTTAATGCTATCAACTAGAATATATTTACTTAATTTATTTGCCTGCCCATGAACAGATGTCCTCTGGGCAGCTCATAAAACAAAGAAAAAGATGCAATATTAAAATGCAGTAATTAAAAGAAAACAAAGGCAATAACACGAAGATTTAACATTTGCTTCTAGTGGAGAAAAAGGAATAACAATTGGCCACTCAAATTATAGAATAGAATGAAATATAACTATTAAGAGTAATGTGTCAATTTGCCTTTTCTAACTATACTTAAAACAAAAAGAATGTTCATGGATATAAATGTTTTCTTTTGGCATCAACAAATATCATAAAGAAAGTAGCCAGTGAATATTACCAGGGAAGCTGGAAGGTGACATCAGGCCTGCAGTCTCAGAATTTTAAGAAGGATTTGGCTTCTTAGCATCCTGAACCTAAACCTTGGAAGTTCAAAGCCCTCTGAAAATATAGTTTCTGGCCAGGGGCCACTTGCTGGAATCAAAAAAAGAGGCTGAAACAATGCACAAACCCAGAAAGCATAAGTGAATATGGATTTAGGCCTATGGACATAGTTCTCTTCTAAGAAGCAGGACACTTCACAAATTAAAAGAATATTTAGAAGTAGAGTTCAGCTCATGAGAAGGGCTTCTTTCTATGGATGTGTGAATCAGCCTTGATCTCATTCAGAATGTTGGCTCAGTTCAGATATAATTAAGATTGTTGAGACAATACAAATCATATTGATTCAAATGACCGGGCATGTCCTCTTACGGTGTCCATTTTATAGAGAAATACGAACAAAATTTATTTCTCCAACGATCAGCAGATATCCCGGCAGACCGGATGCTGAACATCTTCAAATTCTCCTTAAAGATGAGTGGAGTAATGTTACAGAGCAGGTGGCAAGATTTTGTGCAGCAGCCCTTAAGAGCCGACATATTATTGTGAACAATTGATATAAGCATTCTGTGTTTCTATATTTATGTATTTAAAAAACAACATTAACTCTTAATTTTAATGGTTCATAATGAGTAATTTTAGGATGATTGAAGTCAGGTGTACAAATTATTGTAAATGATTTTAATTATAATTGACAAGTACCTTGACTAGTATACCTTGGATATATAATCCCTTATTTGGATTGGACATATTTTATGTCCTTCCCTTCTTTTAATATTGTACTGGTCTAATTGACTGTAATAAAGTAAATAATAATAATAATATTGATTCAAATAAAATTGTTTGACTTGGACCAATTCAATTCAAAATAATTAAGACAATTAAAAATACATATAAAATATCAGAAAGTCATCCCAAGTGGTTAAATCAAATCAACTTGAATGTGTCCAATTTAAAACAAGTAGATCATTTAATTTGAAAAGCTGATTTAAAGCAACTGAAACATGCTTAAATGCAATCATCAGATCAAATATTCACACTCATTACAGATGTTAGTAGCTGGGAGTTGGATGCTATTTGAAATTCAAATGGTTTCATAAGTTCTAAGCTGCTAGAGACCAATTTTGGATTCTTCTGCATGACTCTCTTGATCCTTATATTGTTTCCAAAACTGTTCTTGTACCTGATCTCCATGGAAAACCCATTTTCATTTCTTGCTGATTTTTACATTGTTTACAATTGGTCTCAACTGTAAATTGATAATTTGCTATTGATTACAGGTTCTGTCCCCTATATCCCTGACTCCTGAAGCAGGACATTGTGAAAATATGCATCTTTTGTTCTAAACTAGGATAAGCTATTTTGGGATGAGCAGGCAGCATTTCTCTCAGTAATTGTCCATGCTGTTGACTATGATATTCCATGGAATGGCTGGTTGGCTGGTTCTTGTAGTCAGTGGTTTATAATGCTTTTGGGAATGTTTCAGAGTTAGATTTCAGAATCTAATACCAGCAATCTCTATCTGATATCATGTCTATTGGCCTGTAGTGTTCTCAGGGAAACTTTGCTCCCCATGCTATTTCCTATATAGGTGACTAAGATGATTTTTTATGTATTGTCAGCCCTTTGAGGTAGACCAGTTCAAGAAACAAATATGCCTGCGATACCAGGAATATTCTTTGCTGTACTAAGGTAGAATAACAGAACCTTCCAAAGTTCCTTTCTAACCCATCTAATACTAAACAAAATCAAGGTGAAGTTATTTTTCACACTTCCTTCCATCTAGGACTGTGTAAGTTCTTCTCCAAGTCCCCTTTCCCTCAATGTCTCCTCCATCCCACTTCCCTTAATGGCACTTTCATATCCAAGTTCAAGTCTAAATTCCTTCAAAATGATGATGGAATCCAAGTTTATATTTCCTTTTCATTTAATTCTGAAAAAAAAAATGGATTATATGAGAAGAGCACATTGAAACTGAATCAAGGAAACAGAACTCTGACCTGTATTGGTTACTGCCCATGAACTTTCATATTGACGGTGGTCAGAAATGCATTTACACAGATGACAAATTTATTTTCTCTTCCTTTAAGTAAACCAGAACCCAAACAAAAGGATTTTGGTTAGGAGACAGGGCATTATGACTAAAGCTGAGGTTTACATTTCTATCATAGTAAAAATTATTACGTTAAACTCTCAAAAAGTGGTGGACTTTTTAAAAATAGACACTTTTAAGCAGAGATAGATCAGAAATACTATACCACAATTCTCTGTGTTGGTGACAGGTTGAACTAAATAAACTTTAAGATCTCTTCCAATTCTACAGTTCTATAACTCTATGGCTTGACAAACATTAATCTTGTAAAATTCTTATTGCCTAAATATAATTATGAATGTTGAGAAGGAGGTAGATGGAGTGTATTCCCTGTCCTTTTCCTTGTTATCTCTCTCATACAAGCATTCTCCAGACTGTGCTAGAACTCAAGGTCATACCATGATATTGATTGGCAGTAAGCTCAAAAAAGACAAAAGGAAGCACTTCCTCCCTGCTTTCCTTCTTCTTCACACAAGTATAATTAATGATTGAATTCATTCTCATACTACATTCTTTTCTTTCTTTCTTTTTTCTTTTCTTTTCTTTTCTTTTACAAGAAATGGCTTTCTGTTGTATGAAATATTGAGTTCAATACCACCACCACTCAAAGTATGAAAGGCAATAAGCAGGAGTAGTATCGGAAGTGCTCATAATTTGATAGGAGAAAAATGTGTTGCAGTGAATATTTGGGAAAATGGAGAAGCCAATGGATTAGGATTCTGTCATCCTATTAATTTGATTGGGGAATTTTGCATGTTACACATAAATACTTAGTTTAATGATGGAGTTCAGAGTATGATGGCAATAATTGATTATACTTATATCAGACCTTTCTTCTGGAGCTCAAGGTGGCACATGTAGTACTCCATCCTCCTATTATTTCCTACAGTATTAACCCTAACCCTCACCTTTGAGATAGGCATCCAGTCTTCATTGAATTGTTTTTGCCACAGAATACAAATCTGTCCCAAGCTCCAAACACTACCATAAAGAGTTCTTAAACTCATTCTGGCCCTTGAATTCTCATCCCATGACTTTATTCTATTTTCAACCTAGATTAATTAATCAGAATATGTACTAGCCCTAAATGCCATATTCACTATCAGCAACTTGGATTAAAATCTAAATGTAGGAATGCATTGAGTCTTTCAGTGGAGAAAGGGCATGGAAAAATTGTGACTGTGCATATAAAAATATATCATATGTTAATCGGAGCTAACATGTCTATATTTAGTAATATAGTTATACTAGTAATACATAATATACATACGTATATAATATCCAATATATTCATTTTGCTTAAAGTTGAAGATCCTGTTTACTGTCTCTTATTTCTATATTTGAAGTTAGGCCAGGCCACATCATAAACGGAAAAATGTTTTTGCTATTTGGTTTGGGTCCTGTGAATATCTACTTTAAACCCTCCTCCTGAAAGTTCAACTTTCATTTTATTTATATATATATATATATATATATATATATATATATATATATATAGTGCAGAGTGCAGCAATACTCCCAGAAAATTGCCCGAAAATACACATCAGCATAAGAGATTTACAGAATACAATGTCCATATCTTGTCCTCCAAAGAAATCCAGCCAGAAAATATAAAATATCTGGTTGTTTATTGATAAAAATGCAAAACTCCATAAAATACAAGTTGCATACAAAATATAGGAAAAAACACTTCTTCTCATGTATTTAGCATCCAAGACTTATCTACTACAAAGTCTCTAGCCAAAAACTTTCAGAGAAGAGGTACACTACTTGGTTATTAGTTACTACTACATAACCCATAAAACTAACTACATGGTGGCTAAAACTCTACTGCGAGGCTGGGCATATAATCCTCCCATTTTATTGCCACCCCTTGAGTAACTAGCATACACATACCAATAGGTGGCAGTAAATAGCAGTATACGTGCACAATTATAATAACACTTTTGCACATGATTTACTTAGCCATAACAATATGTTTTAGAAGATAACGAGCTGCACTTCTTCCCATGAGAAAATCCTAACAATATATAGAAAGAGAGAGAGAGAGAGAGAGAGAGAGAATATTTACTGCTGAAGATATGAAAGAAATCAGATGGCACTGGATATCCTAACTGCAAATTTATTCTCCGAGTATGGATTTTTATAAAATCAAAATGGGTAAAATAATTAAAAGGGAATTATCAGACCAATATTTGAGTGGGGGAACACATTTGTTACAAATACAGTGATTAGAGGAAAAACAAAATTCTCAAAGTGGAGAAATAAATGGATCAAAACATCCCAAAGAAGATTGAACATATTCAGTACTCATTGCCTGCTGCCTATAAGAGGGATGGGAAATGAAAGCATGGTGGAGCAATGGAATATATAATCCTAGAAAGAATGTAAGTAGGTAGACCCTTGAATATGAGCACTCTATATGGTATCATGTTGTATCAGCCTCCTTTTCTTCTGTCCAATTGTTTATGAGAAAATAAGGTCATGCAGTGCTATGAGAAGTAATACAATCAATGCTACATTCCTAAAAAATACTACCCATTAGTAAGTCCCAATACAGTGGTACTTGTTCTGATTACAGATTTGGGCTAAACTCAACTTCAGATATGCTTCTTGTATTGACCACTTTATTGTTCTGTAATTGTTCTCAATACCTTTAGGGGAAACTAGTGAAAATAGCCTGCCTGCCTGCCTGCCTGCCTGCCTGCCTGCCTGCCTGCCTGCCTGCCTGCCTTCCCTTCCCTTCCCTTCCCTTCCCTCCCTCCCTCCCTCCTCTGCTCCAAAAGGTGGAGAGTCTAAGTTAGAGATGCTGTTTCCTGGCTGCAAAAATTTGGATGACCACTAAATGGAAAAAGGGAATACAGAAAACTCTTTGCAGCCATCCAGCAGTCATCTGAATTTTTGCAGCCCAGTTATCTTATCCATGATCTATGTGCTATGTGGAATAGGAACATAAGTAAAGGGAAAATGATGTTTTATTGCAAATAGAAGAGAATATATGTAACACAAGGTTGAACTGTTGGCTGTTTTGTGATCTCTGAGCTTCATTGTTTTCTTGCAGATATGAGTTACCTGGCTAGGTAACATCATCAGTGCAAGGGAGAGTAGGATTTGCTGGCTGTTTATATATAGTGGCTTGCCCTGCCAGTCTTGGTGCAGACGTGGCTTCCTTCTTGATGGTTCTGAATGCCAGGCTTCCAGGAAATCCCTAGCATTTTTGGATTTAGTTTGATCTAAAATGCTAACGGTTTCCCTGATGAAACTCTGGTTGAGTCTGTCCATGTGTTTGCAAAATTAAGAAGTTTTCATCATGTCTTCCGATTGCTAGTTGATGTTCGTTGATGTGGTCTGCCAGGTTTCTACTTGTCTCTTCTACATAGTGGCTGTTACAGTACTTATGATGAATGTTTGTAGATGACTCCTGCAATTTCTTCTTTGGTTACATCTGTCTCCATCTTCAGTCTACATCAGTGTTTTCAAAACTTGGCTACTTTAAGATTAGTGGACTTCAACTCCCAGAATCCTCCAGCCAGCATGCTGGCTGGGGAATTCTGGGAGTTGAAATACAAACATCTTAAATTTGCCAAGCATGCAAAACACTGGTCTATACTTTTAGGTGTGAATTAGTGTCCTCTGCATCCTAAATTTTTAGGACCACACTTCTAAGTGTTTGATCACCTCAGGTTCCAGACTTAGTCTCCTCCCTCCCTCCCTCCCAACACTAATACATACTTTATGTATTTTCTTGATAAAAGCCCATAGCATTATATGATTCAGTTTGGAGGACAAAAGCAATGAAATAAACTGTTTATTTGACCAAAATTGCTTGGTTTAGCTATGACTAGTGATATTGGCTCTAAACTAAGGGTGGGAGATAGATACAGCAACACTGTAAGTACTTGATGAGGTAGAGGAGAGCTGGTTAAGAGGAGAGCTGGTTAAGTAATTCTGCCCTTTCTTCTAATATTATTGTCCTAATATTGCCTGAATCTAGGCACTTGACCAGCACATTCATCCTCTAAGTTTCCCAGCAACAGCTTTGCATCAAAGGGTTAAGAATCCACTATCTTTATGTAGTGGATAAAGATCTTTATTTTCAGGATTCTCATGACAACCCTATTCATTTTAATTCAATTCCTCAGCATCAGCATTCTTGGACTTTTCCTTTCATTCAAATATTTTAGTGGAGGTGAAGTGTCTATTAAAATACAGTACAGCAAAGCAGAAATCACTGTATTTAATATTGTTTCTACAGAAAGATATGGTTTATTAAAGGAAGGACTATAATACAGTTTGTTATATATTACTTCAATTCTGAAGGGGAGAAATGAAAGTGCTTTTCACTTAAGAGCCGATCAGAATTTGAAAGTCTACATAACTTGGGAAACCCCTATGTTCTTACTTTTCTTGACTATATTCTGCTATTAAAATGTTTTGGAAAGAAAACCTTCAGAGCAGACCAGTATAGAAGGATTCGGCTGATCACTGTGAGGATGTTCTTTATCTGAACAGATCAGCTGCAAGATTTCACTAATAGGGGCACTGAGAAACTTTCTGTAGGTATTGACAACTTATTAGGCATTTTGGACCTTTTTTTAAATTTCTTTTATATATATATATATATATCAGTGCTATGAATGACACACTTTCCTTTCTTATTTGTTTACATTCTTAGGCTAGATAGCTAAGGTGTTAACTTGTTTAGGCCTTATAGTAGTAGCCTCAACACTTTCCCCATTTCTTCCTCAACATTTTTAGGGACATGTTTTACATTTTTATACAATTAATTCAGTATTTTTATTTCTGACTGGCAAAGTCAGGACCACGAATATAATTGTGGACTTTTTTTGTTGTTTTAATTATTGTTTTTATTAGAAAATGTCAGGAATTAAACCTGTGGAATTCTGTGTGCAAAGTACATATCCTACTATCATTATAGTCCTTCCTAAAGAAAAGCTTTGAAGAACTGCTCTTCAAAGACAGCTCTACATAAACTGTGCAATATTAGTGTGGTCTGAATATTAGCAGGTTTTCTTCCACAAATGATTGGGCAATTGCTTCTAAGAGAGACTGAAGATTTATTGGCTGCCCTACAACAGCCATTGCAGCTACTGCTGATCCCTCCCTTTGACATTTACATTAAGGAATAACGTCTGCAGTATGGAAGCCTGTAAATGTACCTAGGCTGTCTCCATTATTTAGAATGCTGATTGTATAGGATTCCAGATCAAGGGCAGAACCTGTGAAGCTTTCCATACAACTAGTCACTTGTTTCCCAAAACTTTACAGCACATAATTAAACTGCATATTTAATGTTGCCTTCATTCCCCCCCCCCCCCAATTTATCCCAATATTGATAGTAATATATACAAATACATAGGTATATTTTTGGGAGTCTAACACTTGAAAAGAACTGGAACAGCAACCATTCCATGTTTTCTGTAGCTGCCTCCAAGTTGTCCAATAATTGAGCATCTTTGGAGTTTAACTTGCACGTCCCAAGCTCCAAAGCAACCAGGCTGTGAGCTAACAAAACAAAACAAAACAAAACACCTTCATTCCCTTCCACAAAAATAACCTTCTCTCCCATTATCCATGTATTTCTATACATGTGTTTGTTTACATTTTTGTAGTGGTTTGCAAGGGGAAAAAAAAACTTTCTGAAAAGATATAGCATGAGAAAAGCAGCAATTTCGAACATGTAAATTGAAGTCTCTCGATGTAGCATGATATGTGGAGTTCTTGGTGCTCTCTGAGCTCTCTGACATGATATACCAGCAAACCTACACATAGAAGCTCTATAGAGTGCTTGTAGTTATGGTGACATGCTAATCAATCTGCATATAGAAGCCTTTCTAGGCTGCTGCATTCCTGATGATATCACACTAAGCCGACATTACAGAAGCTGTTCTGAAGCAACGGGGAGAGTGAGGAATTGAAGAAGATCAGTTGTCTGAACAGCCAGATATTAGAAACTGAACTGTCCATGAAAAAGACACTAAATATTGATGTGGGGAAATAGAAGGGTGTGCGGTTCTGATTTCATGGGTATTAATGGAATCTGACCACAGGCACAGAAAAGGGGCAGGGAAAACCCTCCAATGAAAAACAGATTTGGCTTTAGAAACATAACAGAGGTTTCTAGTGTAATAAGACGGCTAACCACACTGAGAATTTCAAAGGGAAAAAAAAAGATTTTATGTTATTGGAGGAAATGCCATGGGGGTAAGAAGGTATATAGGGTCACAAAATGCCAGCAGGTGAGGCATTCTGCTGACAGACTGAAGGAAAGGAAAGGAAAGGAAAGGAAAGGAAAGGAAAGGAAAGGAAAGGAAAGGAAAGGAAAGGAAAGGAAAGGAAAGGAAAGGAAAGGAAAGGAAAGGAAAGGAAAGAAGATTTCTAAAGATGTTAGGTAGGCTTATATATTGCAAACTTTTACACCAATACCTGGACATAGGAACACTCTAGGAAGATATATAACCTGCATTTTAATCTAAACTAGAAAATATATTTCTGACTGCTATTACTGCCTGAACATCCAAGAAAATTACTGGAAAACTGGGTCTAAAATCCATCTCAAAGTGTGAAGTATCCACTGGTGCAGGGCAATATATTTTAGTTCTGTTTGCAATAATTACAAACAGTAGCATATCTATGAATTAGAAAACAATCAAGACTCAATATATTTTGTGACTATATACACACATTTTGAAGAGAGACTGGGGCAAATACTTCAGCCTAAAAGAAAGGAAATTATGTAATAACATGCATTCCCAAAGTGCGAAATATCAAAGTCTGGGCCAATATGTACCCCCCCCCCCCCCCCGCTTTCTGCAATAATTACAAGCAGTAGAAAATCTATGAATTAGAAAACAATCAAGGCTAAATATCTCATGTGGGCATACAAGCATTCAGAAGGGAGAATGGGGCAGATACTTCAAGATAAAAGAAAGGAAATTATGCAATAACAAACACAATGTGTTCACATTGACATCCTTTGTTCTCTAATACATTGTTTTCTTTTGTTTCTTTTCTCCTAGGTAAGTGGCAACAGTGCTTCTATACAATACTTGATGGTCAAAAGGAATCTCCTGTTTTTCTCCATGGAGAAAGAACATTCAAGCCTTTGAAATGGTAACAATGGATTGCATTGATGTAATAATGATAGGTCACACATCTGTATATACATTTGTTTTGTTCCCAGTTTGCAGTAAAAACGGCCATAACAGCTCAATTCTCTATTACAGGAAAGAGGGTGGAGGACATCTGGTAATTCAAGGAAATAGCAGTGGTTTTTCTGAAGCATATGGTGGTCTTGACAGTGGCAGAATGAAAAAAATAATACTAGTATAACTGTAAGATTTAGAAACAATATTGGAGAGGTCTCTTTTCAGATTAGTGGTTGCTATTGTATATGGAACTTTTGAAGAAAAAAATAGCAGCCACCAGGAGATTTTGACTAGGCATTCCTCAGAAATGAGGGGTGGATTATTTCTATTGGGATTGTGGCTGGATATCAACATTTTAATAAAGCTCCACTTCTCAGGTGTTATGATCCTGATGAAATTGTTCCCCAAACTTTAGTTATTTTAAAAACAATTTAAACATTACTAAAGGCATTGTAATCAATTTCTAACCACAGTGACACCTAATATAACATCATGATGCAAGCTCTGCCTTTTTGTCATGTGCAAAGACACAAGATTTGGAATTTGCATTATGACATATGTTCCTTCACATGCCCCTTCTTACTCCTCCTGCAGATGCCTATGTATGAAGGTTACCCGAACATTAGAGTCAGTGGCAAAACCTATACACCCTGTCAGTGGTTTAGTTTTCAATATGTTGTCCGTCACCAATAGTCAGTGACCACACTTGCATTGTGCTATGTGCAAAAGTCACTGTTAAGGAGTGATTGGTTGAAGTGCCTTAACTGGTTTCTAAAGACTAGAACTTTAGCTTGCCCTGTGCCTTTGACACTCATGCTTGGAAATTCCATGCATATTACAACTTTTGAAAGTTTGCTCATTTATGTTATGAAAACAGATACAGGCATCCTAACATTCTAAAACATATTGTGCATAAACATTTCAGAAGTGTGGGTAATGTTGAGCTCTTCTTTTAAAGAATTACTAAATTATTTGTTTGTGTATATTTATGTTTTGTTCTGATGCTTGACTGCTTACTCCTGACCCAACACATGTGGGGGACGCTTTGAAGCATAAGGTAAAACTGTTTGCCAATTGAAAAAGCTTCCTTCCTGAGGATAATTGCAGAAGAATATCCTAGTATTCAATGGCCACTTCTCTCTCTCTTTCTCTCTCTCTGTCCCCAGACCAATCTATTGCCTAGCAACAGGAACAAAGTGCTCATTTAACATTTAACTAATGCAAAGTAATGTTTTGTAGCCAATACTGCCTTTCTCTGTTTCTCTCTGTCTTTCAACTCATGCCAGCCTAGATGTTTGGATGTATTATCCTGATTTGCAACAGGAATAAAGTAGAGTAGTAATGCCTGTGTGCATTGTTGGAACAGCTTTCCAATAGAAAGATATTGAAGGAGACAGGCATTATGTGGGGAGGCACATGAAGATTGGTTGGAAAAAAGTGCCTCACGGCAGAAGAATACAAGTAAATCTCATACATATATGTGTGCGTGTGTGTATTCTCATTCCTATTACTAAAAAGAGTTGATAGTGAAGTACCACAGCTGGATAATTCAGACAGCTATAATCAAAGTAGACACAGGTTTCCATCAAATTATATTGAATCTATTTCAAATAGTAAGAAGACATGGACTTGCTGCACAAGATACTGCATTTACAGATGTTCTGCAACAAAATGGGGAAAGAACTCTACTAACCTGGCACCACTGGAACTACAATGGAACATGTTGCTGACTAGTCAACATGTAAAGTAGAGAATTATGATAAACAATATCATGGCACCCTGTTACACAGGGATGTGGTGAACTGCAACTTCAATCATCCCTCATCATTATCTATGCTGACTATGACTGATAGGAATTGGAGTTCAGCAACATCTGGAGAGCTACATTTTTTCCAGTCCTGTGGCAAAATAGCAAGCTGGTCTGTCAACACTTTAAGAAAAAAAATGATGATTGATCAGTTGGCAATTTTCCTAATATCAAGTCAAGTGAATGTTTTAAATAAGCAATAAGGATGAGAAGAACACAAGGCTTAAGCTAAGGGAAAGAAAATGGGAAATGTGGGGATATGGATTATTTCCATCCAAAGACACATTATACAATTGCCTTTTTTTTTCTCTATACATGTACACTGAATTTCTAAAAGGTTGCTCTATGTATCATCATCAAGTGTTAAAAAAATGTCTACAGACTTTGGATCACAGTTTAGGAAACTGCTCACTTCATCAGTGAACAAGAAGTTTTCTGCCATTCTTAATATCTCCCTATTACAAGGTGGGGGGGGGGAATTGCTGTTTAATGTGGTTAAACGTATTTTTAAAAAGATCTAGTGGCTGCATGTTAATTGGGTCAGTGTCATCTCTTTTTTTTCCTGCTTTAGAATATGCAAATTTGGTCTATGTGTTCGTTTATGGTTCTGTGTGTTATGTGAACCAAGAAACAGATTAATTCATTAACCAAGTTAAGCCTTTTATGTGAGTATAGTCATAGAACTGTACTACTTACAGATACTCAGCTTTGAAGATGAAATCAATTTCTAACAATTCAGGCTCATCTATTTCAAAAAGCAAAATTAAATTGTGATATTGATAAGTGAACTGCCAAAGCCATAATAAACTGAACTTTATATGTCAGTAGCACACTAGTCATCTGGAAATTAATACATATATATACAGGTGAAACTCAAAAAATTAGAATATCATGCAAATGTTCATTTATGTCAGTATGGCAACTCAAAAGGTGAAACCAATATATGAGATAAGACGCATTACATGCAAAGCGAGATATGTCAAGCCTTACTTTGGTATAATTGTGATGATTATGGCGTACAGCTTATGAAAACCCCAAATTCACAATCTCAGAAAATTAGAATATTACATGACATCAATAACACAAGGATTGTAAATAGAACAATATCGGACCTCTGCAAAGTATAAGCATGCATATGTACTCAGTACTTGGTTTGGGCCCCTTTTGCAGCAATGACTGCCGCAATGCGGCGTGGCATGGATGCTATCAGCCTGTGGCACTGCTGAGGTGTTATGGAAGACCAGGATGCTTCAATAGCGGCCTCCAGCTCCGCTGCATTGTTCGGTCTCATGTCCCTCATCTTTCTCTTGGCAATGCCCCATAGATTCTCTATGGGGTTCAGGTCAGGCGAGTTTGCTGGCCAATCAAGCACAGTAATCCCATGGTCATTGAACCAGGTTTTGGTACTTTTGGCAGTGTGGGCAGGTGCCAAGTCCTGCTGGAAAATGAAGTCAGCATCCCCATAAAGCTCGTCTGCGGAAGGAAGCATGAAGTGCTCCAAAATCTCCTGGTAGACGGCTGCGTTGACCCTGGACTTAATGAAGCACAGTGGACCAACACCAGCAGATGACATGGCTCCCCAAATCAACACAGACTGTGGAAACTTCACCCTGGACTTCAAGCATCGTGCATTGTGTGCCTCTCCATTCTTCCTCCAGACTCTGGGTCCTTGGTTCCCAAATGAGATGCAAAAGTTGCTCTCATCAGAAAAGAGGACTTTGGACCACTGGGCAACAGACCAGTTCTTTTTTTTCTGTAGCCCAGGTAAGACGCTTCTGACGTTGTTTGTTGTTCAGGAGAGGCTTGACAAGAGGAATACGACATTTGAAGCCCATGTCCAGGATCCGTCTGTGTGTGGTGGCTCTTGATGAACTAACTCCAGCCTCAGTCCACTCCTTGTGAAAGTCCCCAACACTTCTGAATGGCCTTTTCCTGACAATCCTCTCCAGGCTGCGGTCATCCCTGCTGCTTGTGCACCTTTTTCTACCACACTTTTCCCTTCCACATAACCTTCTATTGATGTGCTTTGATACAGCACTTTGGGAACATCCAACTTCTTTTGCAATTACCTTTTGGGGCTTTCCCTCCTTATGGAGGGTGTCAATGATGGTTTTCTGCACCACTGTCAGGTCAGCAGTCTTTCCCACGCTTGTGATTCCTACTGAACCAGCCTGAGAGACCATTGAAAGGCTCAGGAACCCTTTGCAGGTGTTATGGATTCATTAGCTGATTAGAGTGGGACACTTTGAGCCTAGAATATTGAACCTTTTCACACTATTCTAATTTTCTGAGATTGTGAATTTGGGGTTTTCATAAGCTGTACGCCATAATCATCACAATTATACCAAAGTAAGGCTTGACATATCTCGCTTTGCATGTAATGCGTCTATCTCATATATTGGTTTCACCTTTTGAGTTGCCATACTGACATAATTGAACATTTGCACGATATTCTAATTTTTTTTTTTTGAATTTCACCTGTATGTAATGATTATTATCAATCTTAAAGGAAATCAACTCTGATTGCTCATTGGAAGGATTGATAATGAAGCTCAAGCTCAGATACTTTGGTCACCTAATGCGAAGAGAGGACTCTTTGGAAAAGACCCTGATGCTGGGAAAGATGGAAGGCAAAAGGAGAAGAGGACGGCAGAGGATGAGATGGCTAGATAGCATCACTGAAGCAATGAGCATGAAATTGAGCAAACTCAGGGAGGCAGTGAAAGACAGGAAGGCCTGGCGCAATATGGTTCATGGGGTCACGAAGAGTCGGACACGACTTAACGACTAAACAACAACAACAAATGATTATTAAAAATAAGACAGAAAAAGTATAATTAAGCTACACCACTATGTGTTTAAATGAGTAAAGATAAATAGTTATGCTGATACTCAAGTTAATGTACATAATAAAATTTAGAAAGTCTTAACCATGAAAAATTACATATCTGTTATTATGGGACTATGTGAAGCGTTAAATAGCATAAATAGGAAAATAACTTTTCATAATTTTCATAAAATTTCATAGCCCTGAAAAGTACAATCTCAACTGCTTTATAAACATCTGGAGGTATATGGAGATTCTCTCTCCAGTTCTGTGAATATAAATATCAACTAAACAAATCATACCAAACAAAATAATGTTTGAATGTTACAGTGCTCTGGGTTTTTTTATAGTGGAAGCACTATATTTCACAAAGAAAACTTGACCACAGAGAAGAGTGCTTCATGAATACATAGGGAATTGTCTGAATTCTTGTTATCCTAGTGGGTCCTCAAACAGTCAAGAGGTCAATATATCCTCATATGAAAGAATAAAAAACAGTTTATCCCATATTAGTTGCAGTTATCTGATGCTATTTTAAACCATTGTTCTCTCCCATTTAAACTGTTTCTTCTTCGAACAATTATTTCCAGTTACAGATTATATGGGGAAAGGCAATCGTATTTCCATACTGCTTTCACTCTAAATATTATCAGATTATGAGAAGATGGTTTCCCATAGCTGGATGAGAAGTATAGCAAGAAAGAAAACACAAGATCAGTAGAAATGGTAATACAGTTCTTTTTTCCAGCCTCATATAACGACAAAAGCATTTTGAACAATCAGGCAACAATTTTTTTTCCCCCCAGCAAAAAATAAATACTCATATTTAAATACCCACACATAAATACCCACATAGAGATTGGGTTCAGGCCTAGCTGAAATGTAGCTTCCTAATTCTACAGCACTGAAATAGAAATGCTGGAAAGCACTGGGAAGATAGGCTACTTCTTGTTGATGGAGTTTGATGCCAGGCTGATGAATGTAGCAGACAATGTAGGAGGAGCCACTAGGGCTTCCAGTATTTATAAGTGTGCCACAGTGTGGTGTATGGAATTGCATTACTGGTATCATTACGTTTAACGCAGTGTTGTCCAAACTTGGCCACTTTAAGATGAGTGGACTTCAACTCCCAGAATTCCCCAGCCAGCCAGCATGTGGAGTCACAGCTTACATCATTTTATTTGTTCCAATGATTACTATCAATGTGAAAGCTTTGAAATGGTCATTCTGAAGGTTTGTTTTGATTGAAGAATCCTGTTTTCCCAGTGGGGGGAAAAAAAAGAGATTCTCATCTTTCATTCAGTTTTCTGTCTTCATAAAGCATAAGCATTCTTCATAAAACAAAATAATTTCCAGATTTGGGAAGAGGCTACTACACTTTAAAATCAATAATATATATACCAAAGTTGATAATTTGGGATGGAGGAAGGAGAAAGGTAGTTCCTAATGCTCACCATCCAGAATTTAGCTTAGGCTGTCTAACAAAACTATGCAAGAATAAAGATGTGTCATACATGTAATAATGGTAGAATTTTACTTTTAATTGTATATTTGGGGTTCTTAACCATTATAATATGCTCCAGGAATATGAAGCTGTTGTCTGTCTATTTGAATATTAATTACTATTATCAGTCCAAATCAGTCACTGAAGGATGAATGCTCTTCATTGAAGGTTTTGGACCATAATCTACCATGCTGATCCAGTGAAGGTTGGTAGATAGATGTTTTTAGACTTTTCAATTTAAGGCTCAGATAGAGTGCTTGGCATAAAAATCACCCAGCTGGCTTCCATGCCTATGAGAGGACTAGAATATGAATCTCCCTGCTTCTAGTCCAGCATCTTAACCAGTATATCACATGGCTCTCATATATGCATATAGATACAAACACAAAAATGTTCTGTAGTTCTGTATTGTGTTGGCTATCTTTGGAAAAAAGTGATCTGATCTTATCAGTGAGATGTGTTAGACAATAATGGTTATCATGGGGCACCATGAAAACACTGTTGCTTGAGGCATTTAAAACTCTGCAGGAAACAACACAGGCATGTACAATGACAACAAACATAAGGGACTTCAGACAGATAAATTGAAATAAAAGTGGCTAGTTTGGCCTAACAGTTGACAGATTGAAAACCTTGTTGATATGAGTATTCAAAGCATGAATTTTGAGACTTACTGCTAGAGGAAGAACTGTACCTTAGCTATAAAATACACGTACTTTGCCTGCAGAAATGTCCATATTCCATTTCTGACATATCTATTTAAAAGAAGGAAAATAAGGGGACAATGTCAGCCTAAGTTTCTGACTACCTGGAGCCTGTCAAAAATCACAAGGTGAGAGGGACTAATGGGAGGGGCTGCTTAATGGCTTGCCTTTTTTGGGTGTGTGCCTTCCAGTCAGTGTTGACTCCTGGTGACTGCCTGGAGTAGTCCCTGAAGTTTTCTTGGCAAGATCTCAGAAGTGGTTTGCCATTTCCTCCTTCCTAGGGCTGAGAGAGAATGATTGGCCCAAGGTCACCCAGCTGGCTTTGTGTCTAAGGTGGGACTAGAACTCACAGTCTTCCACAGTTTCTAGCCTAATGCCTTAACCACTACACCAAACTGGTTCTCAAATGGTTCGCCATGGGTATCTATAATTCTCTCCCTTGTCCTCTCAGTTGCTGCACTTAAAATATGGTTGTTAGCAGGGCTGCTCAGACCCTGAAAATGTCCTGGGAATTAGGGAGCCTTTCAGGGCAAATACAAGAGCAGCTATTATCTGAATATCTCTGAAATTATTGATGGGTTTTCAAGGAAGATTCTGTGATTGCTCCTAAAGACTTCAGCAATAAGGTGGATGGAGATTCAAACCTTTGGGGGATATATCTATATATATATAGAGATATATAGATATATAGATATATAATGGTGAAGTGGTATAATGGTATAATGGTGGAGTGACTGTGCTTTCTCCTGTGGTATTAGTAGTGCAGATAGTGAAATCTTGATTTCTAAAGAAAGGGGATTAAAGTTTTATTCCCACTGAATAAAATCTGGTTTATGAATAGAGGTTGTATACTGTGAATGGTGTGTGTGTGTGCATGTAAGAGTAAGCATATGTGAATGAATGATTGCAGCTGCCCACCTACTACCTGGTTCCACATGTGGCCTAGGAGGACAAAAACATTACCTACCTCTAGCCTAGACGGGACAAATAGCATTCATTGGCTGTTATAAGGTGGCTTTTTTTTTAGTAATCTGTATTATTTAAATTTGTTAGGCACAATTTAACATCCCTTGCTGTGCCTAATTTCATGCTTCTAGTCATTGCTAAAAGTGCTCCCACAATTTGGTTATAATCAGTTTTGAGTGGATGTTAGCTTCAGAGGTAGCAATTATTAAAATACCTAGTAGAGTTTACTTTCCAGTTCTTTTTTTCTTCCTTTACTGATTTTCTCTTTTGCAACACCTCTACAACCTAAAGTGTTAAATGGTTTCCTCATGTTCAATACATTTTTGTGTATTTGCCATTTTTCTTAATTTACTGTAAAGCCACTGCCTGATTGTCTTTGAAAGTGGAGTCTGGCTGTGTTATTTATCAGCTATGTAGATTGCATTCCTTTAATCTAGTTAGTTCTTTGTATATAAAGATATATTGCAGGTAGTCAGTGGGTAATGCAGTTATAAACTACACAGGGTAGAATCTCTATTACTTGTCATTGGTGCTAGGAATTAATGAGCAGAATTTCATCGTGACTGCCTTTAGTCTATTTTGACTGTCTTTGTGTTGTTATGTTCTATAATGCACTCATTCCATGTGGATATTTGGTCCTAGCATTTTTCTGCCTGTTCTTGATCTGATAATCTTACTTTTTGGTAAACCGAAAGCAGAGATCACAGTGTCTTTGGTGATGGACACACATGACTAATGACATCTAATGTTAAATATATGTAGAAAAAAAAAGTCTAAATTCTTCAATAGGTTTTTGCACATTTTCAAATGTTTGAGAGCTGGTTAATAGTCTAATCAGAACCTCTTGAGATGATGACGATGATCTTATATTACAATCAACCTTAAGTACAAAGTCATAATGACAGTGATATCAGTGAATTCAAATTGGAACTCAGAAACAAAAATGGTTTGCTGGTTTTAATAGCTGTTTTAACTGTTTTAATATTTTGGTTTTATATTTATTTTCTCACTGGATATCACTGAGAGATTGTGACAGTCATCAGTTTTTATTAAATAATAGGGGTCTTTCTGGTGCACTGGCCACCCTGCTGCCCCTTGGGATCTCTCCCTGAGCTCCTAGTTGCCAGCTTGGTGATAGAGACCCTTCACATATTAGTTCTGGTGAACTTCAATCTCCATATTGATGGGGTTGAGTTTAGTACAACTCAGGAGTTCATGGCGTCCATGACAACCATGTGCTTCTCCCAGGTTATCTCAGTTCCTACTCACATAGGTGGTCACATGTTAGACCTGTTCTTTACCTCGAAGCAGTTGTTTTGTGATCTGGATGTGGAGAATATTACCATCTCTCTAGTTCAGATACAAATAACTTCTAGCCATTTTCTCTGTGGGGTTGGGCCCACTTGGATAGCCTTTCCCAGAAGCCATATGAATCTGTTTGGTTTCCAGCAGGCCCTCAAGAATTTCTGTAATGATCTTGCAGGCAAGTCAGCTGAGGACCTGGTTTGCTGCTGACATTAGGTGGCATATCAGGCTGTTGATGAAGTTGCTCCTGAGTGGCCTCTCTCTGCTGGCCAATCCTTGGATCTCTGAGAAGCTTTGAGAGATGAAGTGGCAGAAGTGATGCCTGGAGCACAGGTGAATAATGACTAAGATTGAATTTGACCAAGAACAGGTATGTGCCCAGGTTCGGGCCTACTCCATAGCAATAAATGAGGTGAGATATGAGTATTTCTCCTTTCATTACATTGGCTAGTTGTTGTCCAGAGGCCCTTTTCCAGATGGCCAAATTCCTTTTGGAAAACAGCTATCCCACTGATTTACCCATCAGATATCCCATCTGGCCACTGTATTCAGTTTGCTCAACTTTGCTGGTAAAACTACTTAAATTTGCTCTAGCCTGGACTCTACTTGGTCAGGATCTTGTGTAGTGACCAGGGCATTGGCTTACCAGGTTACCTGGGTTTCTTTGTTGGGTTTTTACCTCTGAGGAAGTGGATACAGTGCTTTTTAGGATGTCCTTAACTACCTGTGGGCTGGATCCTTGCCCCTTAACATCTTAGGGTAGCTGGGGGATGGTAGTTCCCTGGATCCAGGAGATTGGGAACATTTTGTTGCAGGAGATGTTGATGCCAGCAGTCCTAAAGGAAGCATTGGATCTTTTTGGATCTGGAAGTATTAGATAACTACTGTCCATCTCTAACCTACTGTTTGTGACGAACATTGTTGAGATGGTAATATGGGAGTAACTAGATAAAGTAGATTATCTGAACCCATATTAGTCAAGGATCAGGCCTGGACACAGGACAGAGATGGCACTGGTCACTTTGGTTGATCACCTATATCAAGACCTGGACAGAGATAATGTGCCTGTCTGGTCCGTTAGTGGCTTTCAGTACCATCAAAGTTCTGGACCAACTACAAGGATTGGGGATGGAGGCACTGTTCTGCAGTGGGTCTGCTTCTTCCTCAATGGTTGGTTTTCCCAGTTTGGAAATCTCCCTGGCCATAGCTGATGACTGAATAGAGACAGCTTTGGGCATTCTCTCTACAGATATAGCAGAGCAGAGATATTCGTCCTGGTCATTATACCATTTTTCATCATGGATAAGGATTAGGGTTCTGTACATTCTGAAGCGGTAACTGGCAGTATGGTACACAATGAACTGCTTTTTACAAAATATAATGATGCTTCTTCTCCTATTTTTAGCCATCGTCCCCAGGATGCTGCTACCTTTCCTCCATTAATAGATGTAATGTAGTTCTACCAGGTTTTTCCAGCTATTACAACACACGTGATATTGTATTTTAACCCTTTCTTGTGATTGTGTACAAAGAAGAAAGCATCACTGACAACTAGTTCCCAAGTAAGTGTATAGAAGACTTCCACATTAGGCTAGAAAATAATAATTTTAAAAATAGAATTAAAAAAGACACATTTGCCAGGATTGGGGTATTCATAATAATTCAAAGATAAATTTCACATATTAACACATCTTCCTTCCCCCCAAAATCATTTCTGTATCAACCTGAAGATACCAGCTGATAATGTGAATAGAACAGAAATTTCCGCCATTCTTCACAAATATATCTGGGTGTGCTAAAAATGCTAATTTGGATACTTGCCTACATGGTTTTTAAATATATTATTTATGTTATTGTCCCTATTTTAATTGTTTAGAACTTGCTCTGAGGAGTATCCCACTTCCCAAGAAAAGTTTAGAAAAATAATGCTTAAGGTGCCAAAGGACATCCAAGAAAACAAACAAATGGATCATTGAACAAATCAGCCCAGAGTTATCACTAGAGGCACAAATGACCAGGGTCAAATTATCCTACTTCACACATACTCTGTGAAGACCTCGCTCTCTGGAGAAGGCTCTAATGCTGGGAAAGGTGGAAAGAAAGAGAAAAAGAGGACAACCAGTAGCCAAGGTAGATGGATTCAGTTGGCAATGGCTGCACTGTTGGAAGATCTGAAAGACCAGGTTAGGAACAAATCGTCATGGAGAAATGTATGTGTCAACCCTGACTTGATGGCATATAATTAATCAATCGTTAGAGTGTTCTACTTATTTAGAACAAATATCTGAAAAATACTGTACCTTTCATGCCCTTATATGCCATTTTACACTTTCTGTGGACAGGAACCAAACCAGGAAGGAATCCTGAAAGTAGGCAGCTTTGCAAGCATGTTCAATCAGAACTTTATACTAACATGTAGCAGGTGCCTGGGGTTGTTCATCCACACCTTCTAAATGTTCATCCTACATACAGAACTATCTGTTATTCCATTCAGGAAGCAAAACAATAAAAAATAAAAATGTCCTAACTGCAAATTTTCATCTGAAAATCATTGGAGAACATTCAAAGCCCCACTGATAAGCAACAAAACCAGAAAAGCATGTTTAAAATATAAACTGTGGGTTTATAGCTTTTCACATTATGTTGAAGATTTAATGCATCATATAGATGCTTATGACATTCTCCCAATATGAAATTTTTGACAGATTTTTAGAGCTTGTAATTTTCTCTTTTTATAAATGTAATTAAAAGTTTTACAAAGAACATAAAAACTAACATAAACTAATAAAGAGTAAAAGGAGCAAAGAAAGAAAAGAAGAAAAAGTGCAGAAAGAGAGAACAAAAATTTCCAATTTCTTTTGCAGCAAATATGAGTACAATTACAAAATTAACTCTTATTCTATGATTAGAAGAAAAAAAAAAGCTCACTTTTTTCTGTTATCCAGGTTTTTTTTTCTCCCTAATAAAAATGAAAATCACAAATATAACTGCATTTTTTTTCCGTTTCATGCAAAAAGTCTATAAGGGGGTTTCTGGACAGCTATAAATGTATAACTGAAATGGAGACATGTAGATTGATCAGTTCCAATATGTTACTTATTTCAGAAACTTATAAACTACTTCAATATCAGGGACTTTAGGCAGTGTGCAAAAGCAGTTGTAACAATGTCAATGCAAGGATAAAATAAAACAGAGGAGGAAGCAGCAACATTATTCACATCTGGAGCCAATAAATATAAAGTTAAGTCCCAGGGGTCATGTTTTCATAAACATCTGGAAGGCTATGGGAGTGGAGGACCATTGTTGCCTTAAGGGGGCAAATTGTTCCAAAAGAGGAAAGCTGCCACAAAGAATGACCATTTCTGGATCTTACCTTTTTTTGTCTTTTTTCTTTCAATAATTTCATCAAAGATTATATTATACAAATAAAACTAATACAACTACATAGTATAGGAATACATTAAAAAAATTAAAAAGTGGAGAAAAAGAAAAAAGAAAAAAAAAGGGGGGGGGGAGAAAAAGATAGAAAAGGAAGCCTCCCTCTTCATCCCAGCAAGTATAGTCAACATTAACTTAGCACTATCTCTTAAAATACAACCAAACAGCTCTTCATTCCATACCTTAGCCCATTCTCTATAAACCCAACTCTAAAACCTCATCTCTCCACATTATTCAGCAAAAGTCCAGTAAGGGTTATCAGAAATAATAACATAAGTATTATAAATTTTATTGATTACACCCAATTTGAATCCATCCTTTTATATTTATACCTCCATTTCAATTTAAACATTTCTATTTAATTCTCCCATTTCCTCTCTTCAAATACTCAAATTCCAGTCCCAGTCAAGAAACAAATTAAACATTACAAGAAATAACCACCATCATCCAGTCCCAGTTAGAAAAACCATTAAACATCACCAGAAATAGCAACCCATTATTTTAACCTTGATTAAATAAACCAATTTTGTAATCTTTCTTCCTTCTCCCAATGATCTTTAAATTCCTCAAATAAAGTTCTAACATCTGCTTTCTCATACTCTGTTTCTTGTCTCAAAGTTCTCATCTTTGTCAAGCCCGTTTTGTAATTTCAATGTGGCAACTCTAGCAAATCCCTTTTATAAATTCAGTATGAGAAAATTATCCACATCACTCTTCTGGCTTATTATTTGCATATTGTTTTAATTTTTAAATCTTCATCCAGTTTCATTGTAAATCCATTATTTCCATCTCTTTCTTGTAAGCTATAATTTTTGAATCTACATGTCAGTCAATTTCATTTTTATTCAGTGGGGCTTGTTTCTCTTCAATAACATCTTCTGATTCCACTATATAGTAAAATAACTCAAAAACTTCCTGCACCCATTCAATAAAGTTTTTTTTAAGGTAGCCATCTGGTGCCCTCTAGTGTCCAACCTTCAGGGTCATCTTGTCAGTTTCCAAATGTAAACAAAGAAATTTTCCCATGAGAAAGGATCCTTTCAATTAACTTCAAAGTCTTAAATCAAGTCCATCTGAGCCCTTAATCCATTTAAAGCTTTCTAAAGCCAACAGTAATCATCTGTAATCACCCTTTTGCTGCATATTCAAAAAAAAAAAAAAAAATCTTACAAAACTTTAAACTTATAATTTTCTTTCTTAATGGATTGAAGGAGACTCCACCCAGCAAATACAATCAGACTTGCAGTTCTGAAGGTTTTCAATCTTTAACAAGCAGTAAAAAAAAAAAAAAGTAAGCTCCAAAGTAATTAAAAAGATGAGGTTTGGTCAAACTGTCCATAAAAGATTACATTAATGGTGCTGAGCTTGATGGAATCCCACAACTCCCAACTACTTACAAAAGACTTCAAAAACATCCATTTCTGCCATCTACTCACAAACAAATAAATATAAAAACTGGAATATATATGGGTAATTTCAAGATATCTCTCCTTGCTCCGGAGAGAATTTTCAGCAGTCAAGATCCAGCATCTGGCTGCCTTTTGGCCATAATGTCTCCCGTTGTCTGTGGAATGTCAGTTTGCCATTCCTCACCAGAAGCAACTCCCTTTCATCTTACTTTGTGATAAGTGTGGCCTTGAACAGGCATTCTGTGTTTATTTGACCCAGGTAGGCAGGTGGTTTCATAGATAACCAGACCCCAAGCTATGTAGATTTTATACAGTGGTGTTCATAAGGAAGTCACCTCTTTGTCATTCTGAGAAAGCAGTGTTGTGATATGCCACAAGCTCTGCCCCTTTGGAGTGTATAGGCCAGTGTTGTCCAAACTTGGCCACTTTAAGATGAGTGGACTTCAACTCCCAGAATTGTGCGTTCATTTTCATTCACAACATTCCCTAATGCATGTAGTTTTATATACAACTTTTGTATACAACGTATGCTTTTTAAAAAATATATGATTTTACTTAGTATACATTTTTTGAATGGACAGTAACAACCATTAATGGATTCCATTCTTCCATTCAGAAGTCAATTTTGGCAAATCACATTACTACATTCCTACTGAAACCTTTGGTGAATTTATTTTACACCCTTAATTTAAAGCATCTGTCAAACATGCATGTCCAAAGGATTCACTGGTGTTAGCAGGATCAGAGCCAAGCTTATAAGAAAGTTTAGGTCTAGAAATCAGTTCCAGAAATCATAAAAACAGAATCACATTCAAAAATTGCTGATAAAGTGAACAAGATATTTGCCTCTAACTAGATCAGCAGTTCAGTCTCACTTGAATCCTATGCTTGGACAGCAACTGATGGAAGTTAGATCTGACTCTCTAGGTTCCAAGCTCGGTGGGAGGGTCAGAGGGTATATATTAAAGGTACCATAATGTCAGAAAGCCAGTGTGACTTGGAGTGTGAAGGCCTAGTTTCTGGTCCTTCTTTAGGTACAAAAGCCATCTGGGAACTTTGGGACAGTCACTTTCTCTAGCCTTAGACTGGGAAGTTGAAAAATACCTGTCTATCACCTCATACTGAAGAGACCTTCATCCTGCAGTGGACTGATAATAATAACTACTGTTATTTTTGGTTTTTGCTTTCTGATTTTTTAAAATGCTATTCCTGCAACTTCCTACATCCAATTGTGATGCATTTTTCATCTTTAAATATATCCTAGAAAATTGACCTCAAATTATCATTTATTAGCCTTTTTTTTTTTTAATAAACTTTGCCAATTGAAATAAGGTCTTCTTATAGGGAGTTCATGAAGATTAACCCTTATACTTAGGTATTTAGATTTTATGTACAATCCTTCCTGTTGGGCTGCTGGATAGAGAGAAAACATCTAGGGTCATAACATATCATCAGCAAGTTCTTGTTTGCCAGTGTTACTCCATGCTTGCACTATTCTCATAAGAGATCTTTGTGCAAGTGCAGTTAATTACACTAACAGCCATGGAAATTATATTGGCTTGCCACTAACCCAGAGAGATGAATATCTCCATTTCTTAGTCACAAGAGATGTTAATCCTATTTTTATTAACTGGTGACCTGTTGACTGCTATTATAATATAGATTGCATGAATAAACCAGGTTGGGGTACTGGAGGATTCAAAGTTTGCATAGTTTTTGTTTAAGAAGTCATTAAAATGTCTCTTTGTTGGCAAACAATAGTAAAGCTCATCTTATCCTTGATAACAAACAGGAAGGTCATTCCAATGAACATGGTCAGTAGAGACTTCTTTATATGTAATGCATAATTTGGGTTTTTATGAGCAGTAGAAGAAGTAGGGCCATGCCATACAGTGGTCTGGATCACACATAAGTATAAAACAATATGATTTTAGTGTGCTATGTAAACCCATTCATTATTATTTAGAGTTATGTAAGACTAAGTTATTATGTCTTATTCAACACATGCTTTAAAGAATCCTGACTTAATATTATTGTGAACATGACCAATATCTGCCAACCCCTCCCTCATGATGATTTTTTACCCAGTTGCTTGTTTATATTTGAGTAATGTCTCATGTACAGACAACTGTTTGCTGACATATTCAATATACAGGTAATTATGAGGAGCTGGAATAGAAGAAGCATGGAATTGAGGATCAGGATGGTGGGACCACCCTCATCTAATTAAAATGTTCCTACATATGTGTAATGCATTGAAGAAGTTCAGGTACCAGCATAATACACAACCTATCTTCCTGATCTTTGATCAAATGTAGCTTTCGGTTAAATTATATATTACAAGGAAGAGGGGGAGGACAGACATTCTTAGTTCAGAACAGCAGAATAATAAAAGCCACAGTTGGCACTATTTGTTTAAAAATACTGAATATTCATTTTGGGACAAATGAATCATTTCCAGAAGCATCTCAGATGTATGCTGATATATAACAGTGAAAAAAAAAGGTCATTTGGGGTGTTTGGTTAAGGTATTGGCTTAGAAGCCAAGAAAGCATGAGTTCTAGTCCTGCTTTAGGCTAGAAGTCTAAGGTGACTTTGGGTTACTGTCTCTGTGTCAACCTTAGGAAAAAGGTATTGGCAAGCCACTTCTAAAAATGTGAAGAAAACTGCAGGAACATGTCCCTGTAGTCACCAAGAGTTAAAGTTGACTCAATGAACCATAACAACAACAACATAACAGGTAAAAGCAACCCCCCCCCCAAAAAAACCCAAAAAAAAACATTTTTAGAATTCAGTCTGATGCTCTTTATATTCTCCCTGTCCATGCATAGTTTGTAAATATCATAGGAATGAGAAAAGTGCCTACCTAATGGACATTTTGCTTCCAGGCACTGCATTAATTGACACAAAGGTCCACAGCCTGTGTCAGATTTAACACATTACAAGGCACAGATCCATTTACATATCATCCTAATTAGTGTCACATTCTAAAACTTTATTATTCTGAACTGTGCCAATGGGAAGCATTACATGTAAATTTTAGGGTACAAGCTTAAAAGTGTAATCAGAAAAAGTATAGATAGAGAAGGAGCGATAGGTGTGCATGAAAACAGTAGAACAATAAAATGAGGAAGTCATGAGGATCATAGTGTGAATAAATTCCATTCACTCCTATTTTCCAAAAATTTAACTAGGATCCTGAGACTAACTGTACAGGGCTCATAACAGTTGAGGACAACTATTTTGTCACATTTGTTTTATATTATTTGGTGGAATCAATTATTTTAAAAGCAATTTGGGATTTTGCTGTAACTAACTTATATGTTTCTGTCCATCAGCTAGGTCTTTTACACTCACACTATACTGAAAGTACAGCCATTCTTCCTATACTGGGATGAAATGTTCAAAAACTATTCAAGAAAGCATGACAAATGTTTTGGACAAATTGGAAGGAAATGTTAAAAACCAAATATAAAATATGAATAAAAATATTTTAAAAAGTGTTCCCACATTATGCTATGACAATTTTTTTTTAAAAAAAGTGTGCTGTGTGAACCCAGTCATTATATCATGTGAACTCAGCCAATAAACTATGTTCACCAGACACAAACATTGAAAACTGGTGCTGATTAACTGGAGAGCATAAACAGGGTAATGCAAATGAAAACAGTATTGAATTCTTCCCTCTATGTGTTTTTTAAACCTATGTTGCATTTACATCCCCAGAACTGTTGGTGTAATGGCATATTTTGAACCAGAGGCAGATTCCAATTCTTTTTTTTTAAATAACTTTTACTAAAGACTTTGCTTACAATACTGAAAGCAAATACAAACTAAACTCAGAGAAAGAAAGAATAAAAAGTGCAAGCAAAGAAAAAGAAAAAAGAGGAAAATAAGATTAAAAAAAGAAATATTTAAAGAAGTTACTTCCAATCTTCATTACCACAAATAAAAACAAATTTAATAACTCTTCACCCCCAATAAGCTTACAAATATCTCTTCTTCCCATAACCTGTCCCTTATCTATATGCAAATCCATAAATCATCAACTTGTGTCAGCAAAAAGTCCATAAAGGGTTACCAGAGCTTTATAGAAATGTATCTTATTTTAACCTTGGTCAAACAAACCAACTTTATATTCCTTCCTTTTACTTCTAAGCATCTTGATCTTTAATTCATTCAGAAGTTGTTGTAGGATTTGATCTCTCTTCAATTTTTCTTTTTCCCATACCAAATGCTTCTTTGAGGCTTTAGCAAACCTCTTTTGTAAATCCCATAAAAAGTCATTATCCAAGTAGGGACATTCAAATTTTAACCAGCTGGACATTCCTCCTTTATCAGTTAATATAATTGTCTCCTCACCTGCTCATGAATATGAGACTGAAAAGGTCTCCACTTTAGGAATGAGGAAGATAAACTGAACTCTAAAGGGGTAAAGCAATCCAGTTGCTGAGCTGTTTGTAACCTTATCCTATCTTCTTTTGATAAATACTGGCAAAGAATCTCTGAAAGAATCTTGCATTCTTTCTGCAGAGGTAGGGCAGCCAAGAGCTAAATGCCCTAAGGCTACTATACATGGGCTGAAAAAGTCTAGATGACTACTAGATTATAGCAAAGTTGGGGTTTCTGGTATCTTTTTTCTACCACCTAGCAGTCACATGGATTATCAGTCCAGATAACATAGCCCTACATTATTCCATAGGAAAAAAAATCCCAATCATAGTTGAGGAGTAAAAGACAGAGCAGAGAAACTTGTTTGCTTAAAACATATAATTCCAAAACAACACATGCATGGACCAATTCTCCTTCTAATTCCATTTCTGTTTTCATTTGCATTAGAAATCAGATTATGGATATGTCACTATTTTATGTAGTTGATCATTAAATTGTACTTTATGTATCAAGCAGTTCTCTATAAGTCAAGCCAGAAGTTCATTTAAGAACAAAAACAAAAAACCAGTGGGCACATTTCAAATTTTAAGAGGATGTTATGGGCAGAGGAAACTTGACCTAGTTGCTAAATGTATCCTATGGCAAATGTGCTCACTTACAAAACACTTACACTTACAAAAATAGAGATATAAACTCTGCTAGGACTGTGTATGCTTCAAAAATGATTCAGAAGTTCTTCAGACTTCATGTGAGCACAGCACTTCTCTATATTCATTAAAGCAGTCTCTCTTGTTACAGTTTCCTTACAAGCCTAGAAAAAGGGTATAGCTGCCTTAAGATTAACATTAACTTTAACAACTTAACTCCTTAAAGCAGCCACACCCAATTTCAGGCTTGCACACAAAGTTTGTCCATTTCTTCTAATCATTTTTTTAACTAGGCACAACCATATTCTCTTCAACTTATTTTGCCTTTTCTTTCCCTATAAAGAAGCAGGTGATGGACAAAACAAGGTAGTATGTCCGCTTACACCCAACTCCATTTTTCTTTTCTGTGAATACATTTACAAAATGCCATCTACTCATTCATTCATTCTTTTTAGATAGATAAAAGATTGTTTAAAAGTTAAATCTGGTGTGGAAGGAAACTTGGCTGGATCAAAGGGTTGCCAGATAAACAGCAGCTATAGCTCAGTAATATAACAGTATTTATTTATACAATTTATAGGCCATCCAAGTCACAATGACAGCGGCAGTTTACAATTAAAAGTAATAAAATAGAAAACACAAAAAAGAATCATGAACAGCCTAGAAACCACACATAACCAAAGAAAATCCATCCAACAGGGAGTCAACTTTTGCTCTGCCCCAGATCCTGGGAGAATAGCCAGGTCTTTAATAGCTTCCTGAACATCATCGGCATGGGAACCATCCAGATCTCTGGGTCAGGCAGGCAAAATTTCCCAGTTCAATCCTCAGCATTGATCCAGTAATAGTATGTATGAAGAAAAATTTCTGCCAGGCACTGTAGAGATCTAATGTCAGTCAGACTAGAGATATGTACACTAGGTAGAGCAGTGGTCTGATATACTAGATAATCTCATGTATTCATGCCACTGTGGTGAAATAATCTGTTCAAAGGATGCTACAGCATTCTTTTAGTTCCTTCACACCTATTTTTGTTTTTACTGCCCCTTTTCATCCTATAGAATCTGAAAAATTTCCAGCACAGGAACTCAGCAGCAACAGCATTCTCATATAGTGTTTTATATCATTCAGTGTTTCACATACTAGTAAGTCTTTCAATGCCACTGATGGTGAAATAAGAAAAAAAATAGCTTTCCATGATTAAATAGTCCAGACTTCTTAACCAAATGCCTTTCAAATATATCGGCCAAAGGCCATATTGAATGAAGATTGTGAGAGTTAGTCCAACACTTTCAGAGAGCATGAGATGGAGGTTTAAATAATCTGTTACTCTGTTTATAAATTTGAAAAACAACTTTGCCTAAATCACTCTGTAAATAATTTCTCTAATTCATAAACTAAGTATTAAACAAAGCCTTTGCCCAGTTTAAAAAACCTTAAGAAGTCAGCACAGAATTCATGGTTCTTACCTGGAATGAAGCTGACAGAGAGCTCTACCTAATTTACCAAAGGGCACTGCAGACAAGGACTTTGAAGGGCATTTGTTTAATTTATCTATTACATTTTTCAGGTTTCAGAAATTAAGCTGTTTCATTAATTCAGAATAATGTGTATTAATCTATTATAATTCTTCATTTGGATACAGCTCCACATTTTGTGATCTGTGACCATTTGTCTTGGGGAGTTGCTTTTCCATTTCCTATCTAAGCCCATTTATATGGTTGCTTATCTTAGGATAACAACTCTGAACTTACTTAGATACCTGATATGGTTGTGCATTGAAGAATAAAATTAGATGTCATGATAGCATCCTAAAACTCCCTTTCCATGAATCCATTGTACTGAATTGATGCCATGTGAATGTGGCCAATTACTTGTGTTACAAAATGGTCACAGAATCATCTAAAGACATGGAAAGACAGCTGCCACAGTCGTATTAAAACCGATGTAGTAATGATCATTTTTCTGTGAACACAGGGTTATCTGTATATATTGTGCTTTATATAGAGTTGGGCACAAATGGCTTTTCAATATTGTCAACCAATTTGCAGGTAAAGATACTGGGGAAGGAGATATCAACAACAGCTTCTCAAGAGTTGAATCAATAGTTCCTCCTAAGTGGTAAACAGGCCTAATGGAAGGTGTTCTCTCCTGATGTCTTCCCTTGGGATTTAACTAAGCATGGAAACTAGGGAAATATGTGTAATGAGAGGCAAGAATTCACCCTCACCTCTTCTCCACGTAAACTAAATCAGTGCAAGCATAAAAGTTTTCTGAAATTCTTTCTTCTTTTTATTTTACATTGAATAAGAATTCTTCTGCCTAGTACTAGCTATATGCAATTCATATATCTTCTCTTAGCCTTCTGAAGAGTAAAAATTAGCACAGAGCATACAACAGAGAGAACAGTGCCAAGAAGAGAAGATAAATGGAGAAGGACATGCTTTCATTTGAGACAAACTTATTTTCATTGTGGGACAAGGAAAGATGTGAAAAGCTTTTAAAAGAAGCAAAAGAGAAACCAGCATACATTTTTTTAGAACTACAAGAAATAAAAGATAAGAAAGGTGTAATTTAAAGGGCAAGAGATTTTTGGACAACTGAGTGTGGTGGAGGTGAAAAAATGCACATCAGTATCAAAAGAATCTTAGTGATGTATAAGGAACTTATTCTTGGATTCAGGAGTGGCAAGAAAATTAAGGAAGTAGGGAATGACATAATGTAACTGATTACAAGCAAAAGAGCTCTGACTACATGGCCAAGTAAACAGTAGGTATGATAATTCTGGATAAGGTGAAAAGCCAACATAAAACAGTACAGACAGAGCCAAAAGTATTGGTACCCCTCTACTTTTCCCAAAGAATCTCAATTTGCAATGAAATCAGTTGAAACTGACACAAGTAAGTGGCATCCGTTATTTCATAGTCCATAGAGCAGACACTTTGCTTTTGATATATGACTTAATATATTCCCGTAAATAATAAAACAAATTAAAATAGCATGGACATAATTATCGGTATCCCTTAGAAGTTCAAAACATTATTAGATTTTAGTAATCTCTCAAACTATTTACTTTAATAGTATCACAAATAACTTCAATCTCATAATCAGTCATTCAGCCTATCTCTGCAAGACGCTGGTCTGCTCACCTCATTTGACTCTGCCAATCAATTTTTTTTCAGATTTTTTTTTGGGGGGTGGGACACTGACGTAAGGGATTCCTGGAGGAAGTGAGCATTGTAATATATATGATAATGCCTCCCAGATTAATCCACTGATCTAAATGGCATGGATAAACAACAAAATGGCCTTTCCTTCTGATGTTGAATATTCCCAAAGATGCTGAGGAAAATCTATTGTCTAAAACATGAGGCAATGAAGGAGCATCAAGCCTTTAAAGCTTGCTCCTTGAAGTCCTCCTTGAAAGCTTTTGTTGCTATTTGCACAAAAATCACAAGAGCAAATTTTCCAGCCTTATAGTATGAGCCATTTTTTCCAGATGTTCTCCAAGAAACCTTGAAAACTCTGAGCCAATTTTTAAATGGAGTCCTGTTATGCATCATTTCTTATTTTATCTTACAGTCTTGTTGTCATTTGTCCTAGACAAGATGCTCTTTATTTTGCATCCCATATTGATATTTATTTTTATTTATTTATATTTTGAATTTAGATACCACCCATCTCACAAAGAAGTGACTCTGGGCAGTTCACAATAAAACAACAAATAAATATTAATTAAAATACAATAAAAACAGTATAAAATACAGTAAAAATACAATAAAACCAAACATATACACAAATAACAGTATCTTCCAAGATGCTGGTGATCAGTAAGATGTTAACATATGGGAGCATCTTCAAGGTGCTAGCCACCCCCAGGGTTGGTTGCCCCTTTTTTCGCCCCATGCCATTTGGCAGAGCCAGGTCTTGACTGCTTTTGGGAAGGACAAGAGAGTTGGCCCCTGCCTCACCTCTGGGGGGAGGGTATTCCATAAGGTGGGGGCCATGGCAGAGAAGGCCATGGGCCCCGCCAGTTGACACTCTTTCATTGACAGGGTCTGCAGAATACCCTCTCTGCTTGACCGGGTAGGACAGGTCAATATAATGTGGGTGAGACGGTCCCTCAGGTAACCCAGTCCCATGCCATGTAGGGCTTTAAATAACCAACACCTTGAATTGGACCCAGAAGCAAACTGGGACCCAATGCAGCTCATGCAGCAAAGGTGTAATATGTGCCATCTTTGGGGCACCTAAAATTGTCCATGCAGCTGCATTTTGAACCAGCTGAAGCTTCTGGATACTTTTCAAGGATAGCCCCATGTAGACCGTGTTGCAATAGTCTATGTGGGAGATGATTAGGGCATGAGTGACTGACTTGAGGGACTCCTGATCCAGGAAAGGGTGTAACTGGTGCACAACATGTAGTTGGGCAAAGGCCCCCCTGGCCACAACTGCCACCTGCTCCTCAAGCAGCAGTCATGAGTCCAGGAGGACCCCCAGATTATGTACCAGGTCTGTTTGGGGCAGTGCAACCCCATCCAGAACCAAAGATGGTCAACTCCCATCTTACCAGAGTTCAGCTGAAGCCTGTTGTTCCCCACCCAGACCCCCATAGCCTCCAGGCACCACAAAAGGGTAGTCACAGCATCACTCAGATCACCTGGGATGAAGAGGTATAATTGGGTATCATCTGCATATTGATTATACCTCATCCCATGGTGATGGATAATCTCACCCAGTGATTTCACATAGATGTTAAAAAGAAGCGGGGACAGTACCGAACCCTGCAGCACCCCACAAAGGAGGGACCATGGGCTGGACCTCTTGTTTCCTATCAACACTGATTGGGACTGGCCTTGGATGAAGGAGGTGAACCAGCACAAAACCGTGCCACCCACCCCCAACTCCCCAAGGATACCATGGTCCATGGTATTGAAAGCTGCTGAGAGGTCAAGAAGAGCAAGGATGGATGCAGTACCCCCATCCCGCTCCTGCCAGAGATCATCTAAACATGTGACCAATGCTGTTTCAGTCCCAAATCTGGGCCTGAAACCCTACTGAAATGGGTCCAGATAATCTGTTTCATCCAGGATAGTCAGGAGCTGCAACAAAAAGGTAAGGTGGGAGACTGGATTAAAATTGTCCAGTACAGCTGGATCTAGTGATGGTTTCTTGAGGAGCGGGTGTACCAGTGCCTCTTTGAAGGCCGCTGGAAACACTCCCTCTCTCATGGATGAATTCATCATCACCTGGACCTACCCTCATGTCACCTCCCGAGCTGCCTTAACCAGCCAGGAGGGGCATGGATCTAATTGACAGGTTGTGGCATTTACAGCCCAGAGGACCCTGATATGTTGATATACCATACCAACAATGGTAAGAATGCCAGCATTCAGTCTGTGAGATCAGTGCTTCAGTTCTTCATCTGTAAATATAGTCTCCTCCTTGCCAAATCCTGCCTCTACCAAAACCACATCAGTCCATTACACCATTTGTCAGAAACCTCCCATTACTGCTGTGGTTCTATATCCATCAAAGTTTCAGCTGCACTCTGAAATTCTACTTATGAATTACCGACTGGGATAATTGGGTCTGCCCATCTCATTAAAAATAAAATATCGATGTTTTCTTAGGTTGGATCTAATTATTTAAGTCTGGGAAGAAGGTGGGAGGTAATGGAGTGAGAGGCACAGCACAGATACTGAACAAATATATTCCTATTCTGTAGTCCACAGCAGGACAAAAACTTTGAATGTATAAGATTTCCTACAACAGTTAAAATAAGTATGACTTTAAAGGTGAAGGCAGGTAGCTTCATTTCAAGGCAAATAACAGCATCTACTTTCTTTGACTTTGAGACTAAAAGCCTTACATGCAGTTGCTTGCATACACACATACAGAGCAAGAGAAAGAAATGTCTGTCCAGTTCTCTACAAAAGCCTCTCTGAGATACGTTTAATTTTTTGAAATGAAAATATGTGCTTTTATACTTATAGGAATGATTTCTTTTTTTAACTGTTATTTCTACATACTTTCATGTAATAGACACGACTGCATATTTTTGCACATATTTAGATGACTTACTTTAAACATTGAGCAAAAGTTTTTATTTAAATAAAGTAAATAAATATTTTTACTTACTTTTTTACTTTTTACTTACCTTTTCTTTAACTTACTTTAAACATTGAGCAAAATTTTTTATTTATTTAAATAAAGTAAATAAATAATAATAAAAAAAACCCTGGAGTTAAGTAGGGCTTCAAGGATCCTACCTGCCTAGCTTTTACACCAAGTATGGAAAAGCAGGATGCTGGTGGCTGGCCTTTAGAAGCGGTATAAGTTTAAAGCATTTTCTTCAGGAATGGATTTGTTCTTAGAAAATGTGCAATGTTTCACTGCTAAATTTTTCAGAGACTGGTTTTAACGTTCAGGAATAAACTTGACTTATTTTCTTAGTCTTTTAAAAGGATTCCTAATGGGAATTTAGTAGGGGTAAAAGAGAAGCTCTTAAGTTGGCGCTGCCACAAGTGATGTATATTTCTCAGCAAAATATCTTTTAAAAAATCCCACAACATTTTCATTTGAAAAGAACTTTGTTGCTTCCAAAAACTGTATTCAATCACAATCAACAGTCTTTTGTTCTGGCATTAATGTGGAAATTACCATCTGAAAAAGAAATAAGTGCAGAAGTAGAAGATTTTACATGAATAGTGTAATGTTATATGCTTCCACTTGGTAGTAAGTCTAACAGAGTTCATTGGGCTTTGATCCTTGGTAAGTCTGTGTAAATAATTTATTTTGCAATATGCAGAAGCACAATTTAAAAATAGGAATGAAAATGCCACCCTATTGGTACTACTTTCCCAACCACTCTTCCAATGGTGGCGAGATGAAACACACACGCAAGGCTCTTCTTGGCTCTCATTAGCTGACTGCTGCCTCCTTCTTGCCCCAAAGATCTGGGAATTCAGGATGGAATGGTGTTGTTCCAATGAAACATTGGGGAGGGATAAATGTACTATAGGTGCAAGCCAACATCAAATAGGAAGATCACTCTTTGTCCTCCCATTTTTGGGAAGAAAAAATGGTATAGCAATATAGTGCCTTTCTGCTGCTTTCTTTCAAACTGACAAACAGGCAGGGTTTTATTTTGTTTTGTTTTGAGCAAAATCAGAGTTAAAAGAGAACATTTAGGATGAGTCCAGTTCCATGCTCAGTGCAGGAATCAGAATTAAAGAATCTGCGCTATACAGCCTTTTCTTGAATACATTCAGTGAGAGGGAGCCCACTACGTCCCTTGGTAATTAGTTCCACTGCTGAAATGCTGACACATTTAGGAAGGATTTCCTTCCTTTCTAGAATTGTTATTCCATCTCTTACACTCTAGTTCTGCTAATCCTACAGGTTCACTTTGGGTGTAAACAAAAGACATTGAAAAAAAAAAAGTTTTAATAGCAATGGCCCATTTGTGGATCCTATGTTATTGTCTTCCTCATACAAAATGAAGACCTCTTTCCAAAAATCATAAGTAAACCAGATAGATAGATGCTAGTATCATTATGCTTGTATAATTCTTAGTGTTATTATTGTATTTATGTATGTATTGCTTTTTATGGTTTCATGAAGGTTTGGTATAATTGCATGTTCAACTGATTTCTATACTGCCAGGACATGAGATAGTTAAGCTATTTAGAAATGAAGTCAAATAAAAATTAAAATTAAAAAAATGAACAATGAAGTGACAGAGACCCTGTTGGAGTTTTCTCTTTTTGTTTAATTTAGACCACTACTTTCTACTCTGGTGAGTACTCAAGGCATTTAAGAAAATTAGAAAAAGCAAAAACAGAATATAAACAGGTTTTAAAATAATTAATTAATTTCAGAATTTCAATATTAATTTTAACTAACAATTTACAGACTTTGTAAATACTGAGAGAATGGGAACCAAACACAGCTCCTTTGTCTCCCACATGGGTCTCTGAAAGCAGGATATACTCAGAAAGGCTCCTGAGGACTTTAACAGCCAAGTAGGTTTGTAACAGGAGAGGCAATCCTTTATATCTTTGTTCTCACTTTTTAACATTTTGGAATCATTTATTTCATTTTTTATTAAATATTTCCCATTAATCATACCAACCTTGCTCATTGGAATACTGGGCCTACCCACGATGGCTGTAAAAACTGGAGCTAGTATAACCTTTGACATTAAAATGTTAACCATTGTGCTCTACAGCACTAAACCTGACACTAATTTAACACCAAGATATACAACAGGAAGCAGAATCGTAAAGGTTTATCAAGACATCAACAACAATCAGAAGCAATACCTGTTTTGAGGGTACTTGGGCAAGGTGGATCAGTGAGGAACAAGTCCTATTTCAGGTTTCACACACATACACACACAGGTGCTAAGTAATGGTAAGCAGTCTACTTAAGGCTGAGCAGATAAGCAAGGGAACATAAATCAGTCTCTCTGATGATAAGGCTTGCCTGAGTAGTTTCACTTTCCACAGGGACATGCAAAAGAGTAGTCAGGATTCAATCCAAAGTTCGGAGAACCAAGCAAGGTTCATCAGTATCAGATCAATATTTTATCTTCAACCCCACCAGGAGTCTTCTGTAATGAGTGATGATAACATCCTATGCCAATTCAATTCTCCTTAGTGCTCTTTCTCAGATCATGAACATTTCATAGGCTTCAGGCCATATAGCATACACTAGTGAGCCTTCAACAGTACAAATACTGCCCAATCCATGTTAAGATCACTAGCTACCCTTTCCTTGGATAGAAACCAACATTCCATCTTCAACGGCTAGTAAAGCTGTCTATGTTAGGCATTTTAGCTTTCAACTATTGCCTCAATTTCCAAGTTTCTCTTTTTCAAAGCTTTTCCTTCCTAAATTCTTCTCTGATGGTATTGAGAACTCAATTTCCAGTGCCAGCATAGAATCAGATACTGATACCACCTGCAACCCTTTCTTTCCAATTACAGCTATCCTATGAGACTTATAATTACTATCAGCTGTTTCAGTAGAAATGGTTTTGTTTTGGTATTTGCATGAATTCATGGATATGCAAACATCCTGCAAGAAGCTACGGCAGCTCTTGTAAATTCTCTTCCATAGAAATCCAAGATGGATTTCTTTTATTTCCCTAACTTTAACTATGGCAGAAGGATAGGACTGGATCCAAAAAGGACTGACTTGATATTTAAAATAATGTAAGATTAAAATAATAATGTGAAAAGTTACAAAATGCAGAAAGATAATTATGAAGCTTAGTAAGCAGTTCTTGTGCACTAAATATCCTGATCATGAGAAATATGCTCACATCATATATAACCACTTTAGACTCCATGGATTAAAGCAGCACATAATGTATTCTAAGTAAGTAATTAAGTAAATAAATAAATATTCTTATTAATATGTCTCTTATTTAATTGAACATAATGACAATATTATACTAGTCTACAGAGCAATCTCTTTTCTTAGATCATGAAAACCAACCCATCTGATTTGATATTTTATTTTATTTATTAGCTGTGGGAGAGACAATACAGCTGTTACACATTCATTCTCTTGCTTTCTATATGTGTCTTTTGCTCTTTCTAGTGGTCTATGTTTAATTTTTTTTTTAATTTTTAAATCTGAATTATGAAGCACCATTTCTAATATCCACTGGTAGACATTGGAAGCATTAATACTGAAGTTGGAAAGGACTAAACCATGGCAGCAGAGTGATTTAAAAGTAAGAATTATCAGGGACAGCGCTGGTATAAACAAATTCCAAGACCCATTTATTGCTCCTCTTTCATCTCATTTTTTTTTAATAGAACAGAACTATTATTTAAAAAAAAATACAAATCAACAAACACTAAGCTCCTGAGTCAGTTTTAAACATTTCTCTTCTCCCTGATGGCTCTCTGTTTGTTTTTAACCTTTTATTTCTCAACACCATGAAGGATGGAGAAACCTACAGTATTAGGGGAATGGATTATTTGTGGGCAGTATGTTATATACTCACAGGAGTCAGAAGCAGGATGAACTCTGCCAAGGCAGAACAAAATGGCACCCTTTTCATTCCATCTACAAAAACTGACCACATGGAGTGGGTAAGGTGGCATTCTCCATCTCATCTAGAGGAAGCAGATTGGCTTAGGGCCTGAGCATTACGAGAAACAGGACAATATCTATAATATTATTTCTTCCCTGGGGAAGAAATAGTGAACTGAAGATGGCTCCATGAAAAGTGGAACCAATGACCACAGCAGAATGAAGAGCAGTGAGTAGATTGGTTCTTCGTAATTCCTTTCCGGACAAGGAGAGGACTTGAGATCACCCACAAGTACTCCAGACACTTGCTCCTCATGAGGAAACTGCAAGATAGCAGTCTCTGATGGGCTTAGAGCTCTGGAAGATGAGGGAATAGCCATCTTCTCTGAAACTAGGGTCAGGACTTTAAGGATACTAGGTTCACATACTTCCTTTTCTAATCACTTTTGGAAATTGCTTGTTAACTGCTTTTCAGTTAATAGGAACCTTTGGATCAATAGGTTTTAAAGCACCAGGTGAGTTTCCATCAATTCTTAGCAAAAGAAAGTTTAAGGACAAACAATATATATATATATACATATGCATACATACATACATACATATTTGGAACAAACAGCAAAAGGTTGATTAAAACTTTTATTTTAGAAAGTTACAAATGGACTAAGGATCCATATCAATTTGAAATAAGATTTTGGAATTAATTATAAGAATTCTTCCCATGGGAAAATGCTTTTGTTTTGAATTCTTTTTAAAACAAAACATAATAAGATAAGACTTTAAAAATTGGACACTACAGGGAACTAAATATTACAATTAAAGAAGAAGAACACTTAAATTTGACTTACATATATAGAATGAAGTAAAATATCTTAACATTGGACATGAAGAATATTTTTGAACAATGGATCTAGAAGTTAATTATAAGAGTGTCTGCCTCTATAGATTGTGTATAAAAGTTGTTATGGAAGAGGAAGAAGTTTTACCTGACAAGATTGAGACTGATTTGAAGGTGGATTTAAAAATGACAGGCTACAAGAATGACATGGAAAAAGATGTTACACTGAACATACAAAATAAACCAGCTGATGTCTTAATAATTAAAATTGATATACAAATAATAAACCAAGAGAGTGACCTCAATAATTTTCCTACATTGGATTTACAAAAGAGTCTTGTTAAAGATTTGAAGAATCTTGTGAGAAGGGACAAAGAAAAAATGAAAAGTAATAAAGTTCTAGGACATTATCTGAAGGGACTAAAGATCAAGTTTGTTAGAAGTAAAAGGAAGTAATATAAAGTTGGTTTATTTGATCAAGGTTAAAATAGATATGTTGTTATCTCTGGTAACCTTTAATGGACTTTTGCTGACATCAGGACTGAAATGATAAGACTTAAGGATTTGTTTATAGATAAGAGATGGGATATGGGAAGAAGAGATCATTTGTTGTATTTTAAGAGAAAGTGATAAGTTACTAAAATTGTTTATATTTGTTCTGATGAAGCGGAAAATCATTTCTTTATATATTTCTTTTCCTTTTCTTTACTATATTCTTATTTTTTTCTTTCTTTTCTAGTTTTCTTTCTATTTTTCTTCATTCTCTGCATCTATTTTTTTTCTTTTTATTCTTTTATATTTTTAGTTTGTATCACTTTTTATTGTTGCAACTGTAATTTTTAATAAAATTACTGTTAAGGGAGGGATTATTTTGGTTCCCTTATTTCAGGGTTTCTCAACCTTGGCAATGTTAAGAAGTATGGATTTCAGCTCCCAATGTTACCAGCACAGGAATTCTGGGAGTTAAAGTCCAACCCCTTAACAACTATACTACATGAACAGAATGTAGAGTTAGTTGGTATAAAGGACAGCAACCAAGCAAAACCAAAAGCAACAACAGAAGGCAGACCAACAAACAGCAACCAAAGGAAGAGAAGAGCTGTGGAAACTGTACAAAAAAATATTGTCCAAGGGCCACCCAAGAGCCAAAGCTGTCTGGTCAATTTACAATAAAACACACTAAAAATGCAATCTGGCCAAAAAAAGATACATAATAATTTTTTTTAAAAAAGATGCAAAATAAAAGACCATGTAAACTAGGCAGCAGCACAGGAGGTCATTCAAATTCAATTAAAAAGCCTGGGAAAGTTTACAACGTGCCAAAATGCAGATAATATGAGTGTTGGTCAAGCCTCTCTGGGGATGGAATTCCGTAAGTGGGGTATCACCACAGAAATAGCTCTGCCCCATGTAGAACCCCATACTACCTCCTTTGATGAGGGAACCTGGAGGAGGAGCCCATTAGGAGATCTTATTACATTATAACCTATCCTTTAGGTAACCTGGTCCTAAGCTGTTTAGGGCTTTATAGGTCAAAAACAGCATTTTGAATTGCATCTATAAGGGGACTGGTGACCAGTATAGATGGCATTTGAAATGGATTCAGAAAATCAGTTTCATCCAAGAAAGCCTGGACTTGATCAGCCTCAACCCACTCATGTACCTTGACTAGGAAGGGACTATTGGCCAATGGTCTAGAGTTGTTTTTATCTTCTGAGATTTGCATTTTTAGGAGGGGCCTGACCCCCCACCTCTTTCAAAAATAATGTTAATATGTGATATGTTGTCTGTATTACTTTTAGTCCCACACTTTGAGGGAGTTTGTATTACAGCTGTGTTTTGTGGCTTAGATTGTTGGACCAAGATGACAGGCAGGGTTTTTTCTTCTAGTGTTCAAATAATAGTGGGTAGTCATTCCTCATTTAGAAGAATACAACTTCCATAGATTAGGGTATTATTATTGAGGAAAATCAGGCCTGCTCCTTGAGGTAAGCAGAAGTAATCCATCCAGAGTGCAATAACAGCAGCACTGTCTGCATATTTCCCTGCAAGGCAATTCAGAGATTACTTATTCACTAAAGATTACACAAAATGGAGCCTTCTCACATCTTAAATTATTTGTATTCATTGCAGTCTTTGATTCCACCTCAGTCCTAGCATTCTAAAAAATAGTGGTTGTGTTATCACTTTCCAGCATATAACTACTATATAGTGCACCATCATGTGAGTGACATATGAGAGGGGGGAGTTGGGGAAGAATTGAAAGGTTTAAGACTGTATCATGCATTTTTCCAGGCAAGACTGAAAACTCTGCTACCCTGGCAAGAGGATGTGTTGATAATCCAAATGCATATCACTCCCTATGCAGATAAAAACATGAAAGCAGAAAGATACGCTAAAAACAGAGAACCAGTACTAGCACATAAAAGATCCTCTACAGAACAGCCAGTTCAGGAAGCTGTACATTTCTTTCAGGGCGAACAACAAGTTATTCCTCCAAGGGTGATTCAAGGTGTGAATGTTTACAGACACCAAAATGAGTAGGAAAATAAAAGTAGCCCATCCAGAGACCCACTAAAAAGGAGGAAATAAGCAGTAAGTCCAAATTTGGGGTTACAGCAGATGAGGGTGAGCAGCAGAAGCCTACAAGGTTAAATTAGAGGCATTAACTGAATGTATAGCTGCAGAAATGTGTTAGGGCCAAAGACCAAAGAAGCAGGTCATGTCAGAGCCAAGCATGGTGCTGAAAATAATAGCTAGATTTAAGTGTTCCAGGCATTGACCACCATATAATCTAAAACTGAAGCTTCAGACATAAACTTTTGTGTGAGCTTGGATAATAACTGTTCATTTATTTAAACATGAACACCATTTTTTCCCCCAGAAATGATGTCAAAGACAATTAAAGATTAAATGATAAAAACTGCAAGCCACATAAACTGACACATTAAAATTAAAATCTAAAGAACAAAGCATTCAGCAAATGCTTTGAAAATCAGATTTTCACCAAAAAATCAAAGTGGTTAGCAAAAAGGTGGAAGCCAAAAAAGCAGTAGAGAATATAAGATGCATCCAGAGTTGCTAGCAGGAAACCAGAAGTAAAAAGTAATGTATAATATTAGGGACAGTAAGATTAATAAGAAAAGGCCAAAACTTAGAAAGTGGTCCCTTAATGCAAAGCAAGGATTGTACCTTAAAAGTCCTGTGGAGGAGAGGTATATCTAGAATTTTAGTAATGAGGGTTTCAGGCAAGCAATTGCTGATCTCCACATCATCCTTAGTGTTTAGATGTAGACCTAAACGACCCACTGTCAGGATCTGTTATCAGTTCATTTACCCTTCCCTTTACTGTAAAACCTTGGTCTTAATTTCTTATCAGAAGCAGAAGAGAGAGGAAGCCAGGCTTAATTGTCCATTCCTAATGCATAATGACACCAAAATGACAAAAGAGTTGATGTTGTCACAATGCAAACTTTTATCATTTCTTGTAATTAATTCCCCCAAACACATCTAAGGCCACACATTCAGATATTTCACAGTCATGGATATTTTCTCCTATGGAACATGATGGCTAGGATTACTTTACAGCTCTTGGAATGAAATTCCAAATTCTGGACATAAACACTGAGATGATTTCATCCCTAACCTCCATTTGCTGGAGATATGAGTTGGAACTATAGGGAAATGAATAGTGCCAACAGCTTTGGAACTTTGAACTCATTAAAGTTAATATGACTTTTAAAACAGCTTGACTTCTTTCAGGCTCATGCCGAAGTCTGGGAGAAAAACTGGTGAGGCTGCTTTAATGAATAAGAGGAGGGTGCTCTACTTGTGCACAGTATGAAGCCCTAGTTGGTATCACATCCAAAACCATTTCATAAATAGCAACTATCTAAAGGTAATTAGTGCTTTCTTCTCTTTCTACATTTTATTTCCATTTGAACTCTCTTGTGATTGTTCCCCATCCTTGCAATCATAAGTGTGTACATAGAAGTGTACAGACATATGTGTGTATGTGTACACTTCTTCTATCTATGAATCTAATGAAGTAGAGAGTAGTCCATGGATGCGCAATCCACATTAAATGTATTAGCATTTAAAATCCCCCAAATTTATATTTCATAAGTTTTTTTTTTTTTAAAGAATAGGATAATTTGATTCCGTAGGAAGAAATGTGAAATATTTAAGTGTGAGATAACTAAATGATTATCACAGTGATTATTCTCAGACAATGGAAGTTCTGAAGATTATTTTAAATAGATGTATGTCTCAGCTGAAGCGGTGCTCATCTGGTTAGGCTATTCATGGGCAGAGGCATCAACATGCCCACATGATATGCCCAATATGCCCACACAGGGATCACAGAACCTTTTCAATTACATATTCACACAAATTGCCATATATCAAGTTGCATATGAACAACCATTTCTTTCCTCCTCATTTTTCTTCTAAAGTTTTTTCCCACTGATTTCTGGTTCTCTTGTACACTTGTTTTAGAGTAATAACAAGCTCTCCTCCAATATGACAAATAACTAATTGTGATTTCTGCGCAGTAAAGGAATGGATCCCAGCATCTGCATTGCCCATAAACTTTGTGGCTTCTGAATAATGATAAGAGGCAATGAATCAAGGTAATGGAGAGGTGGAGTGGCAAGTTTGCATGGTTCTTGACATGGATAACAGTTTAATTGTGCAGCAAAAAGAACCCACACAGGGTTAATAGCCATGTTTCTGTGTTTATGCATACATAAAGGCAAATCTGTGCTAGCAATCACTGTTTACACATTTGGAAGTTAACTATCTAGAGGCAGTTTTATTCCTTCTCCTTTATTGTTCTTACTGTACTTTATAACAAAAGAGAGTAGCAATGAGACCAGTTATGAGCCTACTGGAAATTGGCCTTTATGCCATGCTTATTTCTCTCTCTTTCTCTCTGTCTCCCTCCCTCCCTCCCTCTCTCTCTCCTCTTAATATTTTTGAAGGGCAAAGTAAAGCTAGTTACTAAAAGGAAATTGTATTGAGCTTTTAAACTTCCAAGTTACCATAGAAGAAAGATTTCAAGCACTTTTTTATATGGTCTGGGGGAAGATCTGGTTGTAATGATTTAGCCACTTATGGGGAAGTAAAGTGGGGGATCTCTGGCACTCTGGCACTCCTTAGAGATAGGTAGATGTGCTGGCTGTGTTGACTGGGATTGAGGCTGGAATCTGGAGGGCCAAGATTCCCTTTCCTATTGTATAAGACATAACCATGGATTCAGTGGGTTCTGCAGATTAAAATATAGAAAAGAATCTTATATTCCCAAACAAACTGTGTTTCTCTTCTTAATACTATTCTGAACAGTGTGATTGTTTGGTATGCTAGTAAATAAGATCCTCCTACATTTAGTGCTTGACTAATTTCTAGACTGTATAATCTGTATGTCTTACTCTGGGAAGCTAAAACCAAGAATCAAGACAGGAGTTCATATAAGCATTTCATTAAAAAAAAAAAAAGAATGTAAAATGCAATAAAACAACAAAACATAAATTTTAAGGCAACAAAGAGCTATTTATACATATGTTTAATATGCACATTAAGCATAATTTTAATGCTGAGTTCTGGAAAGAATCTATTACAAGTTTCACAGTAGAGATGCTACCACTGAAAAGACCTGCATTTCATCTTAATTATTTCCATTTCTTACAGAGGCTAGTTATAAATCTTAAACAGGGAAGTAAAATCATATCGGAGAAGGTTTCCACTAAAGCAATGCCCTAGCTAGATTTATTATCTTTAGATATTTTCTAGAATTTTTAGTGACAGTTGATACAAACATGAGAAAGTAACAGGAAGTATTTATTTTATTTTATTTTATTGTTTTATTTTATTTTATATGTGTTATTCAGATCTTATTAATTTTGGAATATGACCACAGTCTCTAATCTTATTTGTGATGATCATGAGATGATCAGCTATCTTTGTCTTGAGATTCAGCAAAGGGAAAATGAAAGGCAGATTAAGATACCAATGTAACTAAAGAAAAGGTTTAGTAAATATCTGAAAGCAAAAAAGGACATATATAGAAAATGGAAAGAGGTCATCAAAAAAAGAGCACAGGAATCCCTGGAATTGTAGAGATACTGTCAGGAAAGTAGAACCCCATAAATCAACTATCATGCTAAGAATAAGAAAAATAACTTACTGAGAAGGAAAGGAAAGGAAAAGAAAGGAAAAGAAAGGAACCATATGCAAGTTGCTTAGTAAGGATGGCAAAGAAATAATAAGGAAAAGGCAGAGCAATTCAACTCCTATTTTAACTCAGTGTTCTCCAGCAAAATGTTATATATTTAAACAGGGAAATATGAAGAGCAGGATGAAGGGGCAGGATGATAATGAAATACTCCTTTACTTTGAAAGAGTTAAAATTTCCAGAATCATATGAATTACATTCTAGAATACCAAAGGAACCTAGTGATATTCTGGTCAAAGCATTATAAATTATCTTTTAAAAATCCAGGAGAACTGGAAAAGTATCAGAAGACTGAAGGGAAAATGGTTCTTTTTTCTTCAAAAAGGGGGAAAATAAGTATCACTTGATGAGACACCAACCGGTATGATATTGAAGACCATGTAGTAATTATCAGAACCCAACATGAATTTCTCAAGAGATAATCTTTGCCAAGCTATAACCTTATAGCATCTCCTTAATAGAGAGTTGCAATGCTGTAAATGGAATATCTCTTGATTTCATCAAAACATTTGAAAAAGTATTTTGATTAGCAAGCAAGTTAAGCATGGAGTGGATGACACTAAATAAGTGGATATCTAACTGGCTTTAAAATCATACTCAAAGACTGGTCTTCAATGATATCTCATAAAATTGGACAAAGGTATTAAGTGGGTACCATAAGAATCAGCTCTTGATTCTTACTCCTCAGAATTTTCATTAATAATTTGGATGAAAAGGTAGAAAGAATGCCTATAAAGGTTTGCAGATGACACAAAATTGGTGGGATAGCTAAAAGATAAAAGTGCAAAAATCTTCATTTTTTAAACCAAAAATCATATGCACCAGTATAAGACAGGAATGACTGACTTGGTAATGGTACTTGTGAAAAAAATTATGACACAAAAATTCATTACAAAACTGCATATAAGTTGCAAATGATGTAGCTGTGAAAAAAGCAAATTGAGTTTTAGGTTGCATCAACAGAAGCATAGATTCCAAATCATGAAAATAATAATTCCACTTTATTGTGCAATGGTCAGATTTCACCTCAAGTACTTAGTCAGTTCTATGTATCACATTTTGAGAAGAATTCAGCAAAAAAAATGGTACAACTTCAGGAAAGACAACGAGGACGACCTGGGCCAAGAAAGTTCTATGAAGAGAGACTAAATAAATAGGGTATGTTTAGCACTGAGAAAAGATAATTGAAGGGGGATGTAATAGCACCATTCATACACTTAAAAGAATGTCCCACAGAAGAAGGTCAAGACTTATTCCTTATTATTCCAGAGTTCAGAATACAGAATAAAGTATTTAACTTACAGAGAGGCATACTTTGACTGAATGTTTGGGAAAAAGAATCTAACAGAGAAATTCAACAGTAGAACCAGTTACTCTGAGATATAGTTCACTGAAGTTGTTCATGTGGAACCTAGACAGTGATTAGGCCAAGGAAGCTTTAATTTGGATTTCTACACTGAGCATGAAGTTGGGGTAAATGTTCCCCTCCAACACTAATTCTTTAGCTGATCCACTTTATTGCACAAACTGGAAATAATTACAGCCAATATAAAATTATACAGACATTTAGTACTAGATCAGATACTTAGATTTAAGATTAGAGAATTAGATTTTTCACTTTTTAGAAAGAAGAAAGGATCTAGGAAGGATAAATTGGCACATAATGATGAAAAATTGCTTGCTCTAAACTTTTCAAAACAAGATGATTGCTTAGAACTATATTAGGTCATGCAATCTGGATCTTCCCCACCCACAAGCAGCTGAGAAGAACAGAGTGTACTAGGAATAAAATAGATTAAATAAATAAATAAATAAATAAATAAATAAATAAATAGCTAGCTAGCAAGCCAGTTTGATCTGGTGGGCATGAAAGCCAGATGGGTGACTTTGAGCCAGTCACTCTCTCTCAGCCCAACTCACCTCACAGGGTTGTTATTGTGGAGAAAAAAGGAGGACGGAGTATTAGGTATGTTTGCCACCTTGAGTTATTTATAAAAACAATAAAGGCATGATAAAAAAAATCTTAAAAAAAAAGATTTCTAAATTCCACAGAACCCCGAGAAAGCCCGAGACCAAAATATTTCACAGAATAGTTGGCCATCCTGAATCCATTCTGAACTGTATCTGACTATGCAAACAAACACTGTATTTGATTCCACAAACACTGGAAGCTCTGGGTTAGAAACACAATCTAAGTTTTCAGGAAGAACACTTTTAGTAGCTTAGCTGTCAGTGGATTCAGACAGATGTTCCCAAAGATGTTTAAAAGCAGATGATGCTTGTAGCACAGTTGCCAGTGATTTGGAAAGAAAAAAAGATAGCTGATCAGGTGCCTAAAATATTGCTATATTACCAAGCTCATTTAAAACAACACGTGTCTGCTCCAAAATTCCATAATTAATCTTCTTTTTTAAGAAGAAAAGCAGAAAAACATGCTAAGCTACAAATATTCATGAAGGGCCTGACGACTATTCAGGCTTCATCATATTTTGTCAATTTCAAAGACTAATGCTGCATATTTTTCTCTTTCTATGGCTGAGTGGGATTCTTTGGACCAAACATTCATGTTCTGATGTAACTATTTAGGCTAAGTCCTTCAAGCCTCAGAATGGAAAACTCCAACAATGAGACTCATTTTCCATTGAATGAGTAGTGGCTCCTTTACTGAAACATATCAAGGCCCTTGTAGGAAGTGAATGCATTTGCATCAATTCATGTCTACAGTTATGAAGGAAACACTTCTTCTATTTATCATCATGATAATTCAGGTAGAGGGAGGAGGGATTAATGTGTGGCACTAAGTTACTGACTTGAATGATTTCAGAGCAGCAGGAGGTTGCAAGAGGAGAAATTAACAGAAGATAGTGATTTTCAGTGAAACACAGCAGGAGTTCTCTTTGCTCTAAATCTCTGAAGAAGGATTGAAAGTAAAGGAACAAGGGAGGGTTAAGAATTAAAATAGAACAAAGGGAGCACTGGAGTATCATCTGTTGGAAGACTATGTTTCTTACTCAGCCATTATTTTCCTTTCCTTTGCCTTCTCTATCTGATGCTCTCTCCATCACAATGTTCACAAACTGATGATATTAGGAGGTTGAATTAATCCTAGTTCTTGTAATGAATGGTTAGCTGAGTTCAGCTTTCAGATGACCGTAGTGCTGGTGGGGTAGCAGTTTTTAACTTTGGAAAGCAAGGAAGTGCTTACATATGTTTCTGAGAACAAGTAAGTGAATGTTCAGTGCTGTGTGAAACAAGAAGAAAGCACACAAATGGGGAGAATGAGAAGATAGGTGACCTTTTCAGATGGCAAAAGTTAAAGTCTCTGCTCTACTACTTACTTTGCATTGCCCTTTTTTAATGTCAGGAATGGCATTTGCAGTGAAAGGAAGTGGGAGCTCATGAGAGAAATGCCCTTGTGTTGCCATTCATCCATCTTGCTGGCATATCTCTATTGTTTTTGAAGACTATGAAATGCATCATGGAATTGGAGGACCACACTTGAATGGGGGAAAATATATATGGGTAGGTATTCATCTCACTGCCAATGGAAAATATAATTCACCTACTGTGGGGAGAATTTAGAATGAAATCACAGGACACTCAACAGTGATCACAACTAGGCTTTGTTCATTCTGTACTGCACTGACAAATCATGAGATTTAAAAATAAGAATTGCAACTAGTTTAGAACCAGAAGTCTAGATCTCAGTTCATCAGATGGATCTAACCATGGTAAATGAAACATCAAGTTTCAAGGGAAAGAGAAAATGTATAGAAAGACATATTTATGGAAAAGCTCTGACCAATTTTGAGGCTTAATCTTTTCTACCATTTACAGAAGTGAATGTTGTACATCTTTCTACCTTTCTATGCCTGAGCAGCACTTTGAATACTAAATATTCATGTTCATATGTAGTTCTATCTCACTAGCCACTACAGTATAAGAAACAGGACGTTTGATTATGTTTTCATTGATCATTGGGCTGATCCAGCAGGAATGCAGGCTAAAAAATAAGACTATGTACACTGTTAAACTATTGGAGAACTTTTTAATGAACTGACACAGATTTCATGTGTAAGACAGTATGCCACTGAACACTTGTTGACATCCATAGTATAAGACCAAGCTATCAAACCATAACCATGAACTTCCCCAGAAGCATTTGATTGATTAGTATGAGAAATATAATTGTGGACTAGATCAAGACTAGACTAGATCTTTGACTCTGATTTATAGATATTTTGCATGATTTGAATCAATTCGTTGGATCTCTTCTACATTCTCTGAGCATATACTTTTCATGGAGTTTTGGATAACAACCACTACCAAGTCAGACCACTAATGCATCTAGCCAAGTATTTTCAGCAGTGCCTGGCAGTGGAATTCAAGTTTTTACATTAGAGTTTTATCATCCTTACTTTTAGATACCAGGGATTGAATTTATATGTAACATAATAGACCTCTGACTGAGCAAGCTTCATTTTCAGGAAGTTGCACAGTAAGTTTAGAAACTAAATTTGTACTCCTATGAGCTACCTGGCTCCTTATAACAGTGCAAAGTTGAAGAATCTCTGCTGTACCCTAGATCCTGTAGGCAGGTGGGTTCCAGCTGCCAAAGGAAGAAACTTGTTTTTATCTGCAAACATTTATCTTGTACAGAATTGGAAAATGGTTTTGGATCCTTTGAGATAAAGAGAGGATTATAAATGGAAAATTATATTAAGGTTTGAAAACATTGTCATTCTGTACCTAGTGGCTGGTTGAATGATTTAGGGAATAATTATCTGATAGGAAGCTACTATAACATACCCCAGGGCCAAACATTAACAATGTTGACAAAGAGAAAGTGCTGCTAAATATCCTTTATCATGACATATGAACCATGGGACTCTATTCAGTATGAAAGTACCTGGTGAAACAAACCTTTCAAAATGACAGCTTTTTTTATCCCTTTTTGATTCTAGTTCCAGCAGTGCACCCAATATTACTATCTGTTAATGTTTATCAAGCAAGGTGAAATTTTAAATATATCATAAGCATGAGCAAAACTTGTAAATTACACCAATGTCTTCCCAGACTTTAACTTCTGAACAGAACTAATTGTATTGCTGTTCTTTCGAGGCTATTAGCTATGTTTTTCTTTAAACCCTGTATATTTATACCTACACATGTTTTCTACAATTGCAGTCTGTAATGATCCATTAGTGAGAACCAAAATGTTGTGATTTGTATGTGTGGATGTGTGTGCACTTTTTAATTCATAGATTGTGTGCCATCAAATTGGTGTCGACTCTTAGCAATCACATAGATTTTCTCCATGATGATCTGTCCCTAACCTGATCTTTCAGGTCTTCCAACAGTGCATTCATTACCACTGTAACTGACTCCATCCACTTTGCTGTTGGTCATTTACTTATCTTTCCCTCCATCTTTCCCACCATTAGAACCTTCTCCAGAGAGCTAGGCCTTCACCTAATGTTTCCAAAGTAGAATAATTTGAGCCTGGTAATTTTTGCCTGAGTGAAAACTCTGGATTGTTTGATTTATTTGTTTTCTTGGCTGTTCATGGTATTCTCAAGACTCTTCCCCTATATAGGTAGTCCTTCAGGTTCAAAGAAGACAGGTGAAGTGTAGTTCATCTGTGGGCATGGAGATGGCTCTGCAATCCCAGTCTGGAAGTGCAGAGTCTAGTACAATGGGGCCACTGGAAGTCCATTGTTGTAATAACTATGGGTGTAATTCTGTGACGCCACTCACAGTTTTCTATCAGTTTTTGGTGGTGCCAGTCTTAAAAGCTGGTGAAGACTTCATAGCACAGGGCTGGCCAGCAGGTTCTGTCAGCAGCTGCAGCTTCCAGTTCTCTTGGATGTCACAATGGCATAGGGTTTCCTTCGCAGCGTTTTTGTAGCACTTGTGTGGACAACCTCAAGGTCACTTCCCAGTCTCCAGTACACCTTAGAGCAACTGGAAAGGCATATGGTGGTTGTCCATTCTGATGAGATATCCCACCCGCCACATCGGGGCTCTGATAATCAAGGACTCAATGCTGGTGTACTTCACATGATCCAAGACCTCCAGGTTGGAGACACGGTCTTGCCAACAAATGCCAACAACAGAGCGGAGAGTGTGTATGTGAAATTTCTCCAGTTGTTTAATGTGTCGTCAGTACAGAGTCCACTATTCACATCCATACAGGAGAGAAGGGATAACCACAGCTCTGTAGACTTTCACCTTTGTGGAAATACAGACATTGGGTTGATTGAACACTCTAATATACAGCCATCCCAGAACCTGGCTGGCCTTGCTGATCCTGGAGTCAATTTATTTGTCCAAAGACCCATCGCTCGAGATGATGCTTTCCAAATACTTGAAGCTGTTTATATTTATCAGCTGGGTGTCATCAACAGTGATTTTTGGTTCTAGGGGGTTGATATTTGGCATGGGCTGGTAAAGTACTACAGTCTTGTTCAGGCTGATGGTCAGGTGGAAAGCATAGCAGTGTCTGAGAATTTGTTCAGCATCAACTGAAGATCACTGTCTTTGTGCGCTAGGAGCACACAGTTGCCAGCAAAGAGGGTTTCTTGAATGACTGTATGGAGGCACTTTGTCCCAGCATTCAAGCAACAAAGGTCAAAGAGAAAACAATCCAACTGGTACTTGATGTACACTCCCTCCTTTAGACCCTGGACAGCATGTGACAACATGCAAACGAAGAACAGATTCAACAGGACTAGGACTACCACACAACCCTGCTTCATCCCGTTGGAAATGGCAAATGCAGGTAATGCATCACTATTGTAAAGGACCTGTCCTGTCATTCCGTTGTGGAGTAGCTGAATCAATATAAAAGTTCAAAAGTGTCAATATTCTTTTTATCCTGCTTCTTCAAAGTCCTACTTTTATTTTCATAGAATGTCACAGGTATTACCATGATTTCCACTATTCGGAACTTTGTAGGTATAGACATATCACAGCATCTGAATATCTTTTTCAAGGCCTTCATGGCTGCCCTATCAAATGCCAGGCTATTCCTTTATTGTTGATGGTTGATCCAAAAAGGCAGCAGCTGTCATTTTAATATATTCATTATCAGTTCTAAGACTCATTGTTTTAACTGTTGTTATTACTTTGGTCTTCTTTATATTTAACTTAGTCCCATTTTTTCACTGTGTCCCCTGGTTTTTATTATTAGAGTTTGCAGATCCTTTGCATTTTTGACAATTAGATCAGCATAGGTTATTGATATTTCTTCTTCCAAATGTAAAACTGCACTCATCTTCTTCCAATCCAGCTTTCCTTAATATATATTCAGTGTATACATTGAATAAATAAGAGGATAGTATACAGGCTTGTTTCATTCCTTTACCAACCTGGAATCAGTCTGTTTCACCATTTTCTGACCATACTGTGGTTTCCTAACCAGTATGTAGGCTTCTCATGAGGACAATGAGATGTTCTGGGATTCCCATTTTTCTAAGCACATTCTGCAGCTTCATGTGACTGACACAATTGAAGGCCTTTGTATAAGCAATGAAGCACACACTGTCTCCTTTTTGGTGTTCTTTGGCTTTCTCAGTTATCCAGCATGCATCAGAAATAATGTCTCATGGTCCTCAGCCTTTTCTAAAGCCAGTTAACATCTGGCATCTCTTTTCCTGTGTAGGGCTCTAATCTGCATTGGATCACTCAAGAAAGTGCTGCACTTTACATAAGAGAAGAAAAACCTCTGCTTCTGTAGTTTCACGGAATTATAAATAACTTGCTTCCAATGCTAAAATCCTTACATTTCCTTCCTGCTGAAAATTTTGCAGGAGGGAAGCTTCTTCCATGTACATCCATGCTGAACATGTTGAACACCAGTAAATTTATACTTATATGTCCAGATCATCCCAGTACATTGTACGTGGAGTAGAGTAGGTAACAGCTTCCTTCTCCTAAGCTGCAATATTGCATAGGTTTTCTATTGTCATAGTTTAGAGTAAAACTATGAATAGTTTAGAGTAAAACTTATTCAGTAGAGTAAATTACTCTAAAATACTGAATAATGAAGAATTTTCCACAAGTCTTATAAAAAGAGACCCAGAAACAGAGCCAACTTTATCACTTTGCATTCTTTAATCATTAAGACAGATCCAAATCAGGATCCTCTTGCTTCTTAGAACTCCAGCACTGAACCTCTTGCTGCCAGGTAAGTTTATCTGGATGTCCTAAAAAAGGAAAGAGACACCAGAGAATATATTGTCCATCAAAGCTAGAAGATTCAGGCAACAAGAACACATAGATGACTATGTCAACTATGCTTAGAGAAGTGCATGAGATGTAGATAACCATCTATTAGGATTTAGGAATAGGTTCAGTGAAAGGAAAACTATTTCATTCATACAGGAAACATCTCTAATAAGAAAAATGTGTAAAGGAAGACTGTCTAATGAGAAGAATTATGGTGTGTAATGACATTTTAATATTTCATCAGATCACCTCAAAGCATAGTCTTATATATAGCCTAATGGAAGCAACCGTAATGTTGATAAGAAAAGGGCTGTTCCCTTACCCCCACCCCATCCCCACTGTGGATTGTGTTAATTCTTGAAGATTAGAACAGCAGGATGCAGGCATTCAAAATTCCTTTCAAACATTTGAGAAGAAAAATTGGATAGTTTATCTGATTTTCTTCTGCAGGGAATTCCCCATTTTCTCAAGCATAGGATTTCCCATAATGATGACTGGAGTTGCAGCTGAAAAATAGTGGTGGGAGAAATGTTCTCATCATGTCTTCCCTTGGGTTTTAACTGAAGCACAGATAGCCAGAGATTCTGCAGACTCCTAGAGATATATATGTGCTGTTAAAGAGATAATATTTATACTGATCTTATCCACCTTATATTTAAGTAGATCTGAAAACATCATATTCCGCCTGAGAATTTCTCTGGAAATTTCTTCTCCTTTGAAATAATTTTTAAAAGCAATTTCATTTTAGTCAGGTTTAATGAAAATTGGTAGGAAAAAATTCAGTTTTCAGCCCAGCAGTAATAATTACTGCTTTACCTCCATCCAGCAGTAATATCATGAGATATTTTTCAGGGATCGACAAATAATTAAAAGAAACAAAGAAGTGAAAAACCACAACCTGGGTTCAGTTTATTCAGAACTATCCCAGAGGTTGACCATGGTTTTTGAGGGTTTTAATCAGGAATCTTCACATCATTCAGAGGTACTAGGGTTTGAGCCTGGTATCTTCATGCAAAATAGAAACTCTATCACTACGACCATTTCCCATGAAGCAAAAACATGACATTCCAGCTTTTGGTGACTGGCATTCTGGGCAATGTGTTCTGGGCAATGATAGCAAAAGCAAGTATATATGAGCAGGTTTCATATTTTGAAAAGAGAGAGAAAAAATCCAATAGTAGCCATATAACATTTTAGGATGTTCTCCTTTTCAGAGGAGAAGTCCCAACAGAATGACTACTGAAAATTCTTTTAATATTTGTGCCTTTCATATTTGTTCCTTTTTGTTTGGTCATTATGTTAGCCTTGAAAATTTCATTTGAAGGTCACTCTTCTCATGTTCTTTGAAGCCAATCTACCCCTCAGTGCCCTTGGTGGTGAAGTGATAGTACTCCAAGGCCAACTTTGCTGACTGTTGCTATGGTAATAGTTTTGCTTTACAATATTGTAATGACAAGATTGACTCAAAATACTCAGTAGTGGAAATCATACCCAGAATGAATCTTTCTCCTTAAGGACCCATGACTTCTCACATTGCTTTTAAAATCTTAACTGGCACATATTTCTTACAGTCGAATATAAATCTAAAGTCAAGGAACTGTTTATACCATCCACATTTCTGTCTGAGCCAATGCATCTGAGATAAGTGTTCTAACATGTCCATATGTGGGAATCAATTTGAGAAATCCCCTTAAAATTATGTTTATTATTTAGTTATGCCATTTTACATATGTGTCCCATATATTCCTATTAAGAGAGCCAGTTTGATGTAGAGGTTAAGGCATCAGACCAGAAACTGGGAGACTGTGAGTTCTAATCCCGCCTTAGGTACAAAACCAGCTGGGTATCTTTGGATCAGTCATTCAGCCCTAGGAAGAAGGCAATGGCAAACCACTTCTGAAAATCTTGCCAAAAAATTCCAGGCAGTCATCAGGAATCAACACTGACTAGAAGACACACACACACACATACAGACACATCAGTTCCTAATTAAACTTCTACTTTCACCCAATCTCGTTCTTTGTTCAAAAGATTGAAATAGAAGGAAAAATAGTAATTTCTGACATTGCTTGTCTGCACATGCATGTGCACACACACAGACATATATTTTATATGAACATCAGCAACTTTTCCCTAATATTTACATTTTTGTACAGTTTATTGATTTAGGAACCATATCACAAACTTCAAAAAAGTGCAAAAACCAACATTTCATTGTGTTTCACCTGATATACAGTTTTACAATGAGATGTAACCTGAATTAATTTCCGTTCCATTCCTGGTTTTGCCATGGAGGTACCAATTTTTTAGGTTAAGCCATTGCAGAGAAAATGCAAAGCATGATAACCAAAAAGGAAGTAATGATTACCTTACTTTTGAGTTATTTTTACATTTATACAGTTTCAGTCTTTAGTATGAGGAAAATTCTACTTCATTTAAGCCCAAAGAATAAGCCAGTAGATGCTTTAGATAAAATCCAATAATCAGACCACAGAATCAGAAATGGATGACTCTAGGTCATAAATGGGTATTCTGTGGCCATCCAGATGTTGAATTACAACTTCCTATAGCCCCATGCAGCATTGTCAATAGGTATGAATGCCAATGATTGTACTTCAGCAACATCTGGATGACCAATGTAAAAGGGACATATTGAAAAGGGAACTTGAGAAGTATAAACACTGCAACAAAACTCTCCATAACTTTAACATTCCCAAAGTCAAGGGGAGCCAGAAAACAGTTTGTGCTCAGGACTGAATGAGCTGCTTCATGAGGCAGGCAGTAGCTGTTTAGTTACTTTAATTTATGCCATTTAGGGTTAAAACCGGCACTCAGAATATCACCAAAAACATATGAAAATTTAAAATAAGTTGTCAAATGTTCATTGCAGCAGGTTCTTGTTAACAGTGCTACATTTTAGATCATTTGCCAATTCTGGTTATCTTCAAACAATGTAGCACGATAATTTTTTATATATTGTCTGTGTGTGTGGGGGGGGGGGGGTGCGTGCGCGCACGCATGTTTATTTTCTTAAGGCCTAAGCCTAATCTTGTTTTTCTTGCTTGGAAAAAGTTCAGCAAACTTCACATCCTATGCACATTATACACAAACTGCTCTCATGAGCAATCCGAAGAGACCCTGTCTCTGTACATATTGATTTGTGAGCCACAGTATATACATCTTGATCAGTCTGTTTCTGGTGATATCCTTGGTTGATTGCTGTAAATGAAATGGCACGGTTGGCATATCCCCCCCTTCACCTTTGCTATGAAGAGTATCGGGTGCTTCAGCAAAATTCATTGCTGTTTACAGCCAAGAACAATTTATAGCCTGGTGTGCCACAATGATAGGCTAATCAGGTCAAAACAATTCTCTTCATTGGACCCTTTCCATGATCAAATTGTTCTTGTTCAGAAGAAGAAATTGCATAACGTAGGATTGCATTGGCATGGTCCACAACAAACCATCTGCTCACTTCACTCCATCTGTTCTCCATATGAAAGCAATACTTTTCAGATGAATCTCTCAATTTGCAAAGGGGAAGATATTACTAATCCATTATCCATATGGAAAAGGATGAAGAAGTACTATAAGCCAAGAGTGACTTGTCTAATCATGTGAGGGAATCATTAGCAGAGATGGGATTGAGAACCAATACCTACTTCAAGTTTGTATTCCAAGAACCAGAAATCCTTCTGTCTGACCAGAAGTTATCATCAAGATAGCTATATTCATATTTCTAAAGAGCACAGGGGCATAAAACCTGAAAAGGCATGGAGTTTCAGCCAATCCTGAATCTCTGAGAAGCACAATTGTATGATGTGTTTGAAGGTACATATAGACATAGCTTTGTTTTTTATGTTTTTATGCTGCTTCAGTTGTGTGATTTGAAGGGCATTCCCAAGCCCAATGAACACTTAGCACTGCTTCAATATTTTTAAAGCATATATTTGAAAGATGAAAAAAACGAACATTTCTGATATGACATTAATGATATATTAACTTTCCTTGGGATGATGATGATGATTTGAACCTGGAAGAGTTAATTGACCTTTGAAAGGGCTTCTCATTGCCTTCTCAAAGCCCTTCCAACTCCTTGAATGCTCCTTTTGATAAACTTTTCCTATACATTTCTCTTTTCGCAAGCTTAGCTAGCATCATCAGCACCAGCATGACTTACTATAGGAAGCATCCTATTTTTCCTGATCTTTCAAGTTAGCTTTCTCCTATCTATTTAATGGCGTGGTAACACAGAATCTTTAATTTCTTAATCTTGGCACTTTCATAGGGGTTTTTAAAGAATTGGCAAATTCCACAAAGAAGCTATGACGATCCCCCAGTCAATGATTCTCTTGATCTGCAACTGTATTCTTCGCAGGATACTGCAAAAAAAGCAGGGGAACAAAAAAAAAAAAAAAAAAAGCAGACTTTTTCCCCTAGGCATGATGGAAAGTTTTCTGAAGTCTTTGAAGATTGGGCAAAAAACATGGATTTATGAAGCATGTTGGATAGCAGCTGAAATACTAGATGCCTTTCCTCTTGTGGATAGCTCCTCTGGGGTCTAAAGTTTGAAATCAATATGTTAACAGTAAGACAATATCTTTGGGTGCCTCTGAGTAGTATTTGCATTGGATGCTTGTCCCATTGCCATAGAAACTCTAACACTCTTTCTGCAAAAATGAGTGAATCATAAAAGTTTGGTGGAAGTAGTAGGTAAAGTATTGATACTTTTCATGACCCTCCTCAGTTCATGTTAGTAGCTTTTCTGTTTTTAGCATGAGGAGGCCTCCTTACAGAGAACCAAATATGGTGTTATTTTACAAAGTTGAGCCATCAGTTTCTGCTCCAACATAACACTGAACAAGATTGTATTTCTGGAAAATTTCAAAGGAAATAGGCTGTGCCATCAATTCCATATGGAATTTTACACATCTACCTGCACACACAGAAACTTATACCACTTGATTTTGCCCTAATGCACTTAAAAAACTTAACTAAGTTTTATCTTGCCACAAGATTAGCATTATTACTAATTTTAAGTTTAGTTCACCTAATACAACTTTATGTACATGCATTAGCAGGTAAGTCAATGGAAAACAATGGAAAGCTTTATTTAATCTGCAGATAGACTTACTATTACTATTGGTGGTTATCTCCTTTTTGATTGACAGTACTAACTTCAAAGCACAGGCAGTCTTCAGTGATGCCTTCTTCTACCTGTGCAATGCAATGGATGTGGAAAAGAGACAGGGTTTTGATCGCCCTGTCGTGTCTACCATTTTGAAGCCAGATGCCCCCGCTTCAAAGAATATCAGGCACTTACACTGCACTCCTTTTACTGACCATATGCTGGTTCTTGAATACTTCCATTCTCTACTTGTTGAAGGAACCTCTGTGACAGATCTAAGATGACCATAACTTAAATCAAAATCAAATCAATGCAGGCATTTAAAAGTCTCCTTGAGGCTTCTAAGCTGTCCATACTGCAGACCTGACTTGTATGTCTGTAAGGAAAAAAAAAAAAATAGAAATGCCATCCTTAAATATATGTAAAAATAATAAAGGAGGAAAGTTTTTTGTTTTGTTTTTTGTTTGTTTTATTTTATTTTATTTAGACTGGCATGTACTATCAGGGACAGGATAATAGAATTTCCAAATCCATTGATTTTATAGCATTAAGAATCAGTCACTGCACATGGCTGATGGCTATCTCTAGCTGTATAAGTGGTACTGTCCCCATTTCATTTTCAGTAAGAAATTGAGGGGGATTTTGCTTCAGAAAGATAAATGCTCAAGGGGGGGAGGAATGGGAATTTGCCAATCCCCCCTTAATGTTGGACCTTATATGCCTATGCACATTATACACATAACATGCTAATACTGTGCCACACATTACTTCTGTATTTTTCCCCATATGCTTTCAGTTTACTAGAAACAACGTTATTTTTAGTGTTTGTTTTTGTTTTCCCAAAGCAGAAGTAATTCCATTGAAATTCTCATGGGTGATTTGGGTGATTCTTGTACCTACTTTAATTTTAGTTAGCAGCTGAGGAATATGCCTTAATATCCTGTTTTCTTCCCCCAAAATCTGCAGCCACCTTAGTTTCCCACATTCTAAATAAATCTAATTAAATCCTTATAACCGAAGATTTCCACTGAGACTTTTTTGAGATCAGAAAGCAGGAGCAGGCAGGTAGGCTGCGGAATGGTAATAGAATGTATAATAGAAGATAGAGGCAACAACGCCAACTTCTATACAAAAAGAAGTAAGCTGAAATTCACTGCTAAAACAGATTTTGCAGAATTTTTATCTAAAGGACTCTGAAAGTGAGACAGAGAAGGAGGAGGACGATTTCATAGGTGAAGAAAAATTTCAGGATGTGTAAATAAATTAAATATTAGCATACTTACTGCAATCCTTGTCACTTTGCAAGGACTGAATCATGTAACAAAATAATTATCTCCAGCATTTTTCTAGAATTTATGGAAACACGGCCAGAGACTTAGCTTTCAGGACAGAATCGCAGAGTTGGTACAGATCATTTAAACCATCAAGTTCAATGTTTGGTATGAATCCAAATAAAGTCTCCAACAAACGGTTGTCTAGCCTCAGCTTGAACATATGCAGTAAAAGGAAATTCAGTTCTTTTCTGGCAATTGCTTCCACTGTTGAACTGTTCTTACTCTTAAAAGGAAAAGAAGAGAAAGAAAAAATATTTTTCAGCACAAACAGGCATTTAGAGGTATCTGCATACAAAGTAAAGGAATGTTCAAGATTTATCAGTATTTTCTCTCATATATACAGACTTATATATGGTTCTGTATACATACAACCCATGTCTTGTGGAAGATAGCTGTGGCAAATTATATTTGCATTGGGAACTTTCCTTTTGCTCCCTCTGTAGTCTTCACAGTGCTAATCGGCTTTGACCCAATGTGTCCTTACGTCTGCCTCTGATCCTGTACTCCATTATAATCTTGAATGTTGACATTCATTATACATCAAGAGCATCTGAAATGGTTGTCTCAATGGCAATGCTTAAAAATCCGCACAATGCAAAATTATTTTTGGACAATAGATGACACTATTAATGGATTGCTCTTTTTTTCCTCACACACTTACATGATTCAGATCTTAAGACGCAATTTTCTAATATCTTGAGTCAAATGGGATAAACATGTATTAAAGGGCTTAGGTTTGACAAGCAACAAGCAAAGTAAAGCTAAGAGAATACAAAAGGCTCAGTTGGCCAGATGGGAAGAAACAGAAAAAAGGAGATGTATGAAAGTATTAAGGCTGGTAGCAAATAAAGAGATTAGGAGAGAAGAAATGACAAAGATAAAAAGAAGCCAAAGTCCATTGGGAGAAGAAAGGTACATACATTATATAAAAATAATACATGTAATTATGTTATATCTGCATTTTAGAAATGGAACAAAATTACACATAGATAGAAAAATGGAGATCCAGTTCCATTACCCTCAGAGGTACCCACACAGCTATGGAAGTTTTTTTCTAAGTCTAGGTTTGACCTAGACAAGATACTATGGTATCTTTTTTGGGACAGGGCTGGATGGTTTAAGGTAGCAGAAGATTGAGAGTTCACTATGGTTTTTAACAGGACTGTAATATCAGTATGAAGAAGGCTATAAATCAGAAGGAAGAAAGGACATTGAGATGGGAATGTGTGTATGGATGCATGTTTAAATGGGGAAAGGAAGACTGGTGATGTTGTTTACTGGGGCTAGTAACATTCTATCTTGGGTTATTTACTAAACATGGGGGTAGTGCATCCATCCTTGCTGTTCTTGACCTCTCAGTGGCTTTCAATACCATCAATCATGGTATCCTTTTGGACTGGCTTCAGGAGTTGGGGATGAGCAGCACTGTGTTGTGCTGGTCCTCCTTCCTCCAGGGTCGGTTCCAGTCAATGTTGATGGAGGGGGCAAAAGATATAGCCCATGGACCCTACTTTGTGGGGTGACCCAGGGCTCAGTTCTCTTTCCTCTCCTATTCAGCATCTACATGAGGCTGCTGGGTGAAGTGATCCAATAATTTGGGGTGAGGTATCATCAGTATGCTGATGATATCCAGCTTCATATCTCTACCCCAGGCTGCCTGAACAATGCTGTGGATGTCCTGTCCCAGTGCCTGGAGGCTGGAGGGGCCTGGAGGGGGCCAATGGGCTTTGACTCAACCCAAGCAAGACTGAATGGCTTTGGATATTTGGGCCTTCCAGTGACAAGGTTTTTCCATCTTTGGTCCTGAATGGACATGCAGACCCTGCACAATCTCTGGCTCCTGCTAACAAGTAGGTGGCAGCCATGGCCAGGAGGGCCTTTCCACACCTTCAGGTTGTGCACCAGCTATACCCATTCCTGGACTAAGAGGCTTTGCTCACAGTCACTCATGCCCTCATGACCTCTCATCTAGATTACTGCAATGCCGTCTACATGGGGCTGCTCTTGAAGAGCATTCAGAAGGAGGCTGGTGTGGATCTTCCGGGTTGTGTGGCCGTGGTCTGGAAGTTCTGTTTCCTAACGTTTCACCAGCATCTGTGACCGGCATCTTCAGAGTGCAGGAGCACAGACAGGGGCAGTTCTCTCTGTGCCCAGGATGGTGTGACCCTTTTGTGGGTATTTATAGAGATCTGAAGGGGGGGGGGATTGGGGGTGGGTGGGGGGAGTGGGTTAATGAGTGGCTGCTTGCCCTGGTATCAGCAGATCTGTGTATCTTCCTGTGGGCTAGGCAGGGTCCCTTCTTCTATTGAGTTGTTAACGAGTGGCTGCTGAGGGTGATTAACATGTTCATTGTGTGAGTTGTTCGCATGTTCTGGTTGAGCTGAGTTCGTTGACCTTTTGCAGGCTGTATTTCTCAGGATTGGTAGCCAGGTTTTGTTGATTTTTAGACTCTCCTCTTTTTTATTGAAGCTGTGCTGGTGTTTGTGAATCTTAATGGCTTCCCGGTATAGCCTGGTATAGTGGCTGTTGGTGTTGTCCAGTATCTCTGTGTTTTCAAATAGGATTTTGTGTCCAGTGTGCCTGAGAGCATGTTCAGCTACTGCAGATTTTTCTGGTTGCTGTAGTCTGCAGTGTCTTTTGTGTTCTTTTATCCTGGTATGGATGCTGCGTTTTGTGGTCCCGATGTATACTTGCCCACAGCTGCATGGTATGTGGTATACTCCTGCGGTGGTGAGGGGATCCCTTTTGTCTTTTGCTGATTTTAGCACTTGTTGTATTTTTCTGGTGGGTCTGAAGATTGTTTGGAAATTGTGTTTTTCCATCAGTTTTCCCATGCGGTCTGTGACCCCTTTGATGTAGGGCAGAAATACTTTGCTGGTGGGTAGCTGTCTTTCTTCTTCAGTCGCATGTTGTTTTCTTGGTTTGATGGCTCTTTTTATTTCATTCTTGGAGTAGCCATTCGCTTGCAGGACCCAATTAAGGTGGTTAAGTTCAGAGTTTAGGAATTGGGTTTCGCAGATCCGATTGGCACGATCCATGAGGGTTTTGATAATGCCTCTTTTCTGACATGGGTGGTGGTTGGAGTTTTTGTGTAGATACCGGTCTGTATGGGTGGGTTTTCTGTAAATTTTGTGTCCTAATTTGGGTCTGGTTTGCGTATGACCAAAGTGTCTAGAAATGGAAGTTTGCCGTCCATTTCTTTTTCCATAGTGAATTGTATATTGGGGTGGATGCTGTTTAGGTGGTTCAGGAACTTCTCTAGTTCTTCTTCTTCCTGACTCCAAATTGCGAAGGTGTCATCCACAAACCAGAACCAGACTGATGGGGTAATGGGTGTGGTTTCCAAAGCCTGTTTTTCAAAATGTTCCATGTAGAAATTTGCTACGACCGGGCTCAGGGGGCTTCCCATGGCAACGCCGTCCATCTGTTCATAGAACTCATTGTCCCATTGGAAGTAGCTGGTTGTTAGGCAGTGCTGAAATAAAGCTGTGATGTCTTCTGGGAAGATCTGTTTGATGAGTGCCAGGGTGTCCCTCACTGGTACCTTGGTGAAAAGGGAGACCACATCAAAGCTGACCAGTTTGTCCTTGGGGTTCAGTTTCAGGGTGCTGATTTTGTTGATGAAATGTCCTGAGTCTCTGATGTGGGCTGGAGTCTGTCCAACGTGGGTCTGTAGAAGAGTGGCCAGATGTTTGGATAATTCATATGACGGGGAGCCAATGGCGCTTACAATGGGTCTGAGTGGGATCGAGTCTTTGCAGATTTTGGGGAGTCCATATAGTCTGGGTGTAAGGGCTTCTGTCTTGCATATGTGTTGAAGTACATTGGGGTGAAGGGAGGAGCTCCTCGTCAAGGTGTTGCTTGTTTCATGATTTTGCTGGTCGGATCCCGTTTTAGTTTTCTGTATGTGGTGGGGTCTAGTAGTTCTCTAACTTTGTCTTTGTATTCCTCTGTTTTCATAATTACCGTGGCGTTGCCCTTGTCAGCCGGCAGGATGATGATGTCGGGGTCTGAATTGAGGGTTTCTATGGCATTTCTCTCTTTCTTGGTTATGTTGCTGGTGGGGGGTTTTGCTCTCCGTAGGATCCTTGCTATGTCACCCCTGATTTCCTCTGCTTCCTCTTCAGGACGATGGCGGATGGCTGATTCCACATTGGCGATGATATCTTCCATGGGGATTGTATTGGCTGTAACTGTTTTAAATTATTTTATATTTTTATGATTGTTTACTGCCCAGACTCACTTGCTGAGAAAGGCAGCTATAGAAATCAAATAAATAAATAAATATCCTATTAATTATTTCTTAGTTGTGATTTCTGATATTGCAGCCAATTACGTTTTTTAGTCCCACTCAGAAGACATCATGTCTGATCTAAAGCTCTCCTCCAAATGTCTGCCTATGTCCTTTGCAGAATTAATAATGAAAACAGAAAACACAGTGGACAATAACCTTCCTTGTCTTCCTAACACAATTAAAGAATAAGACTGGAAAGGAGAAGCTGTGATGGAAACAATGAATACTAATGATGGACAAGGAAATGAAGCAGATATGGATAGTAACATAATGAGCTATAGCAGATATAGATAATAGTCATGCGTCATTAGGATCATTCTTCTTTACTCCATTTAATCACAGATTCCTTGCATAAATTTACCTTATTTGGTCTTAAGTACTATTCCTTAAAGGAGCCACAAAAGCTGGCAAGGCCATTTGCATCATAGCCCTTTATTGGACTTGAGGCCTTGGCCATTTGCCAAAGCCTCAAGTCCAGTGAACGCCTATGATGCAACCAAAAATAAATCTCAGTTTATATTTTCTTCTAGATTAGTAATTGTGGATGCCATGTCTAGAAGCTTTGTTTAAAATATGTTTAACTGAACAACATTCATTCATTCATTCATTCATTCATTCATTCATTCAATTTAAAGTTGTTCTTTTACTTATTGCTTACCAAAAAGTTTACGTTTTAGGACACTGAAGTTTATGTGAAAATGATAGTAGGAGTCTATATTTAGCATTCTACCACCTGGGAATATATATGCCTAATTTTTGCCCTCCTTTGAATGCTGAAGTTTGAGCTATCTTTCTGCTGTTGTCTCCGATCTACAACACTTCTTCAGTAATGGGACTGATCATCAGTAGATAATTCCAGGATATCAATGATAGATTGCTGGGAAAGGCCATGTGCATATAATATTTTGTAAAACATCATGAAATAGATGTCACAATTTTTGTAGGTAAGACTGAGAAAATGAAAAAAGAAAATGTAAAAATCTTCCCTTTTGATAAACTTGTTTCTTGATTTCTTCAAAACATCCAAGTATAGATATTTTGGAAAGTGGTTGTTATTGGAAATTTTCTATCCACTCTTAAATCTGTGATTGGACCATCTTATTTGTGAAAGTTAGGCACACGCAAGTACATACACACCTGTGCATGAACATATGTGATTTCACCTTTGTATAACACTGAAATCTGCAAATGATAAAATTAAAGAGAATAGCTATAGTTCTCAATAACCCAGATGGAATTCATGAGGTAGGAGAAATTGATTCCAAAATTCCAAATTTCAAGAGTCTCAGTTACATATACATAAAATATACATCATATATAATATACATCTCTCTCTCTCTCTCTCTCTCTCTCTCTCTCTCTCTCTCTCTCTTTGATTACATTGCAAACCAACAGAATTCAGGAGTGACTGAGGTGGGAGTGTAGTCCATAAATATGTTTTTGAAGTTACTTGTAGCACTGTAAAGACATGATGATGAAGAACATGATATGGCAGACTATTTGTTATTCATTGTAGCTAAGAATAGAATTCTGTTACTCTCCAAGTAAATTTGGTTGGAAGACAAGGCTGGGTCTAAAGAAACAAAACTTCACAGGTGTATCCATCAAATTTTGCAATGAGACCAGTGACCCATGCTAGCTGTGAAGTATCCATAATAAGAACTACAGAATGGAAAAGCCACAGCAGTAGGGGCTCAATAATTAATCAAAGGTAGAACTTTCTGTAAAGAAGGTAGCAGCTCTGGTATAAAGAAACAAAATTTAATGAGCAAGTGCTATGAGAGAGAAAGGAAGTACTGAAAATGAAATTCAACAATAGTAGAATTTAATAGAGATCTGGATACTGTTGCATAGCTTTTCATCTGCCTCTGTGGACCTCAGACAGCAAAGAGGGTTCACCTAAGAAATCTCTTGGGCTTCCCATAATTCATCTATTATTCCAAAAGTCACAGTTTCCAAAGTGTTTGTTTATGGAGTGTATTTATTATTACACTGGCATAGCAGACCACCTTGCCTCTGAAGAAGCCACCACAGTTACCAGCAAAACATCAGGAAATCTGTTGTCTAGACCATAGTCACTAAGCTCTGAAGCCCAACACTGCCCAACTATTTATTATTGCATTGAAATCCTACTAAAGGATTTAATACTGCTTACAGTGGTACTCACCATCTGCCACTTCCACTTCCTATTTTATCTTTACAATAACCATATATGTAGGACCGAGAAAGATGCTGTGTGCCATTAGACTGTCGCTAAACTTTGAAGTACATTATTCTGCATACACCCCACACTTCATGGTACTTTGCCATATTCTGGGTAATGACCAGTTCTGAATTAAGCACAGTGGACATGAAATTTTATTTTGAACTTATACATTGATGTGAGGTTTGTTTGTTGTTGAAGGGAGAGGAACATATAGCAGGATAAAAAGTTTGGAGGGCAAATATTCCTGTAAAACGTGCTGTCATTTTAATGGCCACCAGTGGGTACTTCATAAACCAGATGGGTAAACAGGCAGGCTGACAAGAGCTAAATTAACTTACAAATGGATTTCGAAGAGAAAACCATTTTGACCCAGTAATGAACTGACAGCAGGAAAATAATCAAGATTGCCTAATTACAAGGCAACTTATTTTTGTATCTCTTTTTTAACCTTCCTTGGCTAATCTCTTCTCATACTTCTTTTTTGGAGCGAAGGAACCTCTAATGGCTTTGCTTAGTTATATCTCATAAAAACTGAACTCATGTTGAGGAAGAGAGATTTTTTCAAGGGAAAAATCCATCTGTGAGAAAATACTGCCTTCCCCATACTGTCTCTATTGTATAGTCCTGCTGCCTCCTCACATTGCTGGGAACAAAAGACAACATGGTTCATGATGAGGCCACTAAATTTGTTCTCTGGGCTGTTTCCATTATCCAGCATCACCCCACAAAATATCTGAACTACAAACTGTGTCTTGGAATTAAGTAAATATCATAACTCCTGTCTTTTCATGAATGCCTGGTCACTGTGAAAATCCTTACCTGCATAAAGAAGTAATATTCACCCACAATGTTACAGAATAAACCAGAGTTCATTTTGAAAATTTTGCCATGGAAATAGTTTTCATGCAATACAGAAAATATTTATGCAATTATTATTTAGGATCTTTTAAAAAGTGACTAGTTGTCTACTGAATTGACATATATTTAAAACAGCTTTTTGTTTTCATTTTTTAAAGTTACAGTTATAATTTTCATGAACTATTACAGAATGTATGGTATGAGAAATGTTATTCTAGTCTAATTATATGTTTAAATATCTCAAAGGCTATTGATATTTTAAAATCTTCATTAGATTATGTTGGGCCTTTTTTCCCTATATAGACAAAAACAGTGGTAAAAGAGGACCATTAAATATAATAGAATTCTGATTAGCAAAGCATGTGTCTTCCTGAGCATTGGAAGCCTACATTCATAGAATCATTGGCTTAGGAGGGATCTTAGAAATCATTTATATTAATTCCCTGCTCAATGCAAATTTTGCATTGTAACAATAGTATCAGTGACAGATGGCCATTCTATTTCTTATTTTATTTTTCCACTCAAAGAGAGCTCTTTCAATCTGTTCTAATATCAAATAGTTCTTTACTTTCAGAGGTTTCTTACAAAAAGTTTAGTCAAAAGTCCTTTACCGCAACCTCCAGCCATTGGTTCTAGGACTGCCTTCTTCTGCATAATAGCCCTTTAGATATATTTTATTTATTTATTTAGAATGCTTATATGCCACATCAATTCCAGACTCCTTCTGAAAGTTGTCTCTTCTCCAGGCCAAACACGTCCACTTTTTTCACAATCTTTTTCTTATAGAAATTGGCTTCCTGACTTGTTACATTCTGGTCACACTACCCTGACATGCTCCAGGTTACTAATGTTCTTAAAATATAACATTCAGGTTTTTGGTTCACTGAGAACAGGTGACAGTAGACAATAGATATTAGTGTCACATGCAAACATAAACTCAATCTCATAATACTGCACATGACAACTAATAACATAGTGAAAGAATGACTAGACTTTTCCATGGCTTTAATAAAAAATGTTAAATCAAAATTTCCTTTGGTGACTTATTAAACTGTATAAGATCAAATTTGGTTTTAGTTAGATTAAATAGGATTGTTACTGAACACAGATCTCACTAATTTTTCTGACACATCATTTCTTGGAACACTGTATACTATGTTTCAAATATTTTATAGTACACAGCATTCAAATTTTCAAGCTGAAATGCTGATCATATAATGTAGCTTTTTAATCCAGATTTCCACCATTCAGCTCAAAGTTATCTTGATCTTAACTATCCATTTGCACATACAGTAGACAATTAATTATGTATATGCATGTACATATGTATATGTGTTCAGATATTCATTAAAACTAAGGACAACTATTACAGGAAATAGCATATCATTTAAAAAATCTGTTTTTACTAATTCAGCAAAATTTTGAAAAGGAAATTGACACATTAAGATATACCTAAACAACAAGAATCATGTTGAGACCTGTTAGATCCTCATTGTAAAAGTCAGTAATTACCTTCAGTTATGCATAACTTTGATTCCCTCCCCCCCCCCCCCCAAATCATGGAACAGTCCAGGCCTGATCATAATAAGACTATCAACATCATGATGCAAATTCCATCATGCTCTGAAGAAACCATGACAAATCTCCTTAGAGTTCAGATAGATAGGTAGGTAAATTGTTGGTTTCATACAAGCTGCTTTTATATAGTATATGAGATGTTCTAATGTATTCCTGCCTGACTCTTCTATTCCAGTTTGTCCTCCTCTCCTCTGCCCCAGATCTTGCAAACTCCTCCCTATTCTTACTTCCCATATTTCAAGTGCCAAAACATTCACTTGCAGCTGCCAAATTGCTTTTTATTAGAAAATGTACATTCCATGAAGTCATTGATTCTTAACAGTTTCTTTTCTCATGTGTCCTTCCTCTGTTCCTGACAAATGCCTGCTTTTATATATTTTCTCCCTTCCATCTTCATCTGGAATCTAATATTTGAGGAATCAATTCAACATGCACTCAATATCTTGATTATGGAATTCCACATGATTTTTTCATTCTGTAATCACTGAACATTGTCTAAAGGTAATTCTTCTGACTCCCAATACAGGCTGGTATTGCTATCTTCATGTGAAAGTTTTGTGTTTGGTTTTTAAATATTTTATGCTATTTAGCTTCTTTATGCTGCTTCTATTTCTGGCTGCATAATTGATACTTATAAATACTGTTGGAAGACAAAGCCAAGGGTCATTCAAGGTACAGAGCTAATTAAAAGTTTCAATGTTTGTTTCCTAAACACTGGGTGGAGCCAGAAAACTTTAGTCTTAGCCTGAGCTTCCTGGATACAAGGAGGCTGACATTTAATGTATTCAGTAGTGTTTGTATTCTCTTAACATCTAGGCAGACATGCTGCCTAGCTAGAAGGCAATTGCTATATGCTATTCTTGACAACAGTCTTAGTGTTACAGTTTTGTTCAACTTATTTATATGTGAATTCAATAAAACTGTTGGGTCCAGACTGTTTTATTCAGATGCTCATGACTATGAGACCTATGAGACAGGTTTGTATATACAGTATGCAGAATTCATATGAATAAGAAAGTGCTTTAGACATTTATCCTTCTCTGGGATTAGCTTCAGGTTTTTGTTCTTCTAAGCATAATGGAGACCAGAGACTCAACACCAATTCTGACACATGTTCTAGTACTTGAAAATCCTATAGCATGCACTAGCTCTCCCTGTCCTCAGCATTTTATGTGCCTGGGATCTCATTGCCCCTGTTTTAATAATGTCCCTTCCTTCCACTGAAATTGGCTGCTGTTCCTGTGTACATGATCATCAGCAGGTAGTTAGGAACTCTTAGCTTTGTAGGTCAAGAAAAAAAAACCTTACCAAGGGTAGCATACATTTCTCTCAAGACATTTTCACCCAACAGAGTTTTACTCCATTTTATCCACCGATATTTTATAAATCAATTTGAAAATAGTATTTGATCTTTTCAACTTTTGCTATAGCCTTCGACATAGAAAAACAGAAGGTATATCATGAGCTAATCAGATCTCCCTTCAGCTGACCACTAGCAGTTGTTGGTTGGATGGATGGATGGATGGATGGATAGGTAGATAGATGCCTCACCAATGTTCTTCCTTCTGAGTGTCCACAGCTTTTAAAGCAACAAATTCCCATTGCTCCTACTCACTCTTCTTAAAATCAAAAGAAACTAAATTGCTTAAGAACCCTTCCCCATTCTATGCTTTTTGCATTTGTTAGAAGTCCCTGCTGTGAAAGCAAATTCTTTGACTTCTATTAAAAGTGTTTTCTGGCTGTGATTTTGGGAACCAGGAGCTTTTGACAATAGTCCTTGACACAGTTGTACATTGCATTAAACAGCTTGTATGTGCCAGGTGGGAGAGGGGAAGTAATGGTTCACTTGATGCAAGAGCAAATGGTAATTCAGCACAGGCTAATAATTTAAGTAGGCAAATTCAAGTCAGAGTATTTAAAGGCAATATGAAACCAACTAGAAGGTTTAAAATGATTACTGATAAACACTTAATTATATTTATTTATTTATTTATTTATTTATTTATTTATTAAATTTGTTCCTGCTCATCTCCCCCCAATGGGGGACTCTGGGCAGCTCACAACTCATTAAAAACAATAAATAAATATACAATTAAAAGCCTATATAAACAGTTATAAAATATGAAGGAAATAGTCCAGGAAGCCGATGGTTCAGGTCAGCAACACAGGCCTCTAAGTGGCTAGCCAACCCCATACTTGATGACTTCCCTCCCTACCCCAGGCCAGATAGCAGAGCCAGGTCTTCAGATCCCTCTGAAAGGCCAGGAGTGAGGGGGCCAATCTCACCTCTGGGGACAAGATATTTCAAAGGGCAGAGACTATAGCAGAGAAGGCTCGCCTTCTAGACTCCACTAGTCGGAGTTCTTTTACCAAGGGGGTCCAGACCATGCCCTCTCTGTGTGATCAGGTGGTATGGGTTGAAGTTATGGGAAAGAGGTGGTCCCTCAGGTAACCGTGCCATGTAGGGCTTTAAAGGTGACAACCAACACCTTGAATTGGACCTGGAAGCAAACTGGTACCCAATACAGCTCGTGGAGCAACGGTGTTATGTGAGTCCTTCTTCGGGACCCAAAAACAGCTTGCATGGCTGCATTCTGCACCAGCTGAAGCTTCCAGATACTCTTCAAGGGTAGCCCCATGTAGAGCACATTGCAGTAGTCTATATGGGAGATAACAAGGGGATGAGTAATCATTTGAAGGGCATCCTGATCCACTAAACGGTGTAACTGATGAACAACCCAAAGTTGTGCGAAGGCCCTGACCACTTCGAGCAGGCGCCGTGAGTCCAGAAGGACCCCCAAATTATGCACTGGGTCTGTCTGGGGCAGTGCTACTCTATCCAGCACCACAGATTACAAAATCCCAGATACAGAGGAGCCATTAACCCACAGCCACTCTTACTAGGTCTTACCAGGGTTCAGCTGAAGCTTGCTGTTCCCTATCCAGACCCTTACAGCCTCCAGGCATCATGAGAGGGAGGTCACGGCATCACTTATCTCACCTGGGATGAAGATGTATAATTGAGTATCATCAGCATACTGATGATACCTCATCCCATGATGGCGGATGATCTCACCCAGTGTTTTCATGTAGATGTTAAAAAGGAGCGGAGAGAGAACTGTCCAATTCAAGGTGTTGGTTGTCACCTTTAAAGCCCTACATGGCATGGGACCAGGTTATCTGAGGGACCACCTCTTCCCCATCACTTCAACCCATCCCACCCGATCACATAGAGAAGACATGCTTCGGTCCCAGTTGGTAAAAGAACTCTGATCAGCGGGGTCCAGAAGGCGGGCCTTCTCTGCTGTAGCCCCCACTCTTTGGAACATTCTGTCCCTGGAGGTGAGATTGGCCCCTTCACTCCTGGCCTTCTGGGGGGCTTTGAAGACCTGGCTCTGCCACTTGGCCTGGGGTGGGGAGGGAAGACATCAGATGTGGGGATGGCTAGCCCCTTAGAGGCCTGTTATCTTCAACCCCGGAATCCATCATTTTCTTGGACTTTCTTTTTGATAATGTTTTGTATAAATTTTTATGTTTTATGTATTTATATATATTTATTGTTTTAATGGTTTGTGTAGGCTGCCCAGAGTCCCCCATTGGAGGGAGATGGGAGGAGATAAATGTAATAAATTAATTAAATAAATAAATAAATAAATAAATAAATAAATAAGTAAGTAAGTAAGTAAGTAAGTAAAAATATAAGTTTACTGTAGAAAAGGTAGCAAAGAAATGAAGATATACACCCACTGAAGAAACTCTGTTGCCCAGCACTGTATGTTTAAAAAGTAGGGGAAATATTATTAGTTTGTTTGTTTCCTGATTCTACTGAGGTCTAATAAAAGGGTTAAATAGTATCTTCAGGAAAAAGACAGAAGTAGTATCCCTAAAAATACTTACCAAGAAAAGGTGAAAATGGTAAATATTCAAGTCACAATGATAATGAGACTAGAAACTTGTAAATCCGATGTCATAGATATAAATATTATTGCAGTGTTAAAACTGGAGAGGGTATAACCATTCTTTCAATAGGCAGAAATATACACATCTGGAGATATACATTTCATAGTGTTTGAACAAGGAAATAAATCACAGTGGTATAGTGTAGTTAACAATTTATTGAAAACAAACAAGAAAATGCTGACACTCCTTCTGTTCCTGGGAATCCCATACACCAGCAGGCACCCTGCTGGGAGTGTTGAAAGTCCATGGAATTCACTGCAGTCTTTGCTTATGGAAAAGTTCAAGCTGTAATGTCTCTTTTCAGAGTGTACAGTATTACAACAACTTATTTTATTTTAGGTTTATAAAATATGGATAAACAAGCTTCACCTACCCACCACTAAAATAAAATGAAATGAAATGAAATGAAATGAAATGAAATGAAATGAAATAAAAATTCTCTCTCCAGTGGTGCAGCAGGCCCCTACCCTCCTGGCTTTCCAGGAAGGATTAAAGATCTGGCTGTGCCAGCTTGCGTGGGGTGGTAACAATCCTACCCAGTCCTGGGGGTGGCTGGCACCTTGATGATGCTCCCTGAGTGACTGCCAATGTTATATCTATTCTTGGATCTATTTATTTTCTATGTATTAAGAGTATTGTATATTGTGATTTTAATTGATTTTAACTGTTTTGTAAACCACCCAGAGTCATTTCAATGAGATGGGTGGTGACAAATTTGATAGATAGATAGATAGGTAGGTAGGTAGGTAGGTAGGTAGGTAGGTAGATAGATAGATAGATAGATAGATAGATAGATAGATAGATAGAAAAATACAAGTTACTCCTTAAATCAATTATGGTATTATTCATGTAAGTGACTTGGTTATTAAAGAGTTACAGTTACTCCTCCGGGCATCAGTGCCTTTTTTCATTTTCTGCACACTAGACTAAGGAATGCTGATATGGGCAATCAGGAGATGTGGGGTCAACATAAGGAATTCTGGAGAAATGAATTTTCAGCATCATCAAGAGAATTGGAAATGGTGGCATAAGAGTTTGTGATGGATGGATGGATGGATGGATGGATGGAAGGAAGGAAGGAAGGAAGGAAGGAAGGAAGGAAGGAAGGAAGGAAGGAAGGAAGGAAGGACAAAACTAATGTAAAAGCAATTTCGTAATCAGATATGAAAACTTAATGCATGTGCCCTGGGTTTTATTCAAACTATGCACACCTGGCTGTTTCTTAAAAAATCTGTAAATGACAAATAGTCTTCTTTTCTGTGTATTTTAATGAGGTGGACATCAAAATTTACTTGAATACACAGTTCAAATTGTTATCATTTGAGAAGAGGGAGAAACTTTATTTTGATTCAAGCATTCATACTGATGCACAGATTGTACTAAAGGCTTGTAATGTTTAAAATGAATGGAACATATGATAATCGTATTTAGAGAAAATAATAGCCATGGATGGAATAAAACAGAAGATTACAATACAAAATGAATTCTATTTGATTGCATCTGAAAAGGCTGATAAATAAATTACAATTCAAATTCAATTCTGTTCTCATATAATATCCATGAATGTTTTCCAATTAACTCTCAAAGCAATAATCAAGAAGTCTCTATCCTTATTCATTTTCCTTTGGTTTAAAATTATGGAGAGAGAAAATGTGTGTGTGAATATTTATGCATGTACACACACATACACACACATACACACATGCATACAGTAAAATCTTTCAGACTTAAATGAAACTGTTCATTTTTTCATAACATTTCCTTGGGTTTTCTGCCTGAAATTTTCTTCAAAACTTGCTTTTAGGGACATATTTTCTCTGCCTCATGTTATTCACGTAAGCAGGGAAAGCAGAATTCATTCCACTTCAAAAATCACCTATTTCTTCCCAGCCTATTGTCACTATCCCTATTTAATAAGAAGCCAGTGGCACTAGAAAAAGAAATTTAAAAGACTCTGAGGATATAGAGAAGCAATCAGATAGATGGACTGATCTAGACCTAGACCTAGACCTAGACACATAGACATAGACATAAAATGTGCCATCAAATTGGTGTCGACTCTTTGTCACCATATAAATGGACATTCTCCACAGCAATTTATCCCTAACCTGGTCCTTCATGTCTCCCAACAATGCACCCATTGCCACTGTAACAGAGTCCATCCACCTTGCTGCTAGTCGTCCTCTTTCCTTCCATCTTTTCCAGCCTTGGAGCCTTCTCTAGAGACCTAGGACTTTGTATAATATGCCCGAGGTATGAGAATTTGAGCCTCATGTGAGAACTCTGGGTTGATTTGTCCAATAATTCATATGTTTGTTTTCTTGGCTATTCAAGGTATTCTCAGGAGTTTTTTTTCCAACAATAAAATTCAAAAGAATCAATACTCCTTCTATCTTGCTTTTTCAAAGTCCAACTTTCACTTTCATGGAGGATAACGGAATACCATTGCTTAATCAGATTATCCTGATCTTTGCAGGTATAAACACATGACATCTGAATATCTTTTTCAAGCCTTTATGGCTACTGTACCAAATGCCAGTCTGTGGCCTATTTCTTGACTGCTTGTTTCTTTACTGTTGGTGATTGATCCTAAAAGGCATAAGCTATCTATCACTTCAATATTTTCATTGTCAAGGCTAAGGCTGTTGGTTAAACCTATTGTTAGTTTGGTCTTTAATTTTAGCCCCTTTTGTTCACTGTGCTCCTTGTCTTTTATTACGAGAGCTTGCAGATCCTTTACATTTTTGGCTATCTGGATAATGTCATCAACATAGCGCAGGTTATTGATGTTTCTTTCTCCAGTTTTAATATCACACTCATCTTCAGTCCAGTTTCCCATATCTATATTCAGCATAAAAACTGAATACATAAGGAGAGAATATACAGCCTTGTCCCACTCTTTTGCTAACCTGGAGCCACATCATTTTTCCATGTTCTGTAGACTGCAACTTCCTGACCTGTGTATAGGTTTTGCATTAGGACAATGCAGTGTTCTAGGATACCCATTTTTTTTAGCATATTCCTGTACATATGACTTTGTAATGACCAGTGTGCTGATCTAATTTCATTTTCTAGTATTAGAAGTTCTTGTAAATAGGGGGGGTATCTTGGATGTTGATATCTGTACTGTATAGTATTTCAGTATATTCCTTTCATCTTTGTTGGATCTTCTTCATCCACAGTAATAATATATGAATTTGAGATTGGAATGTTGCAAGATCTTTTGGAAAACTTCTCTTGCTTTTCCATGTCTATTTCTATCTTCAATGTCTTTACAGATATTGTTGTAATACTGCTTTTTATCTCCTCTAATAGTTATCTGATTTTTTATTTTTTTTTGTTAAGTTCCTTCCTGAGATGTTTGTCTCTCTTCGGTTTGACTTCTCTTCTCTTCTTGGTGATTGTCATGGTTTGTCCTGCACCCAGTTTGCTTTCTTCTGTTTCTCCATCTTTGGCAGTCTCTTCTCATATTTATCCTTAATGATTTCTTTAATTTCATTCCACAGTTTCTCTGGTTCTTAGAGGAAGTTTAGTACTTCAAAGTGATTCCTGATGTTCTTCTTGAAAATGGTGGGTATGTGCTTAAGATCATATTGTGGAAACTAGTTGGTTTCTTCTTCTTTAGCTTAACCTGGAGTTCATGATCTGTCCCTAGCCATCACCTGGCCATGTCTGTGATGCTGTAACTGAGCTCCTCTACCTCTTTTCAGTAATAATATTCTCAATTTGATTTCTATGTACTCCATCTGGTGATGTCCATGTACACAGGCATTGTTTTGGTTGTTTGAAGCAGTATTAGCTATGAAGAAATCATTTGAGTGGCAGAAACTTATAAGTCATTTTCCTGCTTCATCTCACTTATTTCATTTCATTTCAGCCATACATTCCAAGTACATTTTCCTCTTTAATGTTTCCAACTTTGGCATCCCAGTCTCCAATCACCAGCAGCACATACTGTTTGTGTGTTCTGTTGAGTTCAAATTGAATTTGATCATAAAACTCACCAACCTCCCCTTCTTCTGCATCAGTAATTGAAACATAAACTTGGATGATTGTCATCTTAAAGTCTAATTGATATTATTTAATTTGCATTGTGACCAAGTAATGTTCTTGTTATGTCCTTTCCTAACTGTAAAAGCAATGCCATTCCTTTGTTTTGTATGTCCTGAGTAGTAACGGTATGATCTTCTGACTGAAAGTGTCCAGTCCTAGACCATTTCTGCGGATGCCCAAGGTTTTGATCTGCAGTTGTTTCATTTCATCTTTCACTGTACTGAGCTTTCTTATGATCATGCTTCTTACATTTCATGTTTCTACTTTGCAGCTCTGGATTTTCTTTGCCTGTATGGTAGCGTCAGCAACTAGATGTCCCAAAAGCTTTAATCTAGCCACATCATAAACACCATTAATGTTCTGAAAGAACCTCAACTCTTCCTCAGTAGCACGCTGAGTGCCTTTCCACTGAGTGGCCAATCATCTGGCACTATATCATTAACAATTTTATATTTCCTATCCATATGGTTTTTTGGTAAAAATAAAGGAGTGGTTTACCATTGTCTTCTCCTGTGCAGTATGAATTAATACCTTTGCCATTGTCACTGAAATGATCATGCACCTCAGCATTTTCCTATATCACTGCTGCCTATATAGGTGCCTACTTGCTTTAACTCTGCAGCTGGGATGACCTTTATGATTTGGATGACCCTGCTGGGAATGTATACTGTTGACGTACACTCCTGGCATTGTTTGCTCATCCTTCGCTGAACACATACATATCCCACAGCAGAACTTGGGGGAGAGAAAGAGAGATTTCATATATATGTAGGATTCCACATTGTCTTCATTTTCAGTGCCTTTGAAAACTGATTCAAATGCTGATCAATATAGTGTGATGAGTGGCATAGTATATGAAAAAATGTGCATGTAAATAACTCCAGTAGTTGCCCAGCCTTTCTGAAGTCTGAATCTGTTTACAACACATTACTTTTCTGTTTCCTTTACATAAGTGTTATGGCCATCTATGTACCCACAGTGGGTACTATTTGCACCTGGCAAATTTTGATCTATCTGATTAGAAATGTCTGGGGAGTTCTGCCTTTCTGGATTTTAGAATGAGCTGAATTCCAAATTTAAAAATGAATGTGCAGACAGAAAATCAGTTATCTGCTGAATTTCACACTTCTTCCATATTTGGATGCTTATAAACCATATCAGGGTTTTTAAAAAATTGTAGTTAGAGAGGCAATATAATCAAAACATGCAATCTTCTGTGAAATTTCATGGGATTTTCTAAATGTAGAAATGGGGCAGAGTAGAATTGTAAATAAACACATGCTAAACTAACAGATTAGCAAATACATGCAAATAGATTGAGCTGTCTATTTCTAACCTATGCTAATTGCTTATAGGTTTACCACTACCTATAGATAAATTCAACATTTATCCCTTAGTACTATAGCTGAAGGATGAAATTGCCTCTATCATACCTTATTTGAAGAACCAAATTGAAAATAACATCCTTCATAAACGTTCAGCTCTTGTTTTGAAACTAATTAGTTTACACCTTTAACTGATGAAAGGTTTCTTCTAGTTTTCATGCTGAATTTAAGTGAACAGTTTAAAAGCACATCTAAAGCTTTTGATCTACAGCAATGCTTACCCCCAGCTGTTCATATAGAACTCTTGCATGGGTGGGCATCAAGTTCTGGAATTTAAAGAGATTCCATAGTTCATTGTACATATTCAAGGTAAAATTTATCACTTCTACTTAACTGTGTAGCTTTTACATATAGTCATTATTCCCTGTACATTTTTAAAATGCACATCTATCAGCATCAGCCTAAAGAAGCAATAATACAGTAGATGAATTTATCAGTTTGGTTTCCTGCCACATTAGAATGTTTTACTGCAGATTCATTCCATTCCATTTACATCAAAAAAATATGAATTAAAAAATAACTGAATGAAAATAATTTCTAGAAAGTGCATTTCTCCCAACTACAAAAAATTTTTTTTTTATTTTGCATGCACCTTAATATATGCAATTTGAGAAGCATTTTTTGCATTTTATGCATTTTGAAAATATTTTCCCCTGTCTATAATTGCTTTAAAATGGAGAACTACATTGCAAAATTCTCAGAATGTAAAAACTGAAGCATATATTTATTTCTCTGATATGCATATTGAATCTGGATATAATTGATTGGAACTTCCATATGTATAAGGAATCATATAGAATTCTAATTCATCTTTTCAATAATGGTAAGACCAAGATACACAGCCTGAGGTCTCTAAAGGTTGCTACCATTTAATGTGACAGAAGAAGAAAATGATTAAATGCATGACTAAAGAGTAAACATGTTAAACATATTTCATTGGAATTATATGTATATGCAACAAAAGCAAATTTAGATTTTGTCCTGGTCTCATCCATTTCTTTTTGGATCATTTGCATGACATGACACTCAAGTACAGTATTTGTAACTTGCTCTGAATTTGAGGCAGCTATCCAAAATATTTATTTTATGTATTTAATAAATATTTATTTTATAAGGTGAAATAAACAATTCTGTATATGTAATAATATACACTGATATAGAATAAAATGATGGAGAGGTAACTCAAAGAAAATGACTGAACAGGTGAGTCACTCCCCTAGACAACTGACTCAACCCTATGCATCTGTAGCTGTGGGGATATGGGAAGATAGAGGCCAGGTTCGGGGGGTAAAGAATGTTCTTTCGTCTCCCGAACCGTGAGGGAGAGATAAGAGGATGAGACTGGCACCTCCCTGAGGAATGCTAGCGGTATTTACTGATTGACCCTGGGAACTACTCCCAGTCTGGGAAGATTTCAGTATAGAGGTTGAAGCCAAATAAACCTTGCTGGATTGAATCTGGATGCTCTCCTGGAGTTCCCTGGGTTAAACCTGACATCAATCTTCCCAGACTGGGAGTAGTTCCCAGGGTCAATCAGTAAATACTGCTAGCATTCCTCAGGGAGGTGCCAGTCTCATCCTCTTATCTTTCCCTCGTGGTTTGGGAGACGAAAGAACATTCTTTACCCCCCGAACCTGGCCTCTATCTTCCCATATCCCCGCAGTAGCACACAGTTGTAACGGTCCGACTAGTCAAAGTGGAGTCACTTTCAGATTCCTCCCAACTACAGTGGTACCTCGGTTCACGAACCTAATTCGTTTCATGACTCTGGTCGTGAACCGAATTGGTCATGAACCGAATCAAATTTCCCTATAAGGTTCAATGTAATTACGGTTAATCCGTTCTGAACCATATGTTGTTTTTTTTAAAACCGCAAAAATAGGACACAAAGTACAGTACGAAGAGAGAGAAAGCTAACCTTGCTCGACGCGACTTCTAGCGTGGAGGACAGGAAGGCGGGTGGGGAGGCGGTTACTGCTTGGAGGGAGAGTCCCCCTCCCTACAGGAAGCCGTGACCACGTGTTACGGGAGGGAAAATGGCTGTGGATCCTGTTCGTCACCCGATGCGGAGTTCGCGAACGGAGGCAAAATTTTGCAACCGGAGCTGTTCATGAACCGAATTGTTCGTGAACAGAAGTGTTCGTGAACCGAGGTACCTCAAAGGAAGCTGAGCAATTATCACAACTCTCCCTTTCCCTTTCCTTTTCCTTTTCTTTCTCCTCCTTCCTCAACTGGAATGATGATGATGCGCAAAAAAAAAAATCCAGAGTATCCTTATTGGAATCAGTGCAACCATGATTGGACAGGCGGGTTATTTATTTATTTATTTATTTTATTTATCTTTCAAATTTAGATACAAGGAAGTGACTCTGGGCTTACACACATTTCATCCCTCTCTGACCATTTTCCACTTCACACTTCACTCCTGTGTGGCTACAGGCTGTAGAGTAAAAATGAAAAGGGCTACTTAGAAAAGTTGTATTTTTTTTCTGTATAATTTCTTCTGTGTTTTAGAAGCAAATAGTAGTATAATTCTCCTTTTACTTTACTTTACATGTTCTCATTGCAGAGTTGACTGAATTAGCTTGTATTAGCCCCAAACAGTCTAAGGATTTAACTCTGGTCTTGGCTTAGTTAAATGTCTTAAGTAAATGGGGCCAAGGTGATACATTGGTTTTGAAGCAAACATTTCAAATCTTGAAATATGATTGTAGCTTATCAAAATACTCTTCTTAGCAACAACGGATGGCTCTTTTTTTGCTGCAAAATCTTTGTTAGAAGGCTCAGTGATCATATTTTGGTGTGTTGCATTAATGAAGCAAAACATATAGTATTGAAGTGATAAAATTCATGACAACCCAAATCCATTTTTTTAGAAGAATTGTCTCAAAGCCACTATACTGTGGAAGTTTGCGAATGAGTCACATGTGGCCAGAGAAAAACATGTCTCTTAGGTGGAGGACTTACAAAAAGAATTGTTGTAAAGAATTATTATAAAAATGGCTTCTTTTTGATATTTTTAAGCCTTGTTGGGCAAAGAAGATGGGTGTAAAATGGACAAGTTGAATAAAAATGCAGAGGTCTGGAACTGGTCCTTTTAATAAAGAACTGCTATGCAGTCTCCTGTCACTTTAATAATGGATTTAATAGGTAGAATTAGCATTACCCAAACCAAGATGATCTTGCGGCACAGAAGCAACCACCAAGGGATTGTTTACAAGGTATAGAGAGTTTTTGTTCTCAGTTTCTGTAGCCAGAATTTGTATATAGTTGGAAATGTTTTGCCTTGTGGGAAATTAAAAACCTGCAGGTACAGAATTGCTCATTTAAAAACAAACAAACAAACAAACAGACAAATACCAAATCCTTGTTCACTCAATTAAAGGGTCAGCTTTGGGAAACTCAAACAGATTTTCTATCCTGTACTCAGAACCAAGGGACAAGAAAAAAGAGTTGCATTTATGTAATAGGTAATTCTAATTAACCAGTGAATGTAAAGGCACTTGTTCTGTTTAAGCATGAGTTGATACAAAGGAAAACCAGGCTTGTTTCAGGAACAGACTCAGGAGTGCAAACTTTTAGGGGGCTGGGGAAGAGCTTGTACTATCTAGAAGTATGACTTTTCTCTTATTAATGGCATGATTAAATAAAACCCCACCTGGGGTGGAAGGAGGCAGGCCATTACAGAGAGATTCTGGTACTAAGAGTTCATTTTAGATTTGGAATGGGAGCTCATTTTATACTTATTTCTAAACTTTATGGGAAACAGTAGGAGGCCTTAGGACATTATTGTCTTTTATTATTTTTTTCCCCTTTTCTTTTTTTCCTAGCAAAACGTTTTATATTAATAACTTATGTATTAATTTAACTTCTACTTACACCAACACTTCTTGCTTTAACCATGCTTATGAATATAAATATCTTAATAAAGTCAGATGGTGAGATGGTACAGTGGCATCACTGTAGGGCTGATATTGAATTCAGACAATCCCAAGTGTAGACTATGGTGGTTGAAATACATTGAAGTCCAGAGTGTTTTCTCAAGGAATGGTTCATTGATCAGTATTGAAATACATACTTTGCATGTAGAAAGGCTCAAATCCAGTCCCTGGACTATCTAAGTCAATGGTCAGATGATCCAGAACAGTCAATTTCCAAGACTGAAGAGCCACTATAAACAGAGTAAATAATGCTATTGGAAGGACTACTTGTTAGTATAATGAAGCTTCATATGCTTTCAGTAATCTCTAAGCAATCATTGAGATAAGACATTGGGCTTCACATAAATTGCATTTCTTCTTCCAGTTAGTTCTATGTAGACTTGAAATGGCCCATATCATCATCACCATCATCATCATCATCATCATCATCATCATCATCATCATCATCATCATCTTATTATTCTGACTGCAGTCTGTGAAGGTAAGGACATTTCCATGACTGAAGTAGGTCAATGTGTTGGCAACTATGCTTCTAATCACTTTTGAGTGTTCTTTTTCACAGTAGGTAACTGCACCTAACCAGTCTTGTCTGATAGCTGTAACAACCAGGATTTGACCCAATTAGTACTTAGAATGGGAGATCACCTGGCCTTTCCAGGCTGTTGGCTAAATTGAGTAGAAGAATAAAAAAGATAACAGCAAACTTCTTCTATAATGCTACCCAGACACCTCATGGATACAGTTACCAGGAGTTGAACTCTACATAAGTTCATTAAGGCAGAATGGGGAGAACTTCTTATTTAGTGAGGCTTCATGGCTAGATAACAAACTATGATGTTGGCTTAAATTTAATTCAGAGTGAAGGTAAGTACATGAAACAAAGTTTTCTATGTTCATTGTATAACAGATTCTTCTAGAACTAAAGAAGAAGGAGTGAACAGGGAATATAATAACTCCTTTTTAGGTCTATATGCAAGCACATAGAAATGAATAATGATTAAAACATTGATACTAAGAATATTTATTTAGAGATAAAATGTTTGAACTTCTGAATAAATACACCAAGTTCTTTTTTTGGGTCTCATTTCACTATTGTGTGTTCTTAGGAATGAGTAACTTTTTGTGACCCACTAATGAAGGGCCTCTGCATCTATGGCAATCATAGACTATACAATCAATTAAACAGGAGAATATCTAGCAAAAGTCCACAAAAATGAATTAACTAAAAAGCATAATGTAGTTTGAATAACAGAAGATTTGAACTGAAGAGTGAAGAATGTGAAAAATAATTACAGGTGGCAACGCAAAGGGAAATTTGGCATACAAGGCATACAAATTTGATAATAAATAATAAAAATAAAAACAAAATACCGAAAGTTTACATTTAAGATGCCTCTTTTTATTATTTCCAGAAGTGCCATGATCCAAGGATATACTCAGTGACCAGTCAGGTTCAAATTCTCCACCTGAACCATTCAACCTCATACACTAGCTTTCATAAATATCACAAAAATCTTGTCTTTTTCTTGCCAGAGCTGACAATGGAAATTCATTTGTTCTTCTGGGAATAAACCTTTAGACATTTGCTTTTATTATTCTTCAAAATTCTTTTATAATGGAATTTAAGCAACTGTTCAGACATAATTCTGGTATGTCTCTGAAGCCATTCTGGTCAGTGAGCTAAATGTTGAAAAATAGTTCCATGCTAAGATCTATATCAATGGTTTACTACAAGCTAATGTAAATAGAACCTCTTGATATGGCTAATATCATTTCAAGCAGGATAACAGAGACAAAGCCACTGCAGATGGCCTTGCCTGATATATGAATTGTATACTAGAAAGTCCTGCTTCAAATTTTGTCTTTTTCATAAATTCATCTGGTTTTCTTAAGCAATCTATTATATCTCATCCCCTTTCCTTCCCATTGGCAATGTGGAGATAATACTATATTTACCTAAAACGAAAACAATTTTCTTTCAAAAAGAAAATAGGAAATAACAATAAACACAAACAGCTTGTGCAGTACCCAACTTCCCCATGTTGTCAACCAAAGGTTATCAATTTTAGCTGAAACCAATGCTGAAATTGTGGGTGAGGAACATGAAGTAGAATGATTGAAGCCATAGCTGTATATGGATTTGATCCTAGATCTCTCTAGTCCAAGCCCAACATCTTAGCAACTACATAACATTGGTTTTCACCAATGAACTTTTCCAGCTTTGTTGGGGCTGCAACTCTCAGATTTCCTAGTAAGCCTTCACCCATAGTATAGAAGATGGATACATTTTCTGAAACATAATGCTATATGAGAGTTCTAATAATCTAGACATATAGTGACTTGTTATGGAAATATGGCATTGTATATATCCAGCAATTAAGATTAAAATTCTTATTTGTAGTTCCCACTTTTGATGTGGCAAATTTGTGATAAAGTTGAGAATGGGTGAGACAGAAAAATCTATTCGCTTCAGATTTTAATAGAAAGTGTTCACATTCACCCTACCTGAACTAATACACAAACTGGAAGGCAGTTATAATTATTTCACACTTCTGTGAAGGTTGTGATGCAGATAAAAATGCATCCAGATGTAAATACCTTAGGAAAATTATGTATGAAATGATGTATAAAATACATCAGAAAAAATTCAATGAAAAGGCTTAGATTTGTGGAAGTCAGTTGCAAAATTCTGTAAACTAGAGAAAACTATAGGCAGAAATGGGTATGTTCATATGTATTTTCATGAGGGTGTTTTATGCAGAAAACACCTGCTTTCTAATACGACAGGTGAGAAACATTGTGCTAAAAATGAAAAAGGTATGTAGAAAACAGATATGTCTATCCTCAATTGAAGCAAATTAAACTGTAGCAGTATAATCCTCTTGAATTTCTGAATAATTATGATGTAGTTCATTATCCCTTTGTTTCTTAGAATCATTTAATGTCTCCAAAAGGCAACAGGCAGCATTTTTATTAGGACTGATAATCCATCTTTTGCATGAAAAATCATTTAAAAAAAAGTCATAAAATATTTGGTAGCATGATGCAGAAGTCCATAAAAATTGGGCTGAAATGAAATGACTTGGGCTTCAGCCCATAAGCCATTAAATGATGAGTACCTCTGGAATAATCTAATAGACTTAATTTGATTTTTAGTAAAGTTTACCTCAAAGAACATGACTCATGCATTTTAAGCTAGATGCTAGAATTTTTCCACAGACACACACACACACGGAAGAGGAGCCCAAAGAACAGGACAAGAGAAGGAGGTAATAAAAGAAGATTGAGAAAATTGCAGGTAGTAGAATTATATTCTTGAATGGGTTCAGATCTCCTTAGAAACTAAGTCTCAGATTACCATTGTCAGTAATGTACATTTCTGGAACATGTCATAATACCAAAGTCTCCTATTGTCTCCTATTGTCTATGTCTGACAATTGATGGTGATGGATAATTTTAGATGCCACAGTCTCCACTTTAGAAAACTGCCTGGGCTTAGCTGCCAACTTGATGCATTTTACAGGAACTTCTTTCACCTTGTGTAAGCTGAGATCTTGATGCCAGAAAGTAATCGTTAGAAGACAGATGCCTCCCTCTCTTACTCCTGCTTATTAAAGAGAATTGTTCTGAGATTTGTTATCCCATCGCCAGATGTGAATTAGTAACTTAAGGAGACATAATATTTTTAGCTCTTGTCTAGAAGTTAAAAAGCAGACTTTGCCTGAAATATATTTTTTATATTGCAGTGGATTGGCCCATGCAAGAAGAAAGCATGTACTGAACATTTAGAAAGGTATATTTGGAGATAAAGTAATTGTAAAATATGCAATCTAACAGATTTCCATAGTGAATTTTTAGATGGATTAAACATTAAAATTTAGCAGCTATCTCATGGAAATGGGAAAGAATGGATATTTGAGCCAAAATTTATGAAAATGACGTGGAATGGAATTTGGTTACAAGATTTACTCATATGTAATTTAGAAAAAGTTGTGAATTCTTCCTTAGAGATTACAATTGTTAGCTGAAATACCAAGAATTTTAGTGACAGCAAAATTCCTTTAGCAATAGAGTCTTTCTTCTGAGTAAAGTTATGCTTGAAATGTTAGTAATTTGGTCCCTGCCTGATCCAATTCCCACCCTATCACTAAGGCTCAAGGAATCATGTTTAATAGAAAATTAGTAGTGCATCTGCCATTGGGAATTAATTTACAAAAAAGTATGACCTAGCTTTTATCCCTGGAATTTACGATTAAGTCCGCACTTCTCCATCTGAGTGATCTGAACATGGGTGGAAGCCAAAGGTTTGATGAAACACTCATTCAAATATTTTGATACAGGTCTACCATCACCAATGGGGCATAAGGAGACTCTTGTCTTCTCAAGCAGCCCACTGGCTATAATTAATAACTAAGAGCATACTAGCATACTTATTACTGCCAAACAACATAAGGGGAAAAAAAACCCACTGATTTCAGAAATCTACAGTACAAGTCTTAACAGCTTCACAATGTATTGCAAAGACAACTGCACAGAATGATGTAACATTCCTAGAAGTCATCACAGGTGTATTTGTGAGAAGGGGAACCAAAGAATGTGTGTCATTTAAATTTTTATGATGATTAGGTATAAGCAGCATAATTAAATCTTCAGACCAAGTAACTGAAAAGGACAGTGTAAAAGGATACAGCCAACAGATTCATTTTTGCCCATAAGGCATGACCGAAAATGTTTGTTTCTGCAAAAGGGTACCATTGAATCTGTGTTGTAATTGTGCTGATGGCAACAGATCATTTCTATCCACAATACAGCCTCATCTGTGTTTTGGATATGAGATGTTGATAAGATAGGAAGCCATCAAAAAGGTATGCAAACAGTAAAACAAGAGCTTAAATTTTTCTTCTTGAAAACAGCAAGAAAGGGACTAGAATGTTGATTTTGGAAAGTCAAGTGGCCAGATGGATTTGAAAAAATATTTCCTGTGGGTTGCTTCAAATTTTATAAAAGTATATATGAAGATTTTGAAATTAACTGTAACAAATCCTCCCATGGGAAAGTTTTGCTGATTGGAAAATAAACATATGATAAGAGGGGACTTTGAAGGTTGACTAGAGGGAACCAGAGAGAACTATGGATTACAATTAAAGGAGAAGAGACCTATTAATACAATGGAGCAATATTACCTGACTATAGAAGAAATTAAGGCTGTCTGGGAACAATGTACTCAGAAATTACTTACAAGATTGTCTGCCACTATAAAAATGTTTCTAATAGAGACTACAGAAGAGGAACCAATTTTACTGGACACAACAGAGACTGAGGCTGGCTTGAATGTGGATCTGAAAATGGATTTTTAAAAAATGCCAGACTACAAGAGTGATATGGAAAAAAATGATGTGGATTTGAAAATGGATTTTAAAATGACAGATTATAAGAGTGATATGGAAAAAGATGTCACAATGGATTTATAAATGAAACTGGCTAATGTTTTAATAACAGAGATATACAAATAATAAATCAGAAAAGTGACTTTGATAGCCTCCTTATCTTGGATTTACAAAAGGAACATGTTCAACTACTGAAGCTGTTCCTGAAAGGAGACAAGGAGAAAATGATAAGAAATCAACTTGTGGGACATTACTTGACAGGATTAAAGACCAAGCTTTTTAAAACTAAATGGAAGGACCATAAAGTGAATGTATTTGATCAGGGTTAAAATATATATGTTCTGGTTTCTGGTAGCCATTAGTGGAATTTATTGTTAACCAGGAATGAATGACAAGTGTTTGAAGATTTGTTTATAAATGGGGAGATATTTCTTTTACTTTATTCCTTAGAAAGGAATTAAGGTTAAAATATATGTGTCATTATTTCTGGTGGCTCTTAATAGACTTTTGCTGAATAGGACTGAATGATGAGTTTTTATAATTCGTTTATGGATAAGAGATGAGATATGGGAAGAAGATATATATATATATTTAATTATTGAAATACTAGAAAAGGTGTTAAGTTACTGAAGTTCTTTATACTTTTCTGGAGGGAGGGGGGAGTCATTTTTTTTTATATTTCCCCCTTCCCCCCTTTTTTTCTTTTCTTTTATCTCTCTCTTTGCACTTTTTCTTTATTTCATATTTTAATATTTTCTTAGTTTGTATTACTCTTTTATCTTTGTATTTGTAAACTTTAATAAAATTATTACAAAGAAGGAGGAGGAGGAGGGGGGAAGGAGAAGGAGAAGGAGAAGGAGAAGGAGATGATGATTATAATAGCATACTGGCATGCCATAGATCAGGTTGCCCCAAAAATGTGTACCATGTTGTGCTGGAACTTCCTTATAGCAAAAGGGAATTTGCAAGACTTTGAACCTTAGAAGACACAGATACATTTATCTTTCCAGAATGTAGAGGCATGAAGAGAAACCCCTCAAGAAATTTAAAGGATTTGACTAATACCATCTATGTCCATGAATATTGATGTATAGCAGGACTTTTTGAGTACACAATACTTTTGTTTTATCATGATTAATGACAACACTGTTTTCTCTGTCGAAAAGGACAAGGGCCTTAAGATATCTTCTCAGGCCTACTAACGGCATAGAGAAAATAACTACATCCATCTGCACAAAATAAAATCAGAACAGATCTATTGGTTAGTGAAGGAGGGAAGAAAAAAATCTGGTCTGACAGAGCTTGTACTATTGGATTTATAGAGTAATTTAAAAGAATAGAAGCTAAAATATAGCCCTGTTTTATCCCTTTTTTGAATTGGAATTGGGACAGGGGTGAATAAGACATATCCTTGAGACCCATAAGGAACTGCAGGGTACTGTTCTTATAAAGTTTCATAATTAGAGCTAGTAGACACAGATCAGTGGAAGAGGAGTTCAGTTTCTCCCATAACTTATTTCTGGGATTTGAGTCAAAAGAGTCATAGTTTTGAAGGCAGCATATAATTTTCCCCATGGAGAGGATGTATATTTCTCAGCTAAATTGTGAACAACTAAGTTGTGATAGTGAGTCATTCTGTCTCTCTAAAACCAGCTTGTTCTTCCACTAGGATGTTACCTCTGTCACCCAGTCTGCCAATTTAATATAGAGCTATGTGGCATAAAACTTATTTGTAATGTTCAGTAGACTAATTGGATTTTTATTACCTTTTTAAAATAGCAGAACAGCTATGAAATTGTGCCAGCCATCTAAGATCTGAAGTGTGTGACTGTTTCGTGTGTTGTGTGTGTGTGTGTGTGTGTGTGAGAGAGAGAGAGAGAGAGAGAGAGAGAGAATAATTCAACCAATATTGGGGTCTATCAATTAATATTGGTCAGCAATAGTTTTGATGGAATTAAATAGCTACCAGCAGCTTTACCCTTTTAAAGACAAGAAATAACTTTATTAGACTCAGACATAGGGGAGTGTCAGCCTTGCAAGATAGACTAGACAGGAAACATGGCCAAATGAGCTAATTCGACTTTATTGTAAGGTTACATTAACAGAATCTTGCAAGTCTGAAAGTACTTGTCTCCCTCCATCCCCTTTACAGCCCAATAAACTAGTGAGGGTCCCTTCTGAGCCACTTGCCCCATAAAACTAAAATGAATATTGTGCATTTGTTACTCCTGGATGTACTGTACAATTTACTGTTTGTATAGAAGAAACCCTGCCTCAGGGTTTAGGATTTAATCTGATTTAGAAAGAGGTACACTTCTTCTGAAAGATCATGTTCAAAGTTTGGAAATCTCAGATTTCCGATTTCAGATCTTTTTGGAACTTTAATTGGTCCTGATGTGAAAGTGTGCATTTGCACAAACACTGTTGAAAAACATTGAGAAGCTTCAGGTTCTATTAATTGCAGCAGATGGATCTGGACCTCGGCAAAGCATTTGACAGGGTGCCTTATGATAATCTCCTCAATAAAATGATAAAATATGGACTAGATGATACTAGAGTTAGAAAGACTCACCATTGTTTTCAATGACTGCACCCAATGTGTGCTCATTAATGGCTCCACTTTAACTTAGAGGGAAGTATTGAGTGAAGTGCCAAAGGCTTTGGTGTAGGTCCATTGTGGTTGTACATTTACTAGTGACTTCCCTGAGGGGAATCTTACAAAGTTTGCAGATGACACAAAATGAGTGTCACAAAAAGTATGGGTGGCTATTACTTTAGATGAAAAATAGAAGATTCAAGATCAAGAGAGATTTGAGCAGTGGGATGAAGTGAATAGCATGGACTTTAACAGGCAGAAGTGTAAAGATTCACATTTGAGTAGGAAAAAATGTAAGGCATAAGTATAGGATGGGCAGACCTGATTTCATAATCATACATCTGAAAGGAATCTATGTGTCCCTGTCAATCAAAAGTTAAACATGAACTGGCAGTGTGATACAGCAGCTAAAAAGGCAAATACTATCAAGTCCTTCCCAAAGACCTGGGATAGGCAGATGTTTATCATTATTGCTGGTCACACAGTCAGCCAGATGTTTAGACTGGATTTGGCATTTTTATCTACCAATTGAGTACTTTCTAAGGACCTGGGATAGACATATATTGTTGTTTGATGATGTTAAAGGTATCGTTGCAGGATGTAAGCTGTTCCAAGTTAAGCTGCCTTTTGCAATTGACTGGTGGTGATTTTGTCAATGCCGATGGTCTTCAAATGGTGCTCCAGATGTTTTGGGATTGCACCTAAGGCGCCTATTACTATTGGTACTATTTTTGCTTTCTTTTGCTACAGTCTTTCTACTTCTATTTGCAGGTCTTTATATTTTGTGATTTGTCTCCAGTTCTTTCTTTTCTATTCTGCTGTCTCCAGGTATTACAATGTCCACTATCCAGACTTTTTTGTCTTTCCTATCAACAACTGTAAAATCTGGAGTGTTACTATTATTATTATTAGAGCTGGGTTGTGACACTGGGCATTATGGCTGTTACTAAATTGTTGCTTTTAACCATGTATGTCTCCAAGAGTCACTTTTGAGAGATGGGTGGTCATATAAATTGCTTAAACAAATCAATAAAATAAATACATTTCAGCAAGTTCAGAAGAGGGCTACCAAGGGTCTGGAAACCAAGCTCTAGGAGGGATGGTTAAAGGATCTGTGTAGCTTACAGAAAAGATTACTAAGGAGAACTATAACAATAGTCTTCAAATATCTAAAGCACTGTCACACAGAAAAAGGAATGGACTTATTTTTTATTGCCCCAGAGGGCAGGACAGAACCTAAGAGTTAAAACTAAAAGAAAGGAGGTTCAGGCTAGACATGAGGAAGAACTTCCTCACAGTGGAACAGGCTGCCAAATGGACTGGCAAGTACTCCATTGCTAGAGGTCTAGAGTATGGAGAGTCATTTGTGGGAAATACAGATATTATAATAAAATCATTCTGACTCTAATATCATTCTGACATTAGAAGATATGCACTGGGAATTAATTCATTTTCAAGCTGAGTTCAAAGTTTTGCTCTTAAGGTTTGAAAACAAGATGAGCAACAGAGGTCTTGGACAACTTTCAAGACTTGTGAGAATTGTAGAAAAATGTCTGGAAAGTACCCTGTATCCAATCTTTTAAAGTTTTAAATAACAACTGACCTGAAGGACAGTCCCCAGACATTAGCATCTACAGAACATGCTCTTTTGTGGGCCAGCTTACTTAGAGGACCTGGCTGTCAAGTCACTCCAAATATCAATAGAAGAGAATATAAGTAGCTCAGGGTTGAACTGTGGAGTCCTTGGGGTTCTCTGAGCTTGGTTGTTTCTTGCAAACATTTCGGGTAACGAAATGTTTGCAAGAAAACAACCAACCTCAGAGAACCCCAAGGACTCCACACTCCAAATATGGATCATTCCAAAATTGTGAAATACTCCCCCCTCCAAAATTGGGCCCTATTAAAGCAGCATTTTGGAACAGAGGACTGGCACAGTTCTTTAATTTTTTCTTTCAAAATGAGAAGCTGTGCTTATTGCTATTTTAATATTATTTAAAGATTGTGATAGTGCTTTTGTGTTTTCTCCTTATAATGGAATTCTTCTTTTTCCTCATACAATGGCTTGATATTTTTATGGCATTTAACTTCCAATAAACAACTATTAAAATAAATACAAATCCGGGGTATGGCAAATCTTGTAATACAGTATATCCCTCATTCCTGCCAGTTCCTTTCTTTCCTATACAACAGAATGATTCTAGGAGAGCTGCTGAATTCCTTTGGGGACGGGGTGAGTGAGATCACTATGCAAATGCAGGAAGCGTATAGAAAATAGGAAATCAATTAAATGAATGAAAAGGACATATAGCTAAATCTAGTTTATACAACACCATTTTCTAAGCTTCTATATACCTTTCGATCCTTACAAACAGTTCTTGCTTCTTCCATATCCACATGCCATTTCATATTGTGGCTTTTGCTATTTAAACTACTCAACTCTCTCTTGTATTCTACATGAGATGTACAGGGTTTGAGCCCATTCATCTTTCTTTTTTTAAATTTATTTTGATGACCTAGGACACTTATGGGTGGGACAACAATGTCACTGAATATGGGAGGCACGGGATTGAAGAGATTAGGATTTGAGAGGGATTTTAAGTGTGTTAACCCTAATTAAATGCCTATATACTCTTTTTATGCTGATTCTTGGTGGTGTGCTGCTGAAATTTGTTAGCACAATTTCTAGACTACTGAAGGCTACAGTCTTCCCAATCTCTCAACTAAGATCAAAGGTTAAGATGTGAACAAATGCCCCTGTCCTGCCCATTGTGTCAACATTTATTATTTTTACTATAAGATTGTGTCAACATGTTAGCATGAAGATCTGTCTAGAAAGTCTATGCATAGAGACTTCTTCACACATAGCCTCAAACAAGGACAAAGATCCAAACTAAGGGAAGGTTTTCTGTGTCTGTGTGTGTTTTTAGAGTTTTTGATTCCTGGCAACTGCCTGGACTCAAATACCCTGCATTTTTCTTGACAAGATTTCAGAAGTGGTTTGCCACTGCCTGCTTCCTAGGGCTGAGAGAGAGTGACTGGCCCAAGGTCACCCAGCTGGCTTCATGCCAAAAGTGGGACTAGAACTCATGGTCTCTGGGTTTCTGGCCTGATGCCTTAACCACTACACCAAATTGGCTCTCGGGCCTGTGCTTAGCATTGTTGATTTCTCCAATAGTGGACTGCAACCACTCAGCCTCTTTCTATCCTACTTTCCTTGTGTACATACATACAGAAGGGGCTTAGAAACATCTGGCTAATGATCATTGAAACAAGGTACTCAGATGTGCCTTGATTCTTGATTTAATCTAGGAAGGGAACATTTCTGTTCTGATGACTAATTCTTTTCGTCAGTGTAGTTTAGTTTCTTATCTCTACCCTGAACATACACTTAAGATGAAAAGAATGGTATGGGACATGCCCATGTGGGTATATGCATAGATACGTGCAAGGCCACCCTAGAATTTATTGAGCTTTATTATCATTTTATTTATGTGAAAAAAGGCTGATGTCTTGTTCTCCTGAATTTAGGGTTAATCATTTTAATCAGGAAATTTGGAGTTCTAATATTATGAAAGGAAAAAGAAGTTTTGTGTATGACATATAGATTTAGGGACCTCCAAATATGATGGAGCACACCACCCATTTCTGTCTTTTCTTTTTACTTGAAACTACAAGGAAAACAAAATGAATGGAACGTCATAATAAATAATAGAGGGAATTCTCAGCCACTTGTATGATTCATTAGGCCATAAAAACATCATTTTTAAATGTATTGAGACCAGCACTTGACATTTCATTTTGTTGCACCAGAGGGTCATATGGCCTTGCAATGAATTTAGATCTGACTTGCTGTAAAGAAGAGTGGAGCTGGCTAGATACAGTGGCAAACCAGTAGTGTTAAGAAAAGAAATGTGCTACCAGTTAATACTGGGAAAGCTTTTTTAAGGCCAGACTCTTTTTTAACCGAATAAGAGCTGTTACTTTTTGTAACAGGTACTTTGTGAGCAGGTGCTCACAAAGGATGAAATCAAGCTCATATGTTGAAAGCAATGGGCTTTCATCAGTTGGTCTGCCATGAGATTTTGTAAGCGACTCCCTTTTGTGGTTCTGCTGCAAAGATTGGCTTCAGTGTTGCTGTTTTTTGCCCTCTCCCCATATCTTCTGAATTTTCTCTTATGGCCAGTGACAGTCACAATCCTGAACAGTTTGTCTTTGGCTGCACTATCAATTCAGTGAACACCAAGCGTGTACATTCTCTCTCTTTCTCTCTCTTCTGAAGTCTAGGACATGGAATTATTAGCACAGCCTGGTGCTGCCATCTAGTGGCCATGTCCCAGGCCTGCAGCTGGCCTTTAAATTAATTTCTCTACCCTCCCTCTTTTTGCTGCCATATTCCCCTATCTTGAAGCAAGCTTGTTTGCTATTAATTAGTTTTGCAGGTGATGAGAGGTTTTTTTTCCCCCCTGTTCTTTACATTATTACAGCAGTTTGCGTTAAACATTCAAGGCATCTTTATCAAGCCCACAAGGGAGAGGACTGGCAAAAGAATACAAGTATCTGTACAACCTTATGTATGGTTGCACCTGAGAAGGAGAGAACTCCCCTGCCTCTCTCAGTGGAATAATAAAAAGAAGCAGAAAGCAGGTGTCAGGAGGACAGTGTGTGACAAGGACAGTGTGAGACAAGGAAAGATGTTCAAGAATCTGAGCCAAAAACCTGAGCCTCCAAGAATAATTCAGGATTCTGGCACACAAAATGTAGTAAGGGACTTACATAAAGTATTAATGAAAGGATGTATTGTTGTTTTTGCTATTTTAAGGATAGTTCCAGCTATCATTCTGCATCAATCAAGGTAACATTGAAAATCCTCTCCATTTTTACATGTATTGCTGCATGGTAAGATGGTTAGTAAATATTATGTCAGTAGTAGTGGTTAAGGCACCTGGCTAGAAACTAGTCTAATTCCGAAACTAGAAAGATGCAGTTGCCTTGAAAACCGCTAGGGGGCGGTCACTGCAGAGTCAGTAATGACTGTTAAGCAGATAAAAAAAAAAAAAGAAACTGGGAGACCGAGAGTTCTAGTCCCACCTTAAGCACAAAGCCAACTGGGTGACAAAGTCCACAGAACCACTTCCAAAATGTTGCCAAGAAAACTAGGCAGTCACCAGGAGTCAACACTGACTCAAAGGCACACACTAAAGGAAAACCCTCTTTACTCCAGGGCAGCTTGATTTGATAAGAAAGTTTAAATAAAATTAGCACATCCTCTTACTTTGTATATCATAAAAACTAGATGAGAGCAGTAGCATCAAACTGCAGAGAGGATCCATAAAACCATTTTAAAAGACTGGGGTAAGTAGAAAGATCTCAACTTGATATTGGAAAGGCGTAATATCACCACCGGTTGAACTCTATTCAGTACGGACATGCCTTCGTAAAGAGGGTTGCCCCCATATTCCTTAGGCAGGGTTCCACCAAAGAAAAGTTTCTGTTCTTTGCACAGACATAATTAGAGTATCAGAAGTCCTCAGCTCCATGAAAGTTCTGGATAAGCCCTGTTGATGTATATGCACACCTACATGTGACTCTCTGTAGGAGTAAAGCTTTTGTGCATATATCTGAACATACACAGGCTTCCATACAAGCAAGGACTTTGATACTGCAAGATTCTGGCTCCCCTGGAAATCAGCAATTGTACCCACAGGGTTTTTTTCTGTCAGTGTTCACTCTGCTGTATCACACACGTACCCATGTCTCATGTAAATGTTCCACATGTCAGTTGTTTTAGGCATTCACATGCAGGATGTTTCAAATCAACTGGGCCAGAAATAGGCAACCATTGATGATGATGATGATGATGATGGTGATGATGTATTAGAAATGTTTGTATTAATATGTGTTTGGAGTATCAAAAAGGCTGTTACATACTGACGGAAGAAGAAGAATAGTAATAGTAATATGAATATGAATATAATATAAATATTAAGGGCGTAGTCCTTTATTTACACATTTATACAACTACATACAAGTAAACCTCATTCCAAATGCATATAATTTTGTTTCGTTTTGTTTTCTTGTTCTTCCCAATCAGTACTGAAAAAGGAATGACAAAAACAGTGGTAGCGAATGAGTCTTGACATAACTTCAGAACAGCAAGTTGGTCTAGATAAAAATAATATTGGTTTTCTCTGTGTTGCCGTATTTTATTTTTAGGTTGTGTTTACTTTAGAATCTGAAAAGCCCTTTAAATCCTTACAACTGCCATTGCTCTTAATCTCCAGTTCTACCTCTGCTTAAAAATTTCTTGGACAGAATAGCAAGTTTATGCTCAAAACATCAGTGACAAGGTGCACAACATTGTAAAAAAAAAGAAAGAAAGAAAGAAAAGAAAAAGAATTTGCTAAAAAAAAAATCCATTTGACTCAAATGGAAAATCCAATATAGTTTGAAAACTAAGCATCCATTTTTTTTTTGTCTGTGCTCAGTCATTACTGACCCTGCAGTGCCTGCCTGGACGAGTCCTTGCCTGGACAAATCCTTGCCTGGACAAATCCTGTGCAGTTTTCAAGGCAATTGTTTCGGAAGTGGTTTGCCAGAGCCTCCTTCCTAGAGCAGAGCCCAGCTGGCGAGTGCAGGAGGCGGGGTTTCCGTTGCTTCGCGCCCTTTTCAGGCGAGTGTGGTTTCACGCTTACCGGCAACTGGTCCCGTCTCTCTGTGCAAGGCGCTGCCAAGGCGCTGCCAGCATTTTTCCTTCCACTGGAGTGAGAGTACCCATTTATCTACTCATGTAAGTTTTTGAGCTGTTGGGTTGACAGGAGCTGGGGAGGAAACAAGAGCTGACCTTGTTAACGGTGAAGGCTGGACTCGAACCGCTGAAGCGTCAGCCATTTCTGGCCGGCAACTTTCAGCGTCATTAAGCCGCTGCGCTACCGCGTCCCAAGCATCCATACAGTGTCCTAATCTATCTTGGGCACTGTTAATACAGAGAAACTGGAGGTACATATGAGTCAATGTGCTAGCAATAGCACAGTGACATGTGAATATCTATGTGCATCTCTGCAGCTATAACTATAGGTCTTAATACAGGTTACCCCCCTCCCCAAAAACAAAAATCCTGCAAGAAAAATGTGAATCAATCATTTTAATGCTCCTGACAATACTAAAACTAATTCTGCAAAACATATGTAAGCTGTAATTTATTTTCAATCTAGCTGGCAAACATGATAGTCTTGAAATGTAATACTTACATTATAATAATGCTACATAGATTTATCCTATGTAGATTAACTGTAAATGCAATTCATGTAAAAGCCTTATTCTTTCCTCTACATTCTCCTCCAGCAGCAAGCACCATAGGTTAATTAGATGCTGATTGCTGGATCTTTTGTATCCATACAGAAAATATTATGTTAAATATCAGGACCTTGTCTTGTGTTTTTTCCAATTTGAGACTCTAAATTCAGTGTTTCATTTTGTTCATTCATTTGTTTTTCTTTTGTTTTTTATTTTTTTGAGAAAGTGAAAAGAATATTTATCACTGTACCAACTGCATGTGTGTATGTGTATGTATGTGCATGTATATGTATGTATGTAGGTGTATGTGTGTGTACGTGCGCGTGTATGTATGCATATATAGATATAGAGAGATAGAGATAGAGATATAGAGATATATAAAGGCTGCAATGATGTATACAACTATTTTCATAGTCCAACTTTTGGGGGACTATTGGCTACAGCAAAGTGGCACTCCAGAATATAGACAGAGCCAGGATAAAAACTAAATTTGACTTAATATACATTGCAATTAATTAAAAATAAATTAATTAAACATACATAACATGAATATTCCCCCTGTATTTAGTATTTTCCCCTTTGTATCATCTCTAGAGACAGCCAATTTGGTGTAGTGGTTAATGCACCAGGCTAGAAACTGGGAGCATGAGTTCTAGTCCTGCCTTAGGCATGAAGCCAGCTTGGTGACTTTGGGCCAGTCCCTCTCTCTCAGCCCCAGGAAGGAGAGGATGGCAAACCACTTCCGAAATCTTGCCAAGAAAATGCAGGGACTAGTCCAGGTGGTTGCCAGGAGTCAACGCTGACTTGAAGGCGCACACACACACACCATAATTGCAGTTACCTAGCAGCTTGGAAGGGACTTGTGAGGACTGCATCCCAGCCACATGTAACTCTAAGACTTACCTGGGAGTAAATCTTATTGAGCTCAACAGGAGTTAGATGTGCCTAATACATAATACATAGAAGTGTTGTGTGAAATTAACAGTTGGAACTGTGGTATGGCAATAATAGGAATAGAATCAGTTTCTCTGCCAAAGGACACACAAGAACAAGTTATTGAAGACTCATATCATGGTCGTATCATAAGACCAGGATGAATGAAGATAATGAAGACAACAGTTTGTTCTTAAGTCTGCTATCATGTACACTGCAACCTTTCATGAAATATAAATGGGATTTCCAACCTTCTCCAGCCACATTTGGAATGTGGAGGACATATTATGGGCACATTCACAAATTGGGTGCTTGAATGGGCAAGATTAATCTCAGAATATGCATTTACCAGAAGCCAAAGAGGTCACATTAATCCCTCTCAGTCACTCTAACACTACCCTATCTTGCCTTCTACCAACCCAGCTTTATTTTTTCTTCTCATTTCTTTTCTTGTTAGGTATTGGGCAGGTTGGCATGACTTGAAACAAAGCACTGGGCTGGAACTACCCACCATTTTATGTTCTAAGATTGCTTCTGGCATTTATATGGGACATAGTTGGAAATACAGTTTTTGCTAGTGGTTTGTTTGGCAACATACAAATTTCACTTCATGTTCTTAGTTTAAAACATATTTAAGAAAACAAAATCAGAAAGGCAAGGAGTCTGGTGGGAACTGTCAGTAGGCACAAAACAATTTTCAGTTTTGTACTCAAGAAAAAAGAATTGCACCATATCTTTCAGAGAAGAAACAGAGACCAAACTTTTTTGTATCAAGTACGGTAAAACATTAAATGAGAAACAATCCTTTGAACCAGTCCCCATTCCCTATTTTATAATTTGCAGTTGTTTTAGGATGGAAGTACATGTTCCAACAATGATGTGTCTCCTAAACTAGGTTGGCCAAGTTCTCTTGGATGTAGCTAGCAGTGGAGGGCATTTTCAGGGCAGAAGAGATAAGAGGGAGATGCCTGTGCTGTCTCTTGCGTCTGCCAGCTCTCCTCTGCAAAATTCTGCCCAATCTGACCTGGTTGACTTAGTCTCTTTTTCAGTTGAACAGCAACAACCATCAGTCAGTTTAAAACAATATGGGGAACACTTGCTGGTATGAATTGAAGATGCCAGGGGATAATAATTAAGTAACTTCTTCAAAAAAAACTTGAGAAACTGACTCGCCTTACAGTGAGTCAGAAACTGGTCTAGCTATCTCAGTAATTCTGGCACTGATTAGTAATTCCTTGCCAGAACTTTAGACAGGAGTGTCTTCTTCTACATGCAAGATATGTTCTTTCTTGGTAAGTTTTCTGTTAATAACTCTTCTGCTGACTCTCCATCTTCTAAATGTCTTCTTCTTAAAACTCAGTCTTTAAAAGCAAGATATTTTTCTGTTTTGTTTGGCTTCTGGTTCAAGAACTTTGGGTGGCATTTATTGCTTGTTTGGTTTTTAACCTACAAAACAAACAAAGAAACAATTAATTTTGACATCATGCTGTATTTCTCAGATTCAGATGGATTCTATTTGTTTCCTGGGTTTATTTTAAATGAAACGTGTTCTAAATGAAACATGTTCTTGTATATGCAGGGTGTATCAAAAGTCAGGCCCCATGGACAATTTATTATACAAATTACATTAAATGTTCAAACTGATTGTCAGTTTCTTCTAAATACTTCTTTACTTGTTTGATGCATGATCTTTAAATATTCTTAAGTAGAGTAACATTTCCTCTAAAAAAAATTAAGTAATAAAATTAATAAAACATATTGTGCTTTTGATACATCCTGTATATTTAGAAGGAAATTTTCAAATAATAGTAGTAGTAGTAGTAGTAGTAATAGACTGGACATAATGAAATGCAAATTAACAAAAATATGTTTAGACAGAAAACATGCAGGAGCCTTTTAGTGCACAAAATATTTTCAAATACCAAAGTTGTTTCTGAATAAATGAGTAAGAGATGTTAACCAATAACATCGAGGAAGAGAGAACAAATGGAAGCTTATTTGTGTGATTCTATTTTTCAGTCATATGAATTTCATTTACTGTACATGGAAGCTCTAGGAATAGGTGATATTGATTTTCCCCCCACCCAGAATGGTTTGATGTTCAACTTTTTTCTTTCCCTGTTCTGGCTTGCTTTAATTTGAGTTTTGAGATTAGTAAAGTATTTTTGTACATTCCCTCTAAGCATTTATTATCAGCAATAGTGCAAACTGTTAGAATGCCTACCACATATCTATTTTACAGTTTTATTTTCATTGTACTGATGGAGAGGTGGGAAGGAAGTATGCAACTCGTATGTCCAGCTTAGTGCGATTGGTTATCAAGAGTCTGAGTCAGTTTTCCCAGACAATACTTAGTTCTCTTGAAATTCAGCTCACACATTTTATGCCATCATAGAAACTCCTGAAGTAGTTTAACTGATCTGTTTGTTTTTGTCTTAATGCACTGTGTGTCCCCAACTTACAACAACCCTGTAAAGAAAGTTGAATGAAATATTGTAACTAATTCAAAATCACCTAATGAGCTTTGTGGCTGAATGAGACTGAACGGCTTTCCCATTACAGTCCAACCACCGCAGCTCCTCAACATCAGATAAGCTATTTCTGGACTCTCTATGATGACACAATATGTGAGTTGTTTATATGCCCAAGTTAAAAGTGTTTCATGTTCATAATACATATAATTTTTTGAACTATACTTGCATTCACCTCACACAAATATTTAGCATTCCCATTTGGTCATCTTATGAAATATACACTGAGAAATATGGAATTGTCCCAGACACAGCCTTCTTACATCATTACATCCTCCATTTGAAAGAAGCTGAATCTGCAGAGGTACAGGAAGGTCTCAACAGGCCATATGTAGTCCACAGCTGTCTTCTGGAGAATGGTCAACAACAAAGTCTAGTCTTCCTTATGAATCTGTTATCTCCATAATAAAATGTATTCCTAAGAAGATGTTAAAACTTCACATAGGAATAGGTGGAACAACTTGATTCCAAGCAATTAAGGGTTTAAAAGTCAATATCAAAAAGCCAAGAAAAAAGAAAAAAGCTACATGGGCCTCAGTGACAATTCTGATTAGACTACTCTCTGTAGTTCAATAGGGCTACTTGTAAATAAGTATTTTTGAAAATGTAGACCTAGGGCAAAATCTGCACAAGGAATTTAGGCAGCCTTCTCTTACCATAGCATCTGCAAGCACCTTACACTCCTTAATACATTGATCCTTTCAACACCCAAGTGAGGAAGATAATTAGATATTATGTCTCTGATTTACGGGAAGAGAATATAGGGCTGGGTCTGAAATCAAATTGTCCTTTTAAGGGAAATTTTCAGCATTATTTCTGTAGTGAAATGTAAAGAAAAGAATAATGGCTGCAGAATCCACATTACTGTAGCTCTCCATTAAGATGGTGTTTGCCAGGCACATTCCTCCTCCACAGGAATAATTAGGAACCATTTCCTAATCACTGTAGATGAGAAAATGTTGCATGGATCATTTCCAATGATATTTTTCTGAATGATTTGCAAAGTAGCTGGGTAATAAGATTGATAACACAAGTAGCGATTGAGGAGCCTAAGTCTTGCAGAATATATCTTTCAATTCTGGCTCAACTATAATACTCTGAAGGTGACCTGGGCCCCCTCACTGGCTAAATTTACACCTATGTCCTGCTGAAAAATTCTACAGCACCTTTTCATGCCAGTGGACATTCCATTTGAGGAAATAAAATTTGCTTTAGATATTTCAGAAGAAAAGAGAATGTTAGTGAATTTTTCGTGAGCAAAGTATAATGCTCCTTAATAGCCAAAAGGAGCATCTAGTAAATGTTCTGTCTTCATTTTTCCATTATCTCTCTGGCAATCTACAGCCTCCTTGGCTCCTGATACCTCATTTAAATCCCAAGAGAAGGGCCATTTCCTTCCATTGGATATCATCATCTCTAGAAAAAAGGAAATCTCAAAAACACTTCCAAAATATATTTTCACATGCCATAAAAATAAATTAGAATAACAGAAGCTTCGTTCACAGGAGAAAAAAAAAAAAATGGAGAAACTGCAAAGCAGCCCAACCTCAGCTCGCATATTATGCTAAAACATAATGTGGTTTGTTTGATTACCAGCCCCATTACCTAGTGAGACTTAGCAAAATGTATAAACACTGCCAAATATGGTTTACACAACAAACAAAAATTCAGCATGATTTGTGGTCCAGGTCACCATCTCCCCACCTAATTCACTTGATAGTTATGAGCACCAACTTGGTAGGCTGGCTGGCTTGCTGGCTTGCTGGCTTGCTGGCTGGCTGGCTGGCTTGCTCACTCACTCAATCAATATATATATATTGCGGCTGGATAGTGTAGTGGTTAGAACATCACCTTTGATGCAGGAGACTGGGGTTCAAATCCCGGCTGGTACCTACCTTACCAGTAGGGGTCCTTGGGCAAAGACCCCTAACGCTTCACCTGCCTACCTCAAAATATGAGAGTGACACGAACTAAGAGAGTCATGCCAGCTCGGACGTCGCCCGGATTAACAAGGTCCGCGTCAGATGTTGGGGAACCAGGACAATCTGATGTTAAGTGGGCTACTGGAACAAACCATACATGGACAAGACAAGAGAACTTGGAAATGATGGAATGCTACTACAACAGCAGACCTAATGAGAGGGGATATATGAAACATATGAGGGAACTATGGATAGACAGAAGGCCTACATCCACACTAACTGAGAAACAACTAGTTACCCAGGGCTTCAACATAGTGAAGAGGAAGCTGCTCTCACAACTTGAGATAGACCAACTCTACATTACAACCCAGACTCAAGCAGACCTGGAAGAACAAGCAGATGTGCAGCCAACACCTGAAGCTGGAATGTCACTGCCACCCCTTCTATTACAGAGCACAGCAGCTGATATGAGGCATAAGATCATGGATAAACTAGCTACAGTCAACCCTCGAGTCCGATTACCAAGGCTCAGTGGAGAAGTACCATCAGATAGTATGCTAGAAGATGTCAACAGAGCCCTCCAGACAATCCCTACTACCACCATAACTGAAACCAATGAATTGGTATATGCTACAGCCGCTGTAATCCTGGAAATGCTTGGCATCAAGAAGAACAGCAGTACATACCCACCCTGGAAAATGAGATTGGAGGCTAAGATCAAGGCAACTCAGAGAGAAGTCAGTCAGCTGGTGGAACTACAGAAGCGTGTGGAGATTAAGGATAAGACTTGGCTACTGAAAAAATACATGGGCCTGACTCCATCTGAAGCCCTAGCTACCAGGCTAAGGAGATACACTAGAGAAGCAGAGGCCAAGAAGATAAATGCCCTGTTCTCCAAAGAACCATCCAAAGTGTACTCCCAACTGCAGTGCAACCACAGAGTAGCAGCTGAGCCACCAGCAGCGGAAACTGAACAGTACTGGAAGAGAATGGGAGAAAGAGAAGACGCATAACACCAGTGCAAAGTGGCTGCAGGACCTGAAAGCAGACCACAGCAATCTCCCAGAACAGGAACCAGTCACCATCACAGTAGCAGACATCCAACAGTGGGTCAAGAACATGAAAAGCTGGACAGCACCTGGCCCGGACATGATCCACATCTACTGGCTAAAGAAACTAACAGCAGTGCATGAACGCCTAGCAGCACAGATGAACCAACTGCTAGCAGCAGGCTCCCACCCGGACTGGCTAACACAAGGAAGGACAGTGCTGATCATGAAAGACCCTCACAAAGGAACAGCACCATCCAACTACCGGCCAATAACCTGCCTCCCCACAACATGGAAAGTTCTATCAGGCATCCTAGCTGCCAAGCTACAAGACCATATGGGCCAGTACATGAGCACAGCTCAGAAGGGCATTGGGAACAACACCAGAGGCTCAAAACACCAGTTACTCATAGATAGGGCAGTCGCCCAAGACTCAAGGTCTAGGCAGACCAATCTGAGCACAGCCTGGATTGACTACAGGAAAGCCTATGACTTAATGCCGCACACATGGATCTGTGAATGCCTGGCACTATACAAAGTCAACAGGACACTAAGGACCTTCCTCAAGCACTCAATGGGACTGTGGAAGACAACACTGGAAGTGAACTCAAGACAGCTCGCACAAGTGGCCATCAAGTGCGGCATATACCAAGGTGATGCACTGTCCCCACTGCTGTTCTGCATAGGCTTAAACCCCCTCAGCCAGATAATCACAAGGTCTGGATATGGGTACAAGTTCAAGAGTGGAGTCACCATCAGCCACCTCCTCTACATGGATGACATCAAGCTGTATGCTAAGAATGAACGAGACATCGACTCCCTGATCCACCTGACACGGATCTACAGTGAGGACATTGGGATGTCATTCGGACTGGAGAAGTGTGGCAGGATGATAGTAAAGAGAGGGAAGGTAGTTAAGACCGATGGAGTGGAACTACCAGTGGGCCACATAGCAGACATAGAGACCAGCTATAAATACCTTGGTGTCCCACAGTCACATGGGAACCCTGAGGAGGAGGCAAGAAAGACAGCAACATCCAAGTACCACCAAAGGATAAGACAGGTCCTGAAAAGCCAGCTCAATGGGAAGAACAAGATCCATGCCATCAACATGTATGCCCTGCCAGTCATCAGATACCCTGCCGGTATAGTGAGCTGGCCAAAGGAAGACATGGAGGCTGCTGATGTGAAGACCCGGAAGCTCCTCACAATGTATGGAGGTTTCCACCCCAAGTCCAACACCCAGAGACTGTACACCAGGCGCAAAGAGGGCGGGCGGGGCCTGATGAGTGTCAAAGCCACTGTCCTGGAGGAAACCCGAAGTATCCAGGAGTACATCAGTAAGATGGCACCCAAAGATGAGCTGCTGAGAGAATGCCTCAGGCAGCAGCAGACAAGGCAGGAGGTTCAAGCAGAGGAACTGCCATGGCAAGACAAGCCCCTGCATGGGATGTACCATCGACAGATAGCTGAGGTGGCTGACATTGGGAAATCCTATCAGTGTCTGGAAAGGGCCGGACTAAAAGACAGCACTGAGGCACTGATCATAGCAGCACAAGAACAGGCACTAAGCACCAGATCCATAGAAGCAGGGGTCTACCACACGAGACAGGACCCAAGGTGCAGATTGTGCAAAGAGGCCTCAGAGACAGTCCAACACATAGTGGCAGGGTGTAAGATGCAGGCAGGAACAGCATACACTGAACTGCACAACCAAGTAGCTGGCATTGTGTACAGGAACATCTGCACAGTGTACGGGCTAGGCCCCCCCAAGTCCAGATGGGAGATTCCACAGAAGGTTGTGGAAAATAACAGGGCTAAGATCCTGTGGGACTTCCAGATCCAGACGGACAGGCAGGTACTGGCTAATCAACCAGACATCGTGGTAGTAGAAAAAGACCAGAAGACAGCGGTTGTGATAGATGTAGCAGTGCCAAGTGACAGCAACATCAGGACGAAGGAGCATGAGAAGCTGGAGAAGTACCAGGGCCTGAAGGAGGAAATCGAGAGGATGTGGAAAGTAAAGGCCAAAGTGGTCCCAGTGGTGGTAGGAGCACTCGGGGCCATGACTCCTAAGCTGGGAGAATGGCTCCAACAGATCCCAGGAACAACATCTGAGCTCTCTGTCCAGAAGGGTGCAGTGCTAGGAACAGCTAAGATACTGCGCAGAACCCTCAAACTCCCAGGCCTCTGTAGAGGACCCGAGATTGAGGAAGACACATACCACCCATAGGGGTGAGAGGGGAATTTTTTTTTTTTTTTTTAATGTATATGCTGCCCTAAGCTGCTTACCATGGGATGAACATGCTCCAATGACCTTTGATTGGGAGGAGGACAGTACACAAGCAAGACTTAACAATATATTCAAACTATTCATTTAATGTCTTCTTATTGCAGGGTTATCAAGGTGGAGGGGCAAGGGAGCATATTACAAAACATGTCATCATGTAAATTCTGCTCTTTTTGTATTTGTGCCAAATTTTCCCAGGGTCTGGGCTAGGGTGGCTGGAGCTCCTTGCTGCGTATGCAGTACAGTATATGTTCTGTGTTGTTGGCTGGATTTGTGTCTTGTTTCCTGCTTTTTTTTAGATTGCTTTTTTAAATTTTATTTCTTATACTGTGACCTGTCCAGAGTTAGTCTGGAGTCAGGTGGTACCTAAATAAGATAAATGAACAAGGGGAGGAGCTTGCATCATTCTGTCATCTGCAGATTGCTGCAGACTCCCATACCTTCAAGTATGACTCATTATCATACCTGAACTCATATTTTGTTTTCAGAGAGTTGCTGTCATAACTGTTCTGGCACGTAGCACATAGCTGCACATCTGAGAATGTTTCCTACTATCTGTTAGCTTGAAAGTAGGCTAAAAGTTACAATTTCTGTGTAGCAAACATTTTCTGTTGTAATTTTGCTAAGGTCAAATTGTACTTCTCCTAAACTATATAGCAAATTACCTAGAATTCTGTTCTTTTCTGTTTCATATTTGGACTGAAAAGAGTTTTTTGGTGTGTACTCTACTTGTTTGCTGAAAAGATACTTTCACTCTATTTCTGACATGCTTTAATATTATGAAAAGAAAAATGGATCCTCTAACTTCCTGGAAATAACCACATAGTTGATCTCAGCCGTAAGAGATGACATGGCTATAATCAATAGGATGATCCCTTGGTGATATATAGAGAGAGAGTTATCTATAAGGTGAAATTGCTGAGCCCAGAAGACACAGCATGTCATCACTCTTAATAGGTGGACATTCTGTTCATGCTTCAACTTTTTTTTAGGACAAATTCATCTTGACTATTTTGCAATAGGAAATTACTTTGGATAGATGCAATTATGCTATGATAGCCAACAACACAGAATCTATTCTTCACCTAATGCTGCGATGAAATCTGTTTTCCCAATTGCCCAAAAAACCCTCTTATATTCCTACTTCAGATGCTTCAAATTACTTCTAAATTATTTTTATGATGCTCTGGAGATTTCTTTATTGTTGAGAGGAGTCCAAGAATGCTGGCGTTGCTTCTTTTTCTGGAACATATTTCCATCATGCTGCAGCTTCCATGACTTCCCCTGATTCTTGATCTGAAAAAGCCACATAGGAACAGTTCTTCCTGTTGGCTTCCCTTTGGCTTTAAGAAAAAGGTAGGAAGCCAGTGAAGCTCTAGTTCATGGGACAAGTGGCATGACAAGCTATGGCCATATAACCTTTGGCCACCTTCTAATTAAATTAAAAAATACTACAACCCACTCATGGAAATTTCATCATAATTTTCTTTTCTTTGGAAAGGGGGGAAAAAGTAGTTTATTTTCTATTAAATGAAAATGGACAGGAAAAAAATGTAGGATAAATTTTTGAAAAGTATTTTTTTTTAATATATGATATACCTATAAGCCTTGACATCAGAAATACCTTATTGGCTGATAATTGTGAAGTAGGGCACAGTGTAATTCTATTTGCAAGTATAGGTTGCATATCTCTGAAAACCAGTAGTAGTATATAGTGAATTAACTCTTTTTTAAACATTTAGCAGCATGAATGCCATTTTCATCAGGTATGATTTGGATCTTTGGTTTCCAATATAAAGTTTTAAGTTTTTAATAGTTTTATTTAAAATATTTTACGTTGCAGTCTTAAGCAAACTTGCCTAATATAAATTCTGCAGATATCAATGGATTTCACTTCCAAATCAGTTTGTTTATGGCTGAAAAATAAGAGTAATAGGAAGGATAAGAACATTTTACGGAAGCCAGACATTTATGAACAAGCATAAACTACTCATGTACAGTGGGAGATAGCTACTTTGTTGCATTAAAAACAGTGAGAGATTTGGCTAAAACCTGAATGTTATGTAGATTATTCTCTGAGTTTTGAAAATCTTTCCCTTCTCAATCCCAAAAACTGTTTACCTTTTCAAGCAAAGTTCTATATCTATGACACTGTATATTAAAAAAACAAAAATGAAAAACTGGTTCTCCCTGGATGTGTTGGCTTATAATTGCCATAACTCTAACATTGACTTTAATAGTTGAAGATAATGGAGCTATAGACTAATGTATCTGAGAACCAAAAGACTAAAAAAGAATGATAAATGAAGCTGGAATCTTCATAAACCTGGCCTCAATATCACCATTGTTATATGCGCATCTTGTATTTGTTTAGGGGCAATTCTTTGAAATTTTGCAGTAGTAGTTCAATAATATTATTAGATCAAATACTTTCTTTTTATTAAAATAATGTTGGATGTAACTGATGCCAATGATTCCTGACTCCATTCTGGATATGAACTTTCACCAAGCCTTCAAGAGCAAACAAGAGATGGCAGGTTGAAAGGAACGCTAGACTTCAGGTATTTGGGTGGTGACTTAGAGCTTCTAGTTTGAAACAGATATTTAAACACCTGCATCAGCCTAGTGATTCTCATACTTTGATTCTGGACTTTTGATTGACTTCTTGGAAAACTCAATCTCCTTGTTGCATAGCAACTCCTTTTCTTTGCTGGATTATCCAGAATATAAAAACTTGATCTCTATGTTACCTTCGTCATCTCAATAGCTTCGATTTCCCTCCATGAGTAAAGCTCCAGGCTACCTCAGCCCATATTTAGTCTATATGTATAACTTAAGGACTATGGTGAATGGTGACTCCAAGCCAGGACGTTCTGCTTCACAAATACATCAAACAGTGATGATCCAAAGCTGTCATTCTTATTACAGTGACATTCAGATGACATGACAGATAGAGCTTGACATTCCACATTGGGTATAATCAGATAAGAATGAAAAGGTTGCTGCCTTCGTGGCAACTAAACAAATGTTACATTTGTTACATTAGAACAATAAGAGATCAACTCACCATTGTCATTAATTCCAATGTCACAGAAAACATCTAATGAATTTCTTGAAACCATCTGTATTGAAGACCTAATAGAGCCCTCCTGGTGTCTGGTAATGACAGGTTTTAACAATTCATTTGCATGGAACATTCCAACCTCGGAAGCTGTGGTTGTGCAATGCTGGGATTCTCCGGACACACGCTGTTAGGCAGCATGGCCCAATGAAACACTCAAATGCAAACCCAACAGAGCAATGCTGAGAAACCTAATAAGGTCTTTACTCCCCAGGGTTTGAAAAATATTAACCCACAGTGAGGAAAGTGCTCAGGAGAGATGGAGAGATTCCAATGAGCATCTGTCCCAATGTCATTCCCAAGAGCAGGCATTTCACACATGGAAACGTGAAGAATTGTCACCAGGGTGCTAAACTTCAATTACTTCCCTAAAAGCCCATCTCTGATATTAATTCCTTGGTACTATTTCTGTTTCATTCCATGTTATTGGTCTCACTGTAGAGAAGTTGGTAGCATAATATCAAAGATAGGGAAAACATCAAAACTTAGGCAAAACATGTTCTTTCCCAAGACATAAGACTATAATATGGCCTATGCATTTCTCTCCTCTGCAATTAGAGAGAGAATAAATTGCAAAAAGATACACACACACACACACACACACACACAAAATACTAGCTTCAAAAACCCTGGTCATCCAGCCAAGGCACTAACTAGTTTTTCAAATATTTTTTTGAAGTAACTATTCATAATTAAACAGAAAACAAATCCTTTTCAGGCCCTACAGATTTCATGTGTGAAAAGTCTGCACTGAGTACTTTCCCCACTGCTGTTAATATTTTTTAAAGCACTGGGGAGCAAAGAGTTTATTAGGTTTTTCAGCTTTTCTCTGTGGGGTTCGCATTTGCAAAGCTACCTGCCAAGATATTCTGCTTTGAAAGCAAAGGAAATGAGAGCAAACTGTGTTCACTGAACCAAACTTATCCAAAAGAATAACATGGGAGCTTACATTTGCTTAAGCAAGCCTTCTCCAACCAGATGTCCTCCAGATGTGTTGGACTTCAACTCCCAAGCTAACTGGGCAGTATGGAAGTTAAAATCCAATATAGCTGTTGAATACCAGGTTAGGGAAGGCTTTTTAAGCACTTCCCAGAAAACAAAAAGCCAATTTAGGTTTCAACTTTTCTTGAGCACTTCAGAAGCAGAAAAATAAGAAGAGTGGGGAAGAAAATAGATACTGCTGCAATATTTGTCTATGGCACATAATTCCATGCAAGCAAAATGGCCATCGAGATGATATAGGTCTACAAAGGTTTATGTTGTTTATTATTCTATACTCTAGAATAGGATAGAATTCTCTAATTGTATGAGAACTGGAGGGAATCATACTTGGAGCAGATCAGAACCAGATCAGAAACTATCCCCACTTCTTGTTCCACTTACAATCCTTTAGGCTTTTTTCATTAGGCATACATATTTATGGCTAATCTGTGGGAAATCTTGTTAAGAGCCCATTCTCTGTCTGAAGTGAAGGGTCATAAACAAGACAACAGACCTCCTCTGTGGTGGTTCCCATACTTGGCACTCTACCCCCAGAGTCTGTAAAGGTCCCTCCATCATTGCTTTTTATCATTTTGATTTATTTCTATTTGTGCTTCTATAGTTTTCATGTTTTGTAACCTTTTCAGGTCTTTTGAGTTTGGGTGGGCTATAGAAACTGTAAAATAAATAAACAAATAATCACATGCCTGTGTTCCACATCCCAGAAATGAGATATTTCAGATGTTATAGTCCTTATTCAATATTCAAGATGTTACAAAAAGCAACCATTACATGAGTAAGGGGGAGGTGCTTCTTATGGGGTAATAGCTACAGACCCATCCATGCATTTGTTTTCATTTTGTTTCTAGATTAGAAAAGGGTATTTTATCTTACTTTCATTGATTTCTAGTGGGAAAAATCACCTAAAATCCATTTTTTTAAAAAAAATTATTTATCAATGTTGTCACCGTCCATCTCATTGAAATGACTCTGGGCGGCTTACAGCAGAGGTAAAATTCCTTAAAATGCCATATAAAAACAGTCCTAATAATAAATAGCTTCCAAGAAAGATGGAGAGTTGGCAAATAATTCAAGGGAGCATCATCAGGGGGCTAATCACCCCCAGGGATGGTTAGAGCCCATATCTATCTTTAAAGCCATTAATCATTTTATTAAAGTTACCAAGGCACATTGGATCATTGTTTTCTAGTGATAAGAGCAAAGAGCACCAGAGAATGTCCAAGTTATTGTATAGGTTAACAAATATTGAAGATGAGCATATGCATACATTTGACCTTTGAGAAAGAATTGTTTTAGGAATGCAGATAGGCTTGCACAGGAATCTCAGTCCCTGGATCCAGAAAGTGAACATTTTGTCAGGCCTGATACTTAGCCTTTGAGAAATGTGAATGTCAATCCAGCTGACTACTATTCTAACAATTTGACCCACTTTGACCCACTTTGAAAGGGGAGAGTTGTGAATGCACCCGTTGCCAGTATACTTGAGAATGTGGTAGTTTATGGAGACGTACCATTTGTGCATCAAAGACCATTCATTGATGTAACAAAAATTACATTTCTAGAAGGATGTATATTATGAGGGAGCATGTATATCAGGTAAGGAGGTTTAGCAATTAAGGCTATTGTTGATAATACATTGATTTTTACATTAACCAGGCAAACAAGGGCAAAGATACTCAAATGACCTAGGTATGAGCATGTAGCAGGCATATTGAACAGTAAAAATTCCCTTCTACAGTTTCTAAACAAGTTCATTTTATTCTAATGTTGACAAAACAGCTGGATTGGCCAATGGCCATACTAAAATATGCTGTTGTACAAAATCGCTTTACTGTATTTCCCACTAAAACAGCTGGAAATCATGCCATCTTTTTCAACAATTGGGTGACCACAGTTTGATGGTGTATTTAAAAATGGCTCCAGGCACTGGGGGGAAAAATATGGGCCACATAGAAATCCAGAGCTTGGATCTCCCACCTCTGCCTTAGAAGGACATGATTAGACAAATACTGTTTCTGTGATATAAAATATATTTATGCAGACACACAATTGAAACATGAAAAGATTCAAAGCAGTTGCTACCACTCCTGCTTTCCCTAGTCAAATTATAAGACTTTTATCAAAGGAAGATTGTGAAAGCAGAGGAAGTTTACTGCATCATGATGAACACATTGCAGAAAGGACTGTGACTTTACTGGAATGCTTTTGGCAGGCATAAATTGCAGAGTTAATGCTCTGAGCACATGCCTAGTACTGCTCAACTCTTTGTAGCAATTCCATTCTCAGATGTTTCATGTAAAAATGGAATGTGAGTTTTGATCATCAGATTCTAAACAGATTTCCTGTCTACAGGAAATATATTCAAAGGTGGATGTACCTTTGAAAAGATTCTATTTTACTAGTGCTGGCTGCTACAATAACTAGAGACATACAGAGCTAGAGAGAACACACTAAAAGCAAAAAAAAAAAAAAAAAGTTAATACCCCCAAGAAATCACATAAGATTAAATGTGGTATACGCAGAATACAGAAGGACCATCCCCCCCTAATGTCCATATGAATTTATAACAAAATTGTTACAGTTCATTTTCAAGTCTTCTTAACAGAACTCCAGTAGAAGTAAGATACGGTATTTCAGCCAGTACCACAGAATTTACACTAGGAGAAATAAAAGATTAAATATTATAATCCAGATAAACTCTCTGATTGACAAGGATAAATCTTATCATCTAGAGAGTCTGGGTTTTGCTATTGTAAAAAAAGGAAGAAGGATTTTGAAAATGAGACCATAACTTGGACCAATCAAGACTAAAAGCAGGCCACCATTCTTCAAGCTACTCCCTCTCTGGAAATGATACCCTTTAACCTGGGAATATTAATGTCAGATCACATGAGGTTGATTGTGGATACTCAATTGTAGCAAAATAAATGTAAGCATAAAATATGAATACATCATGTTCTTTATCATGCCTTTTTATATGACCATGACCCTGAAAACAAAATCTGTTGTTAAATCCCAGTCTGAAACAAAGCTCACATGCCTATTGTTTATAAGACTTTCCTTCCTAATTACTTCCATCCAAAGGTTGTTCAGTTGTTTTTGTTGATACCTGAATTACACCTCTCTGCAAGCTTTTGCACTTTACTTGCCCTTTCCCCACCAGCAAATAGCCACTGATGCCTTAGCAATGTAGCTAAAAATGCACCACCACAATGTGCACATCATGAACACTTCCACATCTTTTCAACTCAGATATCCTCTGCTGTTAGTTGCTTCATAGGTCTGGAGACCTTGTATACACAATTCCTCCATTTACTCAGCTCCTGGGCTTGTTTATAAGTTTCTTGTCTGCTGCTCATTAGCTCCAAGGTTAAATTGAGCATAAAGTAAATAGTTTTTCTTTCCTCATGTTGACACCATATGAAACACCATTACTCTGTAAGAAGCCATTTTCTGGGCTACTCTGACCCCTTTTAAAGCTAAAGAGGTTTCTGATCATTGAGGCAGGAGCCCAAATGAAAAAGAACCAGTGAATGAACCATCCTTGGAGTGAAAAGCCATGTGTTGTCCTTATGCCCTTTCTGGAAAAAGAAGAGGGCTTCCTTAATGAAAGAATTACCTTTATTAATCCATTCTAACATATTATGAAATTACTCAAAAATTTTGTCTGATCTTCCTCTAAAATATATCATTAGGCACTGTTAAAAACTATTATCAGGAAGAACAACAGCATAAATAATTTCAGGAGATTTACATGTTGGACCTCTCACTACCATATTTGACCTAAAGTTTTGTTTCCTGTAGATCTTTGTGACTTATTTCAATACATTTGAATGTTCCAATGTATTGAAGAATGAATTTAGACCAGCCTTGAGAATTCCTGCACACTTAACTGCTTCTCCTTTGGTTTTCTTTTTATTATCACTCTTATCTTTCCCATGGAGCTGGGGAAAATGCATTAAAGTTCAAAGTCAAGAGGATCACAGGGCTGAAGCACATTCAAACAAGGATAAAACATGTTCTCATTTTTTTAGGAAAAAACATCTAAGCAAGACATACTAGATAATGAATTTCATAAGTAGAAGAAGCAGGAGATAAAGGGCTGTATTCTTTGTCCAAAGCAATCTGAAATTTTGGAATTTGCTGCTACAAGATATGGTATGGCAATTATCCTAGATGATTGTAAAAGTAGAACAGACATTTTTATAAAACAGTAACTAATATTTCCAATTAGGGAACTGAGGATCAACATTTCTATTACAATTAAACAAAAACCACCAATAAATCACAGTTTTGTCATTTAGATTGTGGGTGCTTATTTTGCCAGTATATGTTATTTTGTATGCATGCTTAAATGCAATGCGCATACCTACCCATAATTTTTGCTTTTTTTTTTTTTGACTATTTTCCATAATATATCATTTCTTTAAATGCAACTTGCCTTGGTAAACATACTTTGTATGCTGTTTCCCAAATAAAAACTGATTTATACAGATACTATGCAAATATGTGATATTCTGTATATAGTTTAAACTTTAAACCACCATATAAGCATAATAAACTTTTTTAGTTTAGAATAAATGGCAGCAAATCTAGCTTGCTATTGCCATTCATGCCTTGATGAAATCCAGTTACCATGGATATGTGGAAACTCCAGATCCAAAGGCAATATTGCTGGGAGTAACACAGGAGAAACCTGCTTTCTTCATATAACCCTAACTGGCTGTTACAAGAAGCATCATGCTGGACTATTAGACTTTGGTCTGATTCTCATAAGTTTAGGATAAATGCCAGCTCTCATACCATTAATAGCAGATTATTCTGCTGAACTTCCTTCACATACTAAGCTGCTGTTGGAGGATGATTCAGAAACTAGAAACTCTAAGTACTGAGTAAGGTAAATGGCATTTTCACAACAGAAGTGCTGGAAAGTTTTCTTTAAACTGGATCATAAGTAGTGGAGCAACAGTTCCTTCAAACTTAGAATCATAGATATGTTAGTTTAATCTTTCCAACTGGCACCTTCCAACATGCTGGAGTTGTAGATTCAGTACATCTTGGTCAGGGAAGTTTCTTATGGCACAAGCAGCGTTCACAATACATTTTAACTTCATAAGGTGTGTTCTTTTCAATTTGCAATGAGTCCCTTTCAGCTTTGCAACTTTCTATAGTGCATGGCTGAAAAATAGACTGTACAGACCAACATAAAAGAGGACATTCTTAATAATAATAACACTTTACTGATTAGCCATTAGGCCACATCAGAATAAGAACCTTCTTAGAAGTTTTGTCAAAGGCAGGCTGCAAAATAAAAAGGAAAATGGCTTGCCCGTTAACATAGAGCAGAGTATTTGGTGATGAAGTTTTCTATTTCCACAAGAGAAGGAAAAGGAGTCTTAGTGTTACCAATATTATAATTCCATTTCTGATCATACCAATAAAAGTTTGATTTTGACTTTGTAAAACCAAAGTGATTTCTTTAAATGTGATTTCCATAAGGGCATTATTTAGGATCAGTGTCTCTATGATTTATTTCAGAATCTGAGCTGCTTAGTTAAATTTGCCATCTCAGGTTTTGCTTTATTTTTTAGTCTCCTTACTGCTTTGCTGGAGGGTAGATAGAATATGGTTATCTCCATACTAGGAATAGCTGTGCCTACTAAATTAGTTCAATGCTGACTGGAGATATTGTTCAGTTATTTTTCATCATTTACTTTGCAAAATTTTTCATAAATATGACACAAATAACTCTGATTAGAAACAATTCAACATGGGAGCAAATACATCTAAATGATTTGGCCATCCCTAGTAAGAACACACACTCACTGTTAATCTGCAGCTCAGAATGTGGTGGAAATTATTTTAACATTTTTTTTTAGCATAAACTATTATATGAACTCAGGAGCTGGTTTCTTAATCTGGGCTTTATGTTTAAAGTATTAGGTGAGTCTAGCCATTTAATGAAGTACAAACTATCTTGACTGAAAAGCAATTAAGTGATGATAGTGACCATCACCATGGAATTCACTAAGGTAATATTTTTCTACAGTTCTTAATTGGGTTGTAATATTTAGTGCAAGCTCTTTCTCAGAACACCGCTTGAGAACCATATATCAGAAATGTGGGAATACACCATGTTTGTAAGTCTAAATTCTTAAGCCATGAGGGTAGAAGAAGCTTTCTGCATAACCTATTAATATCACAAAGAATTTTCCAGATATCCTGTAGGAAAACCCACCAGTCAGAATCATGTTCCCATTATACATATTAAAACTGATCAGACTGGCAGCTAAAACTTACTTCATTTGATGGCAGGTTCTCTCAGACAGCTGAGGGCAGTATACTAATTTAAGGAAAAAAAAATTAGTGGACCTTAAGAGTTTGTGAACCCTTTTGAATTTTCCATATTTTTGCGTAAAATGACCTAACAACATGCACTGAACAACAGTGGTATGCGTGGCAGGGTTACAAGGAGAAAGCTACTACTCTCCAAAAAGAACATTGTTACCTGTCTATAATATAAATGAACAAGTATAATGTTTTTGACTCATTTGTTTAATTGGGTTCTCTTTATCTAGGTTTGTTTGTTTGTTTGTTTATTTATTTATTTATTTATTCGGCTTGTATGCCGCCCATCTCTCCCAACGGGTGACTCTGGGCGGCTCACAATAAAAAACACAGTTCTCTCCAAGATGGCTAAAAACTATAAATAATTAAAAACATATTAAAAATACCCTAAAAAACCTCCTCTAATTTTTGGCCCTAAAAAAAACCTGTAAGATGCTGGGGGGGGGGACAACCCATCATCCCACCAGCCATCTCCACAGGTGCGGGCCCCCCTCTGGCCCCCAGGCCTTCTGGCAGAGCCAGGATTTAATACCTTTCCTGAAGGCCATGAGGGAGGGGGCACACCGGACCTCAGAAGGCAGGATGTTCCATAGGGACATGTGTGGAGAACAGATCACATTTTACATAATTTTTATACAGAAATATTGAAAAATTGAAAAGGTTTAACAAACTCTACAATCAAAATTGGTGGCCTAAGACACCTTCTCACTTTATCTCAATGCCAGCCACTTTATGACTAGAAATCAATTTGCAATTTTTGTTTTCTCGACTTTTGTTTTCTCAAAATTCTGAGAAAACAGTGGTGGCAACTTTTTTTCCTAAACGTTTACTGAGAAAGCTTATAAATACCCAGCAGATTCTAAATCCAGCTGATATCATAATTTTCTCTCCCTCATTCCTATTGCTTATTCTTGTTTATAATATTAGCATCCATGACATTATTTGCATATTGTTCATTTAGATATTAAGACAACATTTGAAACCACTAGCAGTCTATCTAACTATGAAATTTGATTAAACATATTTCCTGAACATGCAAGCCAACCTCAATTTAAAAAAAAAAATTAAATACCAATAAATATCGTTTTGTTGTACACACTTCATTGTTTGCCTTAGTTGGTTTTAATTACTTTTTAAATATCTCTTGTTCTTCTTTAGAGCTCAGCTGTACATTGTAGTTTTAGCGAGCTAACTTGCCAAGGACCCCTCAAGACTACAAAATCATTAGATTGCTGGACCAAGGACAGAAGAAATAAACTTTAGTAAAAAGTCAATAATATAAAGTTGCATTTATTCCTACCAGGTCGTGTCTTTTTATGACATGGGAAATAATCCAGTGATACATGTGCTCATATTCACCCAGGTCATTTCTTTGTATCATTGTATCTTGGCACTTTGGCTGATGTTTCCCAACAAGCAAGTCTTCCAACAACAATATTCTGAATCCAACTGTCCTGTTTTATAAAATGGCACTTTACTGCAAATTTACAAGACAATTTACATTCCCAGGACTATACACTGACCCTGTGCTTCAACAGCCCCACCAATGAAGCTGCCACATGTTCATGACATAAATGCCAAAAACCAGTGTGTAGTTTTCTTTATCCTAAAATGACAAACATGAAAAAAATGTAGAGTCAGTCCTACATTAGGCAGGACTCAATTTTAAAAATAGAAAACACAAAACCCAGACTCCAACCAGAAAAAATAATGGAATTTCATTCTTTCACCCCTGCCTTAAGGCTAAATCATTATTTCATTATTAAATTTATATGCTACCTGACTCCCAGTGACTCTGGGTGGTTTATTATTTAGCCAATAAAAGTTCTTATTTTACTTATTTATTTTTCTCTGAGTCTGCCTAAAAATTGGAATTCATGACAGATTTGAAAACAATGTTCTCCACAATAGCATCCCTGTGTCTGGTTGTAAAGAGTAAGAAAGTTCACCTTGATGGAAATATGCAAGAACCGCTACCTAGGCAAAAGAGATTGAAGCACTTTTTAAGTCCAGAGCAATGAGATAATATTTGAAAGTGATTCAGGCAGATGCTTTCCTGACTACCTGGAAAATAAGCATAGGGAGAATGTACAGCCCAATCAGATTTGTATGATTCTTTTATTTATTTTATTTATTTATTTATTTATTTATTTATTTATGCAATTATATGATACTCGCGGTGACTCAGGGTGGCTTAAAGGACTAAAAGCCCCAAATGCAAAACCCACTACCCCCACCCCCTGGCAACAACAACACATTTACACTAACCATTTGATGGGCTCTGTATCAACCTGGGATCCCCAGGCCCATTGGCAAAACCATGTCTTCAGGGCCTTGTGGAAGAGCATCAAGGTGGGGACCAGTCTTATCTCTGCAAGGATGATGTTCCACAGGGAGGGAGCCACCACGGAGAAGATCCTTCTTCCCGATCCCACTAGATAGACCTCCTTAATGCGGAGGGACCTGTAACATACCCTGCCTCCCCAATGTAGTGGGTTGGGCAGATGAAATTGGGAGAGGATGGTCCTTCAAATAACCTGGTCCCAAGCCATGTAGGGCTTTAAGGGTGATAACCAGCACCTTGAATTGGACCTGGAAGCAAATTGGCAGCCAATGCAACTCCCACAAGAGTTGCACAAAACTATGCAGGCTGCCACATTCTGAACCAACTGAAGCTTCCGGATACTTTTCAAGGGCAGCCCCATGTAGAGCATATTACAGTAGATCATTATTTATAGCCGGTCTCAATTAAAGTAGTTTTAGCCTTCCTGTGGAGCTGATTTCCTGGTCTGGTCTACCTAGCAGGGCTGATGCTGGGACTGAGAAAAAGTGAGTGGCCCAAAGTCACACTTTGAATTTAAGTAGAATTTATAACCAAATAAAATTGTAGCTTTATTTGAATACCCCAACATAGAGCCGTAGTGATTGAAGCAGCTTGTTAAACACAAGAGCTGATTTAGTACAGATTTACTGTACATGGCTGCATAGTATAGTCAGCAAAAGATATGGTCTCATTTTTCTTTTCTTAGTGCACTAACGTAAGTTTTTTTATCATTTCCCTGTGTCTTCTAGAGTCATCCAATCATTGTTATGTCAAAATAACAGCAATAAGAGCATGCTTTATATCACCAAGAATGGCTGGGCAATGCTATGAAAATGCTGTAAATCACTAGAGGGAACACAAATGTAGATCTTAAACCCGAGGACCTCTGTTCTGAATATTTATAAAGAGAGTCCAAATCCACTTCCTTTTCATTCCTGAAACAATAATTGGTTCTTCTGCTTATTGATTCTAATTCTTTGTGACCAGGGGTGTAAACAGACTGATTTTCCCACTCTCTCTTCTTCCTCTCCTTTCCTTTAAGAAACTTCTTTCAAAAGCTCCTTTGAAATCTGCACAGATGTAGACTCTGCTTCTCAAAATGCTTTGGTCAAAGCAGAGAACATTTACATGTTAATGGATACATCTCTATAGGGGGTTGTTAGTTGTTGCCAATTCTGCAAGTTACAAAGAAAGAAAATCTGTTTCCAGCTCCACTTTTAATTGGAAAGTCTATGGTTTTCCATAAACCCATGTCTGTCAATAATTCTAATCTGTTTCAAAATACAATTTTTTAACATATTTGACCCAATTTAATGCTAAGCTTTCAGATCCTTTTAAGATGCACTTGTCAGCCTTATTATTTAAAGCATAACTGACATTTAAACTGAAATGATTCCAAAGACTAATAAATATATTATTTTGGCTTACTTACTTTTAGAAAGTATGGACTTTATCATTTTGAACTCAGCTTATTGTTTGATTTAAAGAAGACACATCTGTTTATTTGCTTGCTCATCACCCTCAAAACCAACAGAACTGATTGTCAGGTTATATTATTGATATCAGTATAATTACTTTTACAGAAATAGCATCATTTTATGGAAGTACTGTATATGTTGCACTGTACCCTTCAGTTTAGCATTTATTTTGACTGAAAAAGGAAGACTGTACTTTTCAGAGCTCTCCAATGTTTGGCCTTTATAATCCTGTCCATTGTTAAATAAAATATGTTCAGTCTAGCATTTCTATCTAACCATTCTGTGAATTCAAATACTTCAGAGGGATTTCTATGCAAGCTTTACCAGAAGAGTCTAAAGGTCAAGTTATGGGTTACAGACACCAGCGGAGCAAGCCGTTTGCCTGCAATATGAATCTGAAATACATTTTCTTCTTTGTGTTTAGCTGTCAGATACCATGCCAAATACATGTCTTAGCTTTCATGTTCGTTATATGCAGGAGGTCCTTTTTATGTAATTTAGAAAACAGAGATGTGTCAAAATCCTGGTGTTGACTCTAAAAAGACTTAAATATATGTTCCAGTGAAATGTGCATTACATTTCATTGGTAACTGTCTCCATTGTTCAGCTACTCAAATACTGCTTCCCTCTGCCCCAAATTAAAGTTCCAAGACAAGGGGTAAAAAGAAAGAGTTTTTGGTTATCTAGTGGATCTAAATAGGAACTCAAATGTTCTACACAGAAATGATATTACAATGGGCAACTGGCAACAGTGGCTATTCAGAAAGAATAGCGATGGAGCCATATATATAATAGTATTGAAAACACAGTTGCAGGAAATTAAACGGACTCAGAGAAAAAGCCAATCACGTAAGATAAGGATGACATCGATGAAACAATAAAGTGCAGTGTGAAGAAATGTATTTCATTATAAAGGATCCCCAAATAAATGCTCAGTAGTCTAACACTCACTAGTAAATTGAACAATTAATTTTTGTGAGTGTCCCTTCTCCCTCCCTCTCTTTTCATTTTAAAATCTTGTGCCAGAGAGATGGATGTCTTCAGTTATCTTATCAAATTTGTGGAGGGGAGAGTACTCCTTGAAAAGTCCAACTTTAATAATACCAGTCATTCATTCATGGATGAAACAAAAGAATGATTATTTTTAATAAACTCAAAAGATAAACTTCACTACAGGCTTTTCACCCCATGAGTATCTTGTCTTCAGCAGCAGGCAGAACACTGATCTGGCCAGCAGATGCAATGTTATTTTCTTCCATTAGTCCAAGATGATAGGTCCAAAGTGAATAGGCACAAAGTAAAACAATAAGCAGCTAGAAAGCCTGCAGGAGCCAAATTATTTCAAGAGCATGAAAGTTAAGGAGCACAGTGAAAAAAGGGGTTAAGATTAAATATAAAGAAGACCAAACTAACAACAACAGATACAGCAACCAGCTTTAGAACTGTCAATGAGGATATTGAAATGCTGGATAGCTACCATCAACTGTCAACAGTAAAGGAACCAGCAGTCAAGAAATAAGTCACAGACTAGCACTTAGTAGAATAGCAACAAAGGCCGTAGAAAAGATATTTACATGCTAGGATGTGTCCATACCATCAGAATCACTCAGGCAATGGTTTTCCCTGTGATATTCTATGGAAGTTGGACTTTGAAGAAGCAGGATAAAAAGTTGAACTTTGAAGAAGTAGGATAAAAAGAGCATGGACACTTTTGAATGTCGGTATTATAGAAGACTCCTGATAATACCATGGATAGCCAAGAAAACAAGCGTATAAATCTCAAACAAATCAATCCAAAGTTCTTGCTCAAGGCATAAATGACCCGACCAGGCTCAAATTATCATATTTTGGGCCTAATTCTCTGGAGAAGTCTATAATGCTGGGAAAGGTAGAAGGTAAGGGGGGAAAAAAACTACCAACAACAAGGTGGATCGACACAATTATATGGGCAATGGATACACCATTGGAAGTTCTGAAGGATCAGGCTGAGGACAGAGTGTCCTGGAAAAACTGTATGTGGTCACTAAGAATGTACAGTGACTTGATGGCACATCAATCAAGCAATGAATCAGGCACACATACAAATGATAATATTATGTACATAATATTTATATAACATTATGATTAATATTATAGTGTGTAGAATTAACTGACATTTCTTGCATTAATTTTAACAGTAGTTGCACTCCATTTTATAGCTAGGAAACTGAGACTAGAAAGAATGCATACAAGTTAATGGCTGACCTGTCATTTGAGGCCAGTTCTAGGGCAATATTTTTATCCATTGAACAAAATCCAGATATCAGTCCTTGGGGATGCCCATTGAGTAAAGGTGATTGGGTACTGAGCAAACAAATAGAGAAGGGCAATAAGGGAATCCATGTGAAGGAGATCAATAGCTAGAAAATTACTTCTGGTGCTCAACACAGAAGAACTGTTTAATTCTCTTCAGAAGACCCATTTTAAAATTGACCTAATCTGTTTTATTCATTAAAACAACAAAAAATATTGAAAAAGCAATCCAACCCTTCCCAAAGCAATCGCTCCTATTATTTGAGACTCTAAGTTTATTAAACTTTCTCCAAAATCTATAAACATGCTGTAGTGCTCAGCTCTTACTTACTGATTTATAAAATAAATTTTGACATGATATACAACAGATCTTCTAAGACCATTGTTCACCAAGCTGATGCTTCCTAGATAAGATGCCATTGCAACTTTTAAAATTTCTGGTCAGTATAGTCTTCACGGTGGCTGGGCATTCTGGAAGTTGCTGTCCTAACACATCTGAACAGTTCAAGTTTTGGGATGGTTGTATTACAAGGTTGAAAATCCTTACAAGTACATTCTGCTACTGAGAATAATATCCCATACAATTTATACCTAAGAAACTGGAGCAGCGATATCATGTAGTAATAATGGCAAAGCTGAGCAACTTACAGCTGTCTGGCTTTATACATTTTTTGGTTTAATTTAAAAAAAAAATCTTGATTTCTTTTATTGACTCACTGGGTGGGGAGGAAGAAAGTGAGTGGAAGACAGTGGGGAGAAAAATGATATCAGAAAATGAGAGAGAAAGGAGAACTAAGCCTACACTGGCTCAGGTTGTGTCCACTTCTGGTTACAATTACTTCCACGACAGGCATCTGGATCCTGACATACCTAAACTTGTAGGAATATGGTGACCCCCATTCCCCAAACTAAAGTTTGCCAACCTTTTCTTTCCATAAAAAAATGGAAAGCAAAATGTAATTATACTTGAAATTTTTCATACCTAGTGGTAAGTAAATCCATTTCATGTTCATTTGTAAGCAGCCACATATCAGTTCTGTCAATTTCTATATCTCTCTCTTATCTATCTATCTATCTATCTGTCTGTCTGTCTGTCTGTCTGTCTATCTATCTATCTATCTATCTATCTATCTATCTATCTATCACTAATTTTTGTAACATTTTTTTAAAAAAAATCACTTTAATATGTGCACTTTAATTCCAATACATACATTTGGGTACATGATTGACCCAGGGAATTCATCACAAAACCCAAAAAACTGCAGTTCAGTGGATAACTGGGTTGGGGGCTGTTTGTTTGGAAAATGTAAAACTTGAGGAAGTGAACTCAATGAAATGTCCCCTGTAGAGGGTATAGGGAATGGTCTTGAAGGACAGGAGGAAGAGCCATCACCAAGGCAATGGTCAGATAAGCAGGACTTGAGCCCATTTCAAGAAACAAATTTGAGAAAATGCCTCAGACAGGCCCCTCCCTAATTTACATGAAGATAAAGTGGGGGGCGGGAAGCACATTCAGACTTTCAAGAGTCGTTTCTATAATTGTTACAATAAAGGTAGTCCTAACATATATGATATTGGTTTCTTAGTCTGGTTTACCTTGCAGGGCTGACACCCTCCTTATCCAATATTAACACTACATTAGGAGCTTTGCTTCCCTGACATCTCCAAGGAAATTGTCAATCTTAAAAATCTATGCAAGTTAAGCGATCTATGATTGTGGGAATTCAAGGGAATGGGAATTGAATAAGAACCAATGGTTTCAATTTACCTTTGAATAATAAAATAGAATTAAGAAAAATTAAGGGGAAAAATGCTTCAAATAAATTGGGAAATGTGGAAGATGCTAAGGTGCTCTTTCCTGTTGAAAAAAGAAACATATTAAAAGAGATCAATATATGAATGGCACAGGAAAACAAAAAGAAAAACTAACACTCCTGTTATGAGGGAGAGTAGCTGTGGCAAATCAATGCAGAAATATCCTCAGTAACCTCAGAACATATAAGCACACTTTATTCCACTGATGTAAGTGCAATAAATAAGTTAAGTCAATGTATAATTCTCAATTTCAACATTCAGAATATAAATTGTTACAATGTGTCTGCCACCTTGCACCCTGGGATTTCACAAGCTTGCCTACTCATCTGGAACATGTACAGCAGACTGGGTTTAGAAATAATAAATAATAATGAGAACAGGCAAGAACAGTACAAATTTATATTGGAAGAAACACAGCACATCACTAAAATTGAGCACAGATACAGAGAATGTGTGACTGGGGATTTAAAGTCCCTAGAAAAGCTAGTTGGGCCATGACTGGGGAAAGACTCTGTTGTTTAGGCTTTTATGTGCATCACTAAGAGTACATTTTTAAAACAACAGCAACATGCACACAGTCATTTGAAATATAATCTGGATGCTTTCTTGGAAGGAAGGTCTATTCTGTTCCATGAGTTTATTCTCTTTGTAAGTGTCTTAATTAGATTGCAAGAAGACCTCTTCAGAAGCTTCCTTTGCATGCTTCCTGGAAAGGAAGAGTAATTAAGGCATTGTGGACACTGAATTTCATTCTAAGTAAAGCCATATGCAGTACGTATTTACTTTTTCTGTTTCTTCTCTGAGACACTTCAAGCTTGAAATACGGTCAGAGCCAATGCTCATATTAGCGCCATGCAGAAAAACCCTTTGTATTTTTCCTTAACAGTTCGCATTCAATTTGCAGAAAGAGAATATTATACCCTAAGTGTGTCAGCATCCTGAGCCTACCAAACACTGCATGTACCTTCAAGTGGGTATTTGTGTCTGCCATTAGGAAGCAAATACAAAAAGCTAAGGTTTGTGTTGTGATACCCAAGCATTTGTTTTCTCATTTTTTTCATCATGACAGTTTGTACCAGACACTTGTGAATCACTTTCATACTGTTGCAGAGAACATAACACTAATGTGGCCATACAGTCACCAGCTTAACTCAATGGAGATTTTACTTTGCCTTTGACTCTTACAGATCACTTAGGTCTAATCCCTTACTGTTGGCAGCATTGAAGTATTAACATTTCCTTGAGTTATACATTTCTTACATAATAATAACTTTGCAGACAAGATTCTGATTCTTTCAATAAAAATATTATTGAAATATTTTCTATTTCAATCTATTGAATCTATTAGTTGAAGAGTGACAAACCTTATGATATTTACCTCTTAAATTTAAGAAGCTTAAATTCAGAATGCAAGTCTAAGCAATATCTTTAGCTTAATTTCAAAATACCTGTTTTTTTAATTAAAAATCCACAGTGATCTCATTTTTAGTATAGATTTAGATAAAGTTATGGCGTGTGTAGGAAACTACAGTCCTGCCTCAAAATGTTTATGTTAGGGAAACATCCACAAAAAGAACTCATACAAATCTTCAAAGAAAAAAAATGTAGATTCAATGAAATGGATTTTAAAATTAACCCAATCCTAGCCCTAGCCTACAGTACTGCAAAGCTTCTTCTTTTTCCCTAAATTGTAAGTTTCAATATATGTTAGAATGAAGCTACAAAGTTTCATGAATATCATTTTGCTTCTACTGGTAGTCCTCTCTTACCTACTGCCTCATTTAATGACTGTTTGAAGGTCATGTGATTGCCATGGCACTTAGCAACAGAATTGCCAGTCCCAGTTGTGGTCACTGAGTGAGGACTATCTGTATGAAACTAAACAGATAGTTTTTCCATGCTACAAGATGTCTATGTATCTACAGTGGAAAAGAGAAAAAATAACTTTGCTTCGATTATTGTAGCATTAAAGCAACAATGGTACAATATCAGAAAAAAAAAGAAAGGATCAGTGTAGCACCTGAGTGACTATACCTGTATATAGAGAATATATATGAGCTGTGTGTCATCAGACTGATAATGATATTGAAAAATCTTCCAGGAACCTATTCATATGTGATGATGATTGGCCAAAATCACTGGTAAACATTGGGGCTGAGGCAAAGGCAAATAGATGTATGCATTGAGAAAAAACTCACAGTGCTGTTTGTGTGTTGAGACAAACCTGCAGTGCTGTTTAATTCAGGTGAGCCTCCTGAGATTTGGATGGATTTTCAACAGCTCGGAGTTCTGCTTGTCCCACTCTGCACCATATTGGATGCTGCTGTGATTTAATTGGATTTAAAATTTACTGATGCTCTACAGTTCTGGAAATTTCTCAAATGCAACAAAGGATAAAATGTCTAGCTTGAATCAGCTGAGTTATTGTTGCCACTGTGCCTAGCCTTGAGAAGTCTTCAGAACTTTTACTAGCTTTGTGAAGAGAAAACATGCAGCATTTTGGGGATATCAGTTTTCTGAACTAGGCATTCTCCAGAACATTCAAGAATTGCAAATTCTTGAATTAGCAGCCAGCAAGGCCATACTTGCTATGAATTCCATATTCTAAATCATTTGAAGAATACCAAGCTGGAGAAACCCTCAGGAATATAATTTAGAAAGAAACTGACATTTTCTTGCTGTGGAACAGGACCTGGCTTTATTAAGTGAAATTTAACTAAGGAGCGTTCAGATTCCATCAAATCACAGAAGTCTAGCATTGGACAATATTATTTTCTAACCATTTAAGCAAACTATATGAGTGTTATGATTATTATTAAGACTTTCATGTAAGGTTGCCTACAGCTTATTTGGAAACTCACATGGGCTTTCTTTGGCTCAAACACTGTTCAATATTTTCATTAACAGCTTGGACGATAGAGTGGAGAGCATGCTAATCAAATTCATGAGTAACATATCACTCAGAACAAACACCAATACATTGGAGGATAGGTTCAGCCTAGATTCTCCGTTTGATAAATTGGAGAAGTGGGCTGAAAAGTCAGAAATCAATGCATGAAAATCCAATATACTGAAACAATTCACATAGGAGTAAATAATTAAATACACAAATAGAGAACATGATTGGCTTACAGCAGCTGATACATATGACAAGAGACAAACATTTTTTATACTTGTGTACTCTTTTTTATATACTCTTCTAAATAATCTACAGTACTACAGTTGCTTCTGTAGAATATGCATTAAAGATTTTTTAAAAATATCACTATTTTTTTCTCTGGGCTCAACATAGCTCAGTCACTATTATAGGTATAGTTTTTTAAAAAGCTGAAGTTTTAGTTGTAAGGAAATATCTGTTGCTTTTGTGCTGTACTATTTGTGAACTATATCCAATTTCATTCCCCTGGCATGCAGTGTGTTACAATTAGTTGTGTGGGTATATCAGGGTTTGGCAATCTGTGCTGCAGGCCTGCATGTAGCCCTGAGTCCTTTCTTCAAAGTCTTTGATCATTTGCTGAAAATTGATAGCACAATCTCTTAACATTTTGAGGCTGGAAACACATGAAAATCATAATTCAAGTCCTAACATAGACTTAAAAACATTTTAAAAATAAAGACCCCTCTCACTTTTCCTTAAAGAAAAACCTGCCATCACACTCCAAGATATTTGTGGGACCATCTGTCTCTGATTGTGTCTGCCTATCCCACAAGATCTGTCAGGAGGGCTTGCTTTCTGTCCTTTCTATTAAACAATATCATCTGATTACACCTAGCAAACATGCCTTCTCTGGCGCAGTGCCTGCCCTGTCAAATAGCTTTACCACTGAGAATAGGATGGCCTTTGAAGGGTGAAAACTTGTTTTTTTCCTTCAGGCTAGGTGAGCCCCTTTTGGGGGGTTATTAGTTTGACTGAGATTGGCTGCAGACCCACTATGTTTTTATTTCCATTTTCTTTGGTGTTTTCATTTATGATTTTTATTGATGAATTATTGACGACTCTGATGTTAGCCATCCAGAATCACATTGTGTGAAAGGGGTGGCCCAACAAATTGAATGAAAGGAAGAGAAGAGAAGAGAAGAGAAGAGAAGAGAAGAGGAAGAGGAAGAGGAAGAGGAAGAGGAAGAGGAAGAGGAAGAGAAGAGAAGAGAAGAGAAGAGAAGAGAAGAGAAGAGAAGAGAAGAGAAGAGAAGAGAAGAGAAGAGAAGAGAACTGAGTGTGGCCTCCAGCCACCAACTGTTTCTAACAATTGCTCTTACGGAGTCATACTAGGGACAACTTTTCATTGAGTGATAATCAATTCTGGGGCTGGAACTCAACTACATAATACTGCCTAAGCAGCAGAGAATGTAGCAGAAATGGCAGAGAGTTAGTTAAGTTATTGTTCTGCATAACAGATTTGCAAGATCTTCTTCCTTGTTCACTGTAAGGGAGATGATGATGGATAAATAAGTAAATGTAGTTTTGTAAGGCAGACATGTTCCTTTTTAAATTATATATTTTTTTAAAAGTAAACTGTTCAGTGTCTTTTTGGAAATTCAATAAATCGAAATCCAAGGAAGGAAGGAAGGAAGGAAGGAAGGAAGGAAGGAAGGGAGGGAGGGAGGGAGGGAGGGAGGGAGGGAGGGAGGGAGGAAGGAAGGAAGGAAGGAAGGAAGGAAGGAAGGAAGGAAGGAAGGAAGGAAGGAAGGAAGGAAGGAAGGAGGAATCTTTTCCACTGTAGGTCTCTAAGTGTTACAGGATTATGAAGTGGTAGATTATAAATTTTTCAGAACAGTCATTGTGATGTCATATTTTCCATCGATATAGGAAAAAACAATATTCTGTTTCCATTCCAGCTAATTTATACTACACAGAGAATTTTTGAACAAGGTGAATTAAATCCCATATGACTGGCTTCAATTCAGTACTTCTGTGAATGGAAACTTCATGCCAGAACTGGATTGATCAAACCCAGCAAGGAATACTATATGAATGTACAAGTTTAATACTGGCATTCCCTCCCCCCCTCCCCCCCCAGCTGGTCTCTGGACATAAACCAAACTTTGAATATAATCAAGTCAAGATTATTTATTTATTCATTCATTCAATCAATTTAGGTGCTGCCTGACTCCAAATCAATTCTGGGAGTCTCACAATACAAGGCAATATAGAAACAAAATAGTAAAAAGACTAATTCCTTTTGAATTCTATTTATTTCATTAGACTGCAAGCTACAGTCTTATATCATTTATCTTGGAGGAAGATCCAGTTAATTTTGAATAAATATTCTTTGAGATACAGCTTCAGAATCGTTGACTCTTTGTGCCTCTTGTCCTATTGATTACTATGGACATGTAGTGTAGAAAAAACACTGACTGGACCCTTCTTTGTTTCTTTCTTCTATTTCCCTGACTGAAACATTCATAGGCTGTCCCCTGCTTTCTAAGGAAAAAATACCTTCCTTTTTTGTCCACTGGGAGGACAGAAATCTCAGACACACAGTTTTCTATTCCAACAGGTAACTGCCTTAATCAACTTCACTTGCTGTTTTTGTACCTTGGATCTAGCTCTAGATACTGTTACTGGACAGGTTCTACTTATATATGTACGCTGTACTAAATGCAGACTCCAGCGAATGAACTGGAGGATTCTACCCAGGGCTATCTCAATACTTTTTCTCTGCAGATATGGACACAATTCTACAATTGCATTGTTATAGATATATGTACTTAACTATATTATTGGATCAAAAGGGATCTAAAATACTTAGTTTTAAATCCAGTGATTTAAGATACACTTACAGGAAAAGTTTTGTTTCTTTTCTAAATGGTAATCTGCATATTTTAATTGAACAGTCCAGCATCCTACCATTTTCAAATTCAAATTATTTGCTTTTAAATAGCTGGTCTAATGTACTAGCATATAATTTGTAAGATCCTTTGGGGTCTCTGTGGCTAGAAAGTGTCACATAATGATATCTCATTATTAAATAAAATGTGCTATATTATAAATTAATTTCTAATGGCATACTTACATCATGTGGCATTATGAAAAGTAATGTGATATTTTCAACACATTCTGGTTTTAGGTAAATAATTATTAGAGTTAAAGTCATTTATTAAATTATGTAAGTTTTTATTAGGCCTCATTTAGATGTCAAGCCATTTTTATATTAGTGACTCTGCAGTACGGTAATTACATGACTAGCAATTCATTTGCCACCCCTATAAATAATGATTTTATTCATAGCAAATTTAAATGTATTAGGCCCTCTTAAATTGAAATACTAGGTCTTGTATTTAGTAATTATAATATATAATATATTATGAGTAATAATAATATATAATCCATATATGTTTTGTTTTGTTTTGTTTTCACACAGAAAAATCAGAATCTAGTTTGATAGCTCAGATGTAGGCATTATCCAACTTTTGAAGTATTAAAGGCGTCAACTGTGGAAAATAGAAAAAATTCCTTATTGAATATTACATTTTAATAGAAATGTGTTAATTAAATTAATTTACAATGGCGATTGTATTCTGATGACATTCAATTAGTATATTATTACTATTAGTGTATGTGTAGAACTTCCCAACGAACAACTATGTTCACCATTCTAGAATCTGGTTGCAATAAATGTCTGCCCAAAAACTCTTAAGTTTGAAATGTGCAGTTCAAATCCATCAATAAACATGCAAATTATGTCAAGGATGGAAGGATTCTGTTTTCAATACCACTTTTGGAAACTAATTACCAATTACTCCTCATTACCTCTGGTAAATCTGACTGCTAAAAAAACCAGATGGTACAACATATGCCTAACCAACAAAGGTTCCATATTCAATCTATGGCAAATAAGTTATCCTGCTTAAAGACTGCTCTCAGAACCTTAAAACTGATACTAATTCCACGGTTGAGCTTCTATCCTACTGAATATATTTTATAAAGCAGAAGCACTTTTGATTCCTTTCTATCAAAACCTGCTTGTGAAGTGAGACTGTGCTTAAAAAAGAGAGAAGCGCTCATTTACTCTTGGAATTCCCCAAAACACAGCAAGAACACTTTGTTTTAGCTGCTTACATTCCCTTGTAAATAAATTACATTTATTATATTTGCTCTCTTTCTCTTCAGGCTTCCAAAGTACTGCAAGCTCTAATTAAATAGCTTGTCCAAAACTTTCTTAACACTCTGTGGAATAGTTCCATTCAAAAATCATTCTGCTGCTTTTGCTCTCACTCTCCTGCTTTGCTCTTTCTTCATTCTTCATTAGAACAACATCTGCATGAAAACACAATATTACTATCTTGGGAGTTCATCTGCCTCTGTTGATTATGGTTTTCCCTCCCTTAAAAAGTCATAATCTTGATTGCATTTCAATTGCTGCCAGACTATCAAAGCTCCCTTTTTTTTTTTAAGGGGGGGGGGGGAATCAAAAGGCACTTCAGCAAATTAAAGTGGGTGTGGTTGGTAACCAGAAAGAAAATCTCCACAAAAATTCAGGAATTAATGTTGATATTTCAGAGCAAATACCTTATGCTTAAGCAAGGCATTAATGTATTACGAGGATGATAGCTGCTTACCCCTGTCAGTGGTTTTAAAAAGTTTTGTTAGATAGAAACTTTGTGATAGATTGCTCCTAGGAACACTGCACTTTATACCTCCAAGAAGGAAATATTTTTGTTTGATAGTGAAAGGATAATTGAGAGAGAACTAGTCCCACCTCTATTGACAGGAAATCACAAAACCTGCTTTTGAAAATGCATTACAATCATCCAAGAAAATCAAGACAGTCTTATTAGCCTTGAGATTTTCCAAAAATGTTTTAGGGAACCTGTGTGTTCTGGTTGGCCAAGTTTATTCCACCAGGAAGCTCTATGGGAGGATCCTAGGTAAGATAGGCACTTACAGAATGAGGCTGCTTTCCTGCTATGACTTGCCCCCATAGACATGGAATTCTGCAGTGTGGTTTTCCAATTCCTCAATTCAGAATGATCCTTAAAGTGAGACAGTGGGCCTGTAGGCTTATAAGGAAAGCTATACCATCTGTTTCTTCACTGTGGCTTTTGGTGCAATGGAAAAGGTAAACAGAGTTCAGATTTCCTAAATAGTTTGTTTCAAGGCACACTTCTTCAGAATGAGGAATTGATCTCAACTTATAAGGATGGCTAGAGTGAATGAGTGGGGTAAACACTACAAGTCAGAGTTATGTACCAGGGGTATTTTTTCTTGAGATGGAAGGTATTGTAGGAATATACTTGCCACCTTTGCCAATCCATCACCAGAGTTATTGGAAAGCTCACCTCATGTCCCTCAGTTAACTTGTTGGTTCTCAAGTAGGCAACATGTTCTAGAAGGGGGGGGGGAGATAGGACTCTGCTAGCCCCTTTTCTGATTAATACATTTGATTAAAAGTATAAGCTTTCATGAGCTTTAGCTGACTTCATGAGATGCACAGAGTGGCTTCACGGTTCATCACAATATATGGCATTATTCACTTATTGGAAGACAGGCCTCTCCATAAATTGCTGTCTAAGCTCTCTCATTATAAATATCTTCCTTCTAGTTGGGCCAAGTATGGTTTTAAAGATAAAGAATGATAGAGACTTTAAAGAAAAGAAAGTTAGAGACTTGAAGATACCATCAACAGCTGTCAGCTTGACAGCAGATGAAGCACGCCCAAAATTACCTGCTTATAGCTTCACCACTATAGTTACAAGGTTTGCATTTCCATTTAAATTATCAAAAGAATTACTTCTGCTGTCCCTAGACTCTTTTGTTCCTATTTTGTTTTCTTCTGCTTAATTTATGCTGGTCTTTGACCGTAATAAAGATTTGATTTGAATTTGCTAAGTTTTCTAACAAACAAGAATATAGCTAAGCTTCACATTTCCAACCTTACGTCACATCTCTGTTGCATTGATTTCAACCTAATGTTTTGAACTGAGAACAAACTCGGCTACTCTAAAATGCCAATACTCTCATAGATATTACATATACATTTGGGAGAAAAAACTGAAAAAAGAAAAAAGTGTTATTGATTCACAAATTACATTTTAAAAACATCTCAAATTTCCTTTTCATATAAACGCTATGGAAAAAATTATCATTACAGCTCAAAACATGTAATCATCTTCAATGTATCCTAGTTTTGTAAGCTGGCAAATACTGAATTTGCATCCAAAAATGTGATACTGCAACACTTCAATGTTACATTTTACTTTGTTCCTGTGGTCCTTAAAGTTGTTAGTACAAAATATGTTACTTGCATTAAAGTGGGAGTGACAGAAACTGTTTTTTTTATTAGACAAAATTTTACTACCTGCAGTAAGAGAAAGAAGGCACTGTTTTTGAATTGCTGGCCCAGCCTTATGGAAAAGTGTGCTTTTAGAATTAATGCTTGCTCCATCTCTTCTAACGTTCCAGAAAGTACAAGAGTATTTGGTAAATAGTTTGCTATTGCCCTTTTTGGATTTACTAAATTGATTTAAATGTTTCTGTTATTTTATTTTGGGATTTTGTCTGTTATGATTTTACTGTATTGGCTTTCCCTTATTGCTATTATTATAATTCATTTTGTATTTTTGTAATTTTGATTAGTAATTAAAAGGCTTAAAAAAAAAAATCAACCCTCCCCAGAAGGTGCAGGTGGGGGGGGGAACCGGGACAAAACTATAAAACTCACCTTTACTGTATTCACATGGTATCACTGCCATGCTTTCTGTAACTCTCAGTGGCTGAACTTAAGAACAAACAAACAAAAAACTGCTCAACAGAAAAGCATCCTCTATCCTTAATCTCTTTAGTCTCATCTAACCCCCCATCATTCTCTAACCAACATGCCCAATAGCACAGATTATATAAAAAGCAGGCAACATAAACTAGAGGGACCTCTGAAGAAAACTGGGCTAGAAAAATATGTTATGGCTTAAGAAGTTGTAGCTATTGCCCATATTTCCCCTAACCCATCAATTTATAAGGTGGCCTTACCAAATTCTCTCTTTTTGTATCCTTCAGCATCCCCCCATCACAATGAAAGCATGCCTTACTAAAGTGTTGTTATAAAGATTACTGGGATAATGTATTTGCAGCTCAGCTACATCATGAACGGAGCTATACAAATACCAAGCATTATGATGATGATTACAGTAAAGGCTACTGCTTAACTCTTAGCCTCCAAAGAATTTTAGATGCCTGGCAGACATCGTAAAAGCAAGGCACAGTGGAAGGGTAAGGGATGATTTCCATAAAACAAGCAAGACATTAGAGTGGAGCAGGGAAGCTAAGAATGCAAATAATATGAAACAACAATGGCTTGGGAAAGGCTTTACAGAACTGGAGGGATGAAGAAGAATCTGAAGCATGGAATAATGGATACATGATGCCCTGGGTTGAAAAGGATGTTTTACACAGAGACAGGGTAAAAACAGGAATGAAAAAAACAAGAAAAAAGGGGGGGAAAAGGGTAAAGTGGCAGCAGGATTCTGCAGTCATGATTTGAATGCTTGTAGCATGTTTATATTTCTGCTTGAAAAAATGTATGTTTGCAGCAAATATACGTTTATAGTGGTCCTTGACAGTAAATATAACATAAAATAAAATGTCTGAGAATTGGAACACTTCAACTGATGGGAGATAGCTGAAGATGTCTCAGATGTGAGCTGGAGATGAGATGAAGGTAAAGTCATGAGAACAGGGAATATAAAAAGGTTACTAGGGTATGTTTGTAGTTAGTGGGTCTTGAGGATCAACATTTTATTATATTGTAGTGCATTGTTGAAATTTATTGGTCAAAAGAAGGAAAGGCTACCAGAACAACTGACAGAAGAAGCCTGCCTATGAAACAGAATCAAACAGAGAAGCAATCCCAGAATGTAGGTGAAATATGAATACTGCTGGAACCCAGGTATACCTGTGAGGTTCCCATAGAAGAAAGATGAAGGAGGAGAGATACTGCAGAACAGTTGTCAGGATATTGGAATCCTGTAGGAGAGAGGAGACTCAACAATGCACTACAATATAACAAAATGTTCATCCTGAAGATCCACTAACAAATATGCCCTAGTAACCTTTTGTTATTCCCTGTTCTCATGACTTTACCTTCATCTCATCTCTAGCTCACATCTGAGACATCTTCAGCTATTCCAGTTTCAATGCATTGGTTTTTGTCCTCTAATACAACTTTGTCATGGAGGCAGTCTAGCATACTTTATTGACAATGTGATTGCTGATACAGAATATGCATGGGATCTGCAAAAGGAGCTCCTTTTGCCTACTTTAGGCTGCTGTGGGCACCCGTCTCCCCTCCAAGCACTGTGAACTGCCTTCATGAACATTTGGCCTTGAGCTATAGGACAGACTAAACTTCTGGATTCTGCAGAGGCATCTGCTTTGATAATGTCTGACTAGTGCTTTACAAAGTGTTTGTCACATCTGGATTACTCTACATGGGGCTTGAAAGTAATTTGGAAGCAATAGCTGTTCCAGAAAATAGCTGTACAAGCAGTTATGGATGCACATCAATAATCTGTGTCAGACTTCTGTTCTGAAAACTGTACTGATTACACTAGTCACAACATGGATTATAATGGGTGTTCTAAACAGACTTCTTCATGTTGAATTCAAAAACAAAATTATAGCAACATGTTTTGCTATCAGGCTTAGTTTTTTTGTGATCCCATCTTCATTATTCTATTATTTTATAACATTATGATACTATACTGTTAACATACCACAAAACTGTGTAAATCATTCTGATATTTTCTGCTATATGTATGTGGTAAGTTAATCTTTAAATCTCAGAAATGAAATTTCACTCCACTTATCAAAAAAATGCTATTGGGTTGTAAAGTGGTTGACCAAGGTAAGAATTGGCCCTCTCACATTTGCTGTATGACATGTTAACTTCTAACAGGATGGTTAAAGGGTCCACACCATATGCTGTTTGCTGTCCCTATGGTTTGGAGGGAACCAAAAGACCAGACATCAAATTGTTATTGTCATTTCTGCCTAACAAGGACAGTTATGATGAATTCAACTAATTCTTGTCCCAAGAAGATGGACTTTTTGTAAATATGCTTTATAAAGATGTTTGTTCAGTTATAGAGGCTCTTGGCCATGAACAAAATGTAAATGGAGCAGTGCTTGTTCATTGACTTCTCGAAAATTAGCTTGAAAACTGTCCTTTTTATATAATAGAAATAAATTACCATCTGTACCATTAACTCATGCTGATAGCATGAAGGAGTCATATGAGAAAGTGAACCTACTTTTGGGAAAGATCCAGTATGAAAAATATAAATGGAATATCTACAGAGATCTGAAGGTCATTGGACTTCTGCTCAGACTGCAGCTTGGATACACAAAGTAATGTTGTTTTTGTTGTTATGGGTGAGGGGCATTTTCCCATGGGCTTAACATCTCTATTTTAATGACTTTGTTTTATCTTGGGACAGGACATTGCATGAGAAACGGAAGAGTTAGGGTTTCTCACTTAATGCAGTCCTGATCCTGGGATATGAACATGCAGAGACAGCCCTTTAACAGTGTGCCAAGGATTTGGAAACCCCATTAGACCTGGCTGCAATACCCAGAGATGTATTCTTGAACAGTCATTCACCTTTTTTCAACCCAGTTCAATATCTAAGCCAAATAACAATTCCAAAATTCAAGATTTAATCCCTTCCAAACAGCTGTTCTCAGGGGTTTGATACAGGATATTCTAATACAGGATAATACAGGATATTCTATTTGAACAAAAACTTTGCCCCTGTGATGAATGAGTCCCTAAAATACTGACCCAAAATCTTTTATATTGTTCCTATTACAGATTCCTGGCAGTTAATAATACCCCAGGTACTCAGATTTCCAGTCCAACTGGATCCATTTTATTTACAGTTGCTACTATCCAATCAATTTGATCGTATTTCTCTTAACATATCTAAGTTTTGCTTTATGTTTTGTAAAATGCATCACACTGTAATAGTATGTGGGAAAGACCTTGGGAGACAGAGTGAAGAGATGCTGCCTAGGGAATGGTCAGATAAGAGAGAGCATAGCCCGCAGCTGGATAGTGGGCAGAGCAAGAGGCTCAAAAGGGACCCTCCCTAGTTTCTCATACTGTAAAGAACACGGCAGAAGATTTGTACTTTCAGACATGCAAGGTTCTGTTAATGTAGCCTTACAATAAAGTAGAATTAGCTCATCTGGTTATGCTTCCTGTCTGGTCTGCCTGGGAAGACCATGGTCACACTAGTTTTATAATCATTGGGATTTACTGTGGTTTTTATTTGCTGCCTCACACTTTGTTTTCTTTCTGATTTTGACCTGGTCTATGACTGTATCATATCCTATTTTATCTCCAATAGGAACAGGAAAACCTTACATTCAGAAAGAACAGCCAAAATGTACATCACTTGTTCCAGAAAAAAAGAGTGTGGCAAACTGTCCATTTTTTGACCTTGAAAAAGATTTATTTCCTCCTTTGTACATCAGACCTGGACTTAGGAAAAACTTTGTTAAAGCAATAGATAAACCAGGAATTGGATTTATGTACTTGAAGAATAAATTTCCCAGGATTAATGATGCTAAGATCAAGAAAGGTATTTTTGTAGGTCCTCAGATAAGAGAATTGATAAAAGTTAACAAATTTGATGAACAATAAAGTGAAGTTGAAAGAGCTTCATAGCAATCATTCAAAAGAATCTGCAAAAAAACTTTTTGGAAATCATAAAGCAGAAAACCATCACAAAATAGTGAGTGATCTCCTGAAGTCATACCAAACTATGGGATTAATTGAAAGTTCATTTATTGGACTCTCACTTGCATTTTTTTACCTGACAATCTTGGTGCAACATGGTAAACAATTTCACCAGGACATTTCAAACTTGGAAAATCAGTACCAAGGCAGGTGGGATCCAGTATGCTGGCTATCTATTGCTGGACCTCTAGATGTTCCTGAAATGAAATTCAGCAAAAAAATCAAACACTGCTTTTTTTTAGGGATCCCTTTGGCTGTTTTAATCAACTTGTAAATGTAGGCTATTATCAAAGTAAAGTTGTGTGACACTTAAAAACCTTGCCTGATAGAGAAATTCTAAAAACAAATATAAACAACTATAAAATACAGCAAGATTAACCAGTTTTTGTTTATGTGACACACACACACACTTTTTTGTTGTTGTTGTTGTTTTGTTCCCCAGTGTTATCAATGAGCTTCTGGTTGCAATTCAAGCTGCCAGTTGTTATTCATAAAGCCCAACATGGTACAGGACCTGGTTATTTATGGGACCACTTATCTCTAATAGTTTCTGCCTGTGCTGTACAATCAGACAGAGTGGGCATACTCCAAATCCAACTATAAATGGTGTCATGTCATGGGATCTTGGAGTGACTTCTCTGTTGCTGTTCCCTATCCTCTGGAACCCCATTCCCTGGCCTCCACCTTTCCATCCTTTAGGAAAGCCCTAAAAACTGTTTTTTCAAACAGGCCAGGGACCAGGGTGATTTGTAATCCTGACCAGTGGAGGACAGATGATTGGGACATAGGTGTAGCATTAATGTGCTATAATACCTAATGACAATTTTATATCATTTTTAATGCTGTTTTTATTCTGCATGTCACCTAGAGTCTTCAGATTTGACAGCCTATAAATCTAAATAAATAATACATAGTAATTTCACAGGATCCTTATAAATATGGACTTAGTGTTTTGTTCTGTTTTTTTCATTTGCTTTTTTTTTTGAAAGAGCACTAAAAAACAGGGCTAGTACTATCTTGTGAAAGTGCTTATCTTATGAACTGGGAAATTTTTAAAATTTTTCCCAGTAAATTTAAACTGGGAAAAAGAGTCAAATTCTGCCAACTGCATATTATAGATTCTGCCACCATTATCAATCACTTTTTTCCTGCTTCATCCCATGCGCTGTGCCTCTTCCTTGCCTGTGAGCTGTCTGCTTGACTATTTCTGAACATGAGTGTAGTTCTCTTCTGAGAGTGCTAGCAACGTGTTCAGAAATAGCTTGACTGAAGGGTCACTAGTATGGAGTGGCTCTATGCCTGCAATATGCTTGATAACAGATGGCTAAACAAGAACCCACCTACGCATGTCCAAGCCTGCTCATCCACACACACTATGGAAGATGATTGGTGGCTCTTTTACCACCAGCAGGTGATACGTGGCAGGAGGAAACAAAGCCAGAGAACCCAATCATCATTTTCCTCAACTTGTTCTTTATTAGCACCAGTCATTGGTCTCATTAGCATGGCAGAACATGGTTTGGCAACTGGTGCAACAAATTTTATGCTGGCATACTTTTATGGCTCCTCAAACATGGGTGTATAGCACTTTCATGCTGCCATTTGGCTCTGCCCAAAGTTTAGGGCTACCATATCTGGACTGAAAAAACTCTAAATGACCATTAGATGATAGAAAGGAGATATAGAAAATTCTAACACTTTGCTTTTGTCTAGTGGTTCACAGGGTTTGCAGGCCAAATATGGTAACTAATAATTTTGATAGCTGAGACTCATTTCTATAACAAACTGAAAGAAACATGTGCCAGACTGACCATTGGCTTATAGAAATGTGCTGTCTGCCAGAAGTAAGGGTCAGAAATATGACATAATCACTTTCAAGTTCATTGTCAATGATCCTTTCCTGCTAACCCACATGGAGAGAAATCATACTGTAAAGAACAGCTACAGTATTATGGACAATTATAAGATCTTGGAAGGATGCTCAAGAAACTGAAAGTTTGGGTGACATTATCATTTTTCCTTTCACTCCACGCAAGAGCACAGGGGAAAAGTCAGAATACAGCAAGTGATTGAGCAGCTATGCAAATAGTGTTGACAGGAGAGATTTGACTTCTGGGACCAAAGGCTGAGCTTTCTGGATGATGGACTCCTGGCACAAGATGAGTTGCACCTTACAAGGACTGCTAAAAAATATGTTTCATTGAAACCTGGCAAGCTTGATTAGGAGGGCTTCAAACCAAATCCTGTGGTGGTTGGAGACAAAAACACTGATAGAAAGGAATCGGAGTGCCATTGTAACGGTGCTTTACCATTGGCTCTTATATTTCATTATCCACTAATGTTTTAATATAGAAAATAAGCAAAATGAATTCTTTGTCCAGAAAGACAAAAGCAATTTAATAGGTGTAACAGACACCAAATAGGATGACTGTTCATATGACTGGAATATAATGACAAAAAGATATAATCTGTTCAAAGACTGTCCCTTTTCCTAGGCTTTCTCTACTTGCTCCCAGATCCTAGCATCTCTTATCTGGTCCCACCAGCTTCCTGAGCCTCTCCTTGTCACTGGCCATTTTCTAAGCTTTCAGAGTGCTCTCTACATCACAGCCAACCTTCTGGTTCTTGGTAGCACTCTGCCAGATGCCAGTCCTCTAGGGTCTCTGCAGTGGAATTCAGGAATCCCTCCCTGGCCTATGGACCATTAGAACTGCTCAGTTTTTCCTGGCCTACAGAACATGAGAACCACCAGCCTACTTTCTGTTTTCTCCATCATAGTCTTTCTTGCTATGCTACTAAGCCTCAGGTTTATGCACTGAGATTGGCCTTCTTTTAGAGCATCCTGTGCCTCTTTTTGACTGCTAGTACCTGGTCTCGTGGCAGAGAAAATGGACCCACATCCAGCCTGTTATAGCTTAGCCAAAACTCTAAGCTTTGGAACAACCCTTCCCAGATATTGCCACTCCAAGTAAGCTCACCTTAATGAAAGCCAGCTGGTATTTCCTTTCCACTAAGGAAATTCACCAGGGTTTGCTACCTTCATTAGGTTACTGCCTCCACTTGTCTACCCTTTCTCATCAGAGCCTGTTTAACCTGAAGTTTCTGGCATCTCTCAAGAAGGTTCCCACCTTCTTATGTGGCTTTTTTTCCCTATTGCCTCTTTTCTTCCACTGGAACAACCCTGGTGGTTGTGGTAGCAGATATGCTTTCAACTGAGGAGGATAGAGAGATAATGGATCCAGAAACATCAAGGGACAGCAGACTTGTCTATGGAGATTCCAGCAGTACTGGAGCCCTCGTGGCATACCCAGCAAGTTCACAGGATCCTAGCCTAAACTCACTGAAAGTAACTCAGAATCAGGAGTTCAACCACTTAGTCCAAGGCAACAACACTTATGAAGATCCAGACTCAGAGAACTGAACTTCATAGATCCGAGAGGCTAGACAAACAGTATACGAGTGCTAACAGGAAATCAGATTCTGCAGCTACTGTTTCAGGAATATCAACTGTGTACTGGGTGGAATCCCAACATGGTGAAATTCTTGTGAATTTTCAGCTTGGATGTTGCTGATGACTTCTCAAAAACTCAGATCTTACTTGTGAAAATCCTGCACTGCTGTGTTTTGGATCCTGGATTTCCTCTGACCTTGTCTCTTGCTTCTCCTCTGGGTCCAGTACCTGATTTACAGCTTACCACTCTAGATGCCTGCTTGCCTGTTTGACCACAAGAGCAGTCTGACCGCAAAAGGACTTTTTCCAAAGACGGTTTTACTCCAGCTAGCTGCTATAAAGCCTGAGCTTGCTTATTTCTGGCCTGTGACAGATTATAGCTTGCTAATTTGCTTCCTGGCAGACAGCCATGCTGGTACAGAAAATCCACTCTGGATGGCAATGCCTCCACTGCAACCACACCTCTGTTAATGGCATCAACCACTTTTCGGCTTCTTGGCTTTTTAGTTTCTGTACTTCTTGTCTGAGGCAGCCCAGCTTCTTAAAGAGAAGATTCTAATTTCTACCCAGGCATAAGCTCTAAGGAGGTACAGGTGCACCTGTTCTATTGAATGACACTTTTTCAGATCAGCCAGAATACTGGAAATGTGGACAGTCAGAGAGACTGCAAATCAATAGAGAAATAGAAAACAGGAAGAACACAATGCATATACACAAGCATACTATAGAAAAGCAGAAGTTCATTTTCAAGGGAAGAAAGGTTTCCAGCAATTAGAGGATCTGTTTGGTTACTATATTATTCTAGATTGCTTTGCAGCCTTAGAATGTCAAACGTGAATATTTCCTATCTTTAGCTAGAGGTACCAGGAATTGAACTAGGGACCTTTCACACATAATATTCATTCAACCTCTGAGCCAGCTTTCTGGCTATTAGTTAATAATGGACAGCAATGCTGCTATCACTGAGAGCTCTTTTTTTTTTTTTTTTTTTAAGCACATAAAATGGTTGGGTTAATTTCAGGTGTGCTCCCTGAAACAAAATAAGTGCAATGTTATCAGTATTATTGTATTGAATTATGTCTATCCTACTGAATATAATACAGCTTTTTGTTTTTCTTTTTGAAGGGAGGCATTATTTCCCCTTTTAAAAAGGGGAAAGAATTCACATTGTTAAAGTTAATTGCTGGATTAAATTGCCATTTGTCAATAGTGGTGTAATTTGTAATATAAATTACAGCAGTGTAATTTCAAGCACATTTTATCAATACATTTCAAATGATTTAATAACAATATTTCTACAAAATAAACAAGACCGCTTTTTCTTCCTTGAAGCTCATAAAAAAAAAAAAAAAAACTGAAGGCTTTCATTGGTGCAGTAGCCAGCTCTGCAAAATTCCTAGTAAATAAATTATCACCAGGAGTCTCAAAATCCATTACCATAAAAAAGCCATTTTTCCATCCCTAATCGATTGCCTGCTGTGCTGTTGCTAATGGGACTGTACACACATGTTGCATAGAGAGAATTCATTTGCAGGTTCCTCTTAGTTTCATTTTTCTATTTTTTTTTTTTTCTATAGAGTTCCTCACTAAAATTCATAAATTAGTTGGTACATAAAATAAGCACTTTGCTGTGAACACATTGGGGGTCTGGAGGTGTTAGAAAAGAATTTCCTATTCTAATGACAGGCAAAACAGAAGAAAAAGAGAGAGATGGAAGTCAGGCAAGTCCATGGTTTCATCCTTTGTGGCCTGAAATCTGCTCAATTATTAAAATCTGTAACACAGATCCTTTGAGGACATTATATTTCCCAGTGGCCTGCTTACTGGTCAAGTGGGGATGAATGTCTTCTTATGTCCTACCTGAACTTTGGAGTATCTACCTTTCAGACTTATTACATATCAGAGAATATATTTTTAACTCGATCCTTTACATTACTTTCAGTCTTTCCATGTTTTGAGATGGGTTGATGGTGGTTTTTAATTTTGGTTGGTTCTTTATCTCTTTTTAAATTTATAATTACTATCTGTTGTTCCCTACATCAGTGGCTTGCTAATGTCTTCCATCTATGTTGAATTATACTTTCCATAATTCCCAGTTAGCATGGACAGTGTTCAGCTGTGCTGTGAGAATTGTGATGTGATCTGGCACATTTGGGAACTGTCAACTTGAGGAGCACTACTTTGGAGAAATACACATACAAACATACACACGCACACACATACAGCCATTTTATGGGTATTTCAGGGGTTACTGTAAATCTTCTCACTTTTTAAGTAGCAAGTTCCATATAAACAGATTATATAAATAAGAAACTTTTTCATTACATTTTCCTCTCAAGGTAAGTTGTTTCTGCCATTGGTAAGTTGGGGAAATGCTATGTATATTTGTAGGATTTTATTTGTTTAAGAACAAAACATTCTGTCATACATACACAAATAATGCATGGCATGGATTTATTAATTTCTGCTACAATCCATTACCCAGAATGTTCATGAAATAAGTGGAAATTACTAGAATTTTAGAAATCCCTGTGCTGAAATAGTCTGGATCACTTTTAGAAGAGCATTCTTTCCAGGATTAAAGCAACTCCAAACTTTTTGGCATTGAGGAAGGCCATTAAGACCTAGATCCACCAGGAAGCCTTTGGAGAGTAAAGTGGATATACTGTAGCTCCTTGTCTGTGTCTTACACCAAGGCACAAACAAAGAAGCAAGACTTACACAGTCTTTTATAACCTGGTTTTAATATCATGATTAGGAGTAAAGTCCTGAATCCTGCATATTGTGATAGGTATTCCAACCTGCATTTATTTATGAGTTGTTTAAAATGGAGTTACTCTGAATAAGCTGAATCACTTCTTCCCAAACATTTTGCATCTAGATTGAGCTGTCATTTACCAACTCGTTCCTTGTCTCTTGGTTGCTTATGTTACATTTTCAGCCTTGCCACAATCTGTCACATCTCCCTGAAGTTTGTGATTGTCTATGTTGGAGAATGCTTCCTCAGAGCAATAGGACTAATGATTATTAAGTATTATCAATGTATTGTTTTAACCCTTATTATGGATACAGTAAATGCCATTTAAAATTGGTTGTGATTGAAGTGGACTATAAACCTGATAAATAAATTAATAAATAAATTAACCTGATTAATAAATTAATAATACTCTCTATTTCTCCATTTCTTTCCCTCCTTCTGTGACCTCGTATCTCTATTGTGTTAAAAAATTATAAAGACTTTACCCAAATGAACTATATAAATTATTAATGGCATTTGTTTTGAAAAGGACTATATGTACTGCCCCCAAAGGGTCAGATACAACCTCAAGAGCTCCTCCAAAATTTTCTGCCACATTGTAAATGTTAATAAACTCATGGGGAGTAATTATATTAATGGTTTGATTTAGCATTAATTTAATAGTTCAGTTGAACTAAAATAAGACAGATTTGTTTGGGTCCTGTTTCTAGTTACATCTTTGCCATAGGCCCACCCTTTTTTTAAGCAGAGATTGAGAAGCCTGTTACTGAAAAGCCATGTGAAGCCACATTTCTAAAACTGTTTCATTCCCTTAGTTAAGAGTAACACTGACATTCCTTTCTCTTTTGCTCTTTTTCTAGGTAAGTGTCTAGT